>CM061750.1:91039629-91639629 GCA_030979885.1 Lolium multiflorum | reverse complement strand
CCTTCCTTTGAGCCATTCTTCGACGCTGAGGTAGCCGGCCGTGCGTTTCTTGGATCGAAGATGTTGTGCTGTGCCGGCGAGAAGGAGGAGCCGCTCGGCTCGCCTGCCGGCTACCCGGCCACGCCGCCGCCACGAGCACCAGGTTCTTACTTACAATTTCCTTTCCGTTCCTCCACAAGCATTCGCGTTGTTGCAGCATTTAAATGTTACTACGCCTATTCGATTCGATCGTTTGTCGTCTTGAAGTGCAATGCGTTGATCGGGCGATCAATCTCGTCGTTGTTTGCAGCGCAAGCGAGAGGGCCGAACGCGCCGCGGGCCGGCGTCGGGCCGGCGAAGGTGCTGCCGATCGACGTGCCGGCCGTCACGCTGGCGGAGCTCAACCGCCTCACGGGCAACTTCGGCGCCCGGTCGCTGGTCGGGGAAGGCTCCTACGGCCGCGTGTACCGCGCGAAGCTAAGCTCCGGCGAGACGGTGGCGGTCAAGATGTTCGACAACTCCGGCTCCGGGCAGTCGGAGGCAGAGTTCTGCACGCAGCTGTCGGTGGTGTCGAGGCTGAAGAGCGAGCACTTCACCCAGATGCTGGGCTACTGCCTGGAGCTCAACAACCGCATCGTGCTCTACGAGTTCGCCACCAACGGCTCCCTCTACGACATCCTGCACGGCAAGAAGGGCGTGCAGGGCGCCGAGCCCGGCCCAGCCCTGACCTGGAGCCAGCGCGCCAGGGTGGCGCTCGGCGCCGCCAGGGGCCTCGAGTACCTGCACGAGAAGGTGCAGCCGTCGGTGATCCACCGCGACGTGCGCTCCAGCAACGTGCTCGTCTTCGACGGCCACGACGGCAAGATCGCCGACTTCAACCTCACCAACCAGTCACCCGACACCGCGGCGCGGCTCCACTCCACCAAGGTCCTCGGCACCTTCGGCTACCACGCGCCCGAGTACGCCATGACAGGGTGCCTCACGCAGAAGAGCGACGTCTACAGCTTCGGGGTCGTCCTCCTCGAGCTCCTCACCGGCAGGAAGCCCGTCGATCACACCATGCCCAAGGGCCAGCAGAGCCTCGTCACCTGGGTACCCGCCTAGTCTCTTCTGTCTCGTTGAACGCTTATTCTATCCGAATCCGATGGAGTATGACATTGATCATCGTGCAGGCCACTCCGAGGCTGAGCGAGGACAAGGTCAAGCAGTGCATCGACCCCAAGCTCAACAACGACTACCCACCAAAAGCAGTGGCCAAGGTGCGTACGCAGAAGCAATTAACAATTGAACGACGAACTAGACGATGATTCGGTTCCCTGTTGCTATAACCTCTCCGCGGTTCAGACCAAAACTATTTCTTTCTGCGTTTCCCTGAACCCTGATGATGCTCCATGTATCTTCTTAACTAACTGAATCTCTTTCTGTTCAGCTCGCGGCAGTGGCGGCTCTCTGCGTGCAGTACGAAGCCGATTTCAGGCCCAACATGACCATTGTCGTCAAGGCTCTGCAGCCCCTTGTCAATGCCCGTCCGGCTGGAGATCACTAGGTAGACAGAGCCACGACGACAATGCTTTCGTCCTCCGCTGCAGCAACTTCAGTTAATTATTCTACTTCCAGTAAACCTGAAGCGAGGTGTGCCATATGGTGATCAGGCAGCTGCGGCTGGAATGATCGGTCTATTTGACCTGACCAAATGTAATGTACTCCGCATTACATAACAAGAGTATGTGAAGTGGGTATTGCTTGTAAAACCTATCCAGTTTAGAAGATCTTCTTGGATGAACACTTGGAGAAGTGGTTTATACATATTACATAATAGCAAAGAATTTGTAATACTTCCTCTTACTCATACACAACTGTCTTAACTTTATCTATTTCGTGCCTAGGTACATCGAAATTTACACTAATTAAGACATGTTCAGTAGGACGGAGGGAGATATCTGGACCCATGCACACTATGCTTTCCCTTGATCTGCCCGTCAAAACGTTAGATGCATTCCAAAGTATTATCCGAGTATTCATGCAGAGAGTAAGGGCAACTCTAAGAAGTCGTTTGGAAGCCAGGCTTTCATTTCGTTTGTAGCATTTTAAAATGAATACATGTATTTATTTCATTTACATTGTAATTTTAGAAATAGACACTTGTTTGGTTGCCATAGGAATTGCAAATGACAGCAGAATTCAATATTAAATGTGTGGAGGCTTCCATAGAGAATTGCAAATGACAGGTCTCAGCTTGGAATCATGTTTACCCATGGAGTCATTTTGCTGGAATTCCTAAATGAAATGAAAGCACAATTCTGTGGCAACCAAACAGCGCACCTATGGAATTCCAAAATGAATTCCAAGATTCCAGGCCCAAATGATGAATACCAAACGGCCTCTAAGAGATACCGAATAACCTGTAGGAACCATATTTTTCCAATGAGTTTACGGGCTCGGGCCGAAAAGGGCCAGACTAGAGCCTCAACTCGCGACCTGGCCCATAAACTTAGTTCGGGGGCCCGAGAAACGCGACGGTCGTCCCGTATTAAAACGTGCCGTGGAGGGGAGTGCGGTTTACAAATCCTACTCTCCTCCATCGCTGCCGCCCGCTCCGCCGCCTCGCTCCACCTATTCCGACGAGGAATCCGCACCTCACCAGCGCCGCTTTGCCCTAGAAACGCGACTCCATGGCTAGCCACGGTAGCTCCGCTAAGGAGGCATTCGTTTGGGCGGCGGGGACTCGCCGCTGCGGCCCTCCGTTTTCTGTATGGAGGCGGAGTGATGGAAATTCAACCGCTCACGCCCCCAGACAAGCTCGTGAAGTACGCGAATGGAGGCGACAGGTGCTCCTCCGGCGGGTCCTGCCACCCCCTCGCCGTCCATCTACGACAGCTCGAACGAGGAGGAGGACGCGGCGCCGACGCGGGAGCCAACGTTCTCCACAGGCGACTACGTCCATGACGTCCAGGAGGAGGACGCCGTCATCGCACAGGTGGCGGTCATCTCCAAGGCGGAGGCGCGAGCTTGCTGGCTCCTGGAGGAGGCCGGCGCCGTCCGCCAAATTCGGGAGTACGAGGCGGTGCGCCGGGAGGAGCGCATCCACCACGTTAAACTCGAGATCGTCGAGCTTGAATCCGAGTAGGAGCTCGATGCGCCGCCTTCCTCCGCCACCCCGCCTTCCTCCGCCACCACCGGCACCGCCGCGCGCAGAGTCCCTCGGGGACGCATTTTGGTCAAAATTAGGTTGCGTGGTTAGAGCTGTTATAGTTTTAGGTTAGTACAAATTATGTAAAGTTTGATGCTCAATCGGAGCATCAACTATCATCTATATGTGTTCATCGATAAATTCTCCCGCGAGAATTTAATTTTGTTTTTTCAGTTCATGTTTTACGGTTTCTGTTCTACGCGAGTGGCAAAATCATCCTAACAGACGTTTTCAGGTGACCGAATTCTACTTTTTCGGTTCCCACTTTTTCGGTTACTACTAGAGATGTTGTAAGGAAGGATTCGAAGGTTGGCCACTAACTCGTGGCGTGGTCGTGTGGTGTTGGCATCACAGAAGGAGAATGGTGGGGTTGGATCTCCAATCTGAACCTTCTCGACATAAAGTGTTGAATTGAGGGTTAGCTCCTGGCGTCTCCCCCGCGGGCGACCAGGGAGCTCCTTGGCGGCGCCCCTCCCTAGTTCCTCCCCACTGATACGTCTCAAATGTATCTATAATTTCTGATGTTTCATGCTTGTTTTATATATCAATGTCACATGTTTTATATACACTTTATATCATTTTTATGCATTTTCCGGGACTAACCTATTAACAAGATGCCACAGTGCCAGTTCCTGTTTTCTGCTGTTTTCGGTTCCAGAAAGCTGTTCAGGCAATATTCTCGGAATTCGACGGAACAAAAGCCAAACCTCCTATTTTTCCGAGGGACACACGGAGCCAGAAGGGCAAGCCTGGGGAGGCCCACGACCTCCTCCCCATGCAGCCGCGCGGCCGGGCCCACAGGCGCGCCGGCGTGTGGGGAGCCCACCTCGGGACTCCACCGACATCGCCCCTTTGCCTATTTATTCCCCCACGACGTGAAAACCCGAAAGAGATCTATCATACTCCAGAAAGACTCCGGAGCGCCGCCGCCATCGCGAAACCTAGTTTCGGGGTCGAAGTTCTGTTTGGGCACCACTGCCGGGACGGGGATCGACCCGGAGCCTTCTCCATCGACGCCACCGCCTCCATCATGCTCGTGAGTAGTTCCCCATGGACTATGGGTTCTAGCAGTAGCTAGTTGGTACTCTCTCTCCCATGTACTTCAATACAATGATCTCATGAGCTTCCTTACATGATTGAGATCCACTGATGTAATCGGTGTTGTGTTTGTTGGGATCCGATGAATTGTTACATTATGATCAGTCTATCTATAAAGTTTGTGAAGTTATTGTTGCTGCAATCTTGTTGTGTTTAATGCTTGTCACTAGTGCACGAGTGGCATGATCTTAGATTTATGCTCTATAATTATTGCTTAGATTATATCTACAAGTTGTTTGCACATGTCTATGTCCGGAACCCGAGGCCCCAGTGACAGAAACTGGGATAACTGGAGGGGATGGCTTAGATATGAGGATCACATGTTTTCACCAAGTGTTAATGCTTTGCTCCGGTGCGCTATTAAAAGGAATACCTTAATTACCAGTAGATTCCCTTGAGGCCCGGCTGCCACCGGCTGGTAGGACAAAAGATGTTATGCAAGTTTCTCATTGCGAGCACGTATGACTATATATGGAAAACATGCCTACATGATTAATAAACTGGATGTTCTGTCTTAATGCTATAATAATTATGTAAATTGCCCAACTGTAATTTGTTCACCCAACACTTGTTATTGGAGAGTTACCACTAGTGTAGATAGCTGGGAACCCCGGTCCATCTTTCATCATCAAATACTCACTCGGTCCTATATGCCATTAGAAGTAGTATCAACTATTTTCTGGTGCCATTGCCTCTGTGTTACTGTTACTGCTGCTGTGTTACTGTTACTATTGCTTTCATATTAGTACCGCTTTCACATCACCCCTGTTACTAGTGCTTTTCCAGGTGCATCTGAATTGACAACTCAGTTGTTAAGGCTTATAAGTATTCTTTGTCTCCCCTTGTGTCGAATCAATAAATTTGGGTTTTACTTCCTTGACTTGCGATCCTCTATACTTGTGGGTTATCAAGACTATTTTCTGCGCCGTTGCCGGGGAGCATAGCTCTACTCATAAGTTCACGGGAGTACACTCTACCTCTCTCTCTGTTTTTATTTTATTTTGCTTAGTTTACTTTTGTCTAGTTTATTTGTGCTTAGTTTATTTCTGTCTAGTATTATTTTTCTTAGTTTACTTTTGTCTAGTTTGTTTTTGTCTTGTTTTATTTTTCTTATATACCCGAAAATCCATAAAAATTTGAAAAACCAAAAAATTAAAAACTGTTGTTATGGAAGAACCCACAACCTGTATGGAGCTTATAGAATTATATATGAATTATAGAGAATCAAGAAAGGGTAAAGTCATGAGTGCCGTGTTAGAAAAATTGAATACAATTGCTAAAATCTTGCTTAAACGCCATGATATAAACTGTTGCTCTAAACATGATACTAAACATCTTAAATTCCAATGTGGCTTTAGTGAAGAAGTTTTAATTGTGAACTATCATTGGAATAACTATATTCATCTTGGGTTCGAAGAGGTAGACCAATTTGTTTTATTTATGGGAGCTTCTGAAATAGAATCCTTCATGTCTAAAAATTATGAAACCTGTGTTGCTTGTAATGATCTTAAAGATTATGTCTCTTCTATCCTTGATTATTGCATATAACATTACAACAATAGTTCTTATATCATTAATTATAAAGAGAGACTCATTCATGCACAAGAATGCACTCACAATTTGCAGGAACCTGTGAAAGAAGAAATTGATGAACCTGAAAGCTCATTGGATAAAAAGAGGAGGAGAGTGATGAACAAAAGGAGGAAGAATGGATTAGCTACCCATGCCAACCTTCTAATGAGAGTAACTCTTTATCTCTTACACTATTTGATTGTCCTCCATGCTTACCAAAGGAGGATGAATGTTATGTTCCTGTGGATTCTCTTGAAATATTCCCTATGAGTAAAACTTGTGAAAATAATTATGCTACTGTTATTTATGATAATCCATGCTATTTCGAAAAATGTTATGATAATCCTTTATTTGTGGCTGATATCGAAATGCATGGTACTAAAGAGTTTCGCTTAGAAAATGTTTATGATAAAGCTCTAAATGATGGTCCTATGTTACTTGATAATATTAATTGTACCACTAATGAAAATGGGATTGGAAAGGTCTTGACTTCATCTAGTAGTCCCATATCTTTTGAGATTGATCAATCATCTTGTTATATTATTGATAAAAGTGGGTTTGAAAGTTTTAATCCCATTATTTTTGAGCTTGATAAAAATTATGTGTTTGTAGATCATGAAAAACATGTTGTATGTGATAGTTATATTGTTGAATTTATTCATGAAGCTACTGAAAATTATTATGGGAGAGGATATGGTTGTAGAAATTTTCATGGTACTAAAACACCTCTCTATATGCTGAAACTTTTGAAGTTACTCTTGTTTTATCTTCCTATGCTTGTCACTTTGTTCTTCATGAATTTATTTGTGTACAAGATTCCTATGCATAGGAAGTGGGTTAGGCTTAAATCTGTTTTAAATTTGCTTCTTGATGCTCCTTTTGCTTCATTTTCTATTTTTCATGTGAGCATCATTAAAATCTTCTGCGCCTAGCTGAAAGGCGTTAAAGAAAAGCGCTTATGGGAGACAACCCATCGTTTTTATTGTCTGTTATTTTTGCTTTTCTTTTTGTTTTGAGTCAAGGTGCTTGTTACTTCTGTAGCAATACCTTTGTATCTTTATTTTCTTGCATTGTTGTGCCAAATAAAGTCTCTAATAGAAAGTTGATACAAGATTTGGATTTCTGCGCAGAAACAGATTTTTAGCTGTCACGGTTTTGAGCTTTTCTCTTTGCAGAAAAATGGAAACATTCTGAAAAAACTTCATGCGTATTCCTCAGATATGTACGCAACCTTTATTAGTTTTGAGTTTTCTTATTTGAGCAACGGAAGTACCTCGAAAAAATTCATGTTTACTGGCTATTCTGTTTTGACAGATTCTGTCTCTTTTTTTTGCATTGTCTCTTGTGGACTTTAAGTAAGGCTTTTGATACGTCTCCAACGTATCGATAATTTCTTATGTTCCATGCTACTCTATTGATGATACCTACATGTTTTGTGTACATTATATGTCATATTTATGCATTTTCTGGAACTAACCTATTAACAAGATGCCGAAGAGCTAGTTGTTTTCTGTTTTTGGTTTCGAAATCCTAGTAAGGAAATATTCTCGGAATTGGACGAAATCTTCGCCCAGGGTCCTATTTTTGCACGGAGCTTCCAGAAGACCGAAGAAATAACGAAGTGGGGCGACGAGGCGCCGCCACCATAGGGCCGCGCGGCAGAGGGCCCGCGCGCCCCTATGGTGTGGGCCTCGTCGCCGACCTACCCTTCCGCCTACTTAAATCCTCCGTCGCGAAACCCCAGCACCGAGAGCCACGATACGGAAAACCTTCCAGAGACGCCGCCGCCGCGAATCCCATCTCGGGGGATTCGGAGATCGCCTCCGGCCCTGCCGGAGAGGGGATTCATCTCCCGGAGGACTCTTCATCGCCATGATCGCCTCCGGAGTGATGAGTGAGTAGTTCACCCCTGGACCATGGGTCCATAGCAGTAGCTAGATGGTCGTCTTCTCCTTGTTGTGCTTCATTGTTGGATCTTGTGAGCTGCCTAACATGATCAAGATCATCTATCGTAATACTATATGTTGTGTTTGTCGGGATCCGATGGATAGAGAATACTATGTTATGGTGATTATCAATCTATTGTTTATGTGTTGTTTATGATCTTGCATGCTCTCCGTTATTAGTAGAGGCTCTGGCCAAGTTTTTACTCTTAACTCCAAGAGGGAGTATTTATGCTCGATAGTGGGTTCATGCCTTCATTGACACCTGGGAGACAGAAAGTTCTAAGGTTGTGATGTTTGTTGCCACTAGGGATAAAACATTGATTCTATGTCTAAGGATGTAGTTGTCGATTACATTACGCACCATACTTAATGCAATTGTCTGTTGCTTTGCAACTTAATACTGAATGGGGTTCGGATGATAACCTGAAGGTGGACTTTTTAGGCATAGATGCGGTTGGATGGCGGTCTATGTACTTTGTCGTAATGCCCGGATTAAATCTCACTATATTTATCATATCATGTATATGCATTGTTATGCCTTTCTCTATTTGTCAATTGCCCGGTAATTTGTTCACCCAACATGCTTTTATCTTATGGGAGAGACACCTCTAGTGAACTGTGGACCCCGGTCCTATTCTTTACATAGCATACAACTGCAATTGTGTTTTCTGTTTTCTTGCAAACAATCATCTTCCACTCGATACGCTTAATCCTTTGTTACAGCAAGCCGGTGAGATTGACAACCTCACTGTTTCGTTGGGGCAAAGTACTTTGGTTTTGTTGTGCAGATTCCACGTTGGCGCCGGAATCCCTGTTGTTGCGCCGCATCACATTTCGCCACCATCAACCTTCAACGTGCTTCTTGGCTCCTCCTGGTTCGATTCAACCTTGGTTTCTTTCTGAGGGAAAACTTGCCTGTGCGCATCATACCTTCCTCTTGGGGTTCCCAACGGACGTGTACATCTACGCGCATCAAGCCTGTTTTCTGGCGCCGTTGGGGAGATCAAGACACGCTGGGAGTCTCCACTTCTCAATCTCTTTACTTTGTTTTTGTCTTGCTTTATTTTATTTACTACTTTGTTTGCTGCACTTAAACAAAACACAAAAAAATTAGTTGCTAGTTTTACTTTATTTACTGTCTTGCTCTCTATATCAAAAAACAAAAAAATTAGTTACTTGCATTTACTTTATCTAGTTTGTTTACCGTTGCTAAAATGAATACTCCTGAAAATACTAAGTTGTGTGACTTCACAAATGCAAATAATAATGATTTCCTATGCACACCTATTGCTCCACCTGCTACTACAGCAGAATTCTTTGAAATTAAACCTGCTTTACTAAATCTTGTCATGAGAGATCAATTTTCTGGTGTTAGTTCTGATGATGCTGCTGCCCATCTCAATAATTTTGTTGAACTTTGTGAAATGCAAAAGTATAAGGATGTAGATGGTGATATTATTAAATTGAAAGTGTTTCCTTTCTCATTAAGAGGAAGAGCTAAAGATTGGTTGCTATCTTTGCCTAAGAATAGTATTGATTCATGGACTAAATGTAAGGATGCTTTTATTGGTAGATATTATCCTCCCGCTAAAATTATATCTTTGAGAAGTAGCATAATGAATTTTAAGCAATTAGATACTGAACATGTTGCTCAAGCATGGGAGAGAATGAAAACTTTGGTAAAGAATTGCCCAACCCATGGACTGACTACTTGGATGATCATCCAAACCTTCTATGCAGGACTAAATTTTTTTTTTTTTTTTTTATTGGATTCAGCTGCTGGAGGTACCTTTATGTCCATCACATTGGGGGCGGCTACTAAACTTCTTGATGATATGATGATAAATTACTCTGAATGGCACACGGAAAGAGCTCCACAAGGTAAGAAGGTAAATTCTGTTGAAGAAACCTCTTCCTTGAGTGATAAGATTGATGTGATTATGTCCATGCTTGTGAATGGTAGATCTAATGTTGATCCAAATAATGTTCCTTTAGCTTCATTGGTTGCTCAAGAAGAAAATGTTGATGTGAATTTCATTAAAAATAATAATTTCAACAACAATGCTTATAGGAACAACTCGGTAATAACTATAGGCCATATCCTTCTGCTAATGGTAATGGTTATGGTAATTCTTATGGGAATTCTTACAATAATAATAGGAGTGTACCCTCTGGTCTTGAAGCCGTGCTTAAAGAATTTATTAGTACACAAACTGCTTTTAACAAATCTGTTGAGGAAAAGCTTGATAAAATTGATACTATTGCTTCTAGAGTTGATAGACTTGCCTCGATGTTAATCTTTTAAAATTGAAAGTTATGCCTAATAATGATATTGATAATAAGATTACTACTACAGCAAATGCCATCCAAGTTAGAATTAATGAGAATATAAGATTAATGGCTGAATTGCGTGCTAGGTGGGATAGAGAAGAAAATGAAAAACTAGCTAAAGAGAATAATGTAGCTAAAGTTTGGACTATTACCACCACTAGTAATGCTAATTCTTCACATGTTGCTGCACCTCCTACTATCAATGGTAAAATAATTGGTGTTGGCAATGTTTCTACTCCTAGTGCAAAGAGTACAAAACTGCCTGAAATTGCTAAAACTGCTGAAACTGCTTGTGATAAAACTGCTGAAATTTTTTCCAACCTTGGGAACAATGATCCCATTGCTGTAGCTCATAATGATTTAGATTTTGATGATTGCCACATCTCTGAAGTTATAAAGTTCTTACAAAAACTTGCTAAAAGTCCTAATGCTAGTGCTATAAATTTAGCCTTTACAAAACATATTACAAATGCTCTCATAAAAGCTAGAGAAGAGAAACTAAAACTTGAAACTTCTATTCCTAGAAAGTTAGAAGATGGTTGGGAGCCCATCATTAAAATGAAATTCAATGACTTTGAATGTAATGCTTTATGTGATCTTGGTGCAAGTATTTCTGTTATGCCTAAAAAGATTTATGATATGCTTGACTTGCCACCATTGAAGAATTGTTATTTGGATGTTAACCTTGCTGATAATGTTAAAAAGAAACCTTTGGGGAGGATTGATAATGTGCACATTACGGTTAACAATAACCTTGTCCCCGTTGATTTTGTTGTCTTGGATATCGAATGCAATGCATCTTGTCCTATTGTGTTGGGAAGACCTTTTCTTCGAACTGTTGGTGCTGTTATTGATATGAGGGAAGGTAATATTAAATATCAATTTCCTCTCAAAAAAGGTATGGAACACTTCCCTAGAAAGAGAATGAAGTTGTCTTTTGATTCTATTATTAGAACAAGTTACGATGTTGATGCTTCTACTCTTGATGTTACTTGATTTGCACTTTCTGCGCCTAGCTGAAAGGCGTTAAAGAAAAGCGCTTATGGGAGACAACCCATGTTTTTACTACAGCAATTTTTTGTTTTGTTGAGTCTTGGAAGTTGTTTACTACTGTAGCAACCTCTCCTTATCATGTTTTTGTGCCAAGTAAAGTTTCTATGTCAAAGTTGATGTTATATTTGGGATCGCTGCGCAGAAACAGCATTGCTGTCTGTCACGAATCTGGGCACAGGTCTCTGTAGAAAATTCTAAAAAATCTGCCAATTTACGAGCATGATCCTCAGATATGTACGCAACTTTCATTAGTTTTGAGTTTTTCCATTTGAGCAAGTCTGGTGCCAGCTTTAAATTCGTCTTTACGGACTGTTCTGTTTTTGACAGATTCTGCCTTTTATTTCGCATTGCCTCTTTTGCTATGTTGGATTCATTTCTTTGATCCATTAATGTCCAGTAGCTTTATGCAATGTCCAGAAGTGTAAAGAATGATTGTGCCACCTCTGAACATGTGAATTATTAATTGTGCACTAACCCTCTAATGAGTTTGCTTGAAGTTTGGTGTGAAGGAAGTTTTCAAGGGTCAAGAGAGGAGAATGATATACTATGATCAAGAGGTGAAAGCTCTAAGCTTGGGGATGCCCCGTGGTTCACCCCTGCATATTCTAAGAAGACTCAAGCGTCTAAGCTTGGGGATGCCCAAGGCATCCCCTTCTTCATCGACAACATCATCAGGTTCCTCCCCTGAAACTATATTTTTATTCAATCACATCTTGTGTTCTTTACTTGGAGCGTCGGTTTGTTTTTGTTTTTGTTTTTGTTTGAATAAAATGGATCCTAGCATTCACTTTGTGGGAGAGAGACACGCTCCGCTATTGCATATGGACAAATATGTCCTTAGGCTTTACTCATAATGTTCAAGACGAAGTTTCTTCTTCGTTAAATTGTTATATGATTGGAATTGGAAAATGCTACGTGTAGTAATTCTAAAAAGTCTTGGATAATGTGATACTTGGCAATTGTTGTGCTCATGTTTAAGCTCTTGCATCATATGCTTTGCACCCATTAATGAAGAAATACATAGAGCTTGCTAAAATTTGATTTGCATATTTGGTCTCTCTAAGGTCTAGATAATATCTAGTATTGAGTTTTGAACAACAAGGAAGACGGTGTAGAGTCTTATAATGTTTACAATATGTCTTTTATGTGAGTTTTGCTGCACCGGTTCATCCTTGAGTTTGCTTCAAATAACCTTGCTAGCCTAAACCTTGTATCGAGAGGCAATACTTCTCATGCATCCAAAATCCTTGAGCCAACTACTATGCCATTTTTGTCCACCATACCTACCTACTACATGGTATTTCTCCGCCATTCCAAAGTAAATTGCTTGAGTGCTACCTTTAAAATTCCATCATTCACCTTTGCAATATATAGCTCATGGGACAAAATAGCCTTAAAAACTATCGTAGTATTGAATATGTACTTATGCACTTTATCTTTTATTAAGTTGCTTGTTGTGCGATAACCATGCTTCTGGGGAACGCCATCAACTATTGTTGAATATCATGTGAGTTGCTATGCATGTCCGTCTTGTCTGAAGGATCTATCATTTTAGTGGTTGGAGCATGCAAAATTGTTAGAGAAGAACATTGGGCCGCTAACTAAAGCCATGAATCATGGTTGAAGTTTCAGTTTTGGACATATATCCTCGATCTCATATGAGAATAATAATCATTGCTACATGCTTATGCATTTAAGAGGAGTCCATTATCTGTTGTCCATGTTGTCCCGGTATGGATGTCTAAGTTGAGAATAATCAAAAGTGAGAAATCCAAAATGCGAGCATTCTCCTTAGACCTTTGTACAGGCGGCATGGAGGTACCCCTTTGTGACACTTGGTTGAAACATGGCATGCAAAGATCCGGTAGTCCAAGCTAAGTAGGACGAGGTGCGGACACTATTAGTATACTATGCATGAGGCTTGCAACTTGTAAGATATAATTTACATAATTCATATGCTTTATTACTACCGTTGACAAAATTGTTTCATGTTTTCAAAATAAAAGCTCTAGCACAAATACAGCAATCGATGCTTTCCTCTTTGAAGGACCATTCTTTTACTTTTATTGTTGAGTCAGTTTACCTATCTCCTTCCACCTTAAGAAGCAAACACTTGTGTGAATGCATTGATTCCTACATACTTGCATATTGCACTTGTTATATTACTTTATGTTGACAATATCCATGAGATATACATGTTATAAGTTGAAAGCAACCGCTGAAACTTAATCTTCCTATGTGTTGCTTCAACACCTTTACTTTGATTTATTGCTTTATGAGTTAACTCTTATGCAAGACTTATTGATGCTTGTCTTGAAGTACTATTCATGAAAAGTCTTTGCTTTATGATTCACTTGTTTACTCATGTCATTACCATTGTTTTGATCGCTGCATTCATTACATATGTTTACAAATAGTATGATCAAGATTATGATGGCATGTCACTTCAGAAATTATCTTTGTTATCGTTTTACCTGCTCGGGACGAGCAGAACTAAGCTTGGGGATGCTGATACGTCTCCAACGTATCGATAATTTCTTATGTTCCATGCTACTTTATTGATGATACCTACATGTTTTATGTACATTATATGTCATATTTATGCATTTTCTGGAACTAACCTATTAACAAGATGCCGAAGAGCTAGTTGCTGTTTCTGCTGTTTTTGGTTTCGAAATCCTAGTAAGGAAATATTCTCGGAATTGGACGAAATCTTCGCCCAGGGTCCTATTTTTGCACGGAGCTTCGAGACCGAAGAGATAACGAAGTGGGGCGACGAGGCGCCGCCACCATAGGGCCGCGCGGCCGAGAGGGGGCCGCGCCGCCCTATGGTGTGGCCCCTCGTCAGCCCCCCGACCTACCCTTCCGCCTACTTAAAGCCTCCGTCGAAACCCCGATCCGAGAGCCACGATACGGAAAACCTTCCAGAGACGCCGCCGCCGAATCCCATCTCGGGGATTCAGGAGATCGCCTCCGCCCCTGCCGGAGAGGGGATTCATCTCCCGGAGGACTCTTCATCGCCATGATCGCCTCCGGAGTGATGAGTGAGTAGTTCACCCCTGGACCATGGGTCCATAGCAGTAGCTAGATGGTCGTCTTCTCCTTGTTGTGCTTCATTGTTGGATCTTGTGAGCTGCCTAACATGATCAAGATCATCTATCTGTAATACTATATGTTGTGTTTGTCGGGATCCGATGGATAGAGAATACTATGTTATGGTGATTATCAATCTATTGTTTATGTGTTGTTTATGATCTTGCATGCTCTCCGTTATTAGTAGAGGCTCTGGCCAAGTTTTTACTCTTAACTCCAAGAGGGAGTATTTATGCTCGATAGTGGGTTCATGCCTTCATTGACACCTGGGACAGTGACAGAAAGTTCTAAGGTTGTGATGTGTTGTTGCCACTAGGGATAAAACATTGATTCTATGTCTAAGGATGTAGTTGTCGATTACATTACGCACCATACTTAATGCAATTGGCTGTTGCTTTGCAACTTAATACCGAATGGGGTTCGGATGATAACCTGAAGGTGGACTTTTTAGGCATAGATGCGGTTGGATGGCGGTCTATGTACTTTGTCGTAATGCCCGGATTAAATCTCACTATATTTATCATATCATGTATATGCATTGTTATGCCTTTCTCTATTTGTCAATTGCCCGACTGTAATTTGTTCACCCAACATGCTTTTATCTTATGGGAGAGACACCTCTAGTGAACTGTGGACCCCGGTCCTATTCTTTACATAGCATACAATCTGCAATTGTGTTTTACTGTTTTCTTGCAAACAATCATCTTCCACTCGATACGCTTAATCCTTTGTTACACAAGCCGGTGAGATTGACAACCTCACTGTTTCGTTGGGGCAAAGTACTTTGGTTTTGTTGTGCAGATTCCACGTTGGCGCCGGAATCCCTGTGTTGCGCCGCATCACATTTCGCCACCATCAACCTTCAACGTGCTTCTTGGCTCCTCCTGGTTCGATTCAACCTTGGTTTCTTTCTGAGGGAAAACTTGCCACTGTGCGCATCATACCTTCCTCTTGGGGTTCCCAACGGACGTGTACATCTACGCGCATCAGCTTTCTAGACGTGGAGAGTTGTAGCTAATGTTTTATTGAGTTCTTGCAATGTGTCACTATAGAACTAAAGTGGATTAAAGTTTTTTGAGTACTAACCCCTCTAATGAAGTTTATGAGAAGTTTGGTGTGGCGAAGTTTTCAAGGGTCAAGAGAAGAATGTGATCAAGAAGAGTGAAGAGGCATGACCCACAAGTATAGGGGATCGCAACAGTCTTCGAGGGAAGTATTACCCAATTTATTGATTCGACACAAGGGGAGACAAAGAATACTTGTAAGCCTTAACAACGGAGTTGTCAATTCAGCACCTGAAACAGACTTGCTCGCAAGAGTTTATCGTAGTAACAGTTTTATGGCGTGGAAATAGTGAAATAACAGCAGCAGTGAAATAAAGACAAGTAGTGATTATAGTAAACAGCAGGATTAAAATACTGTAGGCACATGGACGGATTTAACGGGCGTTGCATGGATGAGAGAAACTCATGTAACAATCAAAGCAGGGGCATTTGCAGATAATAATAAAACGGTATCCAAGTACTAATCAATCAATAGGCATGTGTTCCATATTTAGTCGTACGTGCTCGCAATGAGAAACTTGCACAACATCTTCTGTCCTACCAGCCGGTGGCAGCCGGGCCTCTAGGGAAACTACTGGATATTAAGGTACTCCTTTTAATAGAGTACCGGAGCAAAGCATTAACACTCCGTGAACACATGTGATCCTCACATCACTACCATCCCCTCCGGTTGTCCCGATTTCACTTCGGGGCCATTGGTTCCGGACAGCGACATGTGTATACAACTTGCAGGTAAGATCATAAACAACGAATATCTTCATGAATCAATAACATGTTCAGATCTGAGATCATGGCACTCGGGCCCTAGTGACAAGCATTAAGCATAACAAGTTGCAACAATATCATAAAAGTGACATCTACGGATACTAGGCACTATGCCCTAACAATCTTATGGCTATTACATGACCAATCTCATCCAATCCCTACCATCCCCTTCAGCCTACAGCGGGGGAATTACTCACACATGGATGGGGGAAACATGGCTGGTCGATGGAGAGGCGTTGGCGGTGATGGCGGTGAAGATCTCCTCCAATTCCCGTCCGGAGTGCCGAACGGAGACCGGCTCCCGCGATGGAGTTTCGCGATGTGGCGGCTCTCTGGAGGGTTTCGCCTTCGACTTCTCCCCGTGCGTTTTCAGGTCGAAACCAATAAGTAGTCCGAAGGGGCGTCGGAGGCCGGCCGAGGGGCCACACCACATGGCCGCGCGGGCCCCCGCGCCGCCATGTGGTGTGGGGCCCTCGGGCCTCCACCTCTCTTCCCTTCTCCGTCAATATTTTGGTAAAATAGGGCCTTCTGCATAAATTCCGAGGATTTTCCCGAAAGTTGGATTTCTGCACAAAAACGAGACACGAGAGCTTCTGAAAACAGCGTTAGTCCGTGTTAGTTGTATCCAAAATACACAAATTAGAGGCAAAACAATAGCAAAAGTGTTCGGGAAACTAGATACGTTTTGGACGTATCAACTCCCCCAAGCTTAGCTTATTGCTTGTCCTCAAGCAATTCAGTTAACAACTGAGCGATAAAAGAACTTTCACGAACACATTTGCTCATATGATGTATATATTCTCATGCTATGGCTAATACTTAAGCAGTTCATAATGAGATACATGCAAATAAGATCATCCAACAGCTATGTCAATCATGGAGAGGTACCAACAATTAATAATAAGCACCATGAATCATGTATATAAGCAGGATTGCAATGTTCATAAGAGAATATGATAAAGTGGTATCCCTTGCCTGTATTTGATCGGCAAAACATAAATGCCGAGGCACCTCTGGAGTTCATAGAAAGACTAGAAGTAGTAATTGTCAAAGATAAAAGCATCAAAGTTATACCACAATCAATCATATTTTGAGACAAGCATATTATACTAAGAATGACAGTTGTGCTCTCAAGATAGTGCTCAATGAAAGAATGGAGACACAACATAAAAGTAAAAGATTGACCCTTCGCAGAGGGAAGCAGGGATTAACATGCGCTAGAGCTTTTTTTATTTGTAAAGCAGGAGTAAAATTATTTTGAGAGGTGTTTGTTGTTGTCAACGAATGGTAATGGGTACACTAACTACCTCATCAACCGGACTCACAAGAGCGGCTCCCATGAATTATTTTTGGGTGGCACTCCTTCCAACCTTTCTTTCACAAACCATGGCTAACCGAATCCTCGGGTGCCTGCCAACAATCACATACCATGAAGGAGTGCCTTTTTATTTAAGTTTTATTATGATGATGACACTCCCCCAACCTTTGCTTACACAAGCCATGGCTAACCGAATCCTTCGGGTGCCGTCCAACAATCACAAACCATGGAGGAGTGTCTATTTAAGTTAATTAATTCGGGACTGGGAATCCCATTGCCAGCTCTTTTTGCAAAATTATTGGATAAGCGGATGTGCCACTAGTCCATATGAGAGTCCGTCAAAAGTAAATGACAAGGTTGAAAGCTAAACACCACATACTTCCTCATGAGCTATGAAACATTAACACAAATTGAGAAGCATTTTGAAAGTTTTAAAGGTAGCGCATGAGAATTTACTTGGAATGGTTTGAAATGCCATGCATAGGTATTTATGGTGGACACTTTGGAACAACTTGGTTTCAGGTGTTTGGAAGCACGAGCGATCGGTACAAGTGAAGGCTAGCAAAAGACTAGGGAGCGACAAATCAAGAGAGCAGTAACTGTCATAATCATGCTTGCGGCAAAATAAATTAACGAAGGCATAAAAGTGATACAATAACTCTGAAGCAATATAAATCATCGAGGCTTAATTGACTTTTTGTTCAGTCATATGCATGCGTGAGCATGTGCCAAGTCGATATAAATGAATTATTCAGAGGAGGATACCACAATGTCATACTTACTTATGAATAAAACAATGCAAGCAAACATCCATGACATGCTACTCATATTAATAAATTGGAACTAAACATGAGAGATCATGAACTACTAGACTTTCTCAAATAACATATACCTCACATGAACCAACTAAGCATGCTCATATGGATGAGTATATGTACAAAAATGAAAGCAAATAGAGTTCATACCAGCCTCTCACCACAATCAGATTGTCGTAGATCGTCATTATTGCCTTTTCACTTGTGTAACTTGGATAATATGAAATGAAAACCACGCTCCAGCCACCGAAGACCATTGAACTCATGATGAACTTTACAAACCAAAGAAGAACAGCAAGTATTTTTGGTGTTTTCGAATTAGAAACAAGAACGAAAGAAAACAAGCAAACAAAGCAAAATCTTTTTGGGTTTTCTCATAGCAAACCAACGATAGCAAATAAAGTAAGCTAAGAGCAAGGAACCAAATAAACAAATGGTGAAGAGAAACAACAGAAATATTTTTGGTCTTTTTGTGTTTTGGGAAAGAAACAAAACGAAAACAAAAGAATGCAAACTAACAGAAACACAGAAAAGCAGGATGACAGAAATCTGCCAAATCCTGACAGCAGTACAGAAATCAAAATTAACAAAAATCTTCCATTGCTCAGACCAAAAAGTGTTCAACTAATGAAAGTTAGATAACAACCTGGGGCACATGCTCAAAAATTGGCAACTCAAAATAACGTTCTGGCTGTGCGTACGAATTTTTTGGTAACAGCACAGAATCTGTTTTTGGACAGCACTTCCCCAAATATCATCTCCCTCATTAGAAAACCACTCTAGAGACTAAACAAATATGTACAAGTATCCAGCAACCATAATATGCAAAGAATGAGTGATGCCGGTATACCTCCCCCCAAGCTTAGGCTTTTGGCCTAAGTGGAGTTCATTCCCACGGTCCCCATGAAGTGGTGTCTTCGTAATATGACGAAGAACGACCCGGTTCCATGTATGTGCTGGAGGAAACGTCGGGGTACGTGACGGTGTAGTCGTAGGAGGGCTCGGCGTTCTCGGAGTCATGTTGCTGGTGGAATTCTTGTATCTTCATATGTTCCTCCACCACCTCCTTAGTGAGCGACCATGATTGCCTGTCAATATTAAACAAACCTGCTGGGGAAGAGGGATTTCCTTCTCATTCCCATCAGCAAACAACATTCTATAGACCATATTATCTATAGTGGAGTCAGTAGTAACAAAACGATGGCTCTTCATAGCAGCAATATCTAGTTTCCTAGGGGTTAATGGTACATCATTAGAATCAAGAGGAATATCTAGATGTGTTAAAATGCGCAGTGCAATAGTTCCTCCAAAAATAGGCCCCCTGCTAGACAGGCGGCGAGCAATAAGAGAACCAAGATGATAAGGTGTCTCTCCAGTAAGTGCAACATTCAAGAAAGCAAGATGGTAGCTAGAGATGTTGCTAGTATTTTCTCTACCCAAAATGCTAGTACCAATGTAATATGCGAAATATTTAATAGCGGGGAGTTGAATGTTTCTTATCTTCCCTCGCTGGATGGTGCGGCAATCATCCCCGGTGATCCCTCGGTAGAGCTCCAACAAGTCCCGGGGTTGTCATCAATCCTCCTTGCTGTACCTACAGGGGCAATACCCAATGCACGACAAAATTCTTCCAATTTCATAGTAACAGGAATATCATAGATCTTGAATGCAACTGTCGGCTCATATTCCGTGTTGTGGAACTTGAAGCTCTCAACGAAAACTTTGGTGAGCCTGTAGTATTGTCCCCTTTCATCTCCCACGTAGGTGGCTAAGCCCGCCCTGTTGACAAGGGTGAAGAAATCATCCAATATCCCTGCATTTGTCAGAAAATCATAACATGGGAAGGATGAAGCATTAGGAGCCCCATGGTCCTCCTCGGGCGCGAAGCTAGGCGCGATGACATCCTCATTGTAGGATCGCCTAATTTGAGTAGACGCCCTTGAGGGCCTACCGGTGCTGGTTGTTGCTTTCTTGAACAATTCTCCAAATTTGAATTTCTTCATCTTCCCCTTCTGAAATTTTCAACAATCATTATAAAATTTGATTTCAAGGTATGTAATTGAAGGGAACTACTATAGGAACTTGCTAGAGTACTAAACATGCATCAAAACTAGTTTCTTCCACTTAGAACAAGCATGCAAGCTCACTAAACATGTTATCTACAGCAGCAAAATATTCAAGATATAATCAACCAAATGAAATTCTAATTGGACAATCAAAGGAGTCACATACCAAGGAGTAAATGTGCCAAATTTCAGACAGAAATCTGGGCTGAGCAAGGAGATCGAAAAATCGCGAGTTCTTGAGCAGAAACACGAGTGAGAGGAACTTGGTACGAGTTTTTTCGGGAGAGAGAAGGTGCTGGGAGGAAGAGATGATGTAGTGGGGCAAGGGGTGGCCCACACCACAGGTGGCGGCCCCCTTGCTGGCCGCGCCGGCCTATGGTGTGGCACCCCCTGGTGCCCCACAGGTCATCCTCTGGTGCTCCTAGGTGCCTCGTCGAAAAATAGGACCAACGGTGTAATTTTTGTAATTTTTAGAGAACTTCGAAAAATGCACATTTCTGGGTATTAAATTAATGATTACTGCGCAGGAAAATGATTTCTAAAATCTTAAATGACTAAAGCATATTGCAAAACAAAAGTGCTACAGCAAGTAAAATAGGTGGAGGAAAAAGAAAGAAAGAAGTGTTGTTTAGCTCTTTTATGCAATAAAATATACTTGTTAACAAGGTTGATCAAGTCTTGCTACCAAATAAATTTTATATGACATAAGAAGAAATAAACCTCAAATCAATCATGTTACCTTATATTGAATTGATATGGATCCAATCACAAGAGTTTGATATTCTTCTTTAGGCTCATATATAGGACAATCAATGGATCCCACTTTGATAGTTTTCACATTAAAAATTGTATTGACTCCACATACTTTCTCAATCCTCTTGGGAAAATAGACAGTGTGTTCCTTATCATCAACATTGAAAGTAACCATGCCTTTATTGCAATCAATAACAGCCTGCAGTATTAAGAAAGGGTCTTCCAAGAATAATGGACATATTATCATCTTCAGCATTTCCAACACAACAAAATCAGTTAATATCAAGCAATGCTGAGTAACTTGCACAGAACATTTTCACATAAACCAACAGGAATAGCAGTAGATTTATCACCATTTGCAAAGATATATCAGTTGGTATCAATTTATCTAAATCAAGTCTCTTATAAAGAGAAAAAGGCATCACACTCACACCTGCTCCCAAATCACATAGAGCAGTTCTAACATAATTATTCTTGATGGAACAAGGAATAGTCGGTATACCTGGGTCGCCCAACTTCTTTGGAATCTTACCATTGAAGGAGTAATTAGCGAGCATAGTAGAAATTTCCTCATTGGGGATTTTCCTTTTGTTAGTAACAATATCTTTCATATACTTTGAATAAGGAGGCAATTTAATAGCATCAGTCAAAGGGATTTGCAAAAATAAAGGTTTCATCCAATCACAAAATTTATTATAATGTTCCTCCTCCTTTGATTTAAGTTTCTTAGCAGGAAAAGGCATTTGCTTTTGAACCCAGGGTTCTCTTTCATTACCATGTTTCTCAATAAAATCTTCTTTAGTGTACTTTTTATTTTTAGCATGCTTTTCAGGTTCTTTTTCAATTTCTTCTTTATCAGGATTATCATCCTTATCATTATCTTTATCATGTTCATTACCACTTTCAGTTTCAGCATCAGAAATAGAAATACTATTAGGATCATTAACAGGTTCAGAGGATTCTACAACATTCTTATGTTTCTTTTTCTTTTTCTTAGATGGAGCACTAGTTTTAATTAGTTGAGAATCTTGATCAACTCTTTTGGGATGCCCTTCGGGATATAGAGGATCCTGGGTAGAAACACCACCTCTAGTTGTTACTTCATAAGCATGTTTTTCTTTAGAATTATTTCCCAACAAGTCATTTTGCACTTTAGTAAGTTGATCAATTTGAGTTTGAACCATTTGAAAATGTTTAACAAGTATCTTAACATCATTGGAGGTTCTCTCCACAATACCATGCAATTCACTAATAGCTCGAGAATTTTTCCATTAAATGATTCTCTACTCTCATATTAAAGTTCTTGCTTAACAATATAATTATCAAATTCATCTAAGCATTGAGCAGGAGATTTTGAATACGGAATATCTTCCCTAGTAAAGTGTTGAAGAGAGTGTACCTCAATCATGGATGAAGGGGAGTTATCTCACATAAATCTTCTATAGGAGGTAAATTCTTCACATCTTCAGGTTTAATACCCTTCTCTTTAAGAGACTTCTTGGCTTCCCTCATATCTTCATCATTCAATTTAATCATACCCCTCTTCTTCACTATCGGTGTCGGGGTTGGTTCAGGTAGACCAATCATCATGATTCCGGCCTATTTTATAATTCTTCAGCTTCGTCCGGAGTTCTTTTCCTGAAAACACAACCAGCACAACTATCCCGGTATGCCCTAGACTCAATGGTTAGTCCACTATAAAATATATCAAGTAAATCATGCTTTTCCAAATCATGGTCAGGCTGAGCTCTAATAAGAGAGCAAAATCTCGCCCAAGCCTCGGGCAATTTCTCTCCATCTTCCTGGTCAAAATTATAAATTCTCTGCAAAGCAGCATGTTGAGCACTAGCAGAAAGTATTTTCGAAAGAAAACATCACGCAAGTCGGTTGGACTTTTAATAGAACCAGGAGGCAAATTATTATACCAAGTTTTAGCATCATCCTTTAATGAGAACGGAAAATTTTAGCGACAAAATAAGTACGCATCTTGACATCATCAAAACACGCCACTAAGAGTAGATAACTCAGTCAAGTGTTCAACAGCACTTCTTTTTCAGTACCACAAAAGGGTGTTTTCTCAACAATAGCTATATGAGATAGATCAAGAGAAAAATCATAATCTTTATCCCTAATGTTTATAGGAGATGTGGCAAATTTAGGATCAGGAGATGGTTTATATCTAACGCATGTTCTGCAAGCAACTTTTTAATTTTTCTTGCATCAGTAGTAGCATTGCATTTTTCAATAAAATCATCATCAAGCTCTACATAATCTTCATCAGATCATCACTAGAATAATCAAGTTCAGGTGATTTAACAGGTGTAGTAGCATTAGGAGTTTCAAGATTTTCAATTTGTCTAGACCTAGCAATCGTAGCATCTAGAAAAGATCCCAATGAACCACTATCATCAAGCACAGCAGAAACATTATCAATATTATGAGAATTTTCAGATTCAGCGATACCAGCATGTGAAGCATGTGGCGGTAAAACAAGTTTATCAATCACAGAGGGTGAATCAAGAGCAGAGGTACTCGAGTTGTACCTTTTCTTGTAGTGGATGGTAATATGGCGATCTTAGTATCGCGAGGTTTACCCATGATGGATAATTTGCAGCGAACAATATCAATCCAAGTGAACTTCCAAATAAAGCTATGCTCCCCGGCAACGGCGCCAGAAAATAGTCTTGATGACCCACAAGTATAGGGGATCGCAACAGTTCTGGAAGTATTACCCAATTTATTGATTCGACACAAGGGGAGACAAAGAATACTTGTAAGCCTTAACAATGGAGTTGTCAATTCAGCTGCACTGAAACAGACTTGCTCGCAGAGTTTATCAGTAGTAACAGTTTATGGCAGTGGAAATAGTGAAATAACATCAGCGGTGAAATAAAGACAGCGATAGTGATTAGAGTAAACAGCGATTAAAATACGTAGGCACAGGGACTGATTTAACTGGCGTTGCATGGATGAGAGAAACTCATGTAACAATCAAAGGGCATTTGCAGATAATAATAAAATGGTATCCAAGTACTAATCAATCAATAGGCATGTGTTCCATAATTAGTCGTACGTGCTCGCAATGAGAAACTTGCACAACATCTTCTGTCCTACCACGGTGGCAGCCGGGCCTCTAGGAAACTACTGGATATTAAGGTACTCCTTTTAATAGAGTACCGGAGCAAAGCATTAACACTCGTGAACACATGTGATCCTCACATCACTACCATCCCCTCCGGTTGTCCCGATTTCTGTCACTTTGGGGCCATTGGTTCCGGACAACGACATGTGTATACAACTTGCAGGTAAGATCATAAACAACGAATATCTTCATGAATCAATAACATGTTCAGATCTGAGATCATGGCACTCGGCCCTAGTGACAAGCATTAAGCATAACAAGTTGCAACAATATCATAAAAGTGACATCTACGGATACTAGGCACTATGCCCTAACAATCTTATGGCTATTACATGACCAATCTCATCCAATCCCTACCATCCCCAGCCTACAGCGGGGAATTACTCACACATGGATGGGGGAAACATGGCTGGTCGATGGAGAGGCGTTGGCGGTGATGGCGGTGAAGATCTCCTCCAATTCCCCGTCCCGGAGGCCGAACGGAGACTTCTGGCTCCTGCGACGGAGTTTCGCGATGGCGGCTCTCTGGAGGGTTTCGGCCACCGACTTCTCCCCGTGCGTTTTGGGTCGAAACCAATATAGTCCGAAGGGGCGTCGGAGGCCGGCCGAGGGGCCACACCACATGGCCGCGCGGGCCCCCCCTGGGCGCCGCCATGTGGTGTGGGGCCCTCGCCTCCTCTCTTCCCTTCGGTCCAATATTTTGCAAATAGGGCCTTCTGCATAAATTTCGAGGATTTTCCCGAAAGTTGGATTTCTGCACAAAAACAAGACACCAAAGCAGTTCTGCTGAAAACACGTTAGTCCGTGTTAGTTGTATCCAAAATACACAAATTAGAGGCAAAACAATAGCAAAAGTGTTCGGGAAAGTAGATACGTTTTGGACGTATCAAGAGCCTAAGCTTGGGGATGCCCCCGTGGGTCACCCAAGCATATTTCAAGAAGACTCAAGCGTCTAAGCTTGGGGATTACCAAGGCATCCCCTTCTTCATCAACAACTTATCAGGTCATCTCTAGTGACACTATATTTTAATTCTTCCACATCATATGTGCTTTACTTGGAGCGTCTGTATGTTTTTATTTTCGATTTGTTATTTTAATTTTCTTAATAAATCGGATCCTAACATGCTTGTGTGGGAGAGAGACACGCTCCACTTTTTCATTAGAACACTTGTGTTCTTCGCTTTATTTTTCATGTTCATTGCGAAAGCTGAAAGTCGCAACACTTATTGTTGTTTGGTTGGAAACAGAAAATGCTTCATGTGGTAATTGGTATATTGTCTTAAATAATTTGATACTTGGCAATTGTTTTGAGCTCTCAAGTAGATCATGTTTAAGCTCTTGCATCATGTAGTTTAAACCTATTAGTGGAGAACTACCGTAGAGCGTGTTGAAATTTGGTTTGCATGATTGGTCTCTCTAAGGTCTAGATATTTTCTAAAAGTGTTTGAGCAACAAGGAAGACAATGTAGAGCCTTATAATGCTTGCAATATGTTCTTATGTAAGTTTTTCTGTACCGGTTTATACTTGTGTTTGCTTCAAACAACCTTGCTAGCCAAAGCCTTGTAGGGAATGCTTCTCGTGCATCCAAAACCTTGAGCCAAAACCTATGCCATTTGTGCCCACCATAACTACCTACTATGTGGTATTTTTCGCCATTCCAAGTAAATACTTCATGTGCTACCTTTAAACAATTCAAAACTTTATTACTCCTTATTTGTGTCAATGTTTCATAGCTCATGAGGAAGTATGTGGTGTTTTATCTTTCAATCTTGTTGGGCAGACTTTCACCAATGGACTAGTGGCATATACATCCGTTTATCCAATAATTTTGCAAAAAGAGCTGGCAACGGGGTGCCCAACCCCAATTAATTAACTTTCATTAATAATTCTCTTCACATGTTTTGCCCTGATTTATCAGCAACTTAATTTTGCAATAGACACTCCTCCATGGTATGTGAAATGTTGGAAGGCACCCGAGGATTCGGTTAGACATGGCTTGTGAAAGCAAAAGGTTGGGAGGAGTGTCATCTATAAATAAAACTAAAATACATGTGTAAACAAAAGAGAAGAGGGATGATCTACCTTGCTGGTAGAGATAACGTCCTTCATGGGAGCCGCTCTTTGAAAGTCTGTTTGACAAGGGGGTTAGAGTGCCCACTACCATTCGTTGACAACAACAAACACCTCTCAAAACTTTATTTTTATGCTCTCTTTATGATTTCAAAACTTAAAAAGGTATAGCACATGATTTAATCCTGCTTCCCTCTGCGAAGGGCCTTTCTTTTACTTTATGTTGAGTCAGTTTACCTACTTCTTTCTATCTTAGAAGCAAACACTTGTGTCAACTGTGTGCATTGATTCTTACATGCTTACTTATTGCACCTATTATATTACTTTGTGTTGACAATTATCCATGAGATATGCATGTTGAAAGTTGAAAGCAATTGCTGAAACTTAAATCTTCCTTTGTGTTGCTTCAAAACCTTGTATTAAGAATCTATTGCTTTATGAGTTAACTCTTATGCAAGACTTTTTGATGCTTGTCTTGAAAGTACTATTCATGAAAAGTTTTTGTTATATGATTCAGTTGTTTAGTCATTATCTTTTTGTTAGCAAACTATAGACATTTGCTTTGAATGATTTGATCTCAGTTCACATGCCTTACATCATTATTGGATCACGATTATGTTAGTAGCATGTCACTTCAGAAATTATTTTCTTTTTATCGTTTACCTACTCGAGGACGAGTAGGAACTAAGCTTGGTGATGCTTGATACTCCCTCCGGTCTTATTTAATTGACTCAGATTTAGTACAACTTTGTACTAAATCTAGGTCAATTAAATAGGACCGGAGGGAGTACGTCTCAAACGTATCTATAATTTCTGATGTTTCATGCTTGTTTTATATATCAATGTCACATGTTTTATATACACTTTATATCATTTTTATGCATTTTCCGGGACTAACCTATTAACAAGATGCACGGTGTGTTCTGTTTTCTGTTTTTGGTTCCAGAAAGCTGTTCGGCAATATTCTCGGAATTCGACGGAACAAAGCCAAACCTCCTATTTTTCCGAGGGACACACGGAGCCGAAGGCAAGCGGGGAGGCCCACGGCCTCCTCCCCATGCAGCCGCTGCCGCCCACAGCGCGGCGTGTGGGAGCCCACCTCGGGACTCCACCGACATCGCCCCTTTGCCTATTTATTCCCCCACGACGTGAAAACCCGAAAGAGATCTATCATACTCCAGAAAGACTCCCGGAGCGCCGCCGCCATCGCGAAACCTAGTTTCGGGGTCGAAGTTCCTGTTTGGCACCCCTCGGGACGGGGATCGACCCCCGGAGCCTTCTCCATCGACCGCCTCCATCATGCTCCGTGAGTAGTTCCCCCATGGACTACGGGTTCTAGCAGTAGCTAGTTGGTACTCTCTCCCATGTACTTCAATACAATGATCTCATGAGCTGCCTTACATGATTGAGATCCATCTGATGTAATCGGTGTTGTGTTTGTTGGGATCCGATGAATTGTTACATTATGATCAATCTATCTGTAAAGTTTGTGAAGTTATTGTTACTGCAATCTTGTTGTGTTTAATGCTTGTCACTAGTGCACGAGTGGCATGATCTTAGATTTAAGCTCTATAATTATTGCTTAGATTATATCTACAAGTTGTTTGCACATGTCTATGTCCGGAACCGAGGCCCCAGAGTGACAAGAACTAGATAACTGGAGGGGATGGCTTAGATATGAGGATCACATGTTTTCACCAAGTGTTAATGCTTTGCTCTGCTCTATTAAAAGGAGTACCTTAATTACCAGTAGATTCCCTTGAGGCCCGCTGCCACCGATTGGTAGGACAAAAGATGTTATGCAAGTTTCTCATTGCGAGCACGTATGACTATATATGGAAAACATGCCTACATGATTAATAAACTCTGTCTTAATGCTATAATAATTATGTCAATTGCCCAACTGTAATTTGTTCACCCAACACTTGTTATTGGAGAGTTACCACTAGTGTAGATAGGGAACCCCGGTCCATCTTTCATCATCAAATACTCACTCGGTCCTATATGCCATTAGAAGTAGTATCAACTATTTTCTGGTGCCATTGCCTCTCAGTTATCACATCGCTGCTGTGTTATTATTACTATTGCTCTCATATTACTGCTTTCACATCACCCCTGTTACTAGTGCTTTTCGAGGTGCAGCTGAATTGACAACTCAGTTGTTAAGGCTTATAAGTATTCTTTGTCTCCCCTTGTGTCACCCACCCATCCCACTCCTCCTCGTGCCAGCGGTAGTGGGGACCATCTTCTCCCTCGCGCGGTGGCGGCGGCGCGGGGCTTCGCGGCCGGTTTGGGCGCCGTGCTGGTAGGGCGCGGCGGCGGTGGCGACTACATGGTCCTGGCGTGCCCGCGGCGGCGACGGTTCCCCGGAGCGGCCTGCGGCGGGCGGCGCGAGCTTGGTTGTGCGGCAGGCTGGTGGAGGTCGTGGGCGCCGCCGGCGAGTCCACGTGCGGCAGGGCGCTGCCGGCGGCAGCATTCGTCTGTCCCGTCACGGAGGACTCCACGCGAGGTGTAGGCTAGTGTAGCTCCAGATCTCGATATGGCCGCCTCGAGTCGGGCTGAGGCAGGGGCCTGCGCCCCATTCGAGCCCATCCACCTCCGCCCCAGATCTGCGGGCACCCGCAGCCTTGGGGGCTGCTGGTTGTCGATCTGGCTGGTGGTACTCTTCCGGTGCGGTTGCGGTGGTGCGGCGGCGTTCTGGCTCTGTAGTTGGATGGGCTCTCTGGCCGCCGCATGTGCGGGCCAAGGCAGGGGCCCCGGGCATTGGCCCAATCCGTCCCCAGATCTAGCGTGCCCGGCAGCTAGGGGGGCTGTCGGCCTGCAGGTCCTGTTCCTCGCAATGTGGTGCTTGTCTTCTTCGTGCAGCAGGAAGAGTTTGGATGCCGGGGCAGCGGCCCTGGAAAGGTGGGAGAATCTATTGTTGGCGGGCGAGCCAGGAGCTCAGGTGCTGGTCGATGCCAAAGTCGTGAGGACGGCATGGTACTCGGCGTGTAGTGTGATGTGGCAGTGTCGCGGGTGCCGTCTGGGCGGCGGCCCGTTCCCTGTGCAGGAGGTGTTGAGGTTTACCGAGGGGAAACCCTCGCCCACCCTTGGGCCACGGTGTCGGCGTCTGCGGACGTCGTGTCCTTATTGAAGGCGCCGTTGCGGTAATCTAGACCCTCCTCGTGCTTCGGGTGAAAACCTAAGATCCTAGGATCGGGCGCTGGCGACGCTTGAAGATGTGCGGCTCTCCGTTGGTGGTGTGGCAGAGGCGTGGTATTCGACAAGCATTGTGCTTCGGGTGGAAACCTAAGATCCGCGGATCGGGCGGTGATGGCGCTCTCGTGTCGTGTTCTTCTTGAAGATGCTGTCTTGGAGCTTATTGTGTTTCTGGAGATGACGTTGGCTCTTTTCTTGGCGACCATCGGCAAGGCTTGCGCCATGCCATGCTTCGTCATCGAGTTTCCCTGGTGCTGCTTGTTGGGGTTCGAATGGCGGTGGTCGATGCATAGTGGTGGTCGGCCACTGGTGGCGCTGCCCGCGGCGGGGAATTTTTTTGACGGCATGCGTGTTCGATGGCTCACTCTTGGGTGAGCTCCGGCCCGACACTGTTGCTGTCTGGTGTGTTCTCCGAGTCTTCGTAGGCTTCGTAAGGGTCGTGATCGTCGTTCGAGGTTCCGGTTGTAGCCATGTTGGCAATTCGTGTGGGTGTGTAGGTGTGTGTTGTAAGCTGGGTTCTGCTCCTTGTACCCTGTCGCTGTTGAGGGCGTTATTAATTTAACGTTAGGCTTTTGGCCTTTGATATAAATAAAAACAACCTTCTCGACATGGCGTTTTGTGGTCGACGGGCTTGGATGCAGCGCATGAACCCCTCCAAACCATGGTGTTTCCTCAACATCCAAATTCCACAAGCGGCGATGGCCATCTTCACATCGACACCATTTAGTGAGCATGATGACAGCGAGAAAGCCCTCTTCTAGGTAGATAGGTGGTTCATGTGTTGTCTTGGTGGTGGATATATTGTTGCTTCTAAAGCTGAAATACCATTTAACGGGACTTTTAATTTCTTATTTTTTTTCCTTTTTTGGACGCCACTAGGGTGTTACGTTGTTGCAGATATTGGATGTACTTGGTATCTCTCCATATTAATATATGGGATTTCTATTTCCGCGCTCTCATGTCCTTAGCTGTACTCAGTTTTCCCCAGCTCCTTAGTTTTTTTCAGTTTTCTCCAAGCCCTTGTCTGAAATCCTCATAAGGAGCTCGGACGGGAGGATTCCCGTTTAGTTGACCGTTCCGTGCTGACGTGTGGGGCTGCGTTGTGTGGGGCCGCGTCGCGTGGGGCTGGTAGAAAGGGATCGTGTGGGACAGGACGAGACCGCGTTTGGTTGTACGTGAGCAGGAGTTAGGTTCTGTCTCTCTCCGCCCAAATTGGCATTTTTAAGAGCAACTTTTCCCCTATTTCTCTCTCTGTCTTTTTTCACCAAATTAATATCAAATTAGAAGCTTGCATTTCTGTTTTTCTTCAATTATTTGTGCCTTTTGGCTCTCGTTTTTTGCCCAATATGGCAGCAAATCTAGTACTCCATCTGGTCTATATGTATCTAGTTAAATCTAGAAGCAAATTTTGATGCTAATGTACGATAAATTCACACCGTCATAATAAATCAAGAAAACAAAGTAGGTCCAATAAAATATAGTAAAATAGGGATAGATAATAGGGATCCCTAGATAATAAGCTGCATACAGCAGCCAACATAATAACAGGTTGGAGGTTCTTCACAACACCAACATACTAACAACATAACAAGAAAATAAAAAGCTGCTTTGCAGCAGCAGCACACATCCTGGACTCCGCCTACCCCATCTGGCTCTTCCTCCAGTTCTTGCTCCTCTGTCCCTTGATCTTGGGCACATTGGGCTTCATCAGAGACATGCACCCGACAGCGATCTCCACCCCCTGCAAGTTGCGGAGGTGAATGCCTAGCGCCTTGTGCTTGGCGCGGAAGGAGTAGACGTTCACTGTTGCGCCGACCTTGGGGAAGGTCCTTCCGATGTCCTCGGCATGCGTGAGGAGGCTGTTGAAGTCGGTGCCACCGAGTCGCCTAGTGCAGAGGGGCATTTGTAGACACCTTTGGCGAAGTAGTTGGTGTACTGGCCGACCTGCAGCCTCCGCAGCACCTGCCGATCCTTGGTGTGCTGATCCTCCTCGTCGCTGCCGACGTCATTGCTAGACACCTGATCCATATCAAACGGAAACTATGAGTGAATGAGTTACATCGATGACGTAACATGCATGATAACAAAGTTAGGAAAAACAGAGGCAACCTCAGTTAGAGTGGACACGATTATATATCTACAGGAACGGGGTTAGCGAACCAAAGCTCATGCACAACAGATTTGTACACAGCAATGGTTCGCTGAACCCACCCTGTAAAAATTTGTGCCCAACGATTCATCATAGGCAAAGAAACAGATGCCAAATCTGAATTTGAGCACATTCCAGATTATTTGCAAAACTAAACGATTGATATCTTTTGATTCGTGCATAAAATAACTGATTGAGATCCCATGATTACCTGCATAAATTAACTGATTGAGATCCCACAATTACTTGCATAAATTAACCGAATGGCCGAACCCCAAATCTTAAACGAAATCAAGAAGGGATCAAAACAAAATGGAATAAAATCGGCGCAAATATTAACCCAATACTCATCCTACCTACAGATCGACACTAATAGTTACTAGGGAACCAACAAAAATAGGGTTGAAAAAGGAATGGGGAACAACAAGGGAGCAAACCGGAGTTACCTCGTTCCAAGGGTCGTCCATGCAGGTGTCGTAGGGGTTCGACGGCGAGATGTAAGGCACCTCCTCATAGGTGTCCCATTCCGGTGGGATCTGACCGCCATCGGCGGCAGCCTCCGATGCATCGGCGGGAGCCGCCAATGCACCGGCGGCGGCGACGGCCGTAGAGGGGACGACGTTGAAGAGGGAGGCGCCACGCTTGGAGAACGATGGGATTCACATTCTCCTTGTCCATCGCCGGCGGAGGAGAGGGAGAGGGTTTTTTTGCTTTGGAGAAGATGATGGGACGTGAGAGGCGGCGTTGCGTGAGGGAGTGAGAGCGACAGGGATAGTGCGAGGAGGTGAACAGGGAGAGGCATCTATAAAGGCGAGGGGTCGTTAACGCGTCCTGCGCGTCCATTATTGCACGTCTGCACGTCTTGGACTTCTGCACCGCGACACGCGTCCATGATTGCACGTCTTCGACTTCTGCACCGCGACCCGCGTCTACGCGTCAACAATTGCACGTCTTCCACTTCTGCACCGCAACACGCGTCCTCAAGTCTAACCCTGGAAATTTAGATATACTCTGGTATACCCTCGAGTCTTATACTAGCATTTTTTGTGTGCTCAGCTTTCCCCTTGAGTGCTAATACTGGCTAGTGCAATATACTAAGTTTTACCCTCAAGTGGCTGGTCAACAGAGAGTCAATAAATGAGATTAAGCTAGTTAAATGAGTCATTTAATGTGCAAAAAATTCCAAAAAAGATAAAACCATAGTGGCACTTACTCATGGAGTCCTCTTACGCGACCTGCCACGTTGGGAACCATAACAATCATAGATAAATCAAGTTTTACCACAAATTACCACTTCTCAAATCACCTAGTAGCTATGAAGGTGCATGACTTTCCACAATAAGCCCTTTCCAAAACAGCTTTCCCCAAAACATACTTCGTCTGAATGACGCCACAATTTTCACACTCATGTATATTTGTATTGCAAATAGTTTGAGGTAGGCCAAGATGGGTTTCATTGTACAAAACACGCATTTTCCAATTTTTAAATCTCATATTTGAATCCTTTAGTCTGTTTACTACTCACGTGCCATTGGTTTCATGATACTACTCAGTTTTTGCCTCTCCCTTCACAAATTCTCACACACGCCCAACCTTGCCCTGATTGGTCTAGCCCTTGTCACGCGGATCGTGCTCGCCGACCGTTGATCGTATGATCTAACGGGCAGGATAACCCTTCTCTCTCTCTGATCGGGACCACCATCCTCTCTCTCTCTGTCGGCGGCTAGCTTCCACCCTCTATGTATGCTAAATACCAGTTTGCCACCGGATTTAGCAACTTTGGTTTTCTGTATTATTTTTCACACGCTAAAAGTTATAAAATCTTTTAGGCATTACTTTTCACAAAAAAAATGATAAACCATCACCAATTTGTTGTAGCCATTACTTTTCACGCAAAAATGATAAACCATCACCGATTTGTTGTAGCCATTACTTTTCACGCAAAAAATGATAAACAATCACCGATTTGTTGTAGCCATTACTTTTCACGCAAAAAATGATAAACAATCACCGATTTGTTGTAGCCATTACTTTTCAAGCAAAAAATGATAAACCATCACTGATTTCTTGTAGCCATCCCTCCGGTTTTATTTAATTGACTCAGATTTAGTATAAAGTTGTACTGAATCCAAGTCAATTAAAAGAGACCGAAGGGAGTACTTTTCATGCTAAAAATGATAAACCATCACCGATTTCTTGTAGTCATTACTTTTAACGCTAAAAAAGATAAACGAAACAATCTATCTATCTCTCTATTTGAAGTTTGGGAGGGTTCACAATCTACTTATGTTAACTTTCGAGGTTTTGACCTGAAAATCAACTGGGTATTATAAAGGAAAATAAAAGTTAAAAAATGTAAAAACAAAACAATGTACCTATCTTTGTATAGAAGATCATCTGTATGATTTTTGAGGTCATTTAGAGAAGGTCGAAAAAAAACCTAACTTGTTACAAAATCTAGTTTCAGCGAGACCTAACCAAGTTTGGCATACATGATGCCATACCTATAACAACAAGGAATATCTAAAAAGTTTCACAAAAATTAAAATTTAGGGTGAAAATGATGTCATACATGATGCTGTTTTTCGAGGTTTTGACCTAAAAATCAACTGGGTATTATAAAGAGAAATAAAAAGTTTGAAAAATGTAAAAACGAAACAATCTATCCATCTCTGTATAGAAGATCATCTGTATGAAATTTGAGGTTATTTAGAGAAGGTAGAAAAAAACACCTTGTTAGAAAAGCTGGTTCCAGTGAGACGAAACGGCATGCGCTTAAGCAAAGTGATTTTTTCGAACCTCTCCAAATGACCTCAAATTTGCCGTACATCATGTCATACGTGTAACAACAAGGAATATCTAAAAAATGTCAAAAACTTTTGCCGAACCGTATAGATCTATCAAAAATAACCTCACCATGGTGCCAGTAAAAATTTTAGTTACAAACTTTCGTATTTTACCTAACCTTCAACATGAAACTTGTTTCAAATTCATTTTGGTGTACAAGAAACAAATTCCACCTTGATTCAAGCACCACAACCTCCAAACGATGCCGATGCCGATATCGGCATGGTCAGAATGGCTATGCTCGCCGCCACTGCTAGGTCACCGTCGGGATGCACCCTCAATCCCGTCCCCTCATTCGATCACTGACACACCAGAGATACCGCCGAGGCCAATGCCGAATGTACATGTTGATGCCAATGCCGAACATGCATGCCGCCGTTGGCACGGCCACGCGGCCCCGCTATGCTGGACGCCACAGACCACCGCGAGGTCTTTTCCTTTGCCACCACAGTCCCCTAGCACCCATCTATACACGCCAGAAAGGAGAGACACTAGTTTTCTCTACGTTGCTCGCGTTCGTGTCCGACACCGTCCTCGACCATTTCTTCTCTTCTTTGGATGGTTAAACACGTCTAGTTCATATCTATCTAATGTGTCTGGTCTCGCCTCAAGCAGTTCTTTGTGGACGTCGATCTCATCTCGGCACCCGCGGGCCACCTCTCTCGTGCCATCGCTGTAGAGTTCCGTTTAAAAATTTAATCATACCCGTGTATTGCCCCTTGTATCAGCATCATGGCCCCACTTGTCATTCGATATACCGAAGCCCCACTCGTCTGTGTTTTGGTCAGGGATACGACGATGCTTACGGTCAAACAAAGATGGATGGTCTGACATGTCTTTGCGGGCTCTACGTGGCCCCACTAGTTAGGAGATAACGGTCAAAGTTGTTGACCTGTCGGGCAACCGGACGTTCCAGCACTTGTGAGGGTTTCAGATAAGGGCTTGGGCAAAACTGAGAAAAAACTAAGCGGCTGAGGAAAACTGAGCACAACTAAGTACCCGAGGGCACGCAAATAAAAATCCCTTAATATATAACCACTTTATAAAAAAAAAAAAGTGGTTGAATGCGAGGAGGATCTGCGTGTAGCCTCTCAATCTCATAGAGGGGCTCATTGGAGTGTGGGTGACGGATTGCAGACCGAACCTCCAGACGTTCTTGATGAATTCTTTTGTGTGTGGAGCACATTGCTTAGACGAGGAGCTAACACTTCTTGTTGATCACAATTTGGCCGCCTGTTGATGTTGTAAAATTTTCGCTGGACACCTTTTATACATATTTCAAGGTGTATTTTAGAGCCTTTTTTTTGCTTCTTGATGGAGTTAGCTTTGGAAGGTAGAGGCGCAGCTATCACGGATAGCTCGCTGCAAGCCAAATTTGTGCCATCAGCTCGAGCCTAACCTGGTGTGTCCTTTTAGGGTTGTGCAGACCGTGCCTCCTTTAAATAGCCTTTCATCCCGCTATACTAATATAAGAAATATCCGATACATCATTGCAATCATTGCTGATGCAAACAACACATAAGCACGGCCAAGAGAAAACATAAAAGAAAGAAAAAAAGAAAAAATGTCGAAAAAGGTCGGATCGACAAAAAACGAAGATGTCTCGCAGCCACTGTGCCGGCCCTTCGGAGATTTACACCGCGCTCCTAGCACTCTGAAGCGCCGCGTCCCAAGCAGCACCCCTAGAAAGGCATGCAACTACGCCGACGCTGTTGCCCGGACGGATCCTAGGGTTTAGCCGGTACACACATGGGCTAGGGAGGAAGTCTTCATCCAACGCCTTTCAAGAAGGTAGGGTGGCGCCCGTGGACGTCACCGCGTCGGTGTCGGCCAAACCGACAGGGATTTCTCCCGACCCTCGGAACCCTGTCCCAGACGCTCCACTGTGCTACACCATGCTTGCCGCCCACCGCCACCCGCCAGCAATGCCTTCTAGACACCAATGTCGTCTCACCATGGCAATCGAAACGAGGCCAAATGGATCAAGAAAGGCCAACCAAGAACGAGATGCAGCAAGTCAGCAGCCACGCTGGAGGGAACTGCCTCCACCGCCACCTGCGGGCACCAGCCGGACACGTCGACAGGAGCAAACCAGGCCCTCCTGGACCGGCCGAACCCGAACAAGCTCGTGAAGCTATCGTCTTCGTGCTGCAGCACACGCGTCGCCAACACCCCCACTCCCAGCTCCGACCGCTCCCTCCGACCGCTGGAAGCAACACCGAGCCTAGACCCAACCTGCCCGGACTGAGGTGATGCCCAAAGGGCCGATATCTAGACCAGGAGGGCGCCATCCAGAGCCACCATGTCGCCCCGCGAGGAAGCCGTCGCGCCGTAGTCAGCATGCCACCCGTCGCCGCGCCGCCCCGGAAGACGCGACGTCGGAACCGCCAATGACCTGAGCGCACCGCCACCGACCGAGGAGACCCCGCATCTCCCCTCCGCGCAAGGGGGGGAAGCTTTTTCGCCGCCACCGGCACTGCGCGAGCTTCACCCGGCGGCCTGCACCAATGACGGCAGCTGGGAGGCAGAGGGAAGGGGGTGGCTGAGGTAGGGTTTTGCGTTGCCTACCCGTCACCTACGGGGAGCGACCAAGGCAAGCCGAAGCCACTGCACACCTACACTATTTTTTTCTGCCGACCCATTGTGACCCGTATTTCTTTTTGGAATACCCCATTTTGGCTCGTGCACTTAGGCAGGTAACGCGGCACTAGTCTCACTGGAAGTACCGGCCTGGTTGGTGCTCTGAAGAAATCTCCACCCGACATCTATCTTTTTTGAGTTACGCGAACAGGAGGGCACAAAAAATCTGACCAAGTACGCCTAAACGGATTAGGCGCACGGATAGATCCATTTCTGACCTAAAAATGGGCTCAGAATGTGTTTGTCTGGACACACCACATATACCTTGTGCATCCTCTCGTGCCGGCCTAGCGTGACATGTCGGTTCAACAAAATAGTTGGAGAATTTTTGTTACAATTGCATACAATTAACAATCTTCACAAAGAGGTTTAACCTAAACTAAAATGGCCATCGTGCTCCCTACCATGGCCACATCTACTCGTCATCGTGTGTCCTGCTATCCGATGTCCCCTCCTCGACATGGAAGAGGGGCCGACGTCGTCATGCATCCCGCAAGCGTCCCAGATCAGCACATCTAGACCCGACGCCGCACCAAGGTGTCACGACGATGTTAGACCCGGCTCAAGACCATGAAGCCCGTCATATCAGCCACTTGACAGACTCTCTCACTCTCCTCCTCCTACTCGCGTGGTTGCCTTGCCACGTCCATGTCGGTGAACTAGCAAGCTTTATCCCTTCCCGCTACCTCCTCCATTTTGTTGTTCTTTGTATCCACCTTTGCTTGCCGGCACCATGTCGCCTCCATCACTGCCTCACACGGTGCATAGTCGGCCCCCGCCGAGGAGACCTAGATGGCCAGGTGCTTTCCTGCCAGGGCGTGTGCCACTCGGCAACCATGAGATGACGGGCGGCCTCTATGTAAGGGTACATTGCCACTATGTGTGTTTATGGCAATTAATGATAATCCCTATGGACTAATGTTTTTTTTGAGTTTATATGAAGGAATATTCCATAAGTAATTCTTGTATTCCATGTGTTGGATTCAAGTGTGGATGCCATGAAGATAAAGATATACCTTGAGCATTGACATCAAGATCATCCATTTCAAGAGAAGAATATTTTATCTTGAGAGTTTGATTTCAAGAGATGAATTGAAGATATGGCTCTAAGCCCATGTCATGATAGTCTCATGAGTTGAGCTAAGGTTGACCAAGGTTTAGACCATGCAATCAAATGAAGAGTTCTTTATGTACCTCAAGATATTATGATAGAGTATGTGGAGATACAATATTGACCAAGACTTAGAGTGAAGATTGAATTCAAGTTACTTAACACATGAAGCATAAAGTTTGTACCACTTTGGATCATGTGATCTTGTGGTAGGGTAAGTTTTGTCAATTATGCTTTGTTAACTCACCCATAATATATGTGTGTTTGTGTTGTCTATGTGGGTTTGGTATCTTTCATGAGTATGCATCAAAAGTAAGATCTCATATAACCCACGAGAGGATGACATCAAGTGGTGATCCTCATCAATATTGTGAAGGGAAAGTTCAAGATGAGCATTTTGAGAAGATCATATGCTGGAAGCTTGTCGTCCATTCAGTGATAATGGACATGAGAAGATGTGCTTCAATGTAGCTAAGCAACAATGATCAAGTGACGCATTCCACTTGAATGAAGCTTTAAGCTTTGCCATGAAGGTCAAGTGGGATGCGCAAGGAAAAGATACGGCCTTGCTATTTTTTTACTTTACCGGTCTCAAGGTGGTTGTTAGGAGACCAAGTTGTAGGATAGATAGTCGCACTATCAAGAGGGGCTTTCGGTTGGATAACTTGATCACATCGTCTTAGGGAGCTGAACCCTTTGCATAACCTTATTCTTGTTGCTTATTTGTGTTTCTCTATCTGAGGGTCTTGAGCTTGGTTATAGCTCTTCAACAAGCCCAAGTTTATATAAAATGGAATTCGTATGCATCTTCTTTTGCATTTTCGAGTTTGAAGGTTTTACTGATTCTTCTTTTAGGGAGGTTTCATACATCTCCTTATTTGGTATTTCACCTCTTCCTCTTTCCTGGATCTTATAGCCTATGTTGGATAGAGCATGTTCTTAGCTTCTCAAAAAGCCCAGGTTTGCTAAAATCAGAATCCACATGCAAAATGTATCACCGTTTTCATATTCTATCTAAAAAATCAGCGTCCAAGCTGGCGCGGCCGAGCTCAACGCTGGAATAAGCCGTCGGCCGCTGGAAATTTCCGCTATATACCGAAAGGCTATACCGAGCGCTGTTTTGGCGGCCCACTGGAAATTCCGGCTCAGAAACCAGCACACCTATTTGCAAATACCGACAGGGATACCAGTGTGCTAGTTTTGCTAGCCTATTCCGGCGTAGAAACCGGCGCCAGTAGAATTTTCGTCTGTCTTGACTGGACTCTCGGTTTTTCCCCGAGTGGTCATATTTTGAGGGACTACAAAAGGGGCTTCTTCCCAACGTTTTCTTAGGGTTATTGAGCAGGTTTTTAGCACAATTTTTCAAGCCCTTGAGCTTGCTTTCTCTCCCTTCCCTCCAATGATTCTTGCATATTTTTGAGAGTTTTGAAAGAGAATATACAAACTCCACCAATCCATTCATTCTATAAGTAAGGGAAACACTTGGGATCTAGATATTGGAGTCATAGGTTGACCTTCCCCATTGTTCTTCCTCTCTAGTTCTTCCATATCATTTGTTGCTCTGGTGGTACTTGAGAAAGAAGGATCTGAACACCTTTGGTGTTCTTGCTTTGCATCCTTGCATAAGTGTTGAGCTCTCCATTACGATTAGTTTGAGTGAGAGACCGTGATCTTGTTACTCTTGGAGGGGTGACCTCCTAGTTGGCTTGGTGGTTGGTGCTCCAGTGACCTCTTCGTGGAAGATTGTGAAGATGCTCGGGCTTCTCCTTCGTGGAGCTCGTGAACTGGTTGTGGAGATTGCCATCTTTGGAGTGGAGGAAAAACTAGCCATAAGGGAAATGCCTTTGTCCTTCGTGGAATTGACTTGGAGAAGAAGGTGAGCCTTCATGGTGTTTGAGAGACCTTTGTGGTAGCCCACATCTCTCCAGCGTGACGTACCTTACTTTGCGTGAGGGAACACGAGAATACATCATTGTATCCTCGTGCATCTGTTATCTCTATACCCGAGTTTACTTTTCTTGCGATAGCCATCGAGCTTGAAGTAATTATATCTTGCTATCATTTGTATTACTTATATCTTGTGGCTATCTTGTTTAGCTTGAGTTGTTGTTTGCATTGACTTGAGCCTAGCATATTCAGATTTTATGCTTATAAAATAAATGTTAGTTTAATTCCGCATTCTTACAAGCCAAATTTGTAGAAGTTTTAAAAACACCTATTCGCCCCCTCTATTCGACATCTCGTCCTTTTACTCTACGCGTTCGGCTGTATCGAACGACGCGAGCAGAGCCCGCTGCTCTTCAGCAACATCCGGCGCACTGCCACTGTCGTCGAGATCGTTGAGCTCATCTACCTCTGCATGCATCCACGCATCGGGCACGGGCTATTTTGGTCACGCGACCAGCGCTAGCTCGGACTGGGCCTCCACTAGGTGGGCATCAGTTTGCGCCCTCAGTGTCGCTGCCCACGCCGAGCATCTGTTGGGTGGGCCATGTAGAGAAAACAAAAGATTTTTCCTACACGGTACCCCAAAGACCTAGCTGAGGTTGAACGCCACGAGAATTATAACCGGACCAATTGTAGAACTTGGTGAAGCGTGTCAGGATAGTGTAGTCTGGATCCAATCAAATCACACGATGGTCTAAGTGCTCGACATACAATACATGTGCTGGTATCCACACGTGGGAGTGGTCTAATCGAGGAGGATCATCGGCGGCAGGCTGCTAGGTCCAGTACGGCGGCTGGGATTGAGTGCGGGCTAGGATTCCCAAAAAATGGGAGTAGTCTAACCGTGTTGTAGCACATCCATTGCCTCCCTTATATATAGGAGAGTAAGTATGGGCTTTCGGCCCACTTACTAAAACCCTCCTCCGGTTAGTGCGATTCTGGCCAGCTAACCTAGTCCTGGTCCGAAATATGCACGGTAATTCGTTGTCGTGCATGAAGCTAGGAGACCACATTAGGATTGATATCTTTGAGTGCAACCCACCAGCATAGTACTCCATATCAACTATAAAGAGAAAGAAAGGGAAACAAGGTTTTGCGCTATTAAATTGGATATGCATAAAGCATACAATAGAGTGGAATGGTGTTTTCTACAGAAAATAATGATCAAGTTAGGGTTTGCCCCACAATGGGTTAAACTAATTATGGCATGTGTCTCTTCCATGCAATATCGGGTTCGGTTCAATTATAATAATACAGAGATGTTTACACCATCAAGGAGGATTTTCCAAGGTGACCCTCTTTCACCTTACTTGTTCCTCATTTGTGCAGAGGGTTTATCATGCTTGTTGAATCATGCTGAAACAACATATGCTCTAACGGGGGTGAAGGTGTGTCGGGATGCACCGATGGTCTAACAGTTATTGTTTGCGGATGATTCTCTCATTCTTATGGAGGCAAATGGATACAATGCAAGAACCTTAAAACATTCTCTTGATTAATGTTGTGCAAGCTCAGGTCAACTAGTAAGTGCAGAGAATTGCAGCTTAGTTTTTAGTCCAAATACCTCAGTACAGTTGAAGTTTGTGAAGTGCTGGATATTTGGACGGAGTCTTTAAATGACAAATATCTGGGATTACCAGAAATGGTGGGGATGGATAGGAGTTATTGTTTCAAATATGTTGTTGAGAGAGTAAAGGCTCCAATGAGCGATTGGAAATAAAGATGCTTTTATGGGAGGGAAAGAATTGTTGAAAAAGGCGGTTGCTCAAGCCATACCGGTGTCTGTAAGAGAATTACTGAAGCTATTTCGTAATTTTGGTGGGGTGATGATGATGACCATAAAAGAATGCATTTGGTGGGTGGAAAATGTGTATTCCAAAAGATAAATGTGGGATGGGTTTCCGAGACCTACACACTTTTAATACAGTGATGTTGGGAAAAAAATGTTGGAGATTGATGCAAGAGCCCGACTCTTTATGTGCTAGAGGGCTAGGCGCTAAATACTATCATGATGGTAATCTTTTGAAGGCTGAGCTAAATAGTGGGAGCTCCTTTTCTTGGCAGTGCATTATTTATCGAATTCAAACTTCGTATTTGGAGAGTGGTAATGGGGGACCAAATAAACATATGGAAGGATTTTTGGATTTCAACGAGCCCCACGGGAAAGGTTTATAACCCAAAAGAAAATATTGTGCTTGACAAAGTATCAGACTTGATTAATCCGTTGACAGGTTTGTGGGACGAAGAATCAATGAGGAATATCTTTTGGAGTGTCGATTCAAATAGAATCCTAGAAATTAATTCCTATAGCTCCCTCAGGTATGCATGACTTTGTTGCATGTCATCATACAAAAACATGACTATTTACTATTAGATCTTCGTACCATGCTGAATGGGAGTACCAATTTGGGCGCCATAATCCGGATGTAATGGATATAGGTGGCTCCCGTGGAAGAGCAGTCCGGAAGAAACTATGGAAGCTCCAAATACCCTCTAAAATAAAAATCTTTGGTTGGAGATCACTACACGGTTTAATACCTTGCTTAGGATTTTTGGCCAATAGGCATATTGTAACAAGCAGTCAATACCCAATTTGTAATATTAGATGTGAAGATATCTTGCAAACTTTGTTCAAGTGCCTGCGTGCACAGAAGGTTTGGCAAAGTTTGGGAATCTTGGCGACTATCAATGAGGCATTAATTGATCAGTCGGGTTCTCTGGTTCTAGAGCATATTATCCTAAACCTTGGCATGTGTAATAATCTGAATGGTATTGGTTTTCCAGAACTCATCTTGACTGGGGCTTGGCACATATGGTGGGAACGGACACAATTTACTCGTGGAGAAGATTTGCAAACGTATCATCGGAGTGCTATGTCTATCGGTGTACTTCCGCTAAATTACTTCAGGGCGAGAAAGAAGCCGGTGGAAAGGAACCAGGAGTCCTGGAGACCCGATCATCAGAAGGTTTTATTAAATTTAATCGTAGGACTCCTGGTTATGATGGGCCTGCATTAAATTTAATCGTAACCTGCATTATGATGGTGATCAAGGGCATGGAATTCTGGGAGTTATCGCAAGTTGCAAGGAAATTGTTATCCACTCCGACAACTCTCAAGTTACTATGAAAGAAGGAGGATATTCTGCCACATCTTCTGCAGGGATTTTTGATGATTGCAAAGTCCTTGCAGTAGGTTTAACAAATATTATTTTTGAGCATTGTAATAGGAAGGCTAGTGAGGTAGCTCATGAATTAGCTAGGCATAGCTTCAATGTGAGGTCTGATTGTTTTTGGGATGATGATTTCCTAGCTTTTTTACTTTCGAAACTCATAAACGATGTAACTATTTTCGAAAACCAATAAAACACGCCGAATGGCTTTCCCTAAAAAGAAAAAAACCTGTGCAGGCCGCGCATAGGCGAGACCCGAGAAGTGAGAACGATTGCAATCGGCCACATTGAAGTCTTCTTTCCCCTAAGACTAGTCATAGTGGGGAGTAACATTAGGTAGTAACATACACATGTTACTACATAAGTAGTGCTTAGTATCATAGGTGTAGTAACATAAAATGCTACATTTATTAAGTTGTAGACTCATCTTGCCTTGAAATGTGTGATGTGATGGTAACATAGCTAGTTACCACTACCCTCTCTTTTCTCAATTAATAACATGCCATGTTATCAAAATGCTTAGTTAGCATTGCATGTTGTTGATATTACTACCTATGTTACTCCCCACTATGAGAGTAGTCTAACCACCACCACCACCAGCTTGTGGCCCTTCTCCTTGGCCTCTCTTGCCTGAACGTCTGAACATACCATATATGACCGCTTCAATCTTGTCAGCTACCTGCTGATATACGTGATCTATATTGTTCTATCGGCTGACCAAATTTTCTGTCTAGCTAGCCCAGCATCCAGACCGGCTCTCGGATGTTGCAGTTTCTTGCAATAAGGATGCCGTGCTGCGTCGGTGAGCAGGACGAGCAGCACGAGCCGGCCACGCCGGCGCCTCCGCAAGCGCCAGGTTCATAATCGTAGTCCACGTTCCAATTTCCATTTCTCCATTTCTCCACGAGCATACTGTATATTCGAATGTTGATTCGATCCAGCTAATTAGTTCCTGGTCCTAAGATGCAATTTTTACAGAGCAAACAAGAGGGCCGAACGCGCCGAAGAACGACATCGGGCCGGCGAAGGTGATGCCGATCGACGTGCCGGCCGTCCCGCTGGCGGAGCTCAACCGTCTCACGGGCAACTTCGGCGCCGGCTCGCTGGTCGGGGAAGGCTCGTACGGCCGCGTGTACCGCGCCAAACTAAGCACCGGCGAGGCCGCGGCGGTGAAGGTGTTCGACAACGGCGGCTCGGGGCAGCCGGAGGCCGATTTCTGCGCGCAGCTCTCCGTGGTGTCCAGGCTCAGGAGCGAGCACTTCACGCAGATGCTGGGGTACTGCCTGGAGCTGAACAAACGCATCGTGCTCTACGAGTTCGCCACCAACGGCTCCCTCTACGACATCCTGCACGGCCAAAAGGGCGCCGAGCCAGGGCCGACCCTGACCTGGAGCCAGCGGGTGCGGGTGGCCCTGGGCGCCGCCAGGGGTCTCGAGTACCTGCACGAGAAGGTGCAGCCGTCCGTGATCCACGGAGACATCCGCTCCAGCAACGTGCTCGTCTTCGACGGCCACGACGGCAAGATCGCCGACTTCAACCTCACCAGCCAGTCCCCCGACACCGCCGCCCGCCTCAACTCCACCAAGGTCCTCGGCACCTTCGGCTACCACGCCCCCGAGTACGCCATGACGGGCCAGCTCACGCAGAAGAGCGACGTCTACAGCTTCGGGGTCGTCCTCCTGGAGCTCCTCACAGGGAGGAAGCCGGTCGATCACACCATGCCAAAGGGCCAGCAGAGCCTCGTCACCTGGGTACGGACACTCCACCTGCTCTCTTAATTAATCTACTCTCTTGTGAATCTTGTTGACCGCTTATTCTATCCGGTCGATTATGACACTGATGATACAGGCCACTCCGCGACTGACTGAGGATAAGGTCACTGAGTGCATCGATCCCAACCTCAACAGCGAGTACCCACCAAAAGCAGTGGCAAAGGTTGTCACTGACTCGAATGTGAATCTTGCTGATGCTCTATCTGTTTTTAACTGAATCTCTTCTGCTCAGCTCGCGGCGGTGGCAGCGCTCTGCGTGCAGTACGAAGCCGATTTCAGGCCCAACATGACCATTGTCGTCAGGGCTATGCAGCCCCTTGTCAATGCCCGTCCGGCAGGAGATAACTAGTTAGAGACAGCCATGTCGATGTCTTCGTCCTCTCCAGCAGAAACCTGGTTCATTGTTACTCATGCAATAACCGTGAAGTGAGGGAACCCTGCGCCGCTGCGTCTGGAATGATCTGTCTATTTGGCCTGACCAAATGCAATTTACTCCCTTCGTTCTAATCAAGATGTCGAAATTTTGTCTAAATTTGAATGTATCTAGACACTCATAGTGTTTACATACATTCATATTTCAATAGAGTTAATATTTGTTTCATGGAACGGAGGGGGTATTACATAAGAAAAGTATGTAAAGTGGAGAAATATTTGTTTATAAAAATGTTTCAATAGAGTTAATATTTGTTTCATGGAAAAATATAGCAAATCTGTCATTTTTGAACCTTAGATATCGCACGGCATGTTTTGGAGCGGACCATGGCAACTTGGCCAAGTGATAAGGAGGAAGTTTCCATCCGACCATCAATTCCAAAGCCGGGCGGTCCCAACATCTCTCCATAGAAAACCAAAAACGGAACACGAGCTTATTACAAAGTTTGTAATTTTTAAATTTATGGAAAACCATATTAATTAATTTTGAGAAAACAAAAAATCCACATGTGTAGTTATTGGTTGGAAAGTCATCCATAGAATCCCAACCTTTTGCGATCTTATGAAAATAAAAGGCTACCATATAATCTACAACCAAGTTTCTAATTTCTAACATGTATCTATATGACTACCCATTGACGTGATTTTACTATAGTGTCAGGAAGTGCAGGATACAATGGACTCCACTTGCAACCAATTGGAGATGGTACCATGATCTGTGCATCAATGATGCACACCTGTAATATATGGTTTTCATTGCGGCTGCCATAACTTTTTCGAGAACTTTTTTTTGTAACAAATGGTGCTTCGTAGTAAAAATTTGTTGTGTGCACGTGCATCAGTTGGCCAATGTTCTCTCCTTATCGAAGAAATATAGTAATTTATACTATAATTTTATTCCGATTTCCACATCTGCCTCAAAATGGTCATCTAGGTTTACGAAAAAATGCGAGTTCTACCGATGCATACGCAGGTGATTTTTGTATATAATGTTTCTAAAGCATACAATTATGGTTTTCGCTACTTTTTATAAATTAAGTTAATGTGTACTGTGATATCAATGATTTTTTACTGAAGGGGTGAATAGGTTAGCAAGCAAATTTGAGTTCCAAGTTCTCTAGAGTACTTGAGCAGAAAGCTAGTAAGAAGGAAATACACAAAGTAAATGCAAGAAGTAAAAAACATGATATCTGATGCATTCTTCAAGTACAGATGTTGGTGCAATCATAACATATTTGTTGGAGTAACTTCAAGGATATTTTGGTATAGAGGCACTCAAGACTCAACCCTTCTGATGCGCATAGCACCTTCTCTGAGAGGGTATCACGTAAAGTCTCCACTTTACATGATTGGGGGCTCTCAACTGCGGACTCCTAGACATTTAGGAGAGGCTAATCTCCAAGGGAAACAAATAGCCCTATACTTATGGTTGGGTGCTTGTCTGCAAGTCAAAAGTATGCTATCAGCGTTAGCAAAACCTAGCAGCCATTCCGCCCGTGCGAGCACATCAGTGAATTGGCCCATTTAATTATGTATGTTCGGGTCGCTCTCTGTTTCTTTTCCATGCCGTTCCTTGCTTCCACGTACGTTTCGCCTCTTTTAAATTATTATTTTTACTCGTTTTTTAACACTTTGTCATTTCTATTTTTTTTCTTTTCTTTCTTTTAACTTTTTCAACATTAAGTATCCCATGATTTTTGTTTTCTTCCATCGATGATAAACTTTTGTTCCAAACATATTATTTTTGTTCTGATAGTAGTCATTTGTTTCTTTAAATTTGTTACCACATGATTTGTGTTTCTCTTGTTTTTTGTTCCACACAGTCAATATCTTGATTCTCTTTGTTCATATTCTTGTTTCTCACATTTTCATACTTCTTTCCATGGATGTGAAAATTTATTTTAATTAGCCTAGTTCTGTCTGCACTTACTAATTGTTCCACGGTTCCCTCTACCCCACATTCACTTGTTCTGTTTCTCGTTTAGATTTTATTTGTTTCTTTGCGCTATTTTTCCCCAAAAGTAATAAGATTTTGTCCCTATAGTCTTATATTTTTTTCGTTAGAAGGCGATATTCATTCCTCGTATGCTACACTATTATTCCACGTGTATATTTCATTTGTTCTTTCGCGCTATATTTTTTCCCAAACTATAGTGTGATTTTGTTCCTTTGGAAGGTGAGATTTATTCCTCGGATGCAACAATTTTGTTCTAGGTGTATATTTAGTTTGTTCTTCACGCTATAATTATTTTTTCCCAAAGTGAAGTGTGATTTGATTCCATGTAGTTTTTTTTTGCTCCCTCAGAAGGCATGATTTGTTCTCGGGGTGCAATAGGTTTGTTCCATCTGAAGTTGTGAACCAGTTCGTTTGTATCGTTGATTTTTAGTCTCATATTGTAGTCGTGGTTTTGTTCCAATTAGAAAAAAATTGTTCCTCGAAAGGGCTCCATGGGAAGAGAATTTTTGTTGCTCATCACTAAAATTATGGCCATCTCACCTTTTTTGTTTCCCGTGTGTTAAAAATTTGTTCCACTTAGTTTAAATTTCTTTCCCTATTTTTGCAATCACGATTTGTTCAAGTTCTTAGGTGTTATGACACTCTCGGTGTTTTGTTAATTTTGGTTAAAGTTTTGTTCCCATTTTGTAATTGTAATTTGTTCTACTTCTTAGGAATTATAGCCATGCTTTTAGTTCCACTTTTAGATAATTTTCGCTCTTTTGGTTCACTAAAATTATGGTTCATCTAGTCTAAAAGTTGTATTGCGTTCAAAGTCCTGTTTGTGTCTAATGTGAGTTTTTTTATATTTATCTTAGCTTTCCTTAATTGTGATTGTGTTTATTTTTTACGTTGCCATTGTAACATGCGCAAATAGAGGTGAGACAAAATGTTGCATGTGGCGATGCCATTTTTCATTTGTCCTATCTCGATGTATTGGCAAAGAAAAAAAATAACTGCGATGCGTGGTCGGATTGACTGTTATTCTTAACAATACTTCCTCCGTTCATAAATAGTTGTGTTATAGGTTTAGTCAAAGTAAAATTTTGTAAACTTTGACCAAGTATTTTAGAAAAAAATTAACATCCATAATATAAAATCTATTGCATTAGAATCATCATAAAGTATATCTTTATATTATGTGTAGTTGGTATGATATTGATATTTTCTTATATTGTTGGTCAGGCTTCACAAAATTTTACTTTGAATACACCTAAAATCGCAAAATCAATAAAACGGAGGGGGTAAATCCACTTTAGTCACAATGAAGGGTGCAGGCAGAATAAAGTGGGGAGGCAACCCGATATTAGTGGACAACTTCAACCACCAGTACGTCGCCTGCATCCCGTTTGGCCTAGCGCCATCAAATTACGCGATTGTAAGAGTTGCAGTGGCAACACACACCTTGTTTTAGTCACATCACCATGCACAAATAGACGAACCAACTTAAATACCCATGAAATCATAATTGAGAAGATATTGCATGTTTTGCCTATGTGCTGAATAATTTGAATATATCATATTCATATGCAAGAGATACATTTTTTTTGGTCTATGGAAAACAACATGGCAGTTTTTGGCACGCAACCAGCTGCAGGATTTTCAGGTACACTAAAATATGGCACATATCCAGCTATAATTTCTATTTGCGCTGAAATAGGACACCACAAACATGTTTCGTCTACATATACGCATAAAACTAGATCAGCCGCATACAAATAAATTGCAAAAAAATGAAACAGATTCACAAAAATATAAGTGGACACTCTAGATATGAAAAACAAATACTTGTTCATGGAAAAAAATAAACACTAGATAAAACGACATTAGATCAACCACGAACTAGATAAAAATGACACTTGGTAATCGATGATACGTCTTCAACGTATCTATAATTTCTTATGTTCCATTCTAGTTTTATGACAATACATACATGTTTTATTCACACTTTATGATGTTTTATGCATTTTCTGGGACTAACCTATTAACAAGATGCCACAGTGCCAGTTCCTGTTTTCTGCTGTTTTTTATTTCAGAAAAGTTAGTTTACAAATATTCTCGAAATTGGACGAAACAAAAGCCCAAGGCCTTATTTTCCACGGAGGGTTCCAGAACACCGAAGGAGAGACGAAGAGGGGCCACGAGGTGGCCACCCCACCTGGCGGCGCGGGGATGGTCGCCGGCCTATGGGGTGGGCCCCTCGGGCGCCCCCCGACGCTGCCCCTTCGCCTATTTATTCTTCCCGACGCGAAAACCCTAGTACAGAGAGCCAAAATACGAGACCAGTTCCAGAGATGCCGCCGCAGTCAGCCCTAACTCGAGGGGGGTTCAGGAGATCACCTCCGGCACCCTGCCGGAGAGGGGAATCATCACCGGAGGGCTCTACATCACCATGCCCGCCTCCGGATTGATGCGTGAGTAGTTCATCCTTGGACTATGGATCCAAGTAGCTAGATGGTTGTCTTCCTCTTGTGCTATCATGTTTAGATCTTGTGAGCTGCCTATCATGATCAAGATCATTTATTTGTAATGCTACATGTTGTGTTTGTTGGGATCCGATGAATATGGAATACTATGTCAAGTTGATTATTGATTTATCATATATGTTATTTATGATCTTGCATGCTCTCCGTTGCTAGTAGACGCTCTGGCCAAGTTGATACTTGTAACTCCAAGAGGGAGTATTTATGCTAGATAGTGAGTTCATGTCTCCATTGAATCTGGTGGAGTGACAGCAACCCATAAGGTTGTGGATGTGCTGTTGCCACTAGGGATAAAAGATTAATGCTTTGTCTAAGGATATTTGTATTGTTTACATTACGCACAGTACTTAATGCAATTGTCTGTTGTTTGCAATTTAATACTGGAAGGAGTGCGGATGCTAACCTGAAGGTGGAATTTTTAGGCATAGATGCATGCTGGATGGCGGTCTATGTTCTTTGTCGTAATGCACTAAGTAAATCTCATAGTAGTCATCGTGATATGTATGTGCATCTCTATTTGTCAATTGCCCAACTGTAATTTGTTCACCCAACATGCTATTTATCTTATTGGAGAGACACCACTAGTGTGTGGACCCCGGTCCATTCTTTTACATCTGAAATACAATCTGCAATCATTGTTCTCTTTTGTTTTCTGCAAGCAAACATCACTCTCCACACCATACGTTTAATCCTTTGTTTTCAGCAAGCCGGTGAGATTGACAACCTCACTGTTAAGTTGGGGCAAAGTAGTTTGATTGTGTTGTGCAGTTCCACGTTGGCGCCGGAATCCCCGGTGTTGCGCCGCACTACACTCCTTCACCAACAACCTTCACGTGATCTTCATCTCCTACTGGTTCGATAACCTTGGTTTCTTAAAACTCGCTGATGTACTCATCATACCTTCCTCTTGGGGTTCCCAACGGACGTGTGCTTTACACAAGCAGCTACTTTTCCGGCGCCGTTGCCGGGAGATCAAGACACGCTGCAAGGGGAGTCTCTCACATCCAATCTCTTTACTTTGTTTATTGTCTTGCTTTATTTTATTTTTTGTCTTGTTTGCTTTCTCTATATCAAAAACACACAAAAATTAGTTACTTGCATTTAATTTCGTTATCATGTCTAGTCCTGTACTTGTTACTTTGTCACCTGAGGAATTGATCTTTACTTTTAAACAAGGGGATGAGGAGAGTTTTAAAGAAGCTTGGTCTAGAATTTTTGATTCTTATGGTAAAACTGAACCTAAAATGACTCTAAGCTTGCTTCTTAGTAACTTTTATTTTGGGCTTATTCTTCGCTATAGATATGCTTTGGATGCTGTAGTGGGAGGAGATTTCCTTCACTGCGATGGGGATCAAGCTTTTAATGCCATAAAAAATTGGTTGCATCATCTAGCTCAGCTAATAAATTTGATTCATCTCTTGCTAGCATTCATAATAGACTAAATACTCTCGAGACAAATATATCTTGTTTAAAAGAAGGGTATAATCAGATTCGTGAATATTATGATTATGTTCCAATAAACTTTGAACCTTCAATGTGGGTCCCTACTATTAAGGTTGCTATTTGTGGTGAAACTTTTATGCCCGTTGTGATATCATGTCTGAGTTTTGCATTATGCCTAAAAGTATTTATGAATCTTTGATACTTTGGGGACTTACTGAAGGTGGAGAAGTGATGCGCGTAGATGTACACGTCCGTTGGGAACCCCAAGAGGAAGGTATGATGCTCACAGTGGCAAGTTTCCCTCAGTAAGAAACCAAGGTTTAATCGGACCAGTAGGAGTCAAGAAGCACGTTGAAGGTTGATGGTGGCGAAATGTGATGCGGCGCAACACCAGGGATTCCGGCGCCAACGTGGAACCCGCACAACACAAAGTACTTTGCCCCAACGAAACAAGTGAGGTTGTCAATCTCACCGGCTTGTTAACAAAGGATTAACCGTATTGTGTGGAAGATGATTGTTTGCAAGAAAACAAAAACAAGTATTGCAGAGATTGTATGCGATGTAAAGAATAGGACCGGGTCCACAGTTCACTAGAGGTGTCTCTCCCATAAGATAAAAGCATGTTGGGTGAACAAATTACAGTCGGGCAATTGACAAATAGAAAAGGGCATAACAATGCATATACATGATATGATAAATATAGTGAGATTTAATCAGGGCATTACGACAAAGTACATAGACCGCCATCCAACCGCATCTATGCCTAAAAAGTCCACCTTCAGGTTATCATCCGAACCCCATTCAGTATTAAGTTGCAAAGCAACAGACAATTGCATTAAGTATGGTGCGTAATGTAATCAACAACTACATCCTTAGACATAGCATCAATGTTTTATCCCTAGTGGCAACAGACAACACAACCTTAGAACCTACTGTCACGATCCCGGTGTCAATGAAGGCATGAACCCACTATCGAGCATAAATACTCCCTCTTGGAGTTAAGAGCAAAAACTTGGCCGAGCCTCTACTAATAACGGAGAGCAAGATCATAAACAACACATAAACAATAGATTGATAATCACCATAACATAGTATTCTCTATCCATCGGATCCCGACAAACACAACATATAGTATTACAGATAGATGATCTTGATCATGTTAGGCAGCTCACAAGATCCAACAATGAAGCACAATTAGGAGAAGACGACCATCTAGCTACTGCTATGGACCCATAGTCCAGGGTGAACTACTCACTCATCACTCCGGAGGCGACCATGGCGGTGTAGAGTCCTCCGGGAGATGAATCCCCTCTCCGGCAGGGTGCCGGAGGCGATCTCTGAATCCCGAGACGGGATTCGCGGCGGTGGCGTCTCTGGAAGGTTTTTCGTATCGTGGCTCTCGGCGGGGGTTTCGCGATGGAGGCTTTAAGTAGGCGAAAGGGCAGGTCAGAGGCGGCGAGGGCCCACACCATAGGTCGGCGCGGCCAAGGCCCGGGCCGCGCCTGTGGTGTCGCCACCTCGTGGCCCCACTCGACTCTCCTTCGGTCTTCCGGAAGCTTGCAAAAATAGGACCCCGGGCGTTGATTTCGTCCAATTCCGAGAATATTTCGTTACTAGGATTTCGAAACCAAACAACAGAAAAAAGAATGACTCTTCGCATCTTGTTAATAGGTTAGTTCCAGAAAATGCGTAAATACGACATATAATGTGCATAAAACATGTAGGTATCATCAATAAAGTAGCATGGAACATAAGAAATTATCGATACGTTGCATCCCCAAGCTTAGTTCTGCTCGTCCCGAGCAGGTAAAACGATAACAAAGATAATTTCTAAAGTGACATGCCATCATAATCTTGATCATACTATTTGTAAACATATGTAATGAATGCATCGATCAAAACAATGGTAATGACATGAGTAAACAACTGAATCATAAAGCAAAGACTTTTCATGAATAGTACTTCAAGACAAGCATAAATGAGTCTTGCATAAGAGTTAACTCATAAAGCAATAAATCAAAGTAAAGGTGTTTGAAGCAACACAAAGGAAGATTAAGTTTCAGCGGTTGCTTTCAACTTATAACATGCATATCTCATGGATATTGTCAACATAAAGTAATATAACAAGTGCAATATGCAAGTATGTAGGAACCAATGCACAGTTCACACAAGTGTTTGCTTCTTAAGGTGGAGGGAGATAGGTAAACTGACTCAACAATAAAAGTAAAAGAATGGTCCTTCAAAGAGGAAAGCATCGATTGCTGTATTTGTGCTAGAGCTTTTATTTTGAAAACATGAAACAATTTTGTCAACGGTAGTAATAAAGCATATGAGTTATGTAAATTATATCTTACAAGTTGCAAGCCTCATGCATAGTATACTAATAGTGCCCGCACCTTGTCCTACTTAGCTTGGACTACCGGATCTTTGCAATGCCATGTTTCAACCAAGTGTCACAAAGGGGTACCTCCATGCCGCCTGTACAAAGGTCTAAGGAGAAAGCTCGCATTTTGGATTTCTCGCTTTTGATTATTCTCAACTTAGACATCCATACCGGGACAACATGGATAACAGATAATGGACTCCTCTTTAATGCATAAGCATGTAGCAACAATTATTATTCTCATATGAGATTGAGGATATATGTCCAAAACTGAAACTTCAACCATGATTCATGGCTTTAGTTAGCGGCCCAATGTTCTTCTCTAACAATTTGCATGCTCCAACCATTAAGGTGGTAGATCCTTTAGACAAGACGGACATGCATAGCAACTCACATGATATTCAACAAAGAATAGTTGATGGCGTTCCCAGAAGCATGGTTATCGCACAACAAGCAACTTAATAAGAGATAAAGTGCATACGTACATATTCAATACTACGATAGTTTTTAAGGCTATTTTGTCCCATGAGCTATATATTGCAAAGGTGAATGATGGAATTTTAAAGGTAGCACTCAAGCAATTTACTTTGGAATGGCGGAGAAATACCATGTAGTAGGTAGGTATGGTGGACACAAATGGCATAGTGGTTGGCTCAAGGATTTTGGATGCATGAGAAGTATTCCCTCTCGATACAAGGTTTAGGCTAGCAAGGTTATTTGAAGCAAACTCAAGGATGAACCGGTGCAGCAAAACTCACATAAAAGACATATTGTAAACATTATAAGACTCTACACCGTCTTCCTTGTTGTTCAAAACTCAATACTAGAATTATCTAGACCTTAGAGAGACCAAATATGCAAACCAAATTTTAGCAAGCTCTATGTATTTCTTCATTAATGGGTGCAAAGTGTATGATGCAAGAGCTTAAACATGAGCACAACAATTGCCAAGTATCACATTATCCAAGACATTTTAGAATTACTACATGTAGCATTTTCCAATTCCAACCATATAACAATTTAACGAAGAAGAAACTTCGCCATGAACATTATGAGTAAAGCCTAAGGACATATTTGTCCATATGCAACAGCGGAGCGTGTCTCTCTCCCACAAAGTGAATGCTAGGATCCATTTTATTCAAATAAAAACAAAAATAAAAACAAACCGACGCTCCAAGTAAAGAACACAAGATGTGACTGAATAAAAATATAGTTTCAGGGGAGGAACCCGATGATGTTGTCGATGAAGAAGGGGATGCCTTGGGCATCCCCAAGCTTAGACGCTTGAGTCTTCTTAGAATATGCAGGGATGAACCACGGGGCATCCCCAAGCTTAGAGCTTTCACTCCTCTTGATCATAGTATATCATACTCCTCTCTTGACCCTTGAAAACTTCCTTCACACCAAACTTCAAGCAAACTCATTAGAGGGTTAGTGCACAATTAATAATTCACACATTCAGAGGTGACACAATCATTCTTTACACTTCTGGACATTGCACAAAGCTACTGGACATTAATGGATCAAATAAATTCATCCAACATAGCAAATATGGCAATGCGAAATAAAAGGCAGAATCTGTCAAAAACAGAACAGTCCGTGAAGACGAATTTTAAAATGGAACCAGACTTGCTCAAATGGAAAAACTCAATACTAATGAAAGTTGCGTACATATCTGAGGATCACACTCGTAAATTGGCAGTTTTTTTCGAATTTTCTACAGAGACTTGTGCCCAGATTCGTGACAGACAGCAATGCTGTTTCTGCGCAGCGATCCCAAATATAACATCAACTATAACATAGAAACTTTACTTGGCACAAAAACATGATAAGGAGAGGTTGCTACAGTAGTAAACAACTTCCAAGACTCAAATATAAAACAAAGTACTGTAGTAAAAACATGGGTTGTCTCCCATAAGCGCTTTAACGCCTTTCAGCTAGGCGCGAAAGTGCAAATCAAGTAACATCAAGAGTAGAAGCATCAACATTATTATTCTTCATGCAAACACAACTTATTGCAGAGGGTACTTTAGGTGCTCCATTATCTAAATTTTCTATGGTGGTGCTAGGAGTCTTAGCAATTTTAGGCCTATAATAATTCTTTTGTTTAGGCACTTTAGAGGCATACATGAATTTTTGCTCTTTACCCACATAAGCTTTCTCATTATACTTGAGAGAAGAAAAGGTTGAACCCAAGGTTCCCATAGCTTTTTCAAGTTCATCAATCCTATTGGTTTGATTATCATGAACAACACAAGTTCCTAGGACACTAATTCTTTCATCAATTCCTCCTAGGGATTTATCAAGTTCATCAGTTTTATCTAATAGCATTTCCAATTTAGTTTCAATACTTGGAAAATTTTTCTCTATGGTTTCCAATTTTTTCATAACATCTTCAAGAGAGATTTCAATTTTAACTTCATTAGCAGGTGGTATTCCAACTAGACTCTCAATGATGCAGCTAGCTTCTAAAGCAGGAGTACCTAGGAAATTACCTCCCGAAAGAGTATCGAGAACATACCTATTCCAACTAGATAAACCAACATAAAAGTTCCTAAGAAGGATAGTGGTGGAGTGTTTCTTAATGCACCTATGATGAGCATTACTAATTCTGTACCAAGCATCTTTAAAACTTTCTCCACCTTGTTGCTTAAAAGAACGAACTTCAACTTCAGGATTACTCATTTTAGTAGCAATAAAGTAAACTAAGCAAATAAAGTAAAGACAAGTAACTATTTTTTATTTTTTTTGTGTTTTTGATATGGAGAGCAAGACAGTAAATAAAGTAAAACTAGCAACTAATTTTTTTTGTGTGTTTTGTTTAGGTGCAGCAAACAAAGTAGTAAATAAAATAAAGCAAGACAAAACAAAGTAAAGAGATTGAGAAGTGGAGACTCCCTTGCAGCGTGTCTTGATATCCCCGGCAACGGCGCCAGAAATTTGCTTGATGCGCGTAGATGTACACGTCCGTTGGGAACCCCAAGAGGAAGGTATGATGCGCACAGTGGCAACCCTCAGCAAGAAACCAAGGTTTAATCGGACCCAGTAGGAGTCAAGAAGCACGTTGAAGGTTGATGGTGGCGAAATGTGATGCGGCGCAACACCAGGGATTCCGGCGCCAACGTGGAACCTGCACAACACAACCAAAGTACTTTGCCCCAACGAAAGCTGAGGTTGTCAATCTCACCGGCTTGCTGTAACAAAGGATTAACCGTATTGTGTGGAAGATGATTGTTTGCAAGAAAACAAGAACAAGTATTGCAGTAGATTGTATGCGATGTAAAGAATAGGACCGGGGTCCACAGTTCACTAGAGGTGTCTCTCCCATAAGATAAAAGCATGTTGGGTGAACAAATTACAGTCGGGCAATTGACAAATAGAAAAGGGCATAACAATGCATATACATGATATGATAAATATAGTGAGATTTAATCGGGCATTACGACAAAGTACATAGACCGCCATCCAACCGCATCTATGCCTAAAAAGTCCACCTTCAGTTATCATCCGAACCCCATTCAGTATTAAGTTGCAAAGCAACGACAATTGCATTAAGTATGGTGCGTAATGTAATCAACAACTACATCCTTAGACATAGCATCAATGTTTTATCCCTAGTGGCAACAGCACAACACAACCTTAGAACCTACTGTCACGATCCCAGGTGTCAATGAAGGCATGAACCCACTATCGAGCATAAATACTCCCTCTTGGAGTTAAGAGCAAAAACTTGGCCAGAGCCTCTACTAATAACGGAGAGCATGCAAGATCATAAACAACACATAAACAATAGATTGATAATCACCATAACATAGTATTCTCTATCCATCGGATCCCGACAAACACAACATATAGTATTACGTATAGATGATCTTGATCATGTTAGGCAGCTCACAAGATCCAACAATGAAGCACAATTAGGAGAAGACGACCATCTAGCTACTGCTATGGACCCATAGTCCAGGGGTGAACTACTCACTCATCACTCCGGAGGCGACCATGGCGGTGTAGAGTCCTCCGGGAGATGAATCCCCTCTCCGGGGTGCCGGAGGCGATCTCCTAAATCCCCCGAGATGGGATTCGCGGCGGCGTCTCTCGGAAGGTTTTCCGTATCGTGGCTCTCGTAGGGGTTTCGCGATGGAGGCTTTAAGTAGGCGAAAGGGCAGGTCAAGAGGCGGCACGAGGGGCCCACACCATAGGTCGGCGCGGCCAAGGCCTGGGCCGCGCCGCCCTGTGGTGTCGCCACCTCGTGGCCCCACTTCGACTCTCCTTCGGTCTTCTGGAAGCTTCGTGCAAAAATAGGACCCTCGGCGTTGATTTCGTCCAATTCCGAGAATATTTCGTTACTAGGATTTCTGAAACCAAAAACAGCAGAAAACAGGAATGGCTCTTCGGCATCTTGTTAATAGGTTAGTTCCAGAAAATGCGTAAATACGACATATAATGTGCATAAAACATGTAGGTATCATCAATAAAGTAGCATGGAACATAAGAAATTATCGATACGTTGGAGACGTATCAAGAAGGAATAACTCTTGCTGATAATTCTGTTATAATTCCTAAGGGGATAGCTGAAGGTGTGTTCACAACCTTTCTTGGAAGAACGGTATCCACTGATTATCTCGTTATTGAATGCGTAGGGACAGGACAAATCACACTTGGAAGATTCCTGCTTAAACTATTGGGAGCAACCATAGATGTGGGAAAAGGCACTCTAAATTTCACCTCTACACCCGGATGCGGTCATGTATTCCCTAGACCAAAGAGTAAGAATAAGAGTAAGAGAGGTAGGCGTAAAGCCCGTTGAAATAATGTTAATGCTTCTTCTCTTGATGTTATTTGATTTACACTTTCTGCACCTAGCTGAAAGGCGTTAAAGAAAAGCGCTTATGGCAGACAACCCATTATTTTATTTCTGCAGTTTTTGTTTTATATTTGAGTCAAGGTGCTTGTTACTACTGTAGCAATACATTTGTATCCTTATTTTCTTGCATTGTTGTGCCAAGTAAAGTCTTTGATAGAAAGTTGATACTAGATTTGGATTTCTGCGCAGAAACAGATTTCTTAGCTGTCATGAATTTGCATTTTTCTCCCTGTAGAAGAATCTAAAAATGCTGAAAAAATTCATGAGTAATCCTACGCACCTTACATTTAATTGGAGCTTTTCCATCTGAGCAAGTTAAGTGCCTCGAAAAAATTCGTCTTTACGGTCTGTTCTGTTTTGACAGATTCTGCCTTTTATTTCGCATTGCCTCTTTTACTGTGTTTGAGTGAATTTCTTTGCTCCATTAAATTTCGGTAGCCTTGGGTAATGTCCAGAAGTGTTGGGAATGATTGTGTCCTTGCTGAACATGTGAATTTTTGATTATGCACTAACCCTCTAATGAGATTGTTTTGAGTTTGGTGTGAAGGAAGTTTTCAAGGATCAAGAGAGGAGGATGATATAATATGATCAAGAAAAGTGAAAAGTCTAAGCTTGGGGATGCCCCCGTGGTTCATCCCTGCATATTTCAAGAAGACTCAAGCGTCTAAGCTTGGGGATTCCCCCTTCTTCATCAAAACTTACCAGGTCACCTCTAGTGAAACTATATTTTAATTCAGTCACATCTTATGTGCTTTACTTGGAGCGTCTGTGTGCTTTTGTTTTTGTTTATGTTTGAATAAAATCGGATCGTCCTAACATGCTTGTGTGGGAGAGAGACACGCTCCGCTTTTTCATTTGAACACTTGTGTTCTTCGTTTTTCATGTTCATGGCGAAAGCTGAAAGCCGCATCACTTATACATATCGTTATTTGGTTGGAAACATAAAATGCTTCATATTGTCTTGAATAATTTGATACTTGGCAATTGTTTTGAGCTCTCAAGTAGATCATGTTTAAGCTCTTGCATCATGTAGTTTAAATCTATTAGTGGAGAACTACCGTGGAGCTTGTTGAAATTTGGTTTGCATGATTGGTCTCTCTAAGGTCTAGATATTTTCTGGTAAAAGTGTTTGAGCAACAAGGAAGACAGTGTAGAGTCTTATAATGCTTGCAATATGTTCTTGTGTAAGTTTTGCTGTACCGGTTTATACTTGTGTTTGCTTCAAACAACCTTGCTAGCCAAAGCCTTGTACTGAGAGGGAATGCTTCTCGTGCATCCAAAACCTTGAGCCAAAACCTATGCCATTTGTGTCCACCATAACTACCTACTATGTGGTATTTTTTGCCATTCCAAAGTAAATTGCTTGCGTGCTACCTTTAAAACCTTTCAAAAATTCATTCCTTGTTTTTGCAATACATAGCTCATGAGAAAGTAGCCTAAAAACTATTGTGGTAAGGAATATGTCGCTTATGTATCTTAGTTCTTATAAGTTGCTTGTTGAGCGGTAACCATGTTTTCTGGGACGCCATCAACTTACACCTTTGTTGAATATCATGTGAGTTGCTATGCATGTTCGTCTTGTCTGAAGTAAGGGAGATTTATCATGAGTTGAAATGGTTTGAGTATGCATGTTGTTAGAGAAGAACATTGGGCCGCCAACCAAAGCCATGTATCATGGTGGAAGTTTCAGCTTGGACATTAATCCTCGAATCTCTTATGAGAATATTATCTATTGTTGAATGCTTAAAGCATAAAAGAGGAGTCCATTATCTGTTTTCTATGTTGTCTCGGTATGGATGTCGTCAAGTTGAGATCTATCAAAATCGAGAAATCAAATGCGATTTATCTCCTTGGACCTTTGTACAGGTGGCATAGAGGTACCCCTTTGTGACACTTGGTTGAAACGTATGTAATGCGATGATAATCCATGAAAATCCGAGCTAATTGGGACATGGTGCGGGCACTATTAGTATTCGATGCATGAGGCTTGCAACTTATAGGAAGTTTTATGCATAACCCATATGAATTATTACTACCGTTGACACAATTGTTTCCATGCTTTCAAAATAAAAAAACTCTAGCACATGAGTAATCTGTGCTTCCCTCTGCGAAGGGCTTTTCTTTTACTTTATGTTGAGTCAGTTTACCTACTTCTTTCTATCTTAGAAGCAAACACTTGTGTCAACCGTGTGCATTGATTCTTACATGCTTACTTATTGCACTTATTATATTACTTTGTGTTGACAATTATCCATGAGATATACATGTTGAAAGTTGAAAGCAATTGCTGAAACTTAAATCTTCCTTTGTGTTGTTTCAAAACCTCTTATTAAGAATCTATTACTTTATGAGTTAACTCTTATGCAAGACTTTTTTATGCTTGTCTTGAAAGTACTATTCATGAAAATTTCTTATTATATGATTCAGTTGTTTAGTCATTATCTTTTTGTTAGCAAACTATAGACCATTGCTTTGGGTCACTTCATTCATCTCATATGCTTTACAATAGTGTTGATCAAGATTATGTTGGTAGCATGTCACTTCAGAAATTATTCTTTTTATCGTTTAACTACTCGAGGGCGAGTAGGAACTAAGCTTGGGGATGCTTGATACGTCTCCAACGTATCTATAATTTCTTATGTTCCATTCTAGTTTTATGACAATACCTACATGTTTTATTCATACTTTATGATGTTTTTATGCATTTTCCGGACTAACCTATTAACAAGATGCCACGGTGCCAGTTCCTGTTTTCTGTTTTTTATTTCAGAAAAGTTAGTTTACAAATATTCTCGGAATTGGACGAAACAAGAGCCCACGGCCTTATTTTCCACGGAGCGTTCCAGAACACCGAAGGAGAGACGAAGAGGGGCCACGAGGTGGCCACCCCACCTGGCGGCGCGGACCCCGCCGCGCCGGCGTATGGGTGGCCCCTGCGCCCGACGCTGCTCCTTCGCCTATTTATTCTTCCCAACGCGAAACCCTAGTACGAGAGCCAAAATACGAGACAGCCTGAGACGCGCCGTCAACCCTAACTCGGGCGGGTTCAGAGATCACCTCCGCACCCCTGAGAGGGGAATCATCACGGAGGGCACTACATCACCATGCCCGCCTCCGGATTGATGTGTGAGTAGTTCATCCTTTGACTATGGGTCCATAGCAGTAGCTAGATGGTTGTCTTCTCCTCTTGTGCTATCATGTTTAGATCTTGTGAGCTGCCTATCATGATCAAGATCATCTATTTGTAATGCTACATGTTGTGTTTGTTGGGATCCGATGAATATGGAATACTATGTCAAGTTGCTAGTAGACGCTCTGGCCAAGTTGATACTTGTAACTCCAAGAGGGAGTATTTATGCTAGATAGTGGGTTCATGTCTCCATTGAATCTGGTGGAGTGACAACAACCCCTAAGGTTGTGGATGTGTTGTTGCCACTAGGGATAGAACATCAATGCTTTGTCTAAGGATATTTGTATTGTTTACATTACGCACATTACTTAATGCAATTGTCTGTTGTTTGCAACTTAATACTGGAAGGGGTGCGGATGCTAACCCGAAGATGGACTTTTTAGGCATAGATGCATGCTGGATGGCGGTCTATGTTCTTTGTCGTAATGCCCTAAGTAAATCTCATAGTAGTCATCATGATATGTATGTGCATCTCTATTTGTCAATTGCCCAACTGTAATTTGTTCACCCAACATGCTATTTATCTTATTGGAGAGACACCACTAGTGAACTGTGGACCCCGGTCCATTCTTTTACATCTGAAATACTATCTACTGCAATCATTGTTCTCTTTGTTTTCTGCAAGCAAACATCACTCTCCACATCATACGTTTAATCCTTTGTTTTCAGCAAGCCGGTGAGATTGACAACCTCACTGTTAAGTTGGGGCAAAGTAGTTTGATTGTGTTGTGCAGGTTCCACGTTGGCGCCGGAATCCCTGGTGTTGCGCCGCACTACACTCCTTCACCAACAACCTTCACGTGATCTTAATCTCCTGCTGGTTCGATAACCTTGGTTTCTTACTGAGGGAAAACTCGCTGTTGTACTCATCATACCTTCCTCTTGGGGTTCCCAACCGACGTGTGCTTTACCGTCAATCGACTACTCATCATCATCACTACCCTCAAGCCAGTGAGGAAGAGGTCCAGACACCTTTCGTCGTTGTCGCCTACCATTAAGGGACCGATGAGTTGTGCCTCTATCTCGGCCTTCTTCCTCCTTTTCCATTTGGACCTTCCCCATTTGGGCCTTCCCCGCTGCGAAGAAATTTAACTCCACTAACACATCTTATAGACGATTCACCTTCCACTGCTCCATGGACTTCTCACCCGTCTCTGCAATAGCAAACTCCTGTTGCACCCAGTGGTGTTGCTTATTGTCCTCCCGCGTCATAAGGAGCGGCTGTCGAGCTACCATCCCTACTATGTCCCGAGACTCGATGTTGGAGAAGTTCATTTTGCGGCGGTGGCCGACCTCCATGCCGCAGTGTCGAAACAATGTGTGGCCTCGTGCACAGTGTTGAAGGTTCTGATGCACAAGCACATATGGTCGGCCATGATTTTGGCGTGAAGTTGCCCGACAGCCACACACGTAAGTTGTGAAAGCCAGTGGAGCTCATGGGCCGCCGCGCTAGGGATTCGCTGGTGGCACTGCGCAGTCGCAGACGGCGAGGATTAGGTGGGGAAGATTCATGGGTGATTGGGTTGAGCGCTCGGATTTTGCAGCACACGGTAGTGCATGCTGCATATATGCAACGAGCGATTGGGCTTTTTTGGGCATGCCCAAAATTGTTTTGGGCACAACCTACAACGGGAGCATGTTCTCCTACACCAAAAAAAGAAGTCTCTGTATTTGCTAACTTATTATTGTGTATGTGTTGGAGATGCTCTTAATGCAGTTACCACGAAAGCAATTGCTCTTTTGAGAGCCCTGGAGTCATTGATCTAATGTTATCTTTAAATATATGGTTTTCTTGCAGTTGTGGAGTAAACCTCCAAGACTAGGGATCAAGAGTGCATATGTGTTACCCTCCAAAACCCACCGACGGGCAATGGCTAAGCAACACAAAGAGCCGGGAAGCTCCCAGGGCCGCTTAGTGGACCCTGGCACCTCGCGTCGTCCCGCAAATCTTCCAGCCACGTCCTGGCGGTTGCTAGGGCGTGCCTGACCTAGACCCGATCGGGAAGGTGTTAGAGTGCTTCGATTGTTCCTGCATGGTAGACACGTAAACATTAAATACGAGCCCTATCGGCTCTCAGGTTTCCCTGTGGATCGGCTCAAGGAGCCGATCGCCCCATGTTTCATGTTGGATTTACAATGGCATGGGGATCCTGCTTGATCAAAACAAAGCTAAAGCGATCCACGACAGTTTAGGGTTTTCACCGCATAACCGGAACGTCCTACGTGTGATCGGGCCTAGCACTACGGAAGATGATGCAAACTACCCCTACGAGAGGCCTAAAAACCAACGTAACGTTGATTCCGGAACATCCCTCGCAGGGACGGTGAACAACACCTAACGCACTACCGGATCCTCCGACCCCAACATAAGGCCTAACTATGATATTAAACTAATCCCTGCGGAGCAAGGAGCAACTATAACAGATCGGATCTACTAAGCAACGAACAAGCAAGATGCTGCCCTTACGTCTGGATAGACGTAAGGGCAGCTAGGTGTCGAGGGACGGCATTGCCACGCAGATATGCACGTGAAAGCATCAATGCAAGCCCCTAAACACCTAAGGATAAATAATACTGCTCGCCATCAACAAGACTTCAGCACGAGCAAGTACAAGGTTGACGAATAAACGTATACTGCCTAGATCGCTAGATGCGATCTAGGCAGCATGGTGCTTACCCGGGAGAAACCCTCGAAGAAAGGGGTGGCGATGCGCCTGATTTGTGTTGGTTGAACGATGATTGTCCTCCTTTTCCGATAACCCTAGATACATATTTATAGTCCAAGGGACTTTCTAATTGAGGCGTGCACCTAACCGTGCACGGGCCAAACTCTATCTTTTTAATCTAAATTACAATGCGATCTACTATATTACGGATACACGGGCAACTTAGCCCAAACTCTTAGCGCAAGGCCGCTTTGCAGATGCTCCACGTGTACGTCCTTCAAAGCCCATCTTCACTTACGGCCCATCTCCTGATTTAGCCAAAATCGGGTGATAACACATGCCCCCTGGTTTTGATAATGATAATTGCAAAACCATCTGTCTCCTTCGAAGGGTCATGTCATGGCAGAACCGTCGCAGTATTCTTCATGATGACGTCTTGCCTTCTCAACTTCTCTGCATGATTTGACGGTTCTGGCACCTCCCGAGTAATCGGCTCTTCTTTTCGTTCCTTCTCTTTTGAGCTATCGGCTTCTAATAATCTTGGCCGACGGCCAAAGTCAAAACGACCCCCAAAAGAGCCGATGGCGTCGCATCGGCCTCTACCATAAAACGAGCAAAGGCAAACCTAATTGCCCCTCCAAACGGTAACTAGCAACCTCCGCCTGAGAAAGCAAACTCAGATCCCCACAATCCGCCGCCCGCGTAGCTTCACGAGCTTCAGATCTCAACCGCGCCGCCCCAACTCTGCAGCGCATCAAATGGCGGAATCTTCCAACACCAACGCCATGGTCTCCGGTTTGAAGGTAATACTCCACTGCTCCTTCGCCATTAGGATCACTCTCAAGATTGAACAGAGGAACACCTGAATCAATGTTCTATTCCGTTATTAATTTTAGGTCTCCGATATCCTGTTGCCGCATCCTTCTCTCCCGAATTCCATGTGTCTTGGCCCCCGTTCTTCCGAGAATCCTGCCCATTTAATCTCCTGTGAGGCAACAGAATCCCTTTCGTGAATCAGAATTTAGATCTGACTTCCTGGGCCGACTGCCTGCGAGCCTGGCCTAATCCTCCTGAAGGTTGGGTGGCATGGTACAATAGAGTGTCCAAAACTCATTACGCCACCTGGGAAACGATAGGGATAGCCGATGCATTGTCGTTATCACTGTCTCCTCTTGAAAAGAATGAGAACATTCTGAAAACAATCGGCTACTTTTGGTCCGACGCGCTGAACTGTTTTATGTTTGGTCATGGCCCCATGACGCCAACCCTGCTGGATGTAACCATGATCACAGGCCTTGACATTGCATCCCCCAGTCCTTCTGCTTTTAAGTTGCCAAAAGTCCCTTTCACCCTCTCTTCTAAAACAGAATGCACAAGCTGGGGCGCTTACCTCAAGCGTTATATGAAAACCAAAGGCCCTGTAACCGAGAGAGAACACACGGCCTTCTTAAACTTCTGGCTGGAGCATTTCATATTCTGCGGTCCTTCTCTCGCCCCAACTAAGAATTACCTTTCCCTGGCCTACGAACTTGCTAAGGGCACTCGTCTTGGCCTTGGCAAACTGTTCCTTGGGGAGGTTTACCGATCTCTCCAGCTGATGTCGGTCAAACTGTTCTCTCAAAGGACAGTAAAGACAGGTCCCTGGTGGTTTATTCAATTATGGGCTCACTGTACTTTCGAACCAAATCCAGATTTCCCCCATTTGGCCACCTGCACTTTCCGATGCGACGGGAGGGAGATCCGATGCACCAGTTATGGTCAAGCTCTGTATGGCCTTCAGGCAGCAGGCTAATTCCTAAGGAAGCAGCAGGTGGTTCCAGATCTTCTTCCAAGGCTCAATCAACCCCCTGTTCTTCCCTTACACCGAATCGGACAACTTTGAGAACCCAGTCTCCTTCCGGTTGGACAGCTTTGCTGATGACGCTAGCACCCGGCACTTGTTTTCTATCATGATCCGTCCTTGTTTTCTCCCTGTCGGTGACATAGGCATCCCCAATGGGCCTGCCAAAGATGGTACCCGGGGTTTACTGAAGGCCCAGAACTCGAAGAATACGAAGACTCGGAAGCCCATTTAATGGTTAGGAAAGATAGTTTGTATGAGGAAAGATAGAGACTTGTAATCTTACGGGTTGATACGAATCCCTCCCGAACTCTGTAATCTGTATCACGAAACCCTCGGCTCCGCCTCCTATATAAGGGGAGTCGAGGGACAAAGAAAGCATCGAATCTATGTCAACATAACCCTAGTTTTCATAATCATCGAGTACTTTTCGCCTAAACCTTCGAGATCTACTTGCCCTCTACTTCTAGCAAAACCCTAGTCTACAATCTGTAGGCATTGACAAGTTAATCCCTTGTCAATTGGCGCCGTCTGTGGGAATTAGAGGCTGCAAGGATCTGATCTCGATGGCACGTTCAAGATCTTCGACTTCATCGACAAGCAACGCGATGGATCGAGGTAACAAGGAAAAACTGATCTATTCAATTTTATTCCTCACCCGCCCTCCCGTATGGATGCATGTGCCTATCTGGAGGAGCCCATCGTCATGACGTTCGGAGAATTCCGATTTGACGTCAACAAGGAAGGATCCTATCGTCTCGAAGTTCCGATCTCGTCGGAATTTTCAGCGGTCGACTCCAACTTTTCGTCGACCGACGAGGAGTTTTCGTCGACATACTTCGTCGACAACAAGGCAAGCGGAAAGCTCGCCAAGATCTTCAGCAACACATCCTTCGAGTCATCTGCGGACTCCTTTATAAGCAGCGACTCCGACAGCGTCGACAGCTTCAACTTCATCGACAAGTCTGCTGCCATCGGAAAGGTCTTCACCACTCTATATGATGGTGTCACCAATCCCGACAAAAATCAATGCACAAAATATCATCAGATCTATGTGGTAGAAGGGGCAGGCACATCAGACCCGCCAACATCAGAGGCTTTCGACGAATTGGGAAATCCATACGTCGATCCCGCTGATCTCAGACATGGTCTAGGCACCAAATATCCTGGATCCACAACTCGCGCAAGAGTACAACTCCCGCAAAGCGCGTGGGATAGGGCCGCGAAAGCCATGGATGGTTCAGAACCCATGACCAACACCGCTACTGTACAGAACTTCAAGCATATCAATATAGACTTGCTCGAGTAAGCAGAGAGTTGGAAAAACAGACAGCATCCTTGAATAGGAGAAAAGAAGCAGCTTCGCGACGGGCAGATTTAAGTCGCCTTTCGGGAAATACAGGAGATAGTCACAGAGAAGCTCGGAGGAGAGCAATGTCTCGACCGCAAAACATACCTGAAGCAGAAAGAGGAAACATAATCCAAAATCTCGACATGTCCTTTATGTCGATCGATGAGAGAGGAAATATCATCCCGAAAACGCCAGGCAGGTTACATGGCAACACAAGCATACATCTTGGCATCCAGACCACCTGCTGGAGACCCGAGAGAACCATTGTTCAATATGGCGATGGCCGGAGTAGGAGTTATGGGAACAGCGTTTGCAACAACGCCTCCCGAAGAAAATCCCAGACAAAATAGTCCACGACACACCGCAGCAGTTCAAGACCCACCACGAGCAAGTGGAGCAAGAGACACAGCAGTCCAAGTAAGAGTGGACAGAGCGCGACAAGAAAGGAGGGACCGTCAGTACTCGCCAGAGCTTGCCGACGAAGATATGTGTGGGCTCCCATGCTTTACGAGAAGAGTGCGAAAAACTCGAGTCCCAAAAGGGTTCAAGTTACCGAGAATTTCAAGAAGTTCGACGGCCTGCAAGATCCCGAGGATTGGCTCGTGGATTATCTCGAGATGGTGAAACTGGTAGGAGGAACCAGAGCAACAGCTATGCAAAGTATCCAAGTTCACTTGAGTGGTGCCGCAAGATCTTGGATAAAGAAACTCCCCTTGAACTCCATCGACAGCTGGGAAACCTTTGAGGACATCTTCGTGAAGAACTTCCGATCCACCTGCAAAAAACCCGCGTCGTTGGAAGAATTACGAGCGTGTCGACAAAAACATGACGAGTCGATGAGAAAATATATACAGCGGTGGAACATTATCAAAAACTCGGCAGAAGATATATCTGACGAGAGAGCAATAGATGCGTTCGTGGCAGGAATCCGACGAGCAGACTTCGGCGAGGACTTGGGAAGAACTAATCCCAGGACAATCTCAGCGTTGATGGAAATCGCTAACAAGTGGGCAGACGGAGAAGACGCAATATACAACAAACGACACAGGTCGCCAGAAGAGGATCGTAGTCGAAATTACCAAAATAGAAGGCGATTTTCTCGCCAGTTCTACAACAACGATGCTCCTGGCCATATATCGGCTGGTTTTCGGGGAAACCCTGGAGGAAATAGTCGAGATGATTATCAAAGGAGCAACGAGCAACAAGGCGACAATAGAGGTGATTTTCGCGGCAGACAAAATAGTGGACCAAGGATTCAAAGACCTTACGTGTCTCCCGAGGAGATGATGAACGGTCCGTGTCAAATGCACTTTTACCTCGACAACAATGGAAAGAGACAGTCAGGACATCTCCAGAAAACTGCCGCAATTTTCAGGCAATGTTGCGAGCCGCAGGAATCGCAAATGCCCAAGCAAATAACAGAAATCCTCGGGAGCCAAGGAGCGAGATTCACCTTCCACCTCCTCCCGCAATAACCGAAGAAAATCGACACCAGCTCAGAATAGCGGCAGCACCACAACCACCCCCATATGTCGATCCCAATTCCAATGGCGCAGTTTTAATGATTCAGAAAGCTAGGCCGTCCAACGGCGCAGAAGGTCATATCTCGACAAGTGTTTATGGCAGAAAAGATGCCTCCACCAACAATCGAGTATCTAAATTGGTCAGGGCAAGACATAGGCTTCACAATTGCGGATCATCCGCAGCAAGTTCCTCGACCAGGACAATCAGCACTTATTCTACCCGCAGTAATTGCTGGGTTCGACGTGTCGCGAGTTTTCATAGATGGTGGCAGCAGTCTAAACCTCATGTATGCAGACACATTGAGGAAGATGAACATATCCTGGCAAACTTGAAACCAACCGACACACGTTTTCATGGGATCACACCAGAAGCCAAGTTACCCATTGGGTAAGATCAACCTCGACGTTCGGTTTGGAACCCGAGAAAACTACAGGATAGAGAACCTGGAGTTCGAAGTTGTGGATTTCCCGTCGCAATATCACGCTTTGTTGGGACGACCAGCTTACGCCAGGTTCATGGCAGCCGCATTATACATATCTGTTGTGGAGGTTGCTGGGCCTAAGGGACCTATCACGACAAAGGAAGCTTTGCACCGCCGATAAATGCGACAAATATTTCCATCGACGTCGAAACTTTCGGGATGCAAGCAGAATATGCGGCACCTAGGCTCACTGATTATGATGTGCTGCCAGAGGTAGGAAGATCTAAGGAGCCAACTTTCAATATAAATAAAGATTCAAAAGAGGTACAGATCCACCCAACAGATCCAAAGAAAACGACGTCCATTGCTACAAACATGGATGTCGCATAGGAAAGCGCGCTCGTCGAGTTCCTCCGTGAGCACTGGAAAATCTTCGCATGGTGTCCAGCCGACATGAGTACCAGGGAACTTGCCGAGCACCACCTCAATTTGGATCCTCTTGCACGACCAGAAAGCAACCTTTGCTTTTCAGAGCCTAGCCGCAAAGCTATGTTATCGAAATAGATCGACTCAAAGATGCCGGGTTCATCAGAGAAATATCTACAGAAGCCACATGGGTAGCTAACCCAGTGATGGTGCCGAAGAAACACACAATAGTCCTTCGCATGTGCGTCGACTTTACGTGTCTCAATAAACATTGTCCCAAGGATCACTTTCCCCTCCCAAGGATCGATCAAATCATCGACTCCACGGCAGGATGTGAACGTCTTTCCTTCCTGGACGCATATTCTGGTTATAACCGATCAGATTAAAAGAAGAAGATGAAGCCAAAACAGCGTTCATCACACCTTATGGCGTGTTTTGTTACAAAACAATGCCCTTTGGTCTGAAAAACGCGGGAGCAACATATCAGCGGATGATGCGAAGTGCCTAGCAACACAGATCGGGAAAAATGCACAAGTCTACATCGACGATGTCGTAATAACATCAAAGAAAGGGTCAACGCTGATTGAAGATTTGAAGGAAACCTTCGACAACCTCCTGCCTCAAGCTGAACCCGACAAAGTGCTCTTTTGGAGTACCCGCAGGAGAACTTCGGGTTCTTAGTATCGCAAGGGGGATTGAAGCTAATCCCGAAAAATACAGGCCATCGTCACTATGAGAAAGCCAACAAAGTTGAAGGAAATACAACAGTTAACGGGGCGAGTCGCAGCTTAAGCGGATTCACCAGCTAGGAGAAAAGGCACTGCCATTTTATGCATTGATCAAACAAGGAGAAAAATTTCAATGGAACGAGGAAGCAGACAGAGCTTTCGAGAATCTCAAGCGAGCAATTTCGACACCGCCAATATTGGTGGCGCCAAAAGAGAAAGAACCTCTCCTCTTGTACATTGCAGCTACACTCGTGGTCAGCACGGCCTTAGTGGTGGAAAGGGAAGAAGAAGGTAAGCTTCATGGAGTTCAAAGGCCAGTATATTTCATCAGCAAGTATGTCACCGTCAAAACAGCGGTACCCGCAATATCAAAAGCTAGCATATGGAGTATTCACGACAGCAAGAAAATTGCGGCATTATTTTTCGGCTCACCCGATAATAGTGGTCAATGAAGGTCCCTTATCAAATATATTGAACAATCCAGAGGCTACGGGTCGTGTCTCCCTTTGGGGAATAGAACTTTCCCCGGGACATCACGTATGAAAAGAAAAGCAATAAAGTCGCAGGTCTTACCAGATTTCATTGCAGAGTGGATGGAGCTACAAAACACGGGACCCCAGATTTATCGAGGACTTGGACTATGAACTTCGACGGGTCCAAGAGATTGGAAGGTGCGGAGCAGGCGTGATATTAGTTTCAAGGCGACAAGTTGAAATATATTCTGCGGATGACGTTCCCAAACGCATCTAACAATGAAGCAGAATATGAAGCTCTCATACATGGGATGAAGATGGCAAAAGCTTATGTGCAACCCGACTGAAAATTTTTGGCGACTCACAGTTGGTAGCACAACAAGTCATGAACCAATGCGATGCCAACGAAAGTATGATAGCATACAAGGAGGTGTACAATGAGCTAGAGAAGCTATTCGATGGATGTGAAGTAAACCACATCAGCAGGATGAGCAACGATGAAGCCGACGTTCTCGCAAACATCGGGTCACAATGCCTCGCAATCCCTCCAGGTGTGTTCTGGGAAGAGATCAGCGAGAGATCAACAAAGCCGGCAAAAACAAAAAAGGAGAAGAAAGAGAAAACATCGACTGACACCAAGGGCACAGAGAAGAAGAAGAAGAAGAGCAAGAACTAGTCATGATGGTACAAGTTCCATGGATGCAGGCCTACATATCATACATCCTAAGGAAAGTCATACCCGACGATCCAGTCGAAGCAAGGCGAATAATTAGGCGATCAAAAGCCTTTACTGTGGTAAAAGGGGAACTGTACAAACGCAGTATTTCGGGTGTGCTACAACGGTGTGTTACACCCGAAGAAGGAAGGATCATCCTAAAGGACGTGCATGAAGGAATATGTGGGCACCACGCGAGTAGCAGAGCTATCGCGGCTAAGGTTTTCAGAGCAGGATTTTATTGGCAACAGCAATCGAGGATGCGAAGGAAATAGTGCGAACTTGCGATGCGTGCCAAAGATTTGCGGCAAGACCTCACTCTCCTGCCGCAGAACTTATGCCAATTCCACTGTCTTGGCCTTTCGCTCAATGGGGTCTCGACATGGTAGGTAAATTACACAAAGCTTCGCCAGGAGGTTATGAGTATATGCTTGTTGCTGTCGACAAGTTTACAAAATGGATCGAAGCAAAGCCGATAAATTCACCGGACGGCGCGTCGGCGATTAAGTTCGTGAAAAGCATTGTCTTCAGATTTGGAGTTCCTCACAGTATTGTGACAGACAACGGCAGCAATTTCACGTCCAAGGAGTTCAAAGCATACTGCGCAGAAGTGGGCATTAAATTAAGTTTTGCGTCTGTTGCACACCCTCAGACCAATGGACAAGTCGAGAAGGCCAATGGCATCATCTGCAATGGCATCAAGAAACGCCGGCATTAAGCCCGGCATACTTGGCCGGAGGAGTTACAAAGTGTGTTGTGGAGTATCCGAACAACACCAAATACGGCGACACAGGAAACACCGTTCTTTCTGGTTCATGGCGCGAAGCAGTCTGCCGATAGAAATAGAGCACGATTCTCCGAGAGTCACAGAATATGACGAAGAAACATCGAGAAAAGCTTTGGAGGATGATGTCGATGCACTCGATGAAGCTCGAGACGAAGTCCTGTCAAGAGTCGCCAAATATCAGCAGGACCTGAAAAACTATCACAGTCGACGATTGCGGCCAAGGTCTTTTCAAGTTGGTGACCTGGTTCTACGACTCAATCAAAAAAGCCATGAAAAACTCGAGTCACCATGGCTAGGACCATACATCGTCACGAAGTGATAGAAGGAGGAGCATACAGAATCAAAGACAAGAAGACAGGGATTGACGAGCCAAATCCCTGGAACGTGGCACAGCTCAGGCGTTTCTACGCCTAGGTGTCGAAAATATAGTCCTCCTTTGTAAAGCTACAATGTACTGAAACGCCCACGAGTTTTCAGACGCACTTTTCCTTTTCGGGCACCGAGTGGGGCCGGAAAGGTTTTTAATGAGGCGGGCTCGTGGTGCTGCAATATAATAAAGATAGTGGAATTATATACTTTCTTCTCGACAAGATTAGGGGTTTTCCCCTACATGATACAATATATATATAAACACAGTGTCGACAAATGCAAAAGAAGTATCTGGCCTTGGTAAACATACCTCGCCAAAAACAAAAAGAGATATAAACAAAATAGTGATCAACAAAAGACTCGGGGGCGTGCACCCGCAAAAAATAGTACACAGTGCATATTATCTTGCCTTGGGACAACCTCGCATTATAATAAACAATTGCAATCAAAAAACGCCCGGGGGCTTGACGACAAAAATAAAATGACTTTACAATATAGTTCGTATACAAAGGACTCAAACTTCGGAATAAGTTCGTCTTCAAGGATTTCCCAATAAATTGTCTATGGTCAAGCGCTCATTATTTACAGCACGGGTACTATGCTCAGCGTAGCTACCTTTCACAAAGAATTCGGAATCCATCCGAAGAAGTTCATCCATCATATCTTCAGCAACAGGCGTAACAAGGTCATCATATTTGCCGAAGTTTCTCCTCTTCTTCGACATCTTCTTCAGGCACTTTGGAACAATCTGCCCTACATCCAACTTCGGGTAGCAAATCTTTACCATGATCATCGCAAACCTTGCGCCAGCAGCTAGTTGGGCTCGTACAAAGCCGTGGATACGAGGAGCATCTCGAAATTTGTCCATCAATGCAGGAAGAGTCTCTGGCATCTTATTACGAGGAAACATGGTACCATAAACCAGAGCCAAAGTCCTTGTACAGAAATCCAGATACTCGCGAACCTGAATCGCACGGTCTTGAAATCTCACAATTTGGCGAGTCCGTTCGGGTGTGCCCCAAAAAGTCGACCCATGTTCACGCGCAAGCCGAAGAAGAACATTGGTACGAGCTTCAACACGCTCATCTTCAGTTGTAGCGTCCAAAAAAGCACCTATTGTTTCTCAAAACAATTCAGTGAGCAATAAGGAGGCAAGCAGCAAAGGAAAAGAAGCAAGATAGACAATGAAAACTTACCCGCCATATCCAAGCTAGCATCTGTTAGCAGTTGGAGCATAGAATCCTCTCGAGACTTAGCTGCAGTGGCTTCAGCAACAGCAGAATCCTTTTCAGCAATGGCAGCTTGTGCTTGCTGGAGTGCAATTTCCTCGGCTTCAGATGATTTACGAGCCTTCTCCATCAGTACAAGTGATTGCTTCTTCACGTACTGAAGTTGGTGGCGAAGTTCATCCAATTCTTGCGGCAAGGAATCTTCGACAGGCGAAACATCAGCAGGAGTTTTCTTTGTGGGAGAAGAAGGCGAAATATTGGAAGGACCAGGAGCTGGCGTATAATTGTCAAAAATCAACTGGCAAAGAGAAAAATTTCGACATCAATCAATGAGCAAAGATAGATTTCCATTCATCTCCATAAATATATACATGTCTATTACAAAAGGAAGGACCTCCTAAAGGGATAAAGAAGCAGTTCTCGACACTACGGCGACAAAGCCAAAAGACAGAGGTACGCTAAAAACAAAAAGCAGAGGCATTCAACTAGACCTCCGGCTTTGACGAGCTAGGAGTTGAAGATGGCTTGATCCCGATGTAAGCCAGGATTTTCCTCGTGTTGGGCTTGGCTGCCTTAATCAAGGATCTCCACCTCGACTGTTCTATTTGCTCCGTGTCGCCAACCTTCGACCAGTCGATAGACTGTTGGCTATCAGCAACTAAGGCGACAGTGTTCTCCACGGCAACCTTCATATTTTCATGGCGCACCTTTAATCCAAGATCTTCCGCCGGATTGAAGCACTTGGCGAGGTCAAGGAAAGTTTCGGGTTCCTCTTTCCTGGGGAAGAAATAAGGAAAAAGCCGCGACAACCCTGCTTTGGCCTGATCAATGCCTGCGCGTGCCTCACATCCATGAACTTCGAGAAGTGAAAGGGCATCAAGCAGAGGATCATTGACAGGCTCATCAAGTTGAAACTTCTGAGCTGTTTTAGCTGTCACGAAAGAAACTTATTGAGTAAACAAAAGAAGTTCAGAGAAGGAAATACACAAGATATTGAAGTGGTACTTACAAACGAAGCGGCGACTTTGCGTCGTTACACGCTTAAGGATTGCCTCCTCGCGAGCAGATTGGGCAGCTATGTGATCGCCCAGAGAAGTTTCGGCAGTGTGAAGCCTCTTTCGAAGATCTTCGACACCAGCAGCGTCAGCCTTGGCCTTGTCGGCCTCTGCTCGCGCATCAACAGCATCCGACTCAGCCTTTTTGCGCGCCTTTTCACTCTGCTCTAATTGCTGAGCAAGTGTGTTGGCACGCTCATTGGCTTCCGCCAGTTTCTCTACAATAAAAGATAAATATAGTTACAAATTTCGACAACAAAGAAGGAACAAAAGAACAGAGGCAAAAAGAAGCAGAGCATTACCTTCAGCTTTACTCGCATAATCACGGTACCCAACAAATTGGGCACCGATGCGAAGAAGATCCTTTATCACAGGCTGTTAACAAAAAAGAGAAGAAAAAGAGAAAATGCAGGTATGAGAAAAATATGGTGACAGATAAAAGAAAACAAAGGAAGTATAAAACATCGACAAAAAGTTAAGAACTTACATCTTCCATGAGAGGATTAGAAGAGCTACCCAATTGGAGAGTAGGCTCCGAGATAATCTCCGTCCTTGCCCTTTTCGGTGAAGGGGCTCGGGGGCTCGACGGAGGAGTAGAGGCGCCGAGGTTTTGTTGGGGAGGCGAGGATTCTTCTCCCTCAACTCGTGGCTCTGAAATAACTAGGGTACGTGACGTACTCGTTCGAGCAGCCACGTCCAAAGTTGGCGTTTCTTCGTCCTCATCACTATTGAAAACGAGCGGCAGTATAGAGAGCAAGGCAAGCAAAAATTCTTCGAATAGGAAAATACAAAAGACAGGGAACTTACGAGCTGATGATACTCGCAAGATATGGGTCATAAGCTGCCTTTTTCGGTAAAGGAGCAGCTTCTTCGGGTTGAGAGGTCCCGGAATCCTCGTCGACATTTCTCTTCCTTTTGCCCTTCGGAGAAACAGCAGGAGGAGGAGATTGGGCCGACGTAGTCTCTTCAGAAGCAGTACCCGCAGATTTCCTGGATTCTGCGGGTTCATTCACAAACGAGGGGGCCTCTTGATTGTCATCAGAGACAATGGCCCTTTCGTCGACATCTCCACCTTCAGGAAGAGGAGGAAGCGAATCCATAGAAGGATGGTTCTGTCGAAATATAAAGACATAAAAGAAAAATATATATGAGCGAAATATCAAAACAATGAGGTGCAGGAAAAGAATGGAGCAAGGAATAATATCGTGAAGACAAAATACCTTGGGTAGAGGATTGGTGGAGCTATATGGTTCCACGCCGCAAGATGAAGGAATAGGATCCCTCTTGTTCAGCGAAGTAATTCTTCGAACAAGTTTCTCCAAATCCTTCACAGAAAGATCCTTCGACAACCTGTTGGCGTCCTTCTCGCCAGCATACGTCCAAAGGGGATTTTTGCGAGCCTGAAGAGGCTGTACTCTAATCCGAAGAAAGTAGGCGATAATTTGGACACCAGAAAGTTCTTTTCCTCGAAGATTCTGCAGCTCATGAATGCGAGTCATCAGCGCTTCTGTCGCCTTTCTCTCTTCTTCGGAAGCTTCAGCATCCCAGGAATAGCGGCGCTGAATTTTGGCGTTTCCGTCAAAAGGAACTATGTTGTGCTCAACAGAGTTGGCATCTTCCTCGTGAATGTAGAGCCACCTTCTGCGCCATCCTTGGACAGAATCAGGGAATTTGACGTCGAAGTAATCAACGTCATTCCGGACACAGATAACAACTCCACCTATGTTATAAGTGGTGTTGTGGGAGCCATTGCGGCGGAGGCAGAAAAGGCGTTTCCAAAGAGCCCAATTTGGAGCAACTCCAAGGAAACACTCGCACAATGTGATGAAAATAGAGACGTGAAGGATGGAATTGGGGGTCAGCTGGTGTAGCTGAATCCCATAGACAAAGAGAAGACCGCGAAGGAAATCATGAATTGGGGCGGAAAGGCCGCGGATGAGATGATCAACAAAACTAACCCGATACTCCATTGGAGGGTTGGGGTAGCTCTCCTCCTTGGGGAAGCGGATGGCGTTCTCTTTCTTCATCAAGCCAAGCCTCTTGAGCAGGTTGACGTCCTGGTTCGAAACCTTGGATCTTTCCCACTCCGCGTTTCCCAGATTCGCGGCGGCCATGGATGAATCAGGAGTGCTGTGGCGAGTGAGACGTGTGCGTGGTGGCATCGACCGCGGACAAAGCAAGGCTTGGGTGTGCGGAAGATCAGAGTTGGGCGCAGGAGAATTTTTTGCAGAGGAGAACAGATGTGCGGCGCAAGCGAAGAACTGGACCGAGGTTGAAGAAAGGTTTATATAGGGTTCAGATGCAGCAGTGCACCGTTGGATGAAGAAATCGTGTGATGAAAAATGATCTTATCAATAGAAGGGTAAAAACGTATTTTTACTGGAAAGTAATGGAACAGGCGTTACCATACGTGCGCCAGGAAAAGCGGAGGACGTGTGTCCCCCACTCGCACGACGTGTCAACGTGGTGCGAACAATGGACCCACAGTACAGGAAAAATTTCGACTATTGATAGAGATGAAGAGAATTTGACAAGGGACAGTATGTCGACAAGAAAAATAAAAAGAGAATGGCGACAGGACAAATCATTCGACATACTCTTGGAGCTTTTGATCAAATACAAGTTTTTGCCCAAATGCTCGGGGGCTACTTTGGAAAAATAAAAAATAAAAAAAAAAAAAAAAAAAAATTTCGAGTATGACAATATAGAAATGGCGTGAGCCTATGTTCAAATGCAAGCATTTGTTCATAGCCTCGGGGCTACTCCCATCGGGAGCGCTGGTCGCGCACCCGATAGATATGAAAATATCGAGAAGGATTATAAATATAGCGACAAGATGCAATAAAATGTTGAGCCTACAACCAAGCACAAGTTCTTGGCTGTAGCCTCTCCTCGGGAACGCTGTTCGCGTGCCCGATGAAATTTGTAAAGAAAGAAAGAAAGATAGAAAGGCAAGAGAGTATATTTCGAGTTATACCTAACTCTACATATACTCCCATCGGGAAGACAAAATAAGTCATCAAATATGACTCAATAAAATGTGCTATTCCAAAGGCGAAAAGCACTCGACAATATATTCTCAGAACGCCAAAGTTGCGATCAATTTCTGAATGCCGCAAAATTGCGAAGGTAAGACCCAGATCCGTTCTGCTGGGCGTGGCATAAACGCTCGCTGCTACTTTTATCCGTATCAACAGATACGAAGAAAAATCCTAACGGACGCGTTAGGTACCCGATAAATTTGATGGGACTCGACAGAATGGTAAGACCTTAAGCGGCGCCTGTCGAAGTTTACACCAGTATCCCGAGATCATGTCCGGGGACGTGATCTTGAAGTAGGTTTTTGCGGATTGCCACTAGAGCAGTTAACTAGTACCTGATCCGTCGGATGAACTAGCCCCAACTACCGTTATCCCTGTACAAAATAGTGTTTGCATATCGAAAGATTATATGACGAGTAAAGTTGGAGATTTTCCCTGATTCTTCGATTCAAGAAAAATCTCGGGGGGACATAGGCATCCCCAATGGGCCTGCCAAAGATGGTACCCGGGGTTTACTGAAGGCCCAGAACTCGAAGAATACGAAGACTCGGAAGCCCATTTAATGGTTAGGAAAGATAGTTTGTATGAGGAAAGATAGAGACTTGTAATCTTACGGGTTGGATACGAATCCCTCCCGAACTCTGTAATCTCTGTATCACGAAACCCTCGGCTCCGCCTCCTATATAAGGGGGAGTCGAGGGACAAAGAAAGCATCGAATCTACTGTCAACATAACCCTAGTTTTCATAATCGTCGAGTACTTTTCGCCTAAACCTTCGAGATCTACTTGCCCTCTACTTCTAGCAAACCCTAGTCTACAATCTGTAGGCATTGACAAGTTAATCCCTTGTCGGCATGAGTACCTCTAACCGGATCATCAAGCCCGGCTACGAGTCTTACCAACCGGTGGTAGTAGCTCGGCAACTTGGTCTCGGGCAAGTGCCCCCACACTTATTCCTTCATCACCTGACAGCAAGCAGAGCTGAACTGCCTGACATCCTTACTGGCCAAAGGTGCTACACCTTCTTTGACGCTCTAGCCATCCCAATCCCCAACAACCTCTGCTTCACCACCACTACCGATGGTTTTGAGACTTGGTGGACCATGTGGAAGACCCATGCCTTCAGAAGAGCTCTAGGACCGTCATGAAGCAGCTTGATGCCGAACATGACACCACACATCAGGTACCATTGCATATAATTTTCTTGCGATTGTTCATAATGGTTGTCTGAAACCCTGGCTCTATCTCTTGGCAGGAGCAAGATGGCCCAGAGCCCAAGCAACCCGACGGCTCTCCCTTCACGTTCCTCCCACCAGCCCCGGTGGTACTCTTCTGCCGAAACTCGCCGTCCTTGAAACAAGTCATAATGCAAGGCCAGCCGATTTCGCCGAAATCGGCTTCCAAAAATAAAGCATCCTCGGGGCCAGTTGCCCCCCGAGCTTCCACCCAAGCGAGGAAAGCGGTGAGGAAAGTAGCTGCCAGGAAGACCCTGAAACGCAAAGCTCCCGTCCAAGACAACTTGCAAGTAAGCCAACCCGTGCCTTGCTCACATTTATCCATCTTCCCGGTCCTTCACAACATGCTTATGCCTCTTTTCACAGACTTCCACCAAGGAGAACTCCAGCGAGGATGAACATTCTAGACAGAGGGACATGAGCCCGGGCGACTCCGAGAGATCCACTACACAGAGCCAGACGGACTCACCTTCGTCGACTAGGCAAAGGTCTGCTCCCGAACCTGCTGCCACCCCCGCTCCGATCAAAACAGGGTCCCGCATGAAACGTCGCTGTGTCAAACGGGCTCGCAAAGGCTCACAAGTCTCCTTGCCAAGCCAGGAGGTTTCAAACGTAATTACTTCACCAATCCATGCCTCATGTCATCTCGTTGCCGGCTTGCGTCGACTCACCATTTCTTTTGCAGAACAATGAGACCTCTAGCGGGGACGTTGAAGAGGTACCGAGGCCATCTGCCACACTAGATTTGGCCGCCTCGACGAGTGTGGCTGGCCAAGTGGGTATCCTGGCCAAACCCGCAGCACAGCCGATTATCCCTAAACCGGCCGCTCCTCCTTCTTTGGGAGAGGTAAATTCTACTCCCTTGGCCCTATCTTCTCATGTGTTGTATATTCACGTCGCTCTTGTTTGTCCGTCAGGGGTGTGATCCTTCAAGCTTACTGACGTTCGATCCTGAATCCATCGAGCCAGCTGCTCCCAAAGCAAGTGAAGAGCCAAGCCTTGAAATGGTCCATGGTCCTCTTCAGCGCCTCAAGGCTTTGCTCTCCTCCTCAGTTGAGATCTTGGTCGAAAATCCCGAGGCAATCAAAGGTATCCTTGATGAAATCCAGCCTCATCTCCCCGTGACATTGCGGGTGAAGCTTTGGCCAGCTGCGACCCTGTCGGCTTTCAAGTCAGGAGTGCAATCGGCTCGCCAAAGAATTACCCTTCGTCGCGCTCAGCTCCCGTTGAGAGCCGATATTGCAGAGAAATGTCAACGGCTTAACGAGAAAAAGACTGCTCTGGACGCCAAGACTGATACTTCTGCCGATAATGCGGAACTCGAAACCCTGCGCAAGGAACTGGAGAGCCTTGAAGAGAAGGTGAGGATGACCAAGCAGCTTATCCAAGAGAAGGAGACCTTCATTGCCCGCTCTCGAGAGGAAGCGCAAGGTCTCACAGCCGACCTGAAAACTGATCTGGCGGAGATTCGCGCTCTGAGCGGCCAGCTGGTGACAGGCAAAGATGAGGACGACGAGACTGAGATTGCCGAAGTGGATCGCATCCGAGCCGACGCCCTTCGCGCTCTTGATGAATTTCTTCAGAAGAATTTCTCTGTGTAAGCTACTGAATGTTGTACTGGAGAATTTTCATTTTTTTTAGATATATTAGCCGATCGATCTCGTGAATCGGCTCCCTTGGGTACATACTCCGTGGCCTTAGCCCTTCTCTGTGTGTATGCCCCCCCAAGCCGAATCCTTCGAGTGATTGAAGATGTCGGCTTTCAACCGATTCATGATTATCTCACAACTCATCATGATAAACAACACAACAGCGAATACACCTGGTGAGAATAATTTTAGCCGACCGCTGGGATCAGCTTCCCTTGCAGTTGTCGATCCAACTATCCATCCGGCTGAGAAGCGCCATTGAGGTTCCGGACATCTATAGCAACGCGCCATCGGCCATCCTTTTTCTTCGTAAGTGCGACACTGGAAATCCTTTCAGTGTACCTGCACGGCCTGCGGTATCCGGCGTCCAACATCTTCTCGATATCCTTCTTGACTTCCTCAATCTTTTCTAGCTTGTCCGCTGATGTAAACCCATAACCCAGCTTTTCATCGCTTGCCAGGTCAATGTTGAATACCGGCAAAGCGTATGTTGAGGATAATGCTGGCCGATTGCTAAAATCGGCCTCCTTTTCCATCATGATGCTTGATGAGGGTTTACACCTTCTCGGTCTCTTATTATGGTGACGCGACTCGACGGGGGCATGTTCACCATGTCTTGGGTCATAAATCTCTGACGAGATCCTAAATACTGTGTTTGTACCAGCCGATGCTCGGCATCAGCCGATGCTCGTGCATCGGCTTTCGCCTGTTTGGGCGCCATACTTTCTTTGGCGCGCCTTCGTTTCCAATGTTTGCTGAATTTTCACGGCCAGATCGGGCCGTGCTCTTCTCAGCGTGTACAGGTACCGTGCCTCGGCTTCTTCCAGGTTTCGCAGCCGCTGCACTCTACGCTTCGAGAATGGCTGAGTCCATCGGGCACCACCTTGTCGGTGATACCTATCTTCTTCTCCATCCGACTCCGAAGTCTTCTTCTTGAGATGACTCAGCTTGTTATGAGGTGGGAGAGGTCCTAGGCGCTCGAACACTGAAACTTCATTTGTCCTTCCTTCGCTTTGCATTCTGGGCAATTCTCGATTGTTGGCAATCGGCTCATTCCCGAGTCCCAGCAATGTTTGAAGAAGGGACAGTCCCAGTGCTTATCCATGTCGTCTTGCTCCCTTGACCTCCCTCTAGCGTGGCGTTCGTACCCGTCGTTGTTCCTGTCATGCTGACGATACCTCCTGTTTTCCGCATCAGACCGACGATATTTTTCATCGTCTTCGTCGTAGCGCCGACGTCGGTCGTACTGCTGCTCATATTTGTTGAGGAGATGCACGGAGAGTGGGCGCTGATACCGTATGCTTCTCACCTCCTCCTCGGTTAGGTACCGTCTATCATCATCTTGGGGCCGGTCGCGTGGAACGGCCTCCTCTTTATCCTTGCCACGAGAGTGGCTGCTCTCTGCTTTGTCCGCGCTATGGCAGTTCACCAGCCTGGCCATGTTGACACTAAAGGAGAACCCTGGCTCCCTTATGGAGTGGCTGAGATCTACTGTGTTGACGCCATGCGACGACGCGTGTCTCCTTTGAGCTTGATGCTGTGAGAACGGGTCGTCTCAAAGGAGCCGATGAACTCGGCTTCACAGATGGCCTTCAGCTCATCGTATTTCTTCTTGTGCTCCGCAGGGAGATCCTTGTAAGTGATCTGTTCCTCTGCCATCTCGGGTGTCGGTGTTGACGTGGATGTTGCAGAAGAGGTCCCACCGGGCGTGCCAGAATGTGTTACCCTCCAAAACCCACCGACGGGCAATGGAAAGCAACACGAAGAGCCGGGAAGCTCCCAGGGCCGCTTAGTGGACCCTGACACCTCGCGTCGTCCCGCAAATCTTCCAGCCACGTCCTGGCGGTTGCTAGGGCGTGCCAGACCCGATCAGAAGGTGTTAGAGTGCTTCGATTGTTCCTGCATGGTAGACACGTAAACATTAAATATGAGCCCTATCGGCTCTCAGGTTTCCCTGTGGATCGGCTCCAGGAGCCGATCACCCCATGTTTCATGTTGGATTTACAATGGCATGGGGATCCTGCTTGATCAAAACAAAGCTAAAGCGATCCACGACAGTTTAGGGTTTTCACCGCATAACCGGAACGTCCTACGTGTGATCGGGCCTAGCAGCTACGGAAGATGACGCAAACTACCCCTACGAGAGGCCTAAAAACCAACGTAACGTTGATTCCCGGAACATCCCTCGCAGGGACGGTGAACAACACCTAACGCACTACCGGATCCTTCGACCCCAGCATAAGGCCTAATCTAGATATTAAACTAATCCTTGCGGAGCAAGGAGCAACTATAACGGATCGGATCTACTAAGCAACGAACAAGCAAGATGCTGCCCTTACGTCTGGATAGACGTAAGGGCAGCTAGGTGTCGAGGGACGGCATTGCCACGCAGATATGCACGTGAAAGCATCAATGCAAGCCCCTAAACACCTAAGGATAAATAGTACTGCTCGCCATCAACAAGGCTTCAGCACGAGCAGTACAAGGTTGACGAATAAACGTATACTGCCTAGATCGCTAGATGCGATCTAGGCAGCATGGTGCTTACCCGGGAGAAACCCTCGAAGAAAGGGGTGGCGATGCGCCTGATTTGTGTTGGTTGAACGATGATTGTCCTCCTTTTCCGATAACCCTAGATACATATTTATAGTCCAAGGGACTTTCTAATTGAGGCGTGCACCTAACCGTGCACGGGCCAAACTCTATCTTTTTAATCTAAATTACAATGCGATCTACTATATTACAGATACACGGGCAACTTAGCCCAAACTCTTAGCGCAAGGCCGCTTTGCAGATGCTCCACGTGTACGTCCTTCAAAGCCCATCTTCACTTACGGCCCATCTCCTGATTTAGCCAAAATCGGGTGATAACAATATGTTGGATGCTGAATGAGCTGTGTGAGTTTTACGCTTCCTTGAGGGCAAACACCCGGGGTCCCTGATGTCATTTGCACGTCTACGTGGTCGTTCGGCCTGTGTTGTGGAAGGCCGAACCCCTTTATGTTGCTACTTTTGCCTTTGGTGCGTGAGCTTGTAGTGATAGTTTGGTTGCTTGGCTAAGCTATATGCCGCAACGGTTTGTATAACTTTGTTGAACCTCTTCAGACTTTATCCAAAAACATGGTGGCGCTATATTGATGAGAGACGCGGCACAACCGCGCAGATATGTACGAGTAGGTATAGGAATACTTGCACATGTAAGATGTTGAGTTGGAGTACATGAAAAACACGGTAGCAAGAAAAACAGGGTTGTCGGGGGTGTTCCTCGACAATGTCCTCCGATAGGGACTTAGGGTTGACGGAATCCTGCAAGCTGATACGAGACATCGGTGCACAGACAAACGGGGGGAGCGATTTACCCAGGTTCGGGGCCCTCGATGAGGTAAAACCCTTACGTCCTGCTTGTCTGTTCTTGATTATAATGAAAACGGTGTTACAATGGGGTGCCGAATAGTTCGGCTGTGATCTCGTCGAGGTAGCTAATTGCTAGGGTAACCTAGTTCTAAGCTTCTGTTGGCTAAGATCGCTAAGATTGGTCGTGTCCTCGATAGCCCCTCTCCTGGCCTTTATATAGGTGGCCAGGTCCCGAGAGGTTTAATCGAGTACGAGTAGGTTTACAATAGATCTATCTCTAATCTTTCCTTCTTCGGCTCTTTCCGTGTCTTGTACTTCAAGTAATCTTCCACCGCACCGTCCTAGTGGCCCATCTTGTCTTCGAGTACCTTCATGGGCCTGCACCTGGGCCGTATAGGGTAGAGCAATAGTGGTTACCCGAAGGGTAATGCCCACATCAGTAGCCCCCGAGTGTCTAGCCGAACATAGTTCGGATAGAGACTGAAGCATGTCTTCTTTTTGCATTTCTTCTGTCTTCTATCGGGTGCGCGTCAGCGCTCCCGATGGGAGTAGCCCCCGAGTCTAGGTACGGATGCTCACGATCCGTGCGTAGACTCAAGTTGTACCACTCGAACATCTTCTTCTGCCGAAGCCAAGCTTCTTATAGTGCATCCGATATATTTTCTTTATGCAAGGGATACCGAATAACGTGCCCAACTTTTGTTGGTTAACTGCCGAAGGCAAAACAACGTTACCCTACACAGAATCAAGTCCCCGGGCATGATCCTGGAGTGCGAAAGTTCTGTCGGTGCGCATCCAGCGCTCCCGATGGGAGTAGCCCCGAGTCTGGGCGCGGGCGTATTACGCCTGCGCGCAGACTTGAGTCAATCATATCCTTCGAGTCTTCATTTTATCGGGTGCGCAACAGCGCTCCCGATGGGAGTAGCCCCCGAGCCTAAGTGCGGATGCTTGCAATCCGCGCATAGGCTCAAGTCGATCACCCGATCTTTTCTTATCCCTTCGCATGCAATCATTCTTCATGACGTCATTGATGACGTTTTTCTGTCCCCTTGATTCTGACTGATAAGACACGACCTGCCAGCCTTGTTTTCAAGCGATTCCTGCTCCTCTCTACACGGTTAACAAGGCATCTCCTCGATTTCCGCGATCACTAGCTGGGGAAAGGCCCATTTAACAACACGAAGCCTTCCTTAAGAGATAAAAAATCCCTTTTATTCTCCTCCATTCATCTTCTTCGTCGTTCTTGCCCTTCTTGTGTTCGCGACTGGAGCTCGCGCCGCCACCACTATCTTTCCGATTCGTTCAGATCTCGCAATGGTGAAGAAGAAAATCCCTAGTGCCGCCGCCAGATCTTCTTCGGTTCTTGCGAAAGAGGTCGCCCCCAACGCTCCTCCTCCAGCTCCGGCGCCGCCGGCGCCACCAAGCTCAACAGCCAAGCCTGGTGATTGGACAGCCTCGACCGTCACCAAGCGTGACGAGAAAAGGTCCCGAAGCCTGGGACTGATCTCCTCTGATGAGGGGAACGTAATCTTTCCAGGTGCGATTTCTCGACCTAACCCTCCTGTCGGTTTTACCGTGATGTTCCTATCGTTCTTGTACCGAGGCCTTTCCCTTCCTGTTCACGAATTCCTCCTCTATCTCCTGCGAACCTACGAAGTCCAATTGTGGCAACTCACTCCCAATTCGATTCTTCACGTTGCTGTGTTCATTACCCTCTGCGAAGCATATCTGGTCGTTGAGCCACACTTTGGTTTGTGGAAGAAGATCTTTTACGTGAAGAGATACAGCAGTAGCAATGGATATTTTGTCACCGGAGGAGTAGGATTCGTAGCTCGTTCAGATGTTAATTACTTCAATTTCCCAATGAGAGAGTCCGTGCAAGGGTGGAGATTGAAGTGGTTCTACATCAAAGATTCTCCGTCACCCGAATGCCAGCTCCCTCGCTTTGTCGACGTAAGCCAAGCCTAAGAATTCTTGGAAAAATGTCCTCTCTCCCGACGAAAAAACAACAGCCGATGAGTTGTTTGCCAGATTCCTTCGGATCAAGGAGGCTGACGGGCAAACCATGGTCGGTACAGAAGTAGCGGCAGTGTTTCTGAAACGTCGAGTCCAACCAATCATGGCTAGGGTCCACCCGATGTGGTTGTATTCAGGCCCAAAAGATGAAACTAGAATCAATGCTGCCGAATTATCAGAAAAGGAACTACTTGATGAAGTCCGTCGCCTCACTTCCTTTAGTCAAGAGGATTCGATCCCGCTGGTATCTCCATATATTCCTTTCGATGCTGATCACCCAGCACCAGAGGTAATTTCCCCCTTAAAGTCTTGATATGCTGTTACCGACATATATTACCGTTATCTTTATTTACTTTTCCTTTCGACAGACTGTCGCAGCCTCCAAGGATTCTCATAACTTGCCAAATGACACTTCCGAAGGAAGAGGCTCTTCAGAGCCTGTTGACTTTCATACTGTTGAACACACGAGCCCATTCGACGAGCCTGATGACCCGATAAATTCTGAAACTGCCCATGCCAATTTCCCCCCATCAGCCGGTGATACTGCGACACAGAGGGATCAGTGCGCAATGACGACGCTGATCACAATGCCTTTGTTGATGCAGCTGTGGAGGAAACCAGGGCTTCTCCTAAGAAGAGATCGATCGGCGGTTTTGCCGACGAAGATGACCTCCTTGATTTGTAAGTGCTTTTCTTCTTACTATTTTCAACTTTCTTGACTTTTTCAAATTCTTCTGATAATCTTGATTAATCGAATCTTCCTTGCAGTGATGATACTTTCATTGAGCCTCCGCCCAAGAAGGCCAGATCTGACGCCGTTTCGCCGGCCGCTGCAGCTTCCGAAGCTTCGGCTCCCAAAGCGGCTCCTGTGGCGCAAGCATCGACTGCCTCCTCTCTTTCCAAAGGGAAAGATGCTCCTGCTGCTGCTGCAGCTCCTTCTCCTGTAAGTCTTTGTTGAATTTAACAAGAATCTTTTGGAATGTGCCTTTGCTTAACAATCTCTGTAAATCATTCCCTTTCTTTAAGGATCTTCGAGGTGTGATATCCTCTTTAGAGGCTTTTGCCTCTCAATTCACCTCTCTGGAGGCGGACAAGATTCGGCTGCAGGAGGAGGCTAGGTCTTCCTCTTCAAAGTTGGATGGCGCCATCAAAAAGGCCGCCGTAGCTCGCCAGGAGGTCGACTCCTTGAAAGAAGAGCTGAACAAGCTGAAGGAGCGGCTGAAGGAGGAGGAAGCTCGGGCGGCAGAAAAGGATGAACTCCTCCGTCAATCTGCTTTGGCCCTGCTTGGTAAGTCCTTTTATTCCTTATAGATCATTACTTTTTATGGTTCTGCTTCTTCGTCAATGATTTCCTTTGACTACTTGCAGAAGCTGCCGATATCCCTGCTACTGCTTTGGACAAAGTTCCGAGCAACTCTCCGGCAAATGGTGTGTTGACGGTTCTCGCCGCTCACCAACTCACCCGGGGGCTCCTTGACAAAGGAAAGGGTGCTCTGGCGCGGATGCACTCGATGATACTCCCCAAGGCCACGCAGGAGAAGACTCTGGGGCAGTTAATCGATGCTTTCGCAATCGACACCAAGGAGGTCATTGAGGTATTCAAGCGTACCTCGCGTACCTATGGCGCCCTACTTGCCTTCCAACTTATGATGGGTTACGGCTTTAAGGCTAACATTGAAGAAATGACTAAGGAGCTGCCGAAAGGAAAAGATGGGCAATCTATTGTTCTAAGTACTTTTACGGCGTCTGCCCGTACTTGTGCTCGCCAGATCCTTGATTTAGTCTCGAGAAAAACATCGGTTGGCCCTAGCCTTCGACCCAGACTCAGGCTCCTTGATCATTGTAACATTTTTACCCTTGGGCTAGCATGGAACATCATTCTGCTGTGAGAACTTTAAGTTTGTAATGAATATTATGCCGGCAATGTTGCCAGCATTTTTTTATCGTAATATCTCCACTTGAACTTCTCCTGATAAGAATTGCTTATACCTCTCCCGATGGGAGTTTTGCTGAATGTTTAGTTTGACCATACTATCCTCTTTAACACTGTTGCCTGCAGGTTTTCCCAGTGCCCTCGTTTGTTGATGACTCCTCTGGTATTGTTCCCGAAACGATCGGATCCAACGGATGAAGGATCGCATCGCCCAGATGGAGAAAGACCTGCGCAGCACTTATGCCCTGGCCGCGATTATCAACAAGAAGAGCGAGACTGCAGCCGACGTGGAGCGGTATGCTCTTACTGAGCTACATAAGGCTACCGAGAGCTTGAACTGTGAGTCCTTTAATCTCTTTACCCTTTGGTTGATAGCATTTTCTCTGATCCTTTTTTGCTTCCTTATCAGTCATAGCTCTGAATCGTGCGGAAGAGAGCAAACGGATTCACGATCGTGTGAATGCCTTGGTCGAGTTATCCTCAGCCGAAGAAATTTTCTGGCGAGAACACTCGAAGGCATCGGTTGTCGCACGGTTTCAGGATCGAGTTCAACAGGTCCACCACTTCTTCGACAAATGCTATAGAGCCATGAGGGTGGTTTGGAAGACGATGTTTCCTTTGAACGCAGTTCCCCCCACGCTTCTTGCGTTAATGTCGGAGTTTGGTACCGCCAGGAAGATCCGGGACTTGGTGCGCAAGTTTTTGCAGGAGCCAAGTTTACGCTTGCTCTTGTACTTGCGCGTTATCCTTCGGCAGGTTTACTCGATTGCCAACGTTACTGGAGAGTTGGAAGCACTGTATCCGAAGGTGTTGTTGCCCGCGAACATAATTGTCGACAGACTCGAGAGAGATTCGAAGGTACCTGAAGAAAAGGAAACTCCACAAGTGTGATCTCAGGGTTTTAAGAACTGTTTGTAAATAGTTTGACAATCTTATCCAAGCGTGTGGATGACGCCTTTTTATTTGGTAGATACATGCATATGTATTTTTACCATATTATTGCCGTTGGCAAGTTTCAATTTTGAGCGAATCTTGGTTGCTCGTTTTTGAATGTATGTATGTTGGTTGGTTTAGCAAATCATGTGAGTGATCAGCTCGTGTTGCAGGTCTTGCTAAACTGTTGTGTGCGCAACTTTGCTTTCAACCGTTGTAAATTTCGACAGACACTCCCGAATATTTCGGGTGTAGTGATTCTGTCGAAGAGCCCGTTGTTCCTTGATATTTCCATAAGCGAAATATCGAACGTGGGTTGTTGTTTATGTGTATTTCCAAACTCTTGCTATTTACGGCACTCGTAGAGGCATCTATAACAGAGGGAGGAGTGAACTTCTTTCTAGCACTCGTAGAGGCTTTCTGGAGCACGATCTTCTGCCCTGTACTATGTTTGTATAGTGATGGGGCTTAGAAGTTTGTAGCCACTGCAATGCTTAACAAAGAATCGAAACTTAAGTTCTTATTGATAAGGTAAGCGTAATGCTAGAGGGCGAAAAGGAAGGCCCTGTTTATACTAAAGGAAAAAACAAAAATAAACACTGAGAAACTGTTTAAGAAAGGAAAGGGTTCTTCTCTTCGTCTGGCTTCTTCACCACGTTGGGGGTGGCCGCGGCGTTGTTGATTTCACCAGGAGTTTGAGCAGTGACTGCCAGCGTCTTGTTGTTTTCTATGTCTTCTGCATCATCAACTGCCGAACCTTTGACTGCCGAAGCTTTTGTTGCCAAAGCTCCTGCTGCTGAGGCTTCTGCTGTCGAGGCTTTAAGAGCAAGGTCGGCTGGCTTCCTTTTGCTTCCCCTGTCATCCTTTTCTTCCTTGATTTCACGCAGCAACAACTTAGGTGGAGGTTTAATAAATTCTTGCTTGCTCCCAAACTTTGCTGCGATCCTCTGGAAATCGCGGTCGCAACTGTCTGAGCGTGAAAAGCTTCCATGGACTGTAATGTTCGTCCCTTTGTTGCCAGGCATCTTCAGCTTGAGATAAGCGTAGTGCGGTACGGCCATGAACTTGGCGTAGGCTGGTCTCCCGAGTATAGCATGATACTGTGACTCCCAGTTCACTACCTCAAACTCGATCTTCTCCTTCCTGAAATTGTCAGATCTGCCGAAGACAACGTTCAGGTAAATTCTTCCAAGGGAATAACCTGGTTCAGTTGGCAAAATCCCGTGGAAGCAGGTGTCTGTCTCTTCCAGCATTCCCATGGTGATCCCCATGCTTTTGATTGTGTCGACGAAAATCAGGTTTAACCCGCTCCCACCATCCATAAAGACTTTGCTCATCTTGAATCCCCCTATCTGTGCCTCAACTACCAGGGCAGCGTGTCCCGGTTTCGGTATGGTCATCGGGTGGTCTGCTCGACTGAACGTAATGTTCTGAGAGGACCACTCGACATACTCAGGGATGTTTGCCATGATGCTTTCGGCCAGGTTGATTTCTCTAGTGAGCTTCTTCATCTCTCTTCTCGAGACACCCGTCTTGTGGATCATACTCATCTGCCCACGTGGTGGTGGAAACGCCTCGTTGGGTTGATGAGGTTGGGCCTGCTGGACTTGGTGTTGTGGTGGAGGTGGAGGAGGAGGTGGTAACGATTGCTGTCCTGACTGCTGGATGAGTTTATGCATGTCAAGGAACTGTCGACAATCCCTGAGAAGGTGGCTTGACTTCGTTTTGCCGTCCTTGGAGTCGACATACGAGTGCAACAGGGGGCGTTGATCTGTTCAGCATAGGGTAACTCGGGAGCCCTCTCTGCCGTGGCTTATAATTGCCGCGGTTTCCAGAGTTGTTCCGTTTGCCATCTTGTCGATCGTCTCTTCTTTCATCATACCGATCATCATGTCGATCGGAGTATCCTGCGGCTACCAGATTGTTGTCGTCGTAGTTGCGATTTTTCCTCCTTTTGTTCCGATCCCTTCGGCTGCCTGAATCGTGCTTTGGCTGGTCATCGTCTTCATCATCGCTGCGCTGGCGTGGTCTTCGCACGTTGTCCTCGCCATCAGCCCAACTGTTGGCGATTTCCATCAGCTTGGTGATGGTTTTTGGCTTTTTGCGTCCAAGTTCTTCTATGTAACTTTCGCGTCGGACGCCATCGCTGAAATCTTGTTCAAAAACTAGGCCGATTCAACGATTACTAGGCCGATTAATCGCTACTAGGGGCTTGACCGTGTCGATTACCATTAATCTCTTGTGTTAATCCTTTAGCCCGATTAATCAGTCCGAAAGTCCGATTACTAGGTATTTTCCCGATTAACTACCACACTTGGTCAAAAAATTACAATATTTTCAATGCATATCGCTAATACAGGCGCTACCCCTCCCCAATAAAGTAGATTTACAATATTTTTCTAGGATTTTAGGCTTTAGAGAAATAGGGAGAGAGATATATAGAGGCTCATATACTATTATTATTATTATATAAATTGTTTTAAGTGCTAATTTGTGTAGGTTGCACCGATTAATAGCCGACCGATTAAATCAGTTAATCGTCCGAATTTCGATTAATCCCTACTCCCAAGCCGGCCGAGCAGTTAACGATTACCGATTTCCTTAACATTGCTCTATCTACGGATACATCTTCGGCAGCGTTTAGGAGTTTGGTGAATCTCCCTATGTACGAGCGCATTGACTCCTTCTGCTTCTGCTGGCAGCTGCGTAGCTCCTCAATCCCGACGGGTCTTTTGTATGTTGCCTAGAAGTTAGCAACGAAGGCATCCACCAGGTCGTCCCATGATTTGATGGAACCTTTCGGCAGCCCCCTTAACCAGGCTCGCGCTGAGTCCTTCAAGTAGAGCTGCAAGCACTGCATTGCTGCTATCTGGTTCCCTTTATGCAGAATCACAGTCTGCAGGTGTCAGGATCCTTACCTGACGAACACCAAGTTCTTCAGTGAACTGTTCAGTTTCAGCGACAAGGATCAACGGTCAAGATGAAGCCCAGTTTCAAAACGAAGATCCTACGGCGAGAATAGCTCCGCTGCTGTTTACCTTTTTGTCCTAGCCTTAAAATCTGTAACCATATGGCTTGTAAGGGTATAACCGTAAAACGCTTGAGCTCATGCCTTGGATATAAAGGTGTGAGTGGGGTGGATGGGTGGATCAAGCATAATCAAAAAACCCTATTTTATCTACTGTTGTTTTCTTCCTTAGCAAGTAGAAGTAGATCTGAGCCCCGCGTGCTCCCCTTCTTCCTCCTCATCGATCGTGCGCAGTCATGGATCAACCGCGATCCTGACACGGTGGTATCAGAGCGTCGATCTGGTCTACCCTACCTTCTCCCAGCCGCCGGTGGCTCGTCCCACCCTCCCTGCCCCTCGCCAACTACCATGCCGGCCAACACCAGATCCCGATCCTCATCAAGGGACGGGGCTGCGCGCGCCGCCCGGCACGCCGGAGCTGCGACGTCCACGGATGACGAGCATGAAGACGCCCAACTGCGCCAACGCGTTCCTCGCGACGTGCGCGCCATTGGTCGTCGCCTCGATCGACACCAGGCAGCCTTCCACAACCTCCAAGGTGAGATGGCTAAACTCACGTCCATGGTAGCTAACCTGCAGATCAACTTCTCCCATGCGCCGGCAGCACCACCAATGAACCAAAACCACACCTTTCCATCACCGCCACCGCTCCCAAATTCCAACCTTTCTCCAATTCCAGAAGGAACAACCCCTATATCCACACCACCCAACCCAAAGCCACCACCTTTTCCTCCCAACTTCGGTAAATTCACCCCAGACCAGCTTCCCCATCCCCCAGAGACGCAACACCCATCTTCCATTCGACAAATTGCCCATGTCACCACCAATACCCCTCCAATCACCACCACAACCCCATCCTCCTCTCACCAGACCGAAATCACCCAACTTACCAACCCACACACCAACCCAAACTCCTACAATTCTCCAGAACAACCACCATACCCACCAAACCCATACCCACCCAACCCATACTACCCATACCCACCATACTACCCTCCTCCCCCACCTTACAATTACCCCTACCCAATGCCAAACCCAACACCATATCAGACAACCAACAACTCCTCCCAATACCCATCTACTGACAACACCAACCACCATAACAACGACTCCAACATTCGAGCCCCGCATGTGGAACTGCCAACCTTTCAGGGAGAAAACCCCGTGCTTGGATTCTGGAATGCGAGGACATCTTCTCATTGGTGGGGATTACCGAGAATCATCGAGTTAAATGGGGCCTGGCACACGTAAGAGGACAAGCCAAGACATGGCTGAGCAGTTCTGGCATCAACTTACAGCAACTGTCGTGGTCACGCCTCTGCCAAGTTCTAATTGAGCGCTTCCCAGACAATCATTCTTTGGACCCAATGGACCAGCTGCAACACCTGAAGCAAACAGCCAATGTCGACAGCTACATCAATGCGTATGAAACCTGGATGACATTGATGAAAAGAGGACGATCATACCTGCCACAAGACTTCTTCATTGACAGATTCATCAGTGGTCTGAAGGACAACATCAAACATACGGTGCAATGCCAGAAACCTGACTCCTTGCTGTCTGCATATTGGTACGCTCGGCAATACGAAAAATCCTACTTGTCGTCTACTAGAAGAGCTATGCCAGGAACCAATGCAGTACCTCTGCCAGCCAGGAACCTCCCAAACAGAGACAACAGGAACAGAGACCTGAATGCTCGCCCGAGAGAACCAAAGAAGTGCTGGTATTGTCCCGAGAATTGGACAATGGGACATAAGTGCCAACCTATGCAAAGAGCACTAAATGCATTACAGATGCAAGGAAATTCAGAGGAAGACAGTGACGAGGAACTATCACAAGATGAAGGCCCTCACCCTGACAACAGAGAACAACCAGCAGCACATCCACAGGTTCAGAACCAACCTGTCGATAATCTGATGCATATCTCTGCTGCAGCATACACCGGGTCTCCTAGTGCATCTACTATATCTCTGCTGTTACACTTGAAAGGAGCACGAGCCATTGCTTTGGCAGATACCGGCAGCACCAACACATTTCTTGATCATTCTTTTGCTCTTAAGCACAATATTCCAATAAGACCTGCACCCAAAAGAACAGTCACAGTTGCTGGTGGAGGCACTCTTACATCTGATGCAGTGGCAGTCAACCAGCCTTTCAAGATCAACAATATACTGTTCCATGCAGATTTTCGCATACTGAAACTGCAAGGAGCCGACATCATTCTTGGGGTTAACTGGTTCAAGCTCCACAACCCAATGACTTTTGATTTCCTGGGCAGAACCTTGACACTGGCCAATAAAGGAATACAGCAAACCTTCTCTGATCACTTGGTACCTAACAAGAACCTACTGATCACAGCTGAAGAATGCTCCAAAATATTGGAACAGGGAGCCACAGGATACATCTTACTCCCTCCTAAAGGTACTGATACCTCTACTACAGAGCTACCAGCAGAACTAGCTCTCATCCTTCAGGACTTTGAGGACATCTTCTCCTCTCCAACGGGACTGCCACCTCACAGAGCTGCTGACCACAGTATACCCCTTGTGGCTGGTGCAACACCTCCAAACATCAGGCCATACAGAATGTCCCATGGACAGAAGGACACAATTGAAGCAATCATCAAACAAATGTTGCAGAACGAGGAGATTCAACCCAGCACTAGTCCCTTCTCTTCACCTGTCATTCTAGTCAGGAAGAAAGACAAATCGTGGCGCCTCTGTGTTGACTACAGGAGTCTGAATGATATTACCATCAAAAACAAATTTCCCATACCAGTCATAGAGGACTTACTGGATGAATTGCATGGGGCACAAATTTTCTCCAAGCTGGACCTAAGGTCAGGATACCATCAAATTAGGATGAATCCATCTGACATACACAAGACTGCTTTCTCAACTCACCTTGGCCACTATGAGTATAAGGTGATGCCTTTCGGCTTGAGCAATGCCCCTGCAACCTTCCAAGAATTGATGAATAATATCTTCTCTCCATACCTCAGGAAATTTGTTCTAGTGGTCTTCGATGACATCCTCATATACAGTCAGACTGCAGAACAACACACACAACACTTGAAAATTGTGTTAACTATCCTCAGGAATCATGAGCTCAAAGCCAAGCTAAGCAAATGCTCTTTTGGCCAGAAGCAAGTGGAATACCTAGGCCACATCATATCTGGAGAGGGAGTGGCCACAGATCCCACCAAAATTGCTGATATAGTCCAATGGAAAATACCAAAGTCACTCAAAAAATTGAGAGGATTTCTGGGCTTGACTGGTTACTACAGAAGATTTATTCAAGGATACGCCACCATCTGCCAACCACTCTACCATGTGCTCAAAAAGGACAACTTCCATTGGGGCACTGATCAACAAAAGGCCTTTGACACACTAAAATCAGTAATGTCTAAGCCTCCCTTGCTCAGCTTGCCAGATTTTACCAAGCCTTTCACCCTCGAGACTGATGCATGTGCCACGGGTATTGGAGCAGTCCTCATGCAACAAGGGAAACCTCTGGCTTTCTACAGCAAATCTCTAGGCCCTAGAACCAGTGCTCAATCCATCTATGAAAAAGAAGCATTAGCAATCTTGGAAGCTCTCCGAAAGTGGCGACACTATTTCTTGGGCAACAAGGTCGTCATCAAAACAGACCAACGCAGCTTACAGTACTTGGGAAGTCAAAGGCTGCTCGAGGGCATCCAGCATAAGCTCATGTTGAAGTTACTGGAGTTTGATTATTCCATTGAATACAAAAAAGGGAAGGAAAATACAGTAGCCGATGCACTATCCAGACAGTTTCAACCTGACGAAACTGACAAGGATTTGCCAGTACTAGACACAAGGCAACAATGCCACGCGATCTCTGTTTTGGTACCCACCTGGCAAACTGAAATTTCTGCTTCCTATACTACTGATGACACAACTACCAAGTTGCTCCAGGAGCTGGCCATAAATTCTGATCACAAGCCAAATTACACCCTGCAGTCAGGTATAATTCGCTACAAAGGCAGAATTTATATTGGCAGCAACACTGACTTGAGGTCCAAGATATTTCAGACATTCCACTCTTCCTTGTACGGTGGCCATTCTGGACATCGAGTTACTCTCCATCGTATCCAACAACTCTTCTATTGGCCTCACCTTAAACAGTTTGTCGCCCAGAGTGTGGCAGAATGTCCAACCTGCCAGATATCCAAACCTGAAAAGGTACAATACCCTGGTCTCCTCAGTCCTCTTCCTATTCCACAGCAGAAATGGACAGACATAAGCATGGACTTCATTGAAGGATTGCCCAAGTCACAAGGCAAAAATGTCATCCTCGTGGTGGTGGACCGCCTCACCAAATACGCTCACTTCATTCCCCTTGCACATCCCTACACTGTGCAGAAAATAGCAGACATTTTCATGGATAACATTGTGAAACTGCATGGACCCCCTGCCAGCATAGTCAGTGACAGAGACACCATATTCACCAGCACATTGTGGAAGGAAATATTCGGCTCCTTCAACATTTCACTCAAATACAGTTCAGCACACCATCCAGAGACTGACGGTCAAACCGAATGAGTCAATCAGTGCCTCGAACAGTACCTCCGTTGCATGGCCTTCCAAGAATCCAAGAAATGGTGCCAATGGCTCCCAGCCGCAGAATGGTGGTACAATTGCTCCTATCACACAGCTATCAAAATGTCCCCATTCCAAGCACTATATGAGTATGCTCCTCCCCTGCTCCACAGTATTGCACTTCCTTGCAATGTCTCAGAAGCAACACAAGTCACTGTCCAAGAAAAGGACCATATGCTGAAAACCTTGCAGGACAATCTCCTGCGTGCTCAGAACAGGATGAAGAAATATGCTGACATGAAACGCACAGAACGATCCTTCCAAGTGGGTGATATGGTCTACCTCAAAATGCAACCGTACCGCGAAACAGCTCTGGGATTGCGCAATGCTCTCAAACTGACATCCAAATGGTATGGTCCCTTCCGTGTTCAAGACAAGATTGGTCAGGTGGCTTACAAGCTGCTCCTTCCTCCTGGCAGTCAAATGCACGACGTTTTCCATGTAAATCAGCTCAAGAAGCACCTCGGTAAATCTGCTATACCCAACCCCAAGTTGCCTTCTGTTACTGCTTCAGGCAAAGTCAAGGTTGCTCCTCAAGCCATCCTCGACCGGCGACAAGTCCCACGCAGCGCGGGCAGCTACGACATTGCAGTTCCACAATGGCTCATACTTTGGGAGAACCTATCAGAAGACGAAGCCACCTGGGAAGATGCAGCTTTCATCCAAGCCACATTCCCAAGATTCAAGCCCTGAAGCCTTGTCTTAAGGGGGGGCGGTGTCAGGATCCTTACCTGACGAACACCAAGTTCTTCAGTGAACTGTTCAGTTTCAGCGACAAGGATCAACGGTCAAGATGAAGCCCAGTTTCAAAACGAAGATCCTACGGCGAGAATAGCTCCGCTGCTGTTTACCTTTTTGTCCTAGCCTTAAAATCTGTAACCATATGGCTTGTAAGGGTATAACCGTAAAACGCTTGAGCTCATGCCTTGGATATAAAGGTGTGAGTGGGGTGGATGGGTGGATCAAGCATAATCAAAAAACCCTATTTTATCTACTGTTGTTTTCTTCCTTAGCAAGTAGAAGTAGATCTGAGCCCCGCGTGCTCCCCTTCTTCCTCCTCATCGATCGTGTGCAGTCATGGATCAACCGCGATCCTGACAGCAGGTAATCGTCTATCCAAGATCTTGGTTCCTGCTGCCCATCATACTTGGCAGCGTTGGTGGGAGTAGGCTTGAATTTCTTGGGTGGCATTGTCTCGCGGATTTTGTAACTCAAGCAATCGGCTCCCCTTAGTTCACCATCATACTCTTGATTCTCGTCTGAGGAGTCGCTGTCATCATCCTTCCTGGCGGCGCGTCGTCGTCTTGCTTTATCGATTCGGCTCTGGGTGATTTCATCCCGAGCGTCTCTCGCCCGATGTTTCGAACCACTGGCCTGTGCCGTGGTTTTCTCCTTCTGCGGGACTAGATTGTTTCCCAATATGGCGAGACTTTCTAGGGCACCGCGATGAGCTTGCGCCATGGATCCTTCGGGGCGTTGGTTGATGAGGTACGCGGCGAGGTTGGCTGTTGCTCCCGCAAAGTTCTTCGGTCGCGGCATGCCTGCAGTATCCGTGGTCATAAAAGACTTGGTTAGATTCGACGTTATTTCTCTGGCGTCGTCTTCTGAGAGCCTGGACATTCTTGACCGATGTTTTCCTGCTCCAAGAGCGCTTTGGGAAGCGCTTCCTTGCGAAGCTCTCCGTCGCTCGCTGGATCGTTCTGCCGCAGATAGGCGTCTCTCGAGGGTAGCTTGCTCTCTCGACAGGTGCTCCCGGTTTTTCTCTAGTATAGAGCGGTATGCGTTTAGGGTTCCAACCGAGGTTCCTGCGGGGAGCGGGGTGTTATTGAGTACGGCTGTTCTGGCTGCTGATGCGCGTAAATGTACACGTCCGTTGGGAACCCCAAGATGAAGGTATGATGCGCACAGTGGCAAGTTTTCCCTCAGAAAGAAACCAAGGTTGAATCGAACCAGGAGGAGCCAAGAAGCACGTTGAAGGTTGATGGTGGCGAAATGTGATGCGGCGCAACAACAGGGATTCCGGCGCCAACGTGGAATCTACACAACAAAACCAAAGTACTTTGCCCCAACGAAACAGTGAGGTTGTCAATCTCACCGGCTTGCTGTAACAAAGGATTAAACGTATCGAGTGGAAGATGTTTGCAAAGAAAACAGTAAACACAATTGCGGTAGATTGTATGCTATGTAAAGAATAGGACCGGGGTCCACAGTTCACTAGAGGTGTCTCTCCCATAAGATAAAAGCATGTTGGGTGAACAAATTACAGTCGGGCAATTGACAAATAGAGAAAGGCATAACAATGCATATACATGATATGATAAATATAGTGAGATTTAATTGGGCATTACGACAAAGTACATAGACCGCCATCCAATGCATCTATGCCTAAAAAGTCCACCTTCGGGTTATCATCCGAACCCCATTCAGTATTAAGTTGCTAAGCAACAGACAATTGCATTAAGTATGGTGCGTAATGTAATCGACAACTACATCCTTAGACATAGCATCAATGTTTTATCCATCACAACCTTAGAACCTACTGTCACGATCCCAGGTGTCAATGAAGGCATGAACCCACTATCGAGCATAAATACTCCCTCTTGGAGTTAAGAGCAAAAACTTGGCCAGAGCCTCTACTAATAACGGAGAGCATGCAAGATCATAAACAACACATAAACAATAGATTGATAATCACCATAACATAGTATTCTCTATCCATCGGATCCCGACAAACACAACATATAGTATTACAGATAGATGATCTTGATCATGTTAGGCAGCTCACAAGATCCAACAATGAAGCACAACAAGGAGAAGACGACCATCTAGCTACTGCTATGGACCCATGGTCCAGGGGTGAACTACTCACTCATCACTCCGGAGGCGATCATGGCGATGAAGAGTCCTCCGGGAGATGAATCCCCTCTCGGCGGGGTGCCGGGCGATCTCTGAATCCCCGAGATGGGATTCGCGGCGCGTCTGGAAGGTTTTCCGTATCGTGGCTCTCGGTCTGGGGTTTTCGCGACGGAGGCTTTAAGTAGGCGGAAGGGTAGGTCGGGAGGGCTGACGAGGGGCCCACACCATAGGCGGCGCGGGCCCCCGGCCGCGCGGCCCTATGGTGGCGGCGCCTCGTCGCCCCACTTCGTTATCTCTTCGGTCTTTTGGAAGCTCCGTGCAAAAATAGGACCCAGGCGAAGATTTCGTCCAATTCCGAGAATATTTCCTTACTAGGATTTCTGAAACCAAAAACAGCAGAAACAAGGCTCTTCGGCATCTTGTTAATAGGTTAGTTCGAGAAAATGCATAAATATGACATATAATGTGCATAAAACATGTAGGTATCATCAATAAAGTAGCATGGAACATAAGAAATTATCGATACGTTGGAGACGTATCAGCATCCCCAAGCTTAGTTCTGCTCGTCCCGAGCAGGTAAAACGATAACAAAGATAATTTCTGAAGTGACATGCCATCATAATCTTGATCATACTATTTGTAAACATATGTAATGAATGCAGCGATCAAAACAAAGGTAATGACATGAGTAAACAACTGAATCATAAAGCAAAGACTTTTCATGAATAGTACTTCAAGACAAGCATCAATAAGTCTTGCATAAGAGTTAACTCATAAAACAATAAATCAAAGTAAAGGTATTAAAGCAACACATAGGAAGATTAAGTTTCAGCGGTTGCTTTCAACTTATAACATGTATATCTCATGGATATTGTCAACATAAAGTAATATAACAAGTGCAATATGCAAGTATGTAGGAATCAATGCAGTTCACACAAGTGTTTGCTTCTTAAGGTGGAAGGAGATAGGTAAACTGACTCAACAATAAAAGTAAAAGAATGGTCCTTCAAAAGGAAAGCATCGATTGCTGTATTTGTGCTAGAGCTTTTATTTTGAAAACATGAAACAATTTTGTCAACGGTAGTAATAAAGCATATGAGTTATGTAAATTATATCTTACAAGTTGCAAGCCTCACGCATAGTATACTACTAGTGTCCGCACCTCGTCCTAATTAGCTTGGACTACCGGATCTTTGCATGCCATGTTTCAACCAAGTGTCACAAAGGGGTACCTCCATGCCGCCTGTACAAAGGTCTAAGGAGAATGCTCGCATTTTGGATTTCTCGCTTTTGATTATTCTCAACTTAGACATCCATACCGGGACAACATGGACAACAGATAATGGACTCCTCTTAAATGCATAAGCATGTAGCAATGATTATTATTCTCATATGAGATTGAGGATATATGTCCAAAACTGAAACTTCAACCATGATTCATGGCTTTAGTTAGCGGCCCAATGTTCTTCTCTAACAATTTTGCATGCTCCAACCACTAAAATGATAGATCCTTCAGACAAGACGGACATGCATAGCAACTCACATGATATTCAACAATAGTTGATGGCGTTCCCCAGAAGCATGGTTATCGCACAACAAGCAACTTAATAAAAGATAAAGTGCATAAGTACATATTCAATACTACGATAGTTTTTAAGGCTATTTTGTCCCATGAGCTATATATTGCAAAGGTGAATGATGGAATTTTAAAGGTAGAACTCAAGCAATTTACTTTGCAATGGCGGAGAAATACCATGTAGTAGGTAGGTATGGTGGACACAAATGGCATAGTAGTTGGCTCAAGGATTTTGGATGCATGAGAAGTATTCCCTCTCGATACAAGGTTTAGGCTAGCAAGGTTATTTGAAGAAAACTCAAGGATGAACCGGTGCAGCAAAACTCACATAAAAGACATATTGTAAACATTATAAGACTCTACACCGTCTTCCTTGTTGTTCAAAACTCAATACTAGATATTATCTAGACCTTAGAGAGACCAAATATGCAAATCAGATTTTAGCAAGCTCTATGTATTTCTTCATTAATGGGTGCAAAGCATATGATGCAAGAGCTTAAACATGAGCACAACAATTTCCAAGTATCACATTATCCAAGACATTTTAGAATTACTACATGTAGCATTTTCCAATTCCAACCATATAACAATTTAACGAAGAAGAAACTTCGCCTTGAATATTATGAGTAAAGCCTAAGGACATATTTGTCCATATGCAACAGCGGAGCGTGTCTCTCTCCCACAAAGTGAATGCTAGGATCCATTTTATTCAAACAAAAACAAAAACAAAAACAAACCGACGCTCCACGTAAAGAACACAAGATGTGGTGAATAAAAATATAGTTTCGGGGGAGGAACCTGATGATGTTGTCGATGAAGAAGGGGATGCCTTGGGCATCCCCAAGCTTAGACGCTTGAGTCTTCTTAAAATATGCAGGGGTGAACCACGGGGCATCCCCAAGCTTAGAGCTTTCACTCCTCTTGATCATAGTATATCATTCTCCTCTCTTGACCCTTGAAAACTTCCTTCACACCAAACTTCAAGCAAACTCATTAGAGGGTTAGTGCACAATTAATAATTCACATGTTCAGAGGTGGCACAATCATTCTTTACACTTCTGGACATTGCATAAATCTACTGGACATTAATGGATCAAAGAAATAAATCCAACATAGCAAAAGAGGCAATGCGAAATTAAAGGCAGAATCTGTCAAAAACAGAATAGTCCGTAAAGATGAATTTAAAGCTGGCACCAGACTTGCTCAAATGGAAAAACTCAAAACTAATGAAAGTTGCGTACATATCTGAGGATCACGCTCGTAAATTGGCAGATTTTTCGAATTTTCTACAGAGAACTGTGCCCAGATTCGTGACAGACAGCAATGCTGTTTCTGCGCAGCGATCCCAAATATAACATCAACTTTGACATAGAAACTTTACTTGGCACAAAAACATGATAAGGAGAGGTTGCTACAGTAGTAAACAACTTCCAAGACTCAACAAAACAAAAAATTGCTGTAGTAAAAACATGGGTTGTCTCCCATAAGCGCTTTTCTTTAACGCCTTTCAGCTAGGCGCAGAAAGTGCAAATCAAGTAACATCGAGAGATGAAGCATCAACATTATTTTTCATGCAAACACAACTTGTTGCAGAGGGTACTTTAGGTGCTCCATTATCTAAATTCTCTATGGTGGTGCTAGGGGTTTTAGAAATTTTAGGCCTATAATAATTCTTTTGTTTAGGCACTTTAGAGGCGTACATGAATTTTTGCTCTTTACCCACATAAGCTTTCTCATTATACTTGAGAGAAGAAAAGGTTGAACCCAAGGTTCCCATAGCTTTTTCAAGTTCATCAATCCTATTGATTTGATTATCATGGACAACACAAGTTCCTAGGACACTAATTCTTTCATCAATTCCTTCTAGGGATTTATCAAGTTCATCAGTTTTATCCAATAACATTTCCAATTTAGTTTCAATACTTGGAAAATTTTTCTCTATGGTTTCCAATTTTTTCATGACATCCTCAAGAGAGATTTCAATTTTAACTTCATTAACAGGTATTCCAACTAGACTCTCAATGATGCAACTAGCTTCTAAAGCGGGAGTACCTAGGAAATTACCTCCCGAAAGAGTATCAAGAACATATCTATTCCAACTAGATAAACCAACACAAAAGTTCCTAAGAAGGATAGTGGTGGAGTGTTTCTTAATGCACCTATGATGAGCATTACTAATTCTATACCAAGCATCTTTAAAACTTTCTCCACCTTGTTGCTTAAAAGAACGAACTTCAACTTCAGGATTACTCATGATAACAGTAATAAAGTAAACTAGGCAAATAAAGTAAAGACAAGTAACTAATAATTTTTTTTTGTGTTTTCAATATAGAGAGCAAGACAGTAAATAAAGTAAAACTAGCAACTAATTTTTTTGTGTTTTGTTTAGGTGCAGCAAACAAAGTAGTAAATAAAATAAAGCAAGACAAAAACAAAGTAAAGAGATTGAGAAGTGGAGACTCCCCATGCAGCGTGTCTTGATCTCCCCGGCAACGGCGCCAGAAAACAGGCTTGATGCGTAAATGTACACGTCCGTTGGGAACCCCAAGAGGAAGGTATGATGCGCACGGTGCAAGTTTTCCCTCAGAAAGAAACCAAGGTTGAATCGAACCAGGAGGAGCCAAGAAGCACGTTGAAGGTTGATGGTGGCGAAATGTGATGCGCGCAACAACATGGATTCCGGCGCCAACGTGGAATCTACACAACAAAACCAAAGTACTTTGCCCCAACGAAACAGTGAGGTTGTCAATCTCACCGGCTTGCTGTAACAAAGGATTAAACGTATCGAGTGGAAGATGTTTGCAAAGAAAACGGTAAACACAATTGCGGTAGATTGTATGCTATGTAAAGAATAGGACCGGGGTCCACGGTTCACTAGAGGTGTCTCTCCCATAAGATAAAAGCATGTTGGGTGAACAAATTACAGTCGGGCAATTGACAAATAGAGAAAGGCATAACAATGCATATACATGATATGATAAATATAGTGAGATTTAATTGGGCATTACGACAAAGTACATAGACCGCCATCCAACTGCATCTATGCCTAAAAAGTCCACCTTCAGGTTATCATCCGAACCCCATTCAGTATTAAGTTGCTAAGCAACAGACAATTGCATTAAGTATGGTGTGTAATGTAATCGACAACTACATCCTTAGACATAGCATCAATGTTTTATCCCTAGTGGCAACAGCACATCACAACCTTAGAACCTACTGTCACGATCCCGGTGTCAATGAAGGCATGAACCCACTATCGAGCATAAATACTCCCTCTTGGAGTTAAGAGCAAAAACTTGGCCAGAGCCTCTACTAATAACGGAGAGCATGCAAGATCATAAACAACACATAAACAATAGATTGATAATCACCATAACATAGTATTCTCTATCCATCGGATCCCAACAAACACAACATATAGTATTACAGATAGATGATCTTGATCATGTTAGGCAGCTCACAAGATCCAACAATGAAGCACAACAAGGAGAAGACGACCATCTAGCTACTGCTATGGACCCACGGTCCAGGGGTGAACTACTCACTCATCACTCCGGAGGCGATCATGGCGATGAAGAGTCCTCTGGGAGATGAATCCCCTCTCCGGCAGGGTGCCGGAGGCGATCTCCTGAATCCCCCGAGATGGGATTCGCGGCGGCGGCGTCTCTGGAAGGTTTTCCGTATCGTGGCTCTCGATGCGGGGTTTTCGCGACGGAGGCTTTAAGTAGGCGGAAGGGTAGGTCGAGGGGCGACGAGGGGCCCACACCATAGGCGGCGCGGGCCCCCTCGGCCGCGCGGCCCTATGGTGGCGGCGCCTCGTCGCCCCACTTCGTTATCTCTTCGGTCTTGGAAGCTCCGTGCAAAAATAGGACCCTGGGCGAAGATTTCGTCCAATTCCGAGAATATTTCCTTACTAGGATTTCTGAAACCAAAAACAGCAGAAAACGCAACTGGCTCTTCGGCATCTTGTTAATAGGTTAGTTCAGAAAATGCATAAATATGACATATAATGTGCATAAAACATGTAGGTATCATCAATAAAGTAGCATGGAACATAAGAAATTATCGATACGTTGGAGACGTATCAGCTGCCCACTCTTCATCCGCGATGGTATAGTCGCTGTCGCGATTGCTAGCGCTGTTTTCGAAGCTCGCCCTCCTGCTGGAACGAGGCGTGCGGTCTCCGTCTCCTCCGTGCCTTGCATTTCCTGTATTGTTGGCGACGTAGACCTGATGGTGTGCTGTTCTTCGGGTGGTTCTCGGGACGATGCTGCCGACGCTATCTTCTCCCGACGAGTATCGGGCATTGCAGATGAACGGTGTGTCGCTTGATCCCAAACCGTGCCTGGCGTCGCAGTTTGAACAGTAGTAGGAGGTTAGTTCTGAAGACACGGGTTCGTCGGATCCCACCGACACTAAGGATGCTGGACGAGGAGTCGAAGGTGCAGGCGAGTCCGTCGACTCTGTCAGGCCAGCAAATAGATCGAGCGATGTCGATGCGCTAGGACTCATTGATCCGGAGGTGGGCGACTCTAGCAGCTGGAGGATTCCCTCCGCGTTGACGTTGTAGTGGACGCTGCCGATGGTCATCTCCATGTTTCCTTGCAGATCGAGAAGTTCGAGCGAGAAGAATCGCTATGCGGGGTAAACTCGTAGGAGCCGAATCGGATCGGACTTCCCAGAGTTGGTGATGGCGGTGCCGATGAAGATGTCGACGACATGATCAGATCTGCCGATGACTGATCTGGTGCCTGCAGGTTTCCCACGGCGCCAATTGTCGGGGTGTTCCTCGACAATGTCCTCCGATAGGGACTTAGGGTTGACGGAATCTGCAAGCTGATACGAGACAGTTCACAGACAAACGGGGGGAGCGATTTACCCAGGTTCGGGGCCCTCGATGAGGTAAAACCCTTACGTCCTGCTTGTCTGTTCTTGATTAGAATGAAAACGGTGTTACAATGGGGTGCCGAATAGTTCGGCTGTGATCTCGTCGAGGTAGCTAATTGCTAGGGTAACCTAGTTCTAAGCTTCTGTTGGCTAAGATCGCTAAGATTGGTCGTGTCCTCGATAGCCCCTCTCCTGGCCTTTATATAGGTGGCCAGGTCCCGAGAGGTTTAATCGAGTACGAGTAGGTTTACAATAGATCTATCTCTAATCTTTCCTTCTTCGGCTCTTTCCGTGTCTTGTACTTCAAGTAATCTTCCACCGCACCGTTCTAGTGGCCCATCTTGTCTTCGAGTACCTTCATGGGCCTGCACCTGGGCCGTATAGGGTAGAGCAATAGTGGTTACCCGAAGGGTAATGCCCACGTCAAGGGTCAAAACTATTAAAACAGTCAAGGGTTGTATTCTAAACGGTTTAAGAAATTTAGGGTTGAAACTTGAATCAACTCAAATATAAGGGTTAAAAAATGAACTCTGAGACAAGTTTAAGGGTGTGAGAGCATCTCCAGTCTCCCCGACTAGGCCTCGGTAGGCAATTTTTCATCCGGACGGCGTTATTCGGCCCAGCCGCGCCCCCGGTTCCTCGTTTTCCCCCAGAATAGGCCCTTAATCATCCGGAGAGCCCAGGCCATCCCCGCCCCCCGGGGTGCGCTCGGGGACTCCAGACGAGAGAAAAGCAGGGACGGGCCCACTCTCTCGGCGAGAGAACACACGAACCCCACCACTTTCTCGTCGCAAATCCCCCCTCCCCTCTCGTTGCTCTATCGCCGTCGGCACCACCCCTCACCAATCTGCCGGCTGGTTGCCTGAACTCTGCCGTCCCTCCACCCAGCAGCCTATATTCCGCCGTATGTGGTGCCGTCTGCCTATATTTCACCGTCGGGCAACTCCCTCGCGTCGTGCCTCGTCGACACGCCCGGCAGGTGTTCGTCCAATTGCCTGGCCGAACATGAACTCCGATGGCGAGGAGGAGCAGATGTTCGCCGAGCTTTTTGAAGAGGAGATGGTAGGCGCCGCCCAAGACGAGGAGCACATGTTGATCCTAGCTTGCCTGTCCGGGTTGTACACCGAGAAGGCCATTGGTCGCCGTGGTGGGTTGGCACCAGGTCGCCGGAAGTGCAAGCCGAGGCAGCGAATGGAGGTCTACTGCATGCTCTACGCCGACTACTTCGCCGACAATCCATTGCATGGTGAGGCTGTTTTTAGGCGTCGTTTCAGGATGAGTCGGAAGCTCTTCCTGAGAATTTTGTATGCACTTCGAGAGTACGACTCCTATTTCTGATGCAAGTTGGATTGCACCGGCATGGCAGGGTTTTCCGTCCTCCAAAAGTGCACAGTGGCAATGCGGGTGCTGGCATATGGAGGTCCTGGTGCTTTTGCTGATGACTATCTTCGGAATGGTGGAGTCCACCGCCCTTGATTGTTTCTACCGGTTCTGCAGGGCGGTGATAGCAGTGTTCGGGGACATATACTTGAGATCACCCAGTGTCAAAGAAACTGCTCAAATCCTCGCTTTCAATGAAACTCGAGGATTTCAAGGTATGCTTGGAAGCATTGACTGCATGTATTGGAAATGGAAGAACTGTATGTTTGCCTGGCAGGAAATGTACAAGGATCGCAGAAAAGGCTACACTGTGATACTTGAGGCAGTGGCTACCCATGATCTCTGGATTTGGCACTTCTTCTTTGGTATGCCGGGATCCAACAACAACATCAACGTATTGCAGTGCTCGCCAATCTTCTCCAAACTTGTTGAGGGTCATGCTCCACTGTTAACTTTGTGATCAATGGTCGGCAGTACAACAAGGGATACTATCTTGCAGACGGTATCTATCCAAAGTGGGTAACATTTGTGAAGACTATCTCAAGCCCCGTCCTCCCGAAGGAGGTGGAGTTTGTCACAGAACAAGAAGGTGGCCGAAATGACATCGAGCGTGCATTTGGTGTCCTCCAGCAGAGATTTACTGTAGTCCGGTTCCCCGCGTTGACTTGATCCAAAGATCAGATGTGGGAGGTGATGAACTGTGGTGTGTGCTTACACAACATGATTATCGAGAATGAGCGAAAGGATCCGGTTTCTCTAAGCGAACAAGCTGCACTGGGTCCTCTTGCATAGCCTAATCACCAGGTGTCGGCATCGTGGGCTGCGTTCATCGCTATGCGTCAGGAGATCCGAGACTCCACAATGCATCAACAACGATGATCTGGTGGAGCACATATGGAGGCTTCGAGGCAACACGAACTAGTTTTCATTTGATTTGTTTGAAAACTAGTTAAATTATTTGCTTGTTTTGTTGAAATGTAACGTTTATTTGTAAAAATAAGCTAAATATTAGCAAAAATTGTCAAATTCGCCGAACTGTAAAACATTTATTTGTGAAAAACGCCGATCAGCGGGCGTCTACCTGGGAAGACGGCTAAAACTTCGACGCTCCCCATACCAAAATTTCATCCAATCCGGCGCTATTTACCGTTAGATTTGGCCGTGGAAGCACCTCTGAATTGGACTTCTCTCGAGATGGAAACAACGTTGTTTTCATCCAGTCGACTAGTCTAGCCATCCGCCCGCGACTTTGCGCAGCCGGGGAAAAGATGGGTCGATCGCTGCGGTTCCCACAACCAGACTCTTAGTCACCACGGTTACCGGTCAGGATCCAAGGAATCAGGATAGACAACGTCAAGAGAGCAAGGTATAGCGCTACTAATCAAAAGCGTGCGACCCATACCCCGCACGCTATTATACATTGACGAGACTTTTCGTTACCAGGCCATTTTATAAGTCAGCCGCGGGAGAGCGATCCCCAGCTGAAGCCGGCATTGCGCGATCATGGACCGACTCCACGGCTTAATTATCAGCGGAAGCGGTCGTCCACTAGGTCTAGTTGATGCATCACTCCATGTTACAGCCACATCCAGCGCTTCATTGCTACCACCGTTGTGGAGCTAGAACTGAATTATTAGTGCTCCCTGTCACGTCGAGGCATTTTCGTTATTTAAAGCTTTGAAGCGTCAAACGGAATTAAAACAGACGGAAACAGCTCCCCTGTTGTTGCACTATTAAAAATGACATGTCGAAAAGATTCAGTTATTATTTGATGTAGAACATCGATAGTGCAATAGTATCGGATGATAATAATTGAATTATTTATCTCCTCAGTTGACAGAGTCCTCTCACGCCTAACCCAAAATTCTGCAAAACCCACTCCATTCCAAAAGTTTGGACTAAAGGGAGAACTAGAAAGAAGGACTACTCTTGCCCACAAGCTGGTCGTAGGCTTCTCCCATAAACGAGGTGGCACTAAACACTGAGCAGACGCACCAGTCTGAAGCAGGCCTAACATCCCATCCCCACAGAAAGCTCATCGGGGTGGCATGTCATGCTAGATCTGATATTAGATGTTGGCGTCAACTTAGCCATAGCCCAACCCTCACACTCCGTTTGGACGTTTAAGCATATACAACCCAACTACAAGCGAAGAGCTCACTCCATCACAAAAGCACAAACTGGAGGGCGAAGGGCTTCTCTCCCATAGACCATGTAAAATGGAATGCCTAGAGAGTTGCTTACGAAAATAAATCGGGCTTTTTAGCACTAATACTTAATTATATAGAAGAGGTGTCTAGATAAGATCTTCCGACATTGGTCATTATTATTTTCAGTCTATGAAGGCTCTTCGTCATGGAAACCCTCTCGTTGCCCTAATTGCAAGGGCTAAAGAGAATGGGCAGGTGGCAGGTCATATTCCTCGTCTTGTTGCGGTAGGGGATTCCATTTTGGAATATGCGGTGATACCATTTTCTTCATAGAACCGGACCTTAAGAAGGCAATGAACATGAAGTTGATTCTTTGTATCTTTGAATAACTACATGGGCTGAAAATTAATTTCCACAAGAGCGAGATCTTTTGTTTTGGTAAAGCGAAAGATTTAGATGATCAATATAAAAATATCTTTGAGTGTGAGGCTGGCGCTCTACCTTGTAAATATCTGGACGTCCCGAATCATTATATGAATTTTAAATAAGGAATGAAGTCCAGTAGAGAACCGATTTGAAAAGAAACTATGATGCTGGCAAAGCAAACTACTCCGGCTTGTCCTTATTAATTCTCTTCTTACAAGTCTTTTAATATTTATATTATCCTTCTTGGAAATACCTAAAGGGGTACAAAAATGAATGGTTTTCTTCCGGTATCGTTAACTCTAGCAAAGTAAACAACAAAAACGAAAATACCGATTGACCAAGTGGAATATTGTTTGTATGCCCATGGATCAAGGGGGCATGTTAATGAGAGGGTTTAGGCATATGGCAAGAGCTATCGTGTAATAAGTACCTTTAAAATACGGCAATATCACAAGTGACGGCGAGACCTACTGATTCCCCTTTTTGAAAGGGTCTTATGAGAGTGAAAAATGGGTACTTCGAGAGAGGATATTTTGTTCTTGGAAAATGGTCAATCCACTAGGTTCTAGGAACAGACTTTCCTACGCAAAACACCATTATCGGAACAATTTACTTTGCTTTATACGGTGGTACGCCGAAGAAAAACGCCTTGATGGCTGAAGTATTAGCTAATAATCCTTGGAATGTCGAGTTTACAAGGATCCTTTGTGATAACAATTGGGCTGTGTGGCTCCATTTTATCTCAACGTCTTATGTCTATAAATTTGAATGTTGATGAGGATATATTTGTTTGGAAGCATACTAATTCTAGTATTTTGTCTGTTAATTCTATGTATACTTATTTTATGAATGGACATACAGTCTATTTGAAGAAGTATATTTGGAAGCTTAATTTATAACTAAAGATTAGGATCTTTACGTGGTTCTTTGATCAAACAATAATTCTTACAAAAAATAATTTTTCAAAATGCAATTGGCATATTTGTAAGAATTTTATTTTTTGTGACCATGAGGAACCCATCAATCATCTATTTTTTAAATGTCCCTTTGCTTGTCTTATTCGGAGGGTAGTTCACTTTACTTTTTTTTAATATTGTCCCACCAACTAATTGTATGATTGTGTTTGGTAATTGGTTGAATGAGATTTTTAAAGATACAAAGTCAGGAATCCAAGTAGGAACTTGTGCTTAATTTAGTGTGGTCTTTAGGGAATTGCAGAAATGATATAATCTTTAGCAATAAAGTAATTTCTCTTCTACAGGTTATCTGTATGGCTACTCATTGGATCCATGCGTGTTCCTTCTTGCCATCGGAGGCACAGTGGTCATATATAGATTGTGGGTGCACCTATCAGGAGATGGTTGCACGGGATATGTTCAACCAGGGTGGCTAGCTGCTTTCTAAACGTTTACAAGATGCATAGGCAACTTGTTTTGATCTTTCTCCGTTGGTTGATTTGAATCCACCCTTTGTGATACATGAGACATAAACTCTGAAACTTATGACTTCGTAACAAACCAAATTGTATGCATCGGTTGATGTAGAGACTTGAAAGATTCCCATTTCGAAATAAGAAAATAAGCACTAGTGCTTGAAAAACCGATTCATTTTTATGAGCATCTGCCTAAGCACCTTCATTGCACATGGCCTAATCGAGGTAGGGTTAAACACTGAGCAGCCTCACCAGCCTATATGAGCTCTCTTATCGGCCGCGAATTTTGTAAGAGAAGATCACTCAAATGTACACCAATAATTTGTTTGTTGGCATGCACGAGGGCGATCTGGAGAACCTGTTACAAAATCACAGACTTTTGATTGCATTACAATCCTCATGTCTAGATGTGTGCTGCCCAAAATGTTCTTAAGCAGCCTCAGGAAAAAACAAGCGATTTGGCCATTTCCAATCAGCCATCCCCTGCCCAACAGAAGGAAAAAGCATGTGGCTCTCACGATGCAACCTTCATATGCTGTCTCGGTGCCAGACTTGCAAGGCTAGCCATAGGTAAGTCCCTCATCTCCCTCTCACCTTCCCCTAACTATGTACAATAATGGTTCATATTTTCCGCACACAATAAATATTTTTAAAATTTTCTACTAGAGTAGCTTATCTCATCGTTCCACGCACCTTTCGTGTTATAGTTTTTGTTCCGTGAATAAAAACAAATCAGTTATGAGTTACTTATGGATTAAATAATTGTATCCTCTCGCTGTCACTATCTATCTCTCTTTTGTCTTCATGTATGACTCCAACCGTACTCTCTCTCATGCTCTCGTATTGATCTTCTATGTGCTCCAATATTTTGTTTCATGATTGGGAAGAAGGTTTGCATAGACAAAGCGACTTTTTTCTTTTGAGGAATTACAACTGGAGAGGCACCTACTACTTTTAATATTAAATAAAAGAGGATATTTCCAACATTTTTACATGTCATGTTTGTCCCATGACTGCCCTTGAAGAAAATCCGACTCTCAAAACTTCAATGAAATGATCAACTACTACTATGGTCTCATGCTTTACTCGAACCCTTAAAATGTCGAGATTAGGAGCTAATTTCCTCTTTCATATGTGGATCTCGGGATGATACTGTCAAAGGTTTTCGCTTGCGTTGTTTCCAAATATTCCAGACTACCAAAATGGCTATCTTTATAAAAAGGGATGGGTCTAGGAATCAATAGTAGATGTTATTCTCATACTAAGGTCAAGGCTGAGATCCCACCTTATACCGAGCATATCCCAGCATCTCTGACTCAGCTGACAATCAAAGAACAAACGTTCCCTAATATCGCTCACTCCACGGCAAACCATATATGTATTATCAAGTATGAGACAATTCCTAGCAATGACCTTGTGTTTCATGGTGCATTTTGTCTTCCAAATCAAAGGCAAACATGGATAAGGAGTGACACCACCGAAGAAAAACTTATAGAATTTCCGAATTTTATAATTGCCACTGCCCCAGGCATATGACCACTTGTTCGATGCATGCACATCTTTGTTCAGGACTGCGAGAACATTCTGCAGGGACCATAGCACCACATCAGCCCCTACCTATAATGGAAGGTTGGCCTTTACTAAGAAATAAAATCCAACACCGAGCAGTGCTAATTTTTAACTAGAGATAAAAGACGTGGCAATGAGTCTTGCAGTGATGTAGATCATGCCAGACATCTTTCCACAATAGCACAATGTCACCCATGTTTACTATGCACTCGGTGATCCCTAGGTGGATATCAAATAGGCTAAAGACGTCATTCCACCAGAAAGAACCACATGGGTGCTTTGTGTGAGGAATGGAGTTTTGATAATATTTCTCCTAGATAATCATGATCCAAGGGTTGTCATGCTGATTTTTTCTTCGAAATGGGAAAAATATCGTCCCAGCTTCTGCATCCAAGGGATGCACACGATTTTTTTTATTAGATTATTCACAACACCTTACAAGAGCAATACAAAATATCAAACTCGAAGCCACTTCGCTAAACCTACAGAGGGATGATGGGGGTGACAATTCACCAACTCACATCATCTAAAAAAACTAAATGCCTTCCCAGGCCGCCCAATAGCAGATGAGAAGCACATCCAGTCAATCAGACTCTCAGCATACGCCAATGCACATGCCATAGAAGTTGCTACCGCCGTCTTCCTCGACTTCATCTTCAAGAGAGATCATCGCATTGACCATGCCAGGCCTGCCATTGATGCCGCCACGGCGCCAAACGACTCCACTGTCCTGCGTGTGTCCATCACACTCCATCCGTCCCAAGACACCACTGCACCATGTCGTGGTGACTCAACGACGCCGACACAGCAAAAGCACACCACTCCAACTCAGCACCACCGCCATCCGTTGTCTGCTCCAAAAACGATACCCCCAACAAGTTGAACGATGTTGCGCGCCGCCATCGTCCGATCCGGGAGACCCGGGTCTAGGGTTTCCCCTGGAGCAGCCCATGCGAAGAAAGCAGACTGCAGAGACAATGTCTTCAACAAGGTAACGACGAAACGCACCGCCATCATCCGCCATGACCGAAGTCCGGGCCGGCTTTCACCGGCAGCTGCGCCTCGCCATCCAAGGAATGAACTTTGAGGTTGTCATGCTGATGAATGAACTTGTGTCGAAATTTCAAAAGTAGACCCTTGTTCTAAACTTTGAGGTCAATGATACGTAGTCCACCATTTTTCTTCCGCTGATAAACAAGATCCCAAGCATCCAAGGAATAAGTCATCTCGTCTCTATCATTAGATTTTTTTTTCAAAGATAGTGCCGACGTGCTCCGTAAATGAATTCTATGTTTTTCAATGGAATCTTCAGAACACAAAGGACATAGATAATGAGAGGGGATAATGCGGAGTTAACAAATGTCACTCTACCTCCACAATTAGCCAAATGGTAGTACTAGTCAACCTTCTCTCTACTCTGTCCTCTAGGGGCATGAGGTCAAAAACGATAGGTCTCTTAGTACCAATAGGTAGTCCTAGATAGGTGAATGACATGACACCAACTTGGTAGCCCATGATTTGAGAGAGTTCAACAACTCTTTGCTTGTCAAATGGATAGGGATCGACTGTGATTTGTGAAAGTTTAAGAACAAGCCTCCAGAATGCAATGCAGGTTAGTATGTTGTGTGTCATCTACCGGAATATTAAGATAGTGTCATCAACATATTGAACTACAAGCAAGTCCTTAGATGCAGGTTGTTCAGTGGGCTAAGAAAGGAGGGCTTTAGCCAAAGCAGAGTTAATTATGATCTGCAATAATTCAGCGGCAACAAATAAGAGACGGGAGAGGGGTCGCCTTGCCTAACTCCTCTCGTACATTTAACCTCCATGCTAGGAACACTAGTTACAAGGATTGAGGAGGAGCCAGATTCTAGAATTAACTTCATAATATTAATCCACTTTTCAACAAACCACATCTGGTTTTGGACTTGGATAATGGTGGAATGTTCAATAGTATCAAATGCTTCCATCAAAATCTAGTTTCAAAACAATGATCTCCCTACCAGAGGCCTTGAACTAATGGAGATACTCAAAAGACCATGCTAAGCAATCCTCAATGTCTCTTCCTTCGATGAAGCCATATTGGTTTCTATGAAAAACTATTAATATCCATTTTTGTAACCTCTCAGCAAGGATTTTAGTCATCACCTTGAGCACACAAAAAAAGAAATGGGCTTGTAATCATTTACTCATGAGCTAGAATTTTAGGGAGAAAGGTAATAAGAGAATTATTCGGACATTGCATGCTAATGGTGCCATCCCATAAATCAGCATACAACTTGTAGAAGCCAAAAGCAATGATATCACAACAAACTTTCAAGAACATACCATTGAAGCCATCAGGTCTTGTGGCTTTATTAGCTGGGATCGTCTTGATAACCTTGTCAATCTCCTCTTCAGAGAAGGGAACAAATACGGCCTCTAGTCCATCAACCCTTTGGAACAACTCATCCATAAGAAGAAAAAAAACGACTTATGAGTAACTCCTATTCTGTTTTTGAAGGCGGAGAGGAAAGTTGCAGGCTATTCATCATGACTATCCACCGACCTACCATCAATCAATGTCACAAAGACAATTGCATTATGCCTATATCGATCACTTTCTCTAGCATGGAAGTTTTGGTATTCTCATCCCCTAGCGCCCATCGGAGAGTGCATCTTTTCTGCTAATATTAATTTTGGTAATCAAGTAACCTATTAAGATGAATTTTCAAAATAATTCTGAATTTCATTCATTTAAGAAAAAGGGCATCTTCTCCTCCAATATATCTAGCTTTGGTAATACATGATTGCACTTCTCAATTAGAAGTTCTGCAGTCTAGAAATATACCCGCTCAATTTCTTAATTTACCATCCCAAATTATTTAATTTGGCCCATAGGATAGTGGCACTGTTTATAGCTCTTATTGGAGTGTTACAAACCCTCTTAACTGTTTCCATGAAACCAAGATGTAAAGGCCAATATTTTTCAAACGAAAAGAGCTTGAATTTAGGGATTAAATTTCAATCAATACCAAGCAAGGAACATGATCAAAGACAGGTTTTGAGAAAGGATTTACCATTGTGTTTGGTATAACAACTTTCCACTCAATAGTAGTGAAGAACTGATCGAGTTGCTCCAAAACAGGTGCTTCCTGCATATTACTCGAAGTGAACTGGCGACCTTTCAATGACAATTCAAGTAATGCCCGCTAACTAATAATCAAATTATATAACATCATATCATTGTGATTACCACCGGGATTATTTATATTCTCAGTTGACCTCACAAAGTTAAAGACACCCAATATAATCCGTAAGCTGTCATATGGAATTTCTAGGTTTTTAAATCAGTCAATGAAGAGTTGTCTTTCGTGGCCACTACACGGACCATAAATATTTGAGGCACCACGATTTTTTTTCAAATGTAGTGAAGAAAATTTAACCACCATAGCAAACCTTTCTATGTGAATCAACTGTCCAGAAAACATTGAGTTGTTCCATACGATGATAAAATCTTCATGATGCTCTAACAGAGGGAACAAAGTCATAATTGCCAAATCTGCGAGGGTAGGCGATACTATTTCCGCGAACGATTCCACCTTTGAATAAAAAATAGATATCCAATTTCTTTTTCTAGTTTAAAGCACCCGAGGATCAATTCTGAAAACTTCAATGCACACAATCGAGCTTTTCTAAATTCCTTCGAGGGGTAGTTTTTATCGTCTGTATCCACTCAAATGTTGGATCTGTTTCGAGAATTATGGGCAAAATTGTTTTGATATGGATCCAAACCCAAAAATCCCAAGAAATCAAACACGATACGCTCATTTTGGGCCTAGTGCAATACAATCAACCAAACATGGGTCTCTGTCTCTTGGGTTTGTCTCTCATGGGTATGTCCCTCGCGGGGTAAGATGCATTGGGCTTGGATGACTACATCATACCTAAATGTGCCCTAATACATTCATCTATGAGATCACACTAATATACCTTCATGTTTTTCTTAAGAGAACATTTTTTTTGCGAAAGCTTCTTAAGAGAACATTAAGCGACTCAAAAGAACATTAAGCGACTCAAAAGCATAAAATCTACTTAATTGCCATGCTATAATATTTACATGATTCCAACATATAGTGTAGTAACAATTAAACTCCAAACACAAAACAGCTCATGAGATGTTTCTACAAGACTAACTAGCAGGGTTGACTTAATTATCTCGAGGAAATACTAGTAGTATGTTGGAAAAGGGCCTTATTCAGTGTGTTATATTTTGATGATCGATGGGTGACATATAATGTACATGTCGACAACGAGAGGGGGATCTTCGTAGTCGGCGTGTCTGAAAAATAGCCAGCCAGGCTAGAGTGCGTCGCAAGAATGAAACAGTCAAAATATCTATACATACATGCTTACGTAGGCGGTTCGGCCTGCTTGCAGTTTTCATTCACTGACCAATCCGTAACCACCGACAGCGGGGCTCGCAAATAATGAATCCAATCCCATGCATGAATCACGAATTCACGATACAAAATTCGCATTACGAACACATGGAGATGCATGTGCATGTACCCGTATGGTAATTGGTCTACGGAACGTGTAGACGGATGGAGCATTAGGCTCCAAATCAAACAGCTCACCAGGTTCCAAAAAAGGAACCCACGCTCCCTTAATCATTTGTCCGATACAGAAAGAAAAAAAGAGAGAGCTTAAACCATGGACCAAGTCCAAAGAAAAGTTTCTGACGAATAACTGCATGCTCCTACGTTTCTACGGCACCGACTGTCTACGATCGACTAGTATGTACTGTACATTCTTCCCCCGGAATCATGGAATCCCGGCCCCTTCACCCGTCTTTGTACAACGAAAGGGAACCAACATAGGGAAAGCGATCGATCGGAAGCACGAAGCTTCTCCTCAAGCTCCCGACCCGAGTAATTATAACATCATCCAAGCGTCACGAAACGCGTGAGCGAACGGGACGACAAGTAAAAAGCCTGAACAAATCGAGCTAAGAGACGAAATACCATCGATTTTCATCAAATTAAAAGACTTAGATTGATAGTACTTTCAAAAAGAAATAGGAAGACGACGACGATGAATGGGGAACGGGAGCAGGGTACGTACACACATGCAGCACATGTACTCCTACATATACAAGTGGCATCCCCCTAGCTCGGCCCTATATATATTCCGCCATTTTTGTATCTCGGCCACCACGGCGCGCGCGGCTTCCTATCCTGTCCTACAGAATAGGCAACGTGCCCCTTTCCTTAATTACTTGCTTGATTGATTGATCCGGAGACGCGACGACCCCGGCGACCGATCTCTCCTTCTCCAAGCACAGACAGGCTAGAGGCTCTACTGCCGCCTCCTCCCTCGACCGGATCAGCCAACCCCAGCCGCCGGCGAGATGGTGCTCTCCCACGCCGCGTCGACGGGCTCCTCCGATGACTCGGTCCACTCCACCTTCGCCTCCCGCTACGTCCGCGCCTCCCTGCCCAGGTCAGTTCCGTCCCTCGATCGACGGCTAGCACGATCAAGATGGATGGATGCCTGATTTCGTTTGGTTTCAACCAGGTACCGGATGCCGGACAACTCGATCCCCAAGGAGGCGGCGTACCAGATCATCAACGACGAGCTGATGCTCGACGGCAACCCGCGCCTCAACCTCGCCTCCTTCGTCACCACCTGGATGGAGCCAGAGTGCAACAAGCTCATGATGGACTCCATCAACAAGAACTACGTCGACATGGACGAGTACCCCGTCACCACCGAGCTCCAGGTATACCTCATCTCCGATCCTAGCTATGGTTTCCCTCAATTTCATGCCCGGTCGTGATTTGCTTTCGGGATCTCTTTCCATTTTAGTGTTGAAATTCTGATTGGTTCATTCCCACGATGCATAGCATGGGGAAAAAGGTTCGGTGGTTTGCTCGTGTCAGCACGTTCAGTTAATGAACGCTCATTGCGTCCACTTGGCCAGTTTTTAAATTTTTCGAAAGGTCCACTTGTCCGGTTGGTCTGCTCTGGCACAGAAGCTGCAAAATTATAGTGAGACTTTCTCCCAAGTAAGAATGTTATAAAATGGTAAGCATCGATCGTCTTCACATGCTGCGTTCCTATCTACTACCTCTAACTTGATTTAATCGACGCCTGGACACTACCAGCCCGTGTGTACCTCTACCTCCTGTGTGAGACTGCGTCAATCTAATCCCATCGAAGGGAGTAAATAACAAATGAGAGGGACTCCACCCCGACTTTGTCATCAAGATAGATGTGAGGATTTGAAACCCGAGTAATGGTGTTTTGCGCTTTTGCGTGTGGAACCACTACACAACGGGAGTCTCCTCGCTGTGTTCGTATCTTGCATCTGTGCCTACCGACAATATCTTCGGATTCATTTCTTATGGATGCGTGTAAAAGAGATGAAGTAATTAAGTACCACAATACTCATCTACTCCTTTTGATAGCTCTGAAGTTAATTGAGTAGTAAAGGTAGTGCTATATATTTGACTTATTATTACAGTCTACAATCACTTGTTGCTTAGTCGTTACGGCAGCCAGGGCTAGCACTCGCAGCGATGCATCATCATCTGCTAAAGAGAAGAATCATGATCGAATAGAAAAGCAAAAAAAATCTACTCTTCAAGTTGCAAAAGCCCAACGAAAATAATTCCGTCGACAGTGTGTCCATCCATCTGTCTATCTTCTTGGCATGTGCACCTGAATAGTGTACTGAATAGTAAGGAGAAACAGAACGCGCGGCGGGTTCATCGCGCAACAAGACGTCCATGTCCCTGTCTGCCAACGGGCGAAGAAAAATGATAGACCAAAGCCATGCATGTTCACAGGGTGATAGTTAACACCGGGTCAATAACAACAAACGGGCGAAGAAGTCGCATTCCAAGTAGTCCGAGCTGTCCCTGTCCGTCCTAGCATCATAGTGCTAGGCCACCTTGTTAGCCGCTCCTAGCCATGTGTAGGTTCGGTCTCGATGTAAACCAAAAACGTTTTAGAAATGTGTAGGTGACATTTGACCGAAAACTTTCTTTAGCTCCAGAGTCAAGAGCCCGGTTATCACTTTATCTTAAAATTTCAAAAAACTCACATCTACATGTTATAGAAAAGTCTGTAAAACATCTGGAAGTAGTTAGTCATATAATCTACAAACATACAAAATCGTAATGGTATTTTTTGTGAATTCTGAGCTGCACAAAAATGATAATATCTTCTGAATTTTGGAGTTCTAAAAATACGCACTCCTTCACTATACTCAGATTCATTTTTTTTTACTTTTGTGTAGCTCGGAATAAAAAATATATCATTTAGTATATCAATTTTTCATAATTTTTAAAACTTGTAAATGTGATTTCTGAATTTTAAAAATAAAATAATTGCTGGAGCTCTGAAGTCTGAAATGTTGTGGCAACACGTTGCTATGTAATCGCCTTGATCAGATTGTGATTGAAATGCTATGGCCATGTTATTCGCGAGATTCATGGTGCTGTTCGAGTACCTAGTCTCGAGCTCTAGGGTGAAGAATCCACGTCTAACTTTCATTGGTTTAATGTGACAATGGTGGCTACATGTGTGACGTGTGTCGTTCCTTTGTTGGGCATTGTTTGGAGATTTTCTGTAGCGTCAACTGCCGCAGTTGTTGATGCATGATTGTTGTTGTTGTAATTGGTCAATTCGGCAATGATATGTGGATGTCTCTGCTTTGTTGCTCTTTTTAACAATCTTGTTTTGCGTTTCCTTGGTTAAAATTGCTAAAACTACAAATATAAATACTAGGACTCAAAGGTTTGAATAATCATCTGAAATATGAAGGACCAAACTTTGTCAGCTTCACAAACTGCTGTATCAGACCTTCAGAAGTGCGTGCTGCAATACGTTTGGAATGATTGGCACTCTATTCCATACGTATTCTGAACTCTGAAGTATATACTACTCCGTATAACTAGAAATTGCTGCGCAAATATTTCACTGTTTTGTTCTTTTGGTTGTGGACATGAATAGAAATTGCATGATTCCTAGATCGACTGTAATTAACTTATGCCTGAATTTGTGTTCTGCAGAACCGATGCGTCAACATGATCGCGCATCTATTCAATGCTCCTCTTGGGGAAACCGAGACGGCTGTCGGAGTCGGCACCGTGGGGTCGTCCGAGGCCATCATGCTCGCCGGACTGGCCTTCAAGAGAAGGTGGCAGAACAAGATGAGGGCCGCCGGCAAGCCCTGCGACAAGCCCAACATTGTCACCGGTGCCAACGTCCAGGTAAGTACCAACATCTTCATAACGCAGTGTGTTGTGGTGCTTAACCATACTTTACCAAAGTTATCTTGATTGATCGGCACAATTCGATGCAGGTTTGCTGGGAAAAGTTCGCGCGGTACTTCGAGGTTGAGCTCAAGGAAGTGAAGCTGACCGAGGGGTACTATGTCATGGACCCACAGAAAGCGGTGGATATGGTCGACGAGAACACCATCTGCGTCGCTGCCATCCTCGGCTCCACGCTAAACGGGGAGTTTGAGGACGTCAAGACGCTCAACGACCTGCTCGTCAAGAAGAACGAGGAGACAGGGTAACGATAGAATCAAGCATCCTAGAGCTGTGCATAGATGTTTCAAGTTCAGTTCTAATGGGTTAGTTTTGGACTGAACGTGCAGCTGGGACACGCCGATCCACGTTGACGCGGCAAGCGGTGGGTTCATCGCGCCGTTCCTGTACCCAGAGCTGGAGTGGGACTTCCGGCTGCCGCTGGTGAAGAGCATCAACGTCAGTGGGCACAAGTACGGCCTCGTGTACGCCGGGGTCGGCTGGGCCATCTGGAGGAGCAAGGAGGACCTGCCGGAGGAGCTCATCTTCCACATCAACTACCTTGGCGCTGACCAGCCCACCTTCACCCTCAACTTCTCCAAAGGTGCCGTGTTCTTTGTTTTGTCCATTTCGGTGCATAGTAGTGCTTCAGATTGGCTAATTTTGCTTGAATCTTGATGCACACATTCAGGTTCCAGCCAGGTTATCGCACAGTATTACCAGCTCATCCGCCTTGGTTTTGAGGTACTGGTCGATCTGTGTCAAGATTTCTGACTTCTGAGGAACATTGCTCTAAATTCAAACTAAACCTTGTATTTGGTGTGTGATAATGCAGGGGTACAAGAACATCATGGACAACTGCCAAGAGAACGCGATGGTGCTCAAGGAGGGCCTGGAGCGCACGGGGCGGTTCAACATCGTGTCCAAGGACAATGGGGTGCCGCTCGTCGCCTTCTCCCTCAAGGACAACAGCAAGCACAACGAGTTCGAGATCTCCGAGTACCTGCGCCGCTTCGGCTGGATCGTGCCGGCCTACACCATGCCCGCGGACGCGCAGCACATCACCGTGCTCCGTGTGGTTATCCGGGAGGACTTCAGCCGCACCTTCGCCGAGCGCCTTGTCATCGACATCGAGAAGGTGCTACATGAGCTCGACGCGCTGCCGTCACGCGTTGCCCCCTCGCTGCTGCCCAACGGCGACGCTACCGCCCCCAACGACAAGGATATGGAGAGGCAGCGCGAGGTGATCACCCTCTGGAGGAGGGCCGTCGCGGAGAAGAAGAAGACCAGCGGCGTCTGCTAATCAAGCGACGCACCTGAGCTGTTGGTGTCTACTAGCTGCTGCATGCTCTGGCTAAAAGTTATCTTGCATTTCTGATTGATTTTCCAAATTAAGGTCGCTTCTGTCCATCTTAATTTTTAGAGGCCTGGCTCCATTTGATCGACTATGTTATTGTTGTACGTGTCAAACATCAATTATGTACTTGTATATTTGTTTTACAAAATACAGCCAAACGTGTTATCCATTTATGTTCGTTTTTGTTATACGTGAACATAATATGCAGGGCATTTACGGCCTATTTGGTGTGCAGAATTTTCAAAACGTAAAAATAGAAAAAGGAAAAAAGATATAAAACAGCCGGATTAAATACTAATTTCTGAGGTTTAACAAAACCTATTTTGTCTTGCGAGATCAAAATATGCAAATAAAAAAACTTAATATGGATTTTCTACATGTTTCTATTAAACATGGTTAGATAAATATATTTAATGTCTCGAAAATTCAAAAAAGTCAAACAAAAATCCAATTTGGACTCAATGTTCATATTGTTTTGACCGAGTTTGAGATTAGTCTAAACAAGGCATCAATATTTTACACCTATTTAAAAACTCTACAAGTCAAGAAAATAATTTATTTAAATTTTTATTTTACTTGAAAATTATGAAATGGTAAATTTATAAATATTAAAATGAAGGGCTAGCCACCTGGGCATTGCAACTGAACATGAGCTATTGCATGGTGGTGTATGTATGATTGCTCGAAACTATTCCCATCAGCTTACTTGCGGAGTACTTAATATTCATGAGCATAACCTTGGGTTATTCTTGATTAAGTTAGACTAATATTTTGTAATATACTAGTTGAATGGCCCGTGCGTTGCTACGGTATTTTATTTGGTGAGTGAATGTCAAACTTGATTTATAATTAACTATTTTGATAAAAAATGAGCATCAAACTTGATTTCTCATCAACTCATATTTTCTTGTCTCTGTCATGTTTCTACCCTACTTCACCTTTGCTCTATCGGCTAACTTAGCCATCTGACCTCAACAAAACCATATCCAATGGTTTTCATTATTTTATCATGAACTCATAGAAACAACTGCTGCATTTGCATCTTGTGGACACAAGGGGTTGTTTGCTACTTGTTTCTTTTATTATATAGTTTTCTAGACCTCCAAGCTCCCACTGGAATACACTTTAGCGGATACAACCTCCATTTTAACATATGCGGTTCAAACTTTGTCTAGATACGTATAGATACATCCGTATCTAAATAAATCTGGGTCGCTTTTTTGAACAGAAGGAGTATATGATAAAAGAGAAACATATAAATGTATCTTGTCCTAGATCTTAATATCACAAGTAACTAAACAATTTATATCTGATTATGTCATAACAAGAACTCACACAAAAAGGCCCAAACACCGGTTTATAGGAAAGTTATGTATCATCTATACCAGTTGAAGTAGACAGAGAAGAAACCAATAAACAAGCATCTACAACAGGAAGCTCAATTTATCCATCTCCAGTCTGACATTTTGCTGCTCATTTTATGCTTTGGCAATATAATCTTCACAAGCCGTTTCAAAAAAACAAAACGAAAATCTTCACATGTATTTTTTTAAACTCCTAGAAAGACCACGATCATTTGTTTTTGAACCCAAAAAAAGTGAAATCATGAAACAACATGCATTACTACTGTAGCACCTTTTGACTTGCAACTTGATAGTTCAGAATTCGAGCTAAATACTCGGAATACAAGGAAAATTTATAGGAGACACCAACCAACATCAACCTGTCTTGGTGTAACACAACTTAATTACAGAAATGTGGTCATGAGGGTTACTGAACTAATCCCATCCCATTTGGGGAATTGAATCGATAGCAGAAGAAATAACCAGACATACCAGTAAATCTTAGTTCATCCAAAACATGGATACACAATCACTTGAATAAGTCACGCAATACAATAAAAGAAATATTGATAGAAATATAGTGGGATTAGTATTGTGGAATAGATACAGATTAGTGAGTGTATTGGTGCATTTGATAGGACTGCCATGCCATATGTTGACCTTTTCACAAGATAACATAACAGAAAAAAAAAGGAAACCTTTTATACGTGAAGTAAGAACATACAACTTAATTTGACATCTCCTTTGGTTGTAGATTTTCTAATCAGATGTAACAAGAAAATACATATGGAAGTCGTACACAAAGACAATGAACACCAACACCTTTATCCTGGTTCCTCCCTCAGCACCTCACCATAAATCTTTCTCATGGTACATCTTCCTTCACACCACCACCCACAAAAAATCAAGATGGTGCTCAACAGTGATAACGGAGGAATGGGTACGACAATGTGAATAGAAGCAATTGCGGAATACATGCATGTTAGCTCACCCAATACCACCTTATGCGTCGTCCCGATCCTTATCAGCTAGCACATCCACCTGCTGGAAAGGGAAAAATAACCGATATGACGAACTGAATCCACGGATTCTTGGAACAGAGAGTTGCAGGAATTTTTAAAGTAGATGAACAAAAATAATACATGGGAGACCATTGTGCCCGTACATATGTGACACACTCAACTCTCTAATCTTTTTCAGCACTATCTTATAACAAAACATTAGATATTGTTATGAACCAAATAAATATATGAACATCCAAATATACATGCAACAAAGTCATAGTTCATAGGCAGCTGGTAAAATAATATCATCCTTCCAATTGTTAAAAAAACACACATTTTCACAAACGGCAAGCTCCCGACTCGTCTAGTGTTATCTTTGTCTTCATAGTTGTTATACAAGCAAATGGTCCTACGGAGGTACACTTTTAATAGCTCCCAGGCGACAAACACCCATTCGCCTAATGTCCTACTGAACAACAATATAAATACTAAGTATCAGTCTGAATGCAAATAAAACAGTATATTCCAAGAGTACAAATAAGTTAATGTATATAAGATTTGCGTGAAGTCACAGGAAGGCTTACTGCGTGACTATTTGAAAATAAAAAGCTATTTATGAGGTATTTTCTGGAATTTATTTATATGAAATGTCCCCACCAACGTCACTCAGGATTTATGATGATCAGAGGGAGTACACTACATATGCTTGAGGCATACACATATATCAATTCCTCGATCATGTACAACTAATAGTACTTCTTACAAAAAGAAAGAAAAATATAAAGGTACTTCAATAATGGATATTAGATACCAGAAGGAAATAAATCTTAAAAATAATCAATCAAATATCTTAAAAATACAAAAAAAGAAGGCCCGGTTACCTTCTCAAAGGATGCAGTGACGTTATAGGCATTGGAGTGGCGGAGTGGTGTAGGATATGGTGGCGGGGCGGTCCTGGGGTGTTGTCCCGGCGGTGCGACAATACTGGATGTGGCGACACGATCTTGGAAGGGAAGGTGGAAGCTGCAACCCAGAAGGGGATAGTGTAACGCCAGAGTGGGAAGCGCCGCTGTCCTAAAGGGTGAGGCGGCGAGTGTTGTTAGAGACGGCAGCGGCGTCCTTAGGGGAGCTGCACCCGCAGCTTGCGGCGCTGCCTCCCCGGCAACATGTGGCTTGCTATGGTCACCACCTCGTGATAGCTCCGGCGGCGGCATGGGTGAGGCAGACGATTTTGGAGGTGTTTGGCGAGGGCGAAAGCAGGATGAAGGCAGAGCGGAAAGAGGCGAACAACCTGTGGGATGGAGAACAAGGCTCACGGCGGGGCTCAAACTCAGCGTCGGGAGATGTGATTTTTCAACGGATTCGAGGCCTAAAAGACGGGACGATAGGCTTAGCAAGTTTTTCTTTTGGTAGGCTTTATGTTTGGCCCCGTGGTTCGCTAGGATAATTGACTATTTGATAGCGTCTTACAGAATATAAAGTAATGATGATTATTTCTGGACGTGAGCGTGCTTTCTGAAATAGGAAAAATATCTTGCTAATTACCTTTATTGCCTAAGATACCAGGTCGGTAATAGGAAATATCTTCTCATACCATAGTCTTGAGCCCATGATTGATGATATACCATAATTAATTTCAGCGCGGAAGATACTTTGCTCTGGTTTGATCGGACGAATCGGATGTAGGAACATTAGATTGAACGGCCTGGATTGTTTTAATGACGACCACCCAATTGCGTTGAGTGTCAAACGACCAACTCCCATTTAATAGTAAAAATATTATTTATAACAAAATGTTATACATTTGTATCATTCAATTTAATTTACAATCTACTTTTTATGTTTTAGATAGTATATTTTACTATTAATTAGTTATCATTACAAACACAAAACTCAATTTTCCTATAAAGGGGAAGTTCTTTACGCATTTCTACCACTGTCATTGATAAATATATATATTAAATGTAATATTATTTGATATCAAACTGATATGTGAGTATTTTCCTTTTAGGTACATTGCCCTTGGGAATACACTAAAAGGGAGAATGACATCCTTTTTTTTTTGAAGCGTGAAAATATATTCCACTAAACCTGGTGCGTAGCAAGATCGCTAGCAACCAAAACAGACAGAAACGCTGGAACATCCTCCAGCCAGATCAAGTTCTGCACGCCGGCATTTCCAGATTTCAGTGCATTCACCAAGTTGAGGGAGTCGGATTCGAAGATCACCCGGTAGAAGCCAATGTTGCTCATACGCTCGATTGCTGCCACGCAGGCCGAGGCCTCCGCATGTAGAGCATCGGCCAGATGGTCCATGACGCCCGTTCCAGCAGCTAAGAAGCTGCCATCGCCCGCCCGAGCGATGAAGCCCCACGCGCCGCTGTTTGTCTCCTTGCAGAAGGCAGCATCGACATTCACCTTGATGAAGTCTGTGTCTGGTAGTTCCCATCTATCATGCACAACTCGCGTGGCTTGCACCGGCGAGTCCTGTGGGCAGAACTCCAGGAGATGTTTGCGTATTCATAAATATATAACATCCTTTCTTAGATTAAGCACTGAATTATAAGGCATATATACATGTGTACACACTTATTTCAGTATCCATAAATATATAACATATACTGTAACCAAGCATCATAGTATATATAATTATGTATAAATATCACGAACAAGGTTTCAGTATATTCTTTTCTGACTTATATATATGGCGCCACTGGTAAATAGTAAGTGACTTGGTGGAGCCACACCACTAGTACCACACATAATGGTAGCATTCCTACTCCACGCTACTAATAACATCAACAGTACAACACTAGCAGCAGTTGTTATCACAAAGATTTTAAGCTTCGCGGGAATTTTAATCTTGGCAGTTTATACGTAAGCATTGCTTTGAGATCCATCCAAAGATTTTAATCTCTATTAAGTACTGAGGTGACATTATTAAAATCCATCCAAAGATTATAATCTTCGTAGGAATTTTAAGCCCCATAGTTTCTTTCACACATTACTCCCTTGAGATTCTCCAATGTCCATAACATCTAGATTATGCCTTCCAAATAGTGATCCTCCCCTGCCACATACAACTTCGCTAGGGTCTTGCCAAAAATGTCTTAATTACCAACCTTCGATGCCATCTCAATGACCCGTGATACGTCTCCAACGTATCTATAATTTCTTATGTTCCATGCTACTTTATTGATGATATCTACATGTTTTATACACATTATATGTCATTATTATGCGTTTTCCGGAACTAACCTATTGACGAGATGCCGAAGGGCCAGTTGCTGTTTTCTGTTCTTTTTGGTTTCAGAAATCCTAGTAACGAAATCAACGCCCAGCATCTTAGGATCACGCGAAGCTTCCGGAGAGGGACAGAGGGGGCCACGGGCCACAGACACCACGCGGCCCGGGGGCCCCCTAGTGTGTCGTCGCCTCGTTGACCTTCCGACGCCGCCTCTTCGCCTATAAAGGTCCCTGACCTAAAACACGATACGAATAAGCCACGGTACGAGAAAAGTTCCAGAGCCGCCGCCATCGCGAAGCCAAGATCTGGGGGACAGAGTCTCTGTTCCGGCACGCCGCCGGGCCGGGGAAGTGCCCCGGAAGGCTTCTCCATCGACACCGCTGCCATCTCCACCGCCATCTTCATCACCGCTGCTGCTCCCATGAGGAGGGAGTAGTTCTCCATCGAGGCTCGGGGCTGTACCGGTAGCTATGTGGTTAATCTCTCTCCTATGTACTTCAATACAATAATCTCATGAGCTGCCTTACATGATTGAGATTCATATGATGATGCTTGTAATCTAGATGTCATTATGCTAGTCAAGTGGGTTTTACTTATGTGATCTCCGGAGACTCCTTGTCCCACGTGTGTAAAGGTGACAGTGTGTGCACCGTGTGGGTCTCTTAGGCTATATTTCACATAATACTTATTCACTATTATGAATGGCATAGTGAAGTGCTTATTTATATCCCTTTATGATTGCAATGTGTTTTGTATCACTATTTATCTATGTGCTACTCATGTGATGTTATTAAAGTAGTCTATTCCTCCTGCATGGTGTAATGGTGACAGTGTGTGCATCGTGTAGTTCTTGTCGTAGATTATGATCATAATCTCTTGTAGGTTATGGAGTTGATTATCGCTATGATAGTATTGATGTGATCTATGCCTCCTTCATAGTGTGATGGTGACAGTGTGCATGCTATGTTAGTACTTGGTCTATTTTGCAAAGATCTATTATACTCTAAGGTTACTTAAACATGAATATCGAATGTTGTGGCGCTTGTTAACTCCGGCTTGAGGGAGCTCTTGTAGCCCTACACAATTAGTGGTGTTCATCATCCAACAAGAGTATATGTAGCACAAAGGAAAGAGAACTTATTTATTATGTGATCAATGTTGAGAGTGTCCACTAGTGAAAGTATGATCCCTAGGCCTTCCACCACAAAGAATTGTTTCCCACGCCAGCAAGCTATTTTCTGGCGCCGCTTGTTTTCTGTTTTACTGCATCTTTACTTTGCAATATTACCACCATCTATACCACCTGTGTTTTACTATCTCTTCGAACTAGTGCACCTATACATCTGACAAGTGTATTAGGTGTGTTGGGGACACAAGAGACTTCTTGTATCGTGATTGCAGGGTTGCTTGAGAGATATCTTTGACCTCTTCCTCCCTGAGTTCGATAAACCTTGGGTGATCCACTTAAGGGAAAACTTGCTGCTGTTCTACAAACCTCTGCTCTTGGAGGCCCAAACACTGTCTACAAGAATAGAAGCACCCGTAGACATCAAGCTTTGCGCCTGCGGGAGGAAAGGTAAAAGGTACTCACACTCCGGATCTCGGCTACTAAGCTATTTTCCGGCGCCGTTGTAAGTACTCGAAGCTATTTCCTTTAGATCCTGCAATTGCATCTTTTGGTTTCTTGTTTACACTAGTTAGGCATAGTGGAAAGTAACAATGAGCTTCTTATTTTATTTCCTGAGTTAAGACATGGATTGTTTGCTGCGAAAATTAAAAACCTATGGAATCTTATTTGCATGCTAGTAGCAATGATATTAGTATGAACGCTTTGAACACCATTGTTGTTAATGATATGGAAAATTCTAAGCTTGGGGAAGCTGGTTTTGATGAGCATGATATTTTTAGTCCCCCAAGCATTGAGGAGAAAATTTTCTTTGATGATACTTTGCCTCCTATTTATGATGATTATAATGATAGTGGTCTTTTGGTGCCGCCTACTATGGAGAGTAAATTTTATTATGATTATATTATGCCTCCTACACTTGATGAGAATAATAATGATAGCTACTTTGTTGAATTTGCTCCCACTACAACTAATAAAATTGATTATGCTTATGTGGAGAGTAATAATTTTATGCATATGGCTCATGACAAGAATGCTATATGTGATAGTTATATTGTTGAGTTTGTTCATGATGCTACTGAAAGTTATTATGAGAGAGGGAAACATGGTTATATGCATCTTAATAATATTAAGTTTCCCCTCTTTATGTTGAGAATCTTGAAATTGCGTTTGTGTTGCTTTTCTATGCTTGTCACTTTGTTCTTCATGAATTTATTTGTGTACAAGATTCCTTTTCATAGGAAGTGGGTTAGGCTTAAATGAGTTTTGAATTTGCCTCTTGATGCTCCTTTTGCTTCATTTTCTATTTTCATGAGAGTATCATTAAAACTGCTGAGCCCATCTTAATGGCTATAAAGAAAGAACTTCTTGGGAGATAACCCATGTGTTTATTTTACTACAGCAATTTTTGTTTTGTTGTGTCTTGGAAGTTGTTTACTACTGTAGAAACCTCTCCTTATCATGTTTTTGTGCCAAGTAAAGTCTCTATGGTAAAGTTGATGCTAGATTTGGATTGCTGCGCAGAAACAGCATTGCTGTCTGTCACGAATTTGAGCAGAAGTCTGTAAAAAATCAAAAAATATGCAAATTTACGTGTGTGATCCTCAGATATGTACGCAACTTTCATTAATTTTGAGTTTTTCTGTTTGAGCAAGTTAAGTGCCCCTTCCAGATTCGTCTTTACGGACTGTTCTGTTTTTGACAGATTCTGCCTTTTATTTCGCATTGCCGCTTTTGCTTTGTTGAATGGGTTTCTTTGTTCCATTAACTTTCAGAAGCTTTGTGCAATGTCCAGAAGTGTTAATAATGATTGTGTCACCTCTGAACATGTGAATTTTGATTATGCACTAACCCTCTAATGAGTTTGCTTGAAGTTTGGTGTGGCAGAAGTTTTCAAGGGTCAATAGAAGAGGGTGATATACTATGATCAAGAAGAGTGAAAGGTCTAAGCTTGGGGATGCCCCGGTGGTTCATCCCTGCATATTTTAAGAAGACTCAAGCATCTAAGCTTTGGGATGCCCAAGGCATCCCCTTCTTCATCGACAACTTATCAGGTTTCTTCTAGTGAAACTATTTTTATTCCGTCACATCTTATGTACTTTACTTGGAGCGTCTGTTTGTTTTTATTTTTGTTTTGTTTCAATAAGTTCATCCTTGTGTGGGAGAGAGACACGCTGGTTCATATGAACACATGTGTTCTTAGCTTTTAATGTTCATGGCGAAGGTTGAAACTGCTTCGTTAATTGTTATATGGTTGGAAAGAAAATGCTACATGTAGTAATTGGTAAAATATCTTGGATAATGTGATACTTGGCAATTGTTGTGCTCATGATTAAGCTCTTGCATCATATACTTTGCACTCATTAATGAAGAAATACATAGAGCTTGCTAAAATTTGGTTTGCATAATTGGTCTCTCTAAAGTCTAGATAATTTCTAGTATTGAGATTTGAACAACAAGGAAGGCGGTGTAGAGTCTTATAGTGTTTACAATATGTATTTTATGTGAGTTTTGCTGCACCGGTTCATCCTTGTGTTTGTTTCAAATAACCTTGCTAGCCTAAACCTTGTATCGAGAGGGAATACTTCTCATGCATCCAAAATCCTTGAGCCAACCACTATGCCATTTGTGTCCACCATACCTACCTACTACATGGTATTTCTCGCCATTCCAAAGTAAATTGCTTGAGTGCTATCTTTAAACAATTCAAAAGTTATTACCTCTTATTTGTGTCAATGTTTTATAGCTCATGAGGAAGTATGTGGTGTTTATCTTTCAATCTTGTTGGGCAACTTTCACTAATGGACTAGTGGCTTCATCCGCTTATCCAATAATTTTGCAAAAAGAGCTGGCAATGGGATTCCCAGTCCCAAATTAATTAACAAAAATAGACACTCCTCCATGGTATGTGATTGTTGGACGGCACCCGAAGGATTCGGTTAGCCATGGCTTGAGAAAGCAAAGGTGGGGAGGAGTGTCATCATAATAAAACTAAAATAAAAAGGCACTCCTTCATGGTATGAGATTGTTGGCACGCACCCGAGGATTCGGTTAGCCATGGTTTGTGAAATTAAGAAAGGTTGGAAGGAGTGCCACCCAAAAATAAAATAAAATGGGAGCCGCTCTTTGAAGGTTTGTCTGGCAAGGGGGTTAGAGTACCCGCTACCATTCGTTGACAACAACAAACACCTCTCAAAACTTTATTTTTATGCTCTCTTTATGTTTTCAAAATAAAAGCTCTAGCACAAATATAGCAATCGATGCTTCCCTCTGCGAAGGGCCTTTCTTTTACTTTTATGTTGAGTCAGTTCACCTATCTCTCTCCACCTCAAAGAGCAAACACTTGTGTGAACTGTGCATTGATTCCTACATACTTGCATATTGCACTTGTTATATTACTTTACATTGACAATATCCATGAGATATACATGTTATAAGTTGAAAGCAACCGCTGAAACTTAATCTTCCTTTGTGTTGCTTCAATACCTCTACTTTGAATTATTGCTTTACTAGCTAACTCTTATGCAAGACTTATTGATGCTTGTCTTGAAAGTACTATTCATGAAAAGTATTTGCTTTATGATTCATTTGTTTACTCATGTCATTACCATTGTTTTTGATCGCTGCATTCATTACATATGCTTACAATAGTATGATCAAGGTTATGATGGCATGTCACTTAAGAAATTATCATTGTTATTGTTTACCTACTCGAGGACGAGTAGGAACTAAGCTTGGGGATGCTGATACGTCTCCAACGTATCTATAATTTCTTATGTTCCATGCTACTTTATTGATGATATCTACATGTTTTATACACATTATATGTCATTATTATGCGTTTTCCGGAACTAACCTATTGACGAGATGCCGAAGGGCCAGTTGCTGTTTTTCTGCTGTTTTTGGTTTCAGAAATCCTAGTAAGGAAATATTCTCGGAATCGGACGAAATCAACGCCCAGCATCTTAGGATCACGCGAAGCTTCCAGAACACCGAGAGGGACCGGAGGGGGCCACGGGCCACCAGACACCACCCGCGCGGCCCGGGGGCGCCCCTAGTGTGTCGTCACCTCGTTGACCTTCCCGCCGCCTCTTCGCCTATATAAAGGTCCCTGACCTAAAACACGATACGAATAAGCCACGGTACGAGAAAAGTTGAGCCGCCGCCATCGCGAAACCAAGATCTGGGGGACAGGAGTCTGTTCGGCACGCCGGGACGGGGAAGTGCCCCGGAAGGCTTCTCCATCGACACCGCTGCCATCTCCACCGCCATCTTCATCACCGCTGCTGCTCCCATGAGGAGGAGTAGTTCTCCATCGAGGCTCGGGGCTGTACCGGTAGCTATGTGGTTAATCTCTCTCCTATGTACTTCAATACAATAATCTCATGAGCTGCCTTACATGATTGAGATTCATATGATGATGCTTGTAATCTAGATGTCATTATGCTAGTCAAGTGGGTTTTACTTATGTGATCTCCTTGTCCCACGTGTGTAAAGGTGACAGTGTGTGCACCGTGTGGGTCTCTTAGGCTATATTTCACAGAATACTTATTCACTTTTACATATGGCATAGTGAAGTGCTTATTTATATCCCTTTATGATTGCAATGTGTTTTGTATCACTATTTATCTATGTGCTACTCATGTGATGTTATTAAAGTAGTCTATTCCTCCTGCATGGTGTAATGGTGACAGTGTGTGCATCGTGTAGTTCTTGTCGTAGATTATGATCATAATCTCTTGTAGGTTATGGAGTTGATTATCGCTATGATAGTATTGATGTGATCTATGCCTCCTTCATAGTGTGATGGTGACAGTGTGCATGCTATGTTAGTACTTGGTCTATTTTGCAAAGATCTATTATACTATAAGGTTACTTAAACATGAATATCGAATGTTGTGGCGCTTGTTAACTCCGGCTTGAGGGAGCTCTTGTAGCCCTACACAATTAGTGGTGTTCATCATCCAACAAGAGTATATGTAGCACAAAGGAAAGAGAACTTATTTATTATGTGATCAATGTTGAGAGTGTCCACTAGTGAAAGTATGATCCCTAGGCCTTCCACCACAAAGAATTGTTTCCCACGCCAGCAAGCTATTTTCTGGCGCCGCTTGTTTACTGTTTTACTGCATCTTTACTTTCTGCAATATTACCACCATCTATACCACCTGTGTTTTACTATCTCTTCGCCGAACTAGTGCACCTATACATCGACAAGTGTATTAGGTGTGTTGGGGACACAAGAGACTTCTTGTATCGTGATTGCGGGGTTGCTTGAGAGGGATATCTTTGACCTCTTCCTCCCGAGTTCGATAAACCTTGGGTGATCCACTTAAGGGAAAACTTGCTGCTGTTCTACAAACCTCTGCTCTTGGAGGCCCAACACTGTCTACAAGAATAGAAGCACCCGTAGACATCAACCCGCATCATCATCAACGACCACAGACAAATCCTCCTTAGTGAACTCACACTAAGCACACAAGTATGCACGCTTCGAAGCGTCAGTAACACACGACAAGATGGGCGACTCACCTATTCGATGAGGTCAGTGACCCTAGCGCCACCTCGCGCCCCCACCTCCTCCCTCCCCTCTCCTCGCCGTCGTGGCACGCTAGCGTACGAAGCCCGACCAGCATCGCCCCCCTCCCCGCGCAGTGGCGATGGCGCGGGATGTCGGTGATACGTCTCCGACGTATCGATAATTTCTTATGTTCCATGCCACATTATTGATGATATCTACATGTTTTATGCACACTTTATGTCATATTCGTGCATTTTCTGGAACTAACCTATTAACAAGATGCCGAAGTGCGTTCCTGTTTTCTGCTGTTTTTGGTTTCAGAAATCCTAGTAACGAAATATTCTCGGAATCGGACGAAATCAACGCCAGGTTCCTATTTTTCCCGAACCATCCAGAACACCCGAGAGCCGGAGGAAGCCCTGGGGCCCCACCCACCACGGCGCGGCCAGGGGGGGCCGCGCCGCCCTATGGTGTGGTGGCCCAGGCCCCTCCGAGGCTGCCCTTTCGCCTATATAAAGCCCCTGCATCGAAAACCCTTACGGAGGAAGCCACGGTACGCGAAACCTTCCAGCCACCGCCATCGCGAAGCCAAGATGGGGGACAGGAGTCTCTGTTCCGGCACCACGACGGGGAAGTGCCCCGGAAGGCTTCTCCATCGACACCGCTGCCATCTCCACCGCCATCTTCATCACCGCTGCTGCTCCCATGAGGAGGAGTAGTTCTCCATCGAGGCTCGGGGCTGTACCGGTAGCTATGTGGTTCATCTCTCTCCTATGTACTTCAATACAATAATCTCATGAGCTGCCTTACATGATTGAGATTCATATGATGATGCTTGTAATCTAGATGTCGTTATGCTAGTCAAGTGAATTTTAATTATGTGATCTCCGGAGACTCCTTGTCCCACGTGTGTAAAGGTGACAGTGTGTGCACCGTGTGGGTCTCTTAGGCTATATTTCACAGAATACTTATTCACTGTTATGAATGGCATAGTGAAGTGCTTATTTATATCTCTTTATGATTGCAATGTGTTTTGTATCACAATTTATCTATGTGCTACTCTAGCAATGTTATTAAAGTAGTTTTATTCCTCCTACACGGTGTAATGGTGACAGTGTGTGCACTCGTGTTAGTACTTGGTTTTTGCTATGATCATGATCTCTTGTAGATTGCGAAGTTAACTATTGCTATGATAGTATTGATGTGTATTATTCCTCCTACATAAGCATGAAGGTGACAGTGTGCATGCTATGCTAGTACTTGGTTTAGTCGTGTCGATCTTTCATGCACTCTAAGGTTATTTAAATACGAACATTGAATTGTGGAGCTTGTTAACTCCGGCATTGAGGGTTCGTGTAATCCTACGCAATGTGTTCATCATCCAACAAGAGAGTGTAGAGTATGCATTTATCTATTCTGTTATGTGATCAATGTTGAGAGTGTCCACTAGTGAAAGTCTAATCCCTAGGCCTTGTTCCTATCATGCTTGTTTCTTGTTTCTTTTTACTTACGCATGTTTATCTTCGCAATATTACTACTATTAACCCCCGAGAGCTTTTTTTTTCGTACTGTCATACTTTTTATACTATTTATTTCACTATCTCTTCGTGAACTATTATTAGGTGTGTTGGGGACACAAGAGACTTCTTGCTTTGTGGTTGCAGGTTGCATGAGAGGGATATCTTTGACCTCTTCCTCCCTGAGTTCGATAAACCTTGGGTAATCCACTTAAGGGAAACTTGCTGTTCTACAAACCTCTGCTCTTGGAGGCCCAACACTGTCTACAAGAATAGAAGCACCCGTAGACATCAAGCACTTTTCTGGCGCCGTTGCCGGGGAGGAAAGGTAAAAGGTACTCACACTCCGGTTCCTGTGTAACAGTACTTTTCCGCGCCATTGTGTGTGTACTCGAAGCTATTTCCTTTAGACTCTGCAATTGCGACATTTGGTTTCTTGTTTACACTAGTTAGGCATAATGGACAACAATGACCTTTTTATTCTATTTCCTGATTTAAGACATGGATGGTTTGATGCGAAAATTAAAAACCCATGGAACATATTAATATGAATGCTTTGAACACTATTGTTGCTAATGCTATGGAAAATTCTAAGCTTGGGGAAGCTGGCTTTGATGAGCATGATATTTTTAGTCCCCCAAGCATTGAGGAGAAAATTCACTTTGATGATACTTTGCCTCCCATTTATGATGATTATAATGATACTAGTCTTTTGTTACCACCTGTTATGGAGGATAAATTTGATTATGATTACAATATACCTCCTATATTTGATAGCTACTTTGTTGAATTTGCTCCCACTACAATTAATAAGAATGACTATGCTTATGTTGGGAGTAGTAATTATTTTATGCATGAGACTTATGATAAGAATGCTTTAAGTGATAGTTATATTGTTGAGTTTGCTCATGTTGCAACTGAAAGTTATTATGAGAGAGGAAAATATGGTTGTAGAAATTTTCATGTTACTAAAATGCCTCTCTATGTGCTGAAATTTTTGAAGCTACACTTGTTTTATCTTCCTATGCTTGTTACTTTGCTCTTCATGAACTTGTTTATTTACAAGATTCCTATGCATAGGAAGCATGTTAGACTTAAATGTGTTTTGAATTTGCCTCTTGATGCTCTCTTTTGCTTCAACTTCTATTTCTTGCGAGTGCATCATTAAAACTGCTGAGCCCATCTTAATGGCTATAAAGAAAGAACTTCTTGGGAGATAACCCATGTGTTTATTTTACTACAGCAATTTTTGTTTTGTTGAGTCTTGGAAGTTGTTTACTACTGTAGCAACCTCTCCTTATCATGGTTTTGTGCCAAGTAAAGTTTCTATGTTAAAGTTGATGTTATATTTGGGATCGCTGCAGAAACAGTATTGCTATCTGTCACGAATTCTGGCACAAGTCTCTGTAGAAAATTCTAAAAAATCTGCCAATTTACGAGCGTGATCCTCAGATATGTACGCAACTTTAATTAGTTTTGAGTTTTTCCATTTGAGCAAGTCTGGTGCCATTTTAAAATTCGTCTTTACGGACTGTTCTGTTTTTGACAGATTCTGCCTTTTATTTCGCATTGCCTCTTTTGCTATGTTGGATTTATTTCTTTGATCCATTAATGTCCAGTAGCTTTATGCAATGTCCAGAAGTGAAAATAATGATTGTGTCACCTCTGAATGTGTGAATTATTAATTGTGCACTAACCCTCTAATGAGTTTGCTTGAAGTTTGGTGTGAAGGAAGTTTTCAAGGGTCAAGAGAGGAGTATGATATACTATGATCAAGAGGAGTGAAAGCTCTAAGCTTGGGGATGCCCCGTGGTTCACCCCTGCATATTCTAAGAAGACTCAAGCGTCTAAGCTTGGGGATGCCCAAGGCATCCCCTTCTTCATCGACAACATCATCAGGTTCCTCCCTGAAATTATATTTTTATTCAATCACATCTTATGTACTTTACTTGGAGCGTCTATGTGTGCTTTTATTTTTGTTTTGTTATCTTAGTTCTCTGAATAAGTTCATCCTTGTGTGGGAGAGAGACACGCTCCGCTGGTTCGTATGAACACATGTGTTCTTAGCTCATAATATTCATGGCGAAGTTTCCTCTTCGTTAAATTGTTATATGGTTGGAATTGGAAAATGCTACATGTAGTAATTCTAAAATGTCTTGGATAATGTGATACTTGGCAATTGTTGTGCTCATGTTTAAGCTCTTGCATCATATACTTTGCACCCATTAATGAAGAAATACATAGAGCTTGCTAAAATTTGGTTTGCATATTTGGTCTCTCTAAGGTCTAGATAATTTCTAGTATTGAGTTTTGAACAACAAGGAAGACGGTGTAGAGTCTTATAATGTTTACAATATGTCTTTTATGTGAGTTTTGCTGCACCGGTTCATCCTTGAGTTTGTTTCAAATAAACCTTGCTAGCCTAAACCTTGTATCGAGAGGGAATACTTCTCATGCATCCAAAATCCTTGAGCCAACCACTATGCCATTTGTGTCCACCATACCTACCTACTACATGGTATTTCTCCGCCATTCCAAAGTAAATTGCTTGAGTGCTACCATTAAATAATTCAAAATTTATCACCTCTTATTTGTGTCAATGTTTTATAGCTCATGAGGAAGTATGTGGTGTTTTATCTTTCGATCTTGTCATTTACTTTTGACAGACTTTCACAATGGACTAGTGGCACATACGCTTATCCAATAATTTTGCAAAAAGAGCTGGCAATGGGGTTCCCAGCCCCAATTAATTAACTTTCATTAATAATTCTCTTCACATGTTTTGCTCTGATTCATCAGTAAGCAACTTAATTTTGCAAATAGACACTCCTCCATGGTATGTGAATGTTGGAAGGCACCCGAGGATTCGGTTAGAGCCATGGCTTGTGTAAGCAAAAGGTTGGGAGGAGTGTCATCCATAAATAAAGAAAAACTAAACTAAAGTACATGTGTAAACAAAAGAGAAGAGGGATGATCTACCTTGCTGGTAGAGATAACGTCCTTCATGGGAGCCGCTCTTGAAAGTCTGGTTGATGAGGTAGTTAGAGTGCCCACTACCATTCGTTGACAACAACAAACACCTCTCAAAATTTTACTTTTATGCTCTCTTTATGTTTTCAAAACCAAAGCTCTAGCACAAATATAGCAATCGATGCTTTCCTCTTTGAAGGACCTTTCTTTTACTTTTATTGTTGAGTCAGTTTACCTATCTCTCTCCACCTTAAGAAGCAAACACTTGTGTGAACTGTGCATTGATTCCTACATACTTGCATATTGCACTTGTTATATTACTTTATGTTGACAATATCCATGAGATACACATGTTATAAGTTGAAAGCAACCGCTGAAACTTAATCTTCCTTTGTGTTGCTTCAATACCTTTACTTTGATTTATTGCTTTATGAGTTAACTCTTATGCAAGACTTATTGATGCTTGTCTTGAAGTACTATTCATGAAAAGTCTTTGCTTTATGATTTATTTGTTTACTCATGTCATTACCAATTTTTTGATCGCTGCATTCATTACATATGTTTACAATATGATCAAGTTTATGATGGCATGTCACTTCAGAAATTATCTTTGTTATCGTTTTACCTGCTCGGGACGAGCAGAACTAAGCTTGGGGATGCTGATACGTCTCCGACGTATCGATAATTTCTTATGTTTCATGCCACATTATTGATGATATCTACATGTTTTATGCACACTTTATGTCATATTCGTGCATTTTCTGGAACTAACCTATTAACAAGATGCCGAAGTGCCAGTTCCTTTTTTGCTGTTTTGGTTTCAGAAATCCTAGTAACGAAATATTCTCGGAATCGACGAAATCAACGCCAGGTTCCTATTTTTCCCGGAACCATCCGAACACCCAGAGCCGCCAGAGGGAAGCCCGGGGCCCCACACACAGCGGCGGAGAGGGGGCCGCGCCGCCCTATGTTGTGGTGGCCCCAGGCCCCCTCCGAGGCTGCCCTTTCGCCTATATAAAGCCCCTGCATCGAAAACCCTTACGGAGGAAGCCACGCGAAACCTTCCAGCCGCCGCCATCGCGAAGCCAAGATCTGGGGACAGGAGTCTCTGTTCCGGCACCCGCCGGACGGGGAAGTGCCCGGAAGGCTTGTCCATCGACACCGCTGCCATCTCCACCGCCATCTTCATCACCGCTGCTCCCATGAGGAGAGTAGTTCTCCATCGAGGCTCGGGGCTGTACCGGTAGCTATGTGGTTCATCTCTCTCCTATGTACTTCAATACAATAATCTCATGAGCTGCCTTACATGATTGAGATTCATATGATGATGCTTGTAATCTAGATGTCGTTATGCTAGTCAAGTGAATTTTACTTATGTGATCTCCGGAGACTCCTTGTCCCACGTGTGTAAAGGTGACAGTGTGTGCACCGTGTGGGTCTCTTAGGCTATATTTCACGAATACTTATTCACTGTTATGAATGGCATAGTGAAGTGCTTATTTATATCTCTTTATGATTGCAATGTGTTTTGTATCACAATTTATCTATGTGCTACTCTAGCAATGTTATTAAAGTAGTTTTATTCCTCCTACACGGTGTAATGGTGACAGTGTGTGCACTCGTGTTAGTACTTGGTTTATGCTATGATCATGATCTCTTGTAGATTGCGAAGTTAACTATTGCTATGATAGTATTGATGTGTATTATTCCTCCTACATAAGCATGAAGGTGACAGTGTGCATGCTATGCTAGTACTTGGTTTAGTCGTGTCGATCTTTCATGCACTCTAAGGTTATTTAAATATGAACATTGAATTGTGGAGCTTGTTAACTCCGGGAGGGTTCGTGTAATCCTACGCAATGTGTTCATCATCCAACAAGAGAGTGTAGAGTATGCATTTATCTATTCTGTTATGTGATCAATGTTGAGAGTGTCCACTAGTGAAAGTCTAAATACTGCTATCACTGCTTGTTTATTGTTTTACTGCGTTACTACTACTGCGTTACTGCTGCATGTTTACTTCCTGCAATATTACTACCATCAACCGCACGCCAAGCTATTTTCTGGCGCCGTACTACTGCTCATACTTATTTATACCACCTGTATTTCACTATCTCTTCGCCGAACTAGTGCACCTATTAGGTGTGTTGGGGACACAAGAGACTTCTTGCTTTGTGGTTGCAGGGTTGAGAGGGATATCTTTGACCTCTTCCTCCCTGAGTTCGATAAACCTTGGGTAATCCACTTAAGGGAAACTTGCTGCTGTTCTACAAACCTCTGCTCTTGGAGGCCCAACATTGTCTACAAGAATAGAAGCACCCGTAGACATCAGTCGGCGTCGTCATGCTAGCGTGGGGCGGGGCAATGTGCACCGGTTGCGAAGCTGTAGGTGCTGGGCGACGACGTGGTGGGCCTCAAGGCGTTGCTGTTCGCGCTTGGGTCGATGGCAGCCGTGGCTCCCAGATCTGGTTCGTCCCAGATCGTTGGGTGGATTCCGGCGTCTCCTGCCTCGGTGGCATGGTGCCCCCCACGCCTCAGTGTACTGTCGTCTCTCGACAGTGGACGTGGGCTAGTCCTCTCGTTGGCCGGCGCGATGTGTCTGCTTGCGGCATGTCAGCCTCTAGTGGTCAGTGGTGTGGTTGCGAGGTAAGTTGCCTCTTTCTCAGCCATCAGCATGCAGTGGGGTGCCGCTGGGGCTGGCGAGTGTCATGGTTTCATAGTGGCGGCCATGGTGGCGATGTGCTTCCCACCCGGAGGGTGGGGGAGGGCGTTGTGGCGGTTATCGAGCCCCTCTGTCCTGCCATCGGTGGCGGAGGATGCTGATTCCTTCTGTACCGGTGTGCCCTATGGTTCTGCAGATGGCGGCCATGGGTGCGGTCTCCCCTACGATGCGAGGTGAGCCATGGCAGTTGTGGTGGTGGCTTTCTATTGCCGGTTGCTGGACTCCGGTGCCGGGTCCTTGTCGGAGCTCTTTGGCGCGTTGAGGGTGCTCCATGCCTGAGTACTCAATGGGCGCATCTCTCCTTCGTGAGGCCCTTCGACTCCAGCTGGTGACATATAGGCGTCGTGGCGTCATCTCGGCCGCGCGTGACCTTTCGTCCACACCCTCGACGTAGATGGCGTTGGTGCGTAGTGTTGTATCGGATGTGCGCTGCCCTTTGATTATGTCGATGGTGCATTGTCGTTGCTGGGTCTCAGTGGACCAAAGCCGTTCGATTGCCCCAGCGAGGCCTCGAGATGGGATGTCCCTCCTGCGTGTCCTCGGGGCTCTTCCTTGTGATCGATGTGCTTGGGTCGCGATGAGTTCTTCTCATCGGCCAACCGTCCCTCAGGTTTGGGGGTGGCCACTTTTTCTTCTTGGTCTTGCGTTGTGTCGGTGTGTTTTTTTTTCGTTTTCTTCCTCGCCCTTGTAACCCCTGTGTATTATGGTTTATTTGAACCCATCTTGTAGAGGCTGAAAAACTCCATAGGCAACTTAGCTGAATATATGTTCAGGTTAGCTTATGCCTCCTAAAGAAGCTTCGTGCGCAGCAAGGGCAAACTAGAACTACAAAAGAGGGTCAAAACTGGCATTGGAATCCTGGCAACACCTAGAACGGTACCAAGGCAGCACCGACGCTCGTACTAACGAGTGGCCAGTAATCTTACTGGGACATTTGGTCCAGATTACCGATGTAGTATATTTCTTTCTCCCTAGAGATTTAGCTTTACCAAATTCTTGGGAAGTACTCTCTGTGGTGTAAGATCACTGCACAAAAGACGTTGAAAACTTCATAAAATCATTTTTTTAGCGGACCAAACATTTATCTTTTTGGGGGTTGTATCTATGGATGGAAATAGACCAAGACCAAAGTTTTACCTCCAGTTGTGCACATACAAATAGGATAACATAGATAAAATGAAGAACAAGGATTTGTTATATAATAAATATAGATGCAAGTATACGTGAGCAATACGTCTTGATAACACCGTAGCGGTTGACGACTAGGAAGGAATACTCATGACCATAACCAAGGTATATGTTTTATAACCGGACTGCATAGACTAGGAAGGAATATACTCATTACCATAACTAAGGTATTTCTCCTTTTCGTTCTGATGATCTCTCATATTAGTTAGAGGAGTGCCGAACTTCGTTTGCAATACGGATCCCTGAGGAAGCCAAGACTCCTATTCATCATAATATTTTTGTTACAAATATTTAATTAACTTATAGCCGAAATCTGAAAATTTATCTCATGGTAGATCGTTCAGTGGCCAACGGAGTTGTCGACCCTTTATGGAGTGTGACAGTGTGGAAGACACACGTAAAGTAGTATCTCAATTTGTTTTAAACAAGACAAAATTTAGGATGTTCCCATCTACTGCTAAGGATTAGTTTCATTAAACAACTCTCTTTAAAAGTGCTATCAAGTCTTTCATTAATTTCTAGGCTAAACTCTTAAAGAAAATTTCAAGACACCCAAATGATCGTACTAGTAGTTGTTTTTATATGGTTTCTTTCTATTGTCAGTCTGACATGAGAATCGGTCATAGCAGATCGGCAGAAGAAGGCTTCTATGTGAATACACGAGTTTCAGAGTTCAGCTGCAGTCACTGGCCGTCGGTTTGGGCCGGATGCGATGATATGTTCCACGGACGAAAAGTCCTGAACACCTGATAGGCTGATAGGCTGATATATATATGTACCGGCCTGTTCCATCCTCCCCCGGCAGCCTAGAATTTTTTTTTTTCCAAACAATCCCCACGGATCGGATTTCATTATCAAGGATAACGAAACAAGGGTTTTACACTGACATGTAGCAACATGTTCAGCACAACACGTACACACCACCACCAAACAGAAAGTTTATGAAAAACAGGAAATAAAACGCCGCCTAATGCTAGCGAAACTGCTACAGAGAGGAAGTTATATCTTAACAGCCGACAGACATCAACAAACAACCACAGCTTCCAGCAAAAGAACCAAAACAGGCCAGCAGACATGTCAAATTTCATTCTTGTTCTCCCAGGTCCATATCTTCCACATCATCCTCCATTCTGGGGCCTCTGATCTGAAGAACAGGTTGTGTACGTCCAACACCTCCAGGAGCATCATCCACATGAGTTGCATTAGCCAGCCTCAGAAGACCATCAGCACCCGCCTGCAAATCTTCAGCGTCTTTCTCATTGTGTAAACCTGCCCAGTATTTCAAGAACACAGTAGAATAACTGATTAGTTCTAAAGGACTTTTGATTATTTTATGCTCGAAACAAGCACGATTTCGAAGCTTCCAAATTGCCCAACAGATCACAGCCAACCCCGTAATCTGCGTGTTTCTGCTAGCAGGAACAAACTGGGGAAACCACCAGAAAAACTGAGTGAAGGATCCAGGTCTAGTCTGAGCACCAATCAAACATCCCACAGCACTCCACACAAATTTGGCAGCCGGGCAGGTGAAGAACAGATGAGGAATGGTCTCAGCACCATTACAGAACTGACAGCTAGAACTCCCTTGCCAATTTCTCTTAAGCAGGTTGTCTTTGGTAGCAATGGCATTATGCCAAATCATCCATAACCAGATCTTAATCTTCAAAGGAATTTTACTTTTCCAGAGATGTTTAAAAGATCTGTCCAGCCCAGCATTACAGAGATGATTATACACAGATTTGACTGTAAACTTTCCTCCTTTGGTCCACTTCCACACAGGTTTACCTTGTTCCTCAGTGAGAACAGTTTGAGCCATAATTTGATGTAAACCATGAATCTGACAGGCAAGGTCAGGAGTCATCCATCTTCTAAAGGAAAAATTCCAGTTCAGCACAGCTGCCTCATCCACAGTCACATTTTGCTCAAGACAGATATCATATATCTCAGGGAATCTATCCTTCAAAGGTAACTGGTCACACCAAGCATCACACCAAAAACTTGTGTTCCTGCCATTCCCCACCTTCATTTTCCTGCCACACAAATAGTATTTCTTGACATGTAGCATATCTGTCCACAGAGGAGAATCTCCAGGTTTCTTTTTTGTATAGAACACTCCACCATGCCTCATATATTTATGCCTCATAAATTTTTGCCAAGGACCAGAACCAGATTCCAGCTTCCACCACCACTTACACATCAGACTGATATTGAATTTGTGCAAGTTTTTGATACCCAAACCACCCTTTTTCTTGGGTTTACAAAACCAGCTCCATCTCACAAAATGATATTTTTTCTTGTCAGCACTCCCAGCCCAGAAGAATGATCTAATGGGTTTATCAATCTGCTCTATATTTGTCTTATGGAGCAATCTCATAGACATTTGAAACACAGCAGTACTAGACAAACAAGCATCAATCTTAACCACTCTCCCACCAACAGACATGGTGTTTTCCATCCAACCACTCATCTTCTTTTCTGTATTATCAACAAGAAAGCTCATCTCTGCAACAGAAGGATTTCTTGCACATACAGGAGTACCCAAATATTTAATAGGCCAACTCCCTTGCTGACAATTGAACAAAGAGGCATAATTCTGTGCTTTCACTTCATCCTCTAGAATCAACATAACCTCACTCTTCTCAAAGTTAATTTTCTGTCCAGACATGGATTCAAAGATGTAAAGCATCAGTTTTAAATTCACAGCTTGCTCCTCACTATCCTGGATGAGGAAAATAGTGTCATCAGCATATTGTAGAATTGCAATGCCTTTCTCAACCAAATTATCAGCCAATCCAGCGATCAATCCACTTTGTTGTGCCAAATTCATCATCTTGGAAAGACTGTTTGCTGCCATGTTAAACAAAAAAGGGGCAAAAGGATCACCTTGTCTGACTCCCTTATAACTGGCAAAATAGGGACCAATTTTATCATTCACTTTGACACTCAAAGTGCCATTGGAAACAACATTCTTGATCCAAACCATCCAGCTGGCACTAAAACCTTTTTGAGTACAAGAATCAAACAGGAAATTCCAGTTAACTTTATCATATGCTTTTTCAAAGTCTATTTTTAACACCACACCCTGCTTTTTCCTGAATTTACTTTCCCTCAGGACTTCTTGGAGCAACATAACTGCATCTGTAATGTACCTCCCTTTGATGAAAGCAGTTTGATAGGGAGCCAGCAATTTTTCCATAACTGGGGCAACTCTAACAGTTAGAGTTTTAGTGAAAATTTTAAACAACACTTGTAGTAGGCAAATTGACCTGAATCTTTGAATTCTGTCAGCATCTTCTCCCTTTGGGATCAGTGTGATGATCCCATAGTTAATTCTGGCAAGCTCAATTTTATGTTCAAACAGATCATCAAAACACAGCCATTAAATCACTCTTGATGATTTCCCAACATGCTTGATAGAATTCAATGGGTATCCCATCAGGGCCAGCTGTTTTATTTTTCTCCATCTGATCAACTACCTCTTTAACCTCTTCCATAGTGAATCTTCTGCCTAACCTTTCTCTATCATCATCATTCAGTTTCTCATTAGCATGCCAGACATTATCATCCAATCTCACTCCCCTATCCACTTCAGGGCCAAAAAGATTCATGTAGAAGTCAGTAGCATGTTGTAGCAACTCCTCATCCCCTTGTATCAGAGTTTCCCCATTTTTCAAAGAAAAAATGGTTGACTTTCTTTTACAACCATTTGCAAGTCGATGGAAATAGGCAGTATTACTGTCCCCATGCAACAGCCAGTTATCTCTTGCCCTCTGTCTCCAGAATTTTTCCTCTCTGTCAAGTATATCAAGCAATTCTTGCTGAAGCTCAGCCCTCCTTACTATTTCTGCTGGGAGTAAAGGAGAAAGTTCCTCCAGATTTTCTAACTCAGTCAACTCCCTAGATATATCACTTTTCCTCTTCTTATTTTTACCTCTCAAATTGCAGCCCCAACCTTTCAAGCTATTCTTCACATTCTTCAGCTTCTTCTGCAATCTGTCAAGACTGTTAGTTGCATTAACTCTCTGGTTCCAAGCCCTGTCAACCCTTTCAAGAAAACCTTCTTCATTTATCCAGCTTTTCTCAAACCTGAACACATTCTTCTTTTTTGGTTTGTTTTCCATAGTATCAAGAATGATAGGATTGTGATCAGAAACCTCCCTATTCAACTTATGCACAGTAGTCAAAGGAAAAAGATTTTCCCAGGTATCACTCATAAGGAACCTATCCAGCTTCTCTAGAGTGGGAACATTCTGATTATTTGACGAAGTGTATTGCCCTCCAGACATATGAATCTCTCTGAGAGCATAAGTGTTGATAATAGCATTGAACATATCAGACCACCTATTATTTCTCATCCCTTTGTTTTTTTCCAGAAGAGAATCTTAAAATATTGAAGTCCCCACCAATGAGTAAGGGGAGCTTCTGATCACTACAAACCATACCCAGCTCTATCAGGAAATCATTCTTGTCAACCAACTGAGCAGCACCATACACAATCACCAAAACCCAGTTCAAACAGAGCTTCAAATCATGTAAGGTAACTTTGATAAAAAAAAGTTCCCAACAGCAGTATCAATAATGGAAAATCTGGATAGCCTAAAACCACCCAGAATACCTCCACTCCTACCAATGGAGCTAATCCATTTCCACTCAAATTGGCCTTGTGGATCAATACTCCTGAAAAAGGCAGGAGAGTAATTCTTCTTGATTGTCTCTTGTAACCCCAAAAAGTCCACATCCTGCTCCCTGATAAAATTGGACAAAAAGCAGCTTATGCCTTTCTTCCCCACCCCTCTGCAATTAAGAGAGACTCCTATCATAAATATTTTGGATTTTTTTTCCTGCATCTGGGTCCAGTAACAATGTCACTCAAAGGGTGCACATTGTTAACCTTCCCCTTGGCAGCACATGATTTTGATTGTGCCCCCACAAGGAGTCCACCTGATTTTGCTGGTGTCCCCTTCCATTTCCCAGATTTGCCACCACCTTTCTTTTTTTTTCTTGCTCCTTCTAGAAACCACAGGAGTGAAATCATCATCATCACTCTCATGTTCTCTCCCAAAACCCAATAAAAGAATTCTCTCAGGTGATTCTGAGTCTGCCTCAACCTCCTGATTACTCTGGCCAACAACAATTGCATGTCTGGCTTGCTCAAGATCTTTCAAATAATTAATTTTTTCTATAGACAAGGAAGCAGGATTGACCCCCATCTCAAGGGCCCTATTATGAATAATATCATCATCAAGTAAAGCAAAGGAGTTATGAGAAGTAAGATTGGTACCTGAGACATCTCTTGCAGCAGCATTTCTACTTGCTCTTTCAGGAATCCTGGTTGCATGGAGATCTTGAGAAATAAGCCTGGAGCTCATTCGGCTAGGTTGAGGATCATCACCAGCTTGAGGAAGAGAAACATTTTTACCAGCATCAACCTGTGTCTCCACATCAGTAGGATTATCCACTTGGGACAGAGGATCTTCCTGTGTTCCATCCATCTCAGGCTGAGAGCCAATGATAGGACTATCAACTGCCATCCTTTCCTGAAGAGTAGGAGCAGCTAGTGCCATTATCCCCTGCCCAGGGTTTATATATCTCACAGAAGTTGCAGCACTATCAGACTCAGTAGAATCATAATCCATGATACGTCTCCAACGTACCTATAACTTCTGACGTTCCATGCTTGTTTTATGATATGTTTTGCTTGCACTTTATGATGATTTCATGCGTTTACCGGAACTAACCTATTAAAAAGATGCCACAGTGCCAGTTCCTGTTTTCTACTGTTTTTGGTTCCAGAAAGGCTGTTCGGGCAATATTCTCGGAATTCAACGCCAAAGATCTTATTTTTCCCGGGAGGCTCCGAACACCGAAGGGGAGGAGAGCCAGGGGCCACCACACACTAGGGCCGCGCCGGCCTGGTGGGGCCCCTGTCGCCCCTCCCCCGCTCTTCGCCTATTTAAGCCCTTTCGACCTAAAAACGCAGTACCGATTGACGAAACTCAGAAAGACTCCGGGCGCCGCCGCCATCGCGAAACTCCAATTCGGGGGACAGAACTCTGTTCCGGCACCCTGTCGGGACGGGAAGTGGGAAGCCATCTCCATCAACGCCATCGCCTCCATCATGCTCCGTGAGTAGTTCCCCCATGGACTACGGGTTCTAGCTGTAGCTAGTTGGTATACTCTCCCCCATGTACTTCAATACAATGATCTCATGAGCTGCCTTACATGATTGAGATTCATCTGATGTAATCGGTGTTGTGTTTGTTGGGATCCGATGGATTGTTACGTTATGATTGTCTATCTATAAAGTTTGTGAAGTTATTGTTGTTGCAATCTTGTTGTGTTTAATGCTTGTCACTAGGGCCCGAGTGGCATGATCTTAGATTTGAGCTCTATAATTATTGCTTAGATTGTATCTACAAGTTGTATGCACATGTCTATGTCCGGAACCAAAGGCCCCAAAGTGACAGAAATTGGGACAACTGGAGGGAAAGGCTTAGATATGAGGATCACATGTTTTCACGGAGTGTTAATGCTTTGTTCCGATGCTCTATTAAAAGGAGTACCTTAATTTCCAGTAGTTTCCCTAGAGGCCCGGCTGCCACCGGCTGGTAGGACAAAAGATGTTGTACAAGTTTCTCATTGCGAGCACGTATGACTATATATGGGAAACATGCCTACATGATTAATAGACTTGATATTCTGTCTTAATGCTATTTCAATCCTATCAATTGCCCAACTGTAATTTGTTCACCCAACACTTGTTATTGGAGAGTTAGCACTAGTGTAGATAGCTGGGAACCCCCCATCTCGCATCATCATATACTCGTTCTACATGTCATTGGAAGTAGTATCAACTATTTTCTGGTGTCATTGCTCTCATATTATGCTACTGCTGCTGTGTTACTTTTACTACTCTCATATTCTGCTGCTTTCACATCACCCCCGTTACTAGTGCTTTTCCAGGTGCCTGAATTGACAACTCAGTTGTTAAGGCTTATAAGTATTCTTTCTCCCTTGTGTCGAATCAATAAATTTGGGTTTTACTTCCCTCGAAGACTGTTGCGATCCCCTATACTTGTGGGTCATCAATCCACCTGTTCCTCAGACACATCTTCTTCATTGACTTCTTCCAAAATGGGTCCCAGCTCTTTTCTGTACTGCTTCTGAATAGTGAAAGCTTTATCACTCCCAGATTTTATCAAAGTATGAAGGAACTGTGTATATGCAGTAGAAGCAGAAGCACTAGAGGAAGCTTGCCCAGGAGACATAACTGATGGAGCAAAAGCTTTAGTAACAGATTTGTGCACCTCAGCCAACACATTTTTGTCACCACTGTTATCTTGCAGGGGAATGGTATTGATAGGATCCACATCCATCTCACCATCAATCTTGTCCTGAGTGTCTCTCTCAAACAATTTCCTTTCGCCATTATCTCTGCCAGAAGCAACATAAATTGTTGCAGTAGTTTTTCTGGTTGAAGCATTAATTCTATCAGAGGTATTTGCTATCCTGGGAGGAGCAGATTGAGAACCTGCATCAGAATCATTCCTGCCAGTTCTTTGTCTTTTTGGTGTCCCATGATCCCCCTCCCCACCCTGATTAGCATCAGCAACCAAGATTCTGGTACCAGGAGTAGGGGTAGGTTCACACAACTCTCTTGTGTACTGAAGCTCATAGAAACCTCCTTCATCTCACCAATTCTTGTATTGGGAACAAGAGATAAATCCTGACTCCCAATCTTAACTCTGACATAGGAGAAGTTCCTGAGAAAGTTTTTGTCAAGAGCCAAAGGTTTACCTACCAGGCTGGCAGCATAGAAAACAGTGGATCTGCATCTGAAATTCATGGGAATTCCTTTCACCCGAAACCAAGCTTCTTCCATCCTAGAAACTGGTTGGATATCACCAACCCATTTTTCCAAAGAAATAATAGCACCAGGAACCGTCTTCATGAAGAGTTTGCCAAAATGTGCAAGTTCATCAATGGCCTTAGCAGAGGGGAATCTCGTTCTGAACTCAGTAGGAGATACTTCTTTTGCAAAAAACCTCCAATTAATCTTCATGGATTGAGCCCATACATTAAACTCATGCTCAATATTTCTGTTGTTTACTTCACCTTTTTCAACAGTGATATGTGCATAGTTCAGTTGTTCTACAGGTTGGTTCTCCATAATAGGAACTAGGATAGAATAGAACCCAGAACCAAATTCTTCACTGCCATAGAAAGGTGCCTTATAGTCCCATGGTTCTCTATTCTGACAAACTTCAAAGTGATGTTCACCACAACAGTTCATGCAAGACCCTTTGAATTTAGCAAATCTATTATCAGAAGCCCTAGCAGTAGACACATTCATGCCCAGAGCCGGTGGAGGTACAGAGGACCCCACTGGTTCTGGCAGAACAACAGGAACTGGAGGCACAATCAAGCTAGGTACAGATTGCAGTTGATTTAAACTAGGAACTGGTTGATTTTGGTTCAGACTAACATCAGCTCTATCAACCCCTGCAGCAGCAATCGAAGATGGTATAGAAGAGGTGTTATTCATACTTACGTCAACAGATCTGTGAGGATCCTCCCCATGAGAAGAATCACCAGGCAGCATCTCAGCTCGATGAGCCCAACGATCACGCGCACGAGCTTCATCTTCATTGCGTCTCTTGTCCGCCAGCGCTCTTTCACGAGCCAGACGTTCAGAGATGCGAGACGCCTCCCGACGCCGGTCCTCATCCAAGCGACGCGTTCCTCCACACGGCGGCGCTCCTCAGCACGCATCCGTTCTTGATCTGCCGCTCTTCGATCCTCTTCCCTTCGACGTTCATCTTCGAGTCTCCATTCCGCATCGCGGCGTCTCTCCTCCTCCCAACGGCGCTGTTCATCACGCCGATCCGCCTCGGAACCATGTCGAGGACGATTGGCGAAGTAGTTCCTTGGCGGCGATCTTCTCGGCGGAGAATGCCTAGGGCCACCATACCGTCGATCCATCTACCTGAACGAACGATCTCCGGTCGCCGGTGATTATTCCAAACCAATTTTGTGGTGGATTGGATGTGGGAGATTTGGATCTGGGCGAGAGTAGGTGAGGAACGAAGACGACGACACCCGTCTGATTGGATCTAGGGTTGATCCGAGGCGGAGTGGGAGCAGATAAGGGTCGTCCATGCACAGTACTGGGCTGCGGCCCAGATAACTCAAAGGCCGCCATGGATCGGACCAGACCTCGACCAACACCGAGCCGAACCACATCACAAACGCGCACGCAGGGCGGATCGTGACGAAAATTACGGCGAGAAACAACATCCAACCTCGATTCCGGCCCAATTTTGACCCACACACCATTGATCCAACGGCTCGATCCACCATTAATCGAATCCAGCACCACCTCGGGACCAAGTTGAACCAGATTATGATCAAGCACCGAAACCCTCGATTCAGAAATTTTCAGGAACCCCGAATCCCGCACAATCCTGCCATTGGAGATGGAGATAAGGGCAGCTTTGCGAACCTGACACTCCGGCTGATCGGAGGAGAGGACGGAAGAAGTTGAGTCAGAGGCGGTGGCGGTGGTGGCGGCGGCGGTGGTGGCGGCGGTGGGGTCGCCCGTGTCGCTGGAGCTGAGCGACATCTTTTTCCCAGAATTTCTCGATCCCGGCAGCCTAGAATGCTTAATGACATCCTCTTGTTTGCACAAATCGCCAAAAAAATGCGGTAGTACCAAAAACTCTATACGGTATTGTTATTATGTACAACCCAGCCACCCAGGTTCAAGTTTCGAGGGACACGAATTTGGATTCTTATTATTAAAAAAACAAAATCACTGTAGGGAACTTGTTTTCCCGTGTCAAAGTAACTCCTCGTCACTTTTGTTTTTTGCGAAAGTTTTTACGAAACACAATATAGGCGCATATACTCACACATATGTACATACATTTAACTCTATGAACACACACATACATCATACCCCTGTGAGCACCTCCGAAAAACTGAGTGTAAAAAACTGCCAAAGTAACTCGTCGTCACTTTGATTATGATCAGATGAACAACAGATGGCTACCTTTGCCGGTTACACTACACACGTCCAGTTCACAAGACAGGTTAAGCTCTCGCTCCATCTTCCATCCAAAGAAGAAACAATCCAATTCCGGTCACCCGGGCGAGCTTCTAGAATTAACCGAAGCAGACATTGAACTTCTCGAGGACGAGCTCGCGACGGTCGCCATCGCCCAAACCGAGAGCCACCGGCCGAGGACGCCTCCTCATTTTCCCCCGATCTGTTATCCCCGGCACCGCGGCAGGCGTGCGTGTTCGTCCACCCGTAGATCGCCATCTTTTTCCCCAACTGATGGCTACGCATTCCCTCCATGCGGTGCGGTGCGGTGCGGCGCGGGGTTCTCGCTTCGGTTCTACGGAAACCCCCCGTGCGTGGCTATGCTAAAATGGGCACGACTCGGACGACGGAAGCGGTGACCCGCCTGGTGCGCCAAGACGTCACCTATGCACTAACAGAACCATTTTCATGTCTCGCCTGATGGTGGTCTTCTGAGTTCACTCGTTCAGTAGTGATCGGAGCAGTCGGCGGTGCATGAACATTGTAAAACGTCTCGATGGTGTTGGAATTCAGATATTGGCACATGCAATACGAATGAACTGGGTGCTAGACTGGGAGGTCCGAGCACTTGTTGGTTAATGGGTATAACTTCTCGTGTGGTGTAGGATATTTTTATTTGTCGAGAATACGTTTAAAGGGCGTGCCAAACTTTTATAGAAGGATCATAGTACAATTTCATGGTAGCTAGGGTTAGTCCAAAGACAACCACCATAGTCATTACAGCTACAACACAAAATAATTGGTCCTAGATTGAGAGACAAAGCCATGTCTCGACCGATGTCGGATGCCTCCGGAGATCAACAACTACAACTATATTTTTCATATCGACCCACCATATACCCTTGATGCCTAAATTAAAGAAAATTGCAAGTAGATGGTGGGACTTGGTCGGTTCCAAGAAGGACATCGTCTTGGACCTGATTGCTCCTCAATATCAATCTTGTACAATGACGAGTGCAACATAGAACCTCCAAGCCGTATCTCCAAACGCGACACTCCCAACAGAGTGGCACGACGTGGATGTTGCCATCACGCCGATCCAACTCCAAACCTAGGCTTTCGCCTGGAGACATCTACCAAACTGAAGTGAGAGAGAGTGAAGTGTTGGCACACCTCGGTGACACCTCCAAGGAGAGGAACGACACCCACGGGTGTCGTAGTCACCGGTACCGACGACCGAAGAGGGAAAGACTTTCGTTTGTATCGCCGCACACCTCTCCCTTCCCTCCGATCGTACTAGGGCAACCGTTCATGTTGTTCACACCGCCGCTGCCATCACCATCACTTCACATCGTAACCAAAGCGTCTCGGACCACCTGTGACCTGCACGGACGAGAACACCCTTCTTCATGCAGTCCCCACCCTTCTTCCACCTCCTGCACGGTCTAAGACCCACCGTGCCGCATCTGTCACACTTGTGTTAGGAAATTCAAAATGGACATCCTCTTTGTCCTTGTACAAGAAGTATTACGTACTAGCTACTAGCTAATTTTCCACGTGTACATTTGGTGCCTATGTGTTGCTTTCTGCAAGATTTCAGTTAGTTTTCAGTGATCACCTTTACCCAACTGACTTCTGTTAGCAGTTCACTGGCTCTTGGAGCTGGGCCAAAATTATAGCCCCTATAATGTAGTGTGTTCCGTTCGATCAATTCTTTTTTATCGCTCTCCTACAAAACCATTTAAAGAAATTAGCCGAGGAATATAGGATGGCCTGGGCAACCATCATCCAGAACTGGTCAGTCAGTTGGATCGGATCAGACATCAACATTGTGACAATTGCCAAGCGCTGGATTGACGAGAAAGGAAACACCTCAATTATACTCCCTCCAACTAAATGTCGGAAATTTAATACTAAGCTATTTCCGACTAATTAAGTTAGTACAACTTTTGTTCTAAGTTTTTGACACTTATTATGGATCGCAGGGAGTACAAAGGACTAGAGGGAAGTCAAACATATCAATTATACAATGAATTAGCATTCTCCTAAAAAAACTTTAAAAGAATTAACCGAGGAATTTAGGATGGCTCGGGAATCAATCACCAGGAACCGGTCAGTTAGCTGGATCGGATCAGACATCAGCTTTTGGCCAATTGCCAAGTGCAGGATTGGAGGGAAAGGAAGCATGCATCGATCTCAATTATACAAACAGAAAAAAGAGGATATGTAAACGTCTCCACGGTTCCAAGTAGAGCACCACATAGAGGTGTCAAATCCCATCAGGCAGTATGATGATATCCTAAGCATGTATCTCTTTCAGACGGGTGCAGCTGATCGACACCGGCCGTTTTTTCCCACACCTAATAAAAATGTCATAGAGCATGCGGTTTAGAACCTAGTGTAAGAGGTATTCCACGATGCAAAACCGCTGGGTTCCCATCAGAAGACAAGTCCAACTGATGGTATGGTGCTAAGAACGTTTCGTCGGGAGATGTTACCAGTAACGTATCACATCAAACGCTTACGTGCATACACTTGTTACTCTACACCACTAGCTACCTTTTCAGAATCTTCAGAAGAAATACATATGTCTAGCGTGGAACACCAGCTTACTACAAATATACTGCAATCAGGGTGTCTGACTCCAATCACCGACGTCTTTAACTCGTTGCTCACCTTGACACCTGCAGTGCATCTTCCAAAAACTGAAATTTTAAGTTTTAACCGTGTATATGTTTTCCCGAGAAAGGACCTTTTAATTAGGAGTGTGTCTTGAGTGTGGCGTACGATGTACCGTGGTAATCGCCATGTAATACCGCAAGAGAAATTATATACCCTTTTTTTTAGATCAAAGGGCACAGGCCCAACGTGAAATTAATAACGTCCTCAACATCGACAAGGTATAAAGAGCTGAACCCAGCTTACAACACACACCCACACACCCATACGAATTGCCAACATGGCTACAACTGGAAACTCGAACGACGATCACGACCCTTACGAAGCCTACGAAGACTCGGAGAAGACATCGGACATCAATAGTGTCGGGCTGGAGCTCACCCTAGAGAGAGCCATCGAACACGCACGCCGTCAAAAGAACTCCCCGCCACTGGCAGCGCCACCAGTGACCGACCACCATTGTGCATCGACCACCGCCGTTCGAACCCCAACAAGCAGTGATGTCTACGGGTGCTTCTATTCTTGTAGACAGTGTTGGGCCTCCAAGAGCAGAGGTTTGTAGAACAGTAGCAAGTTTTCCTTAAGTGGATCACCCAAGGTTTATCGAACTCAGGGAGGAAGAGGTCAAAGATATCCCTCTCAAGCAACCCTGCAATCACGATACAAGAAGTCTCTTGTGTCCCCAACACACCTAATACACTTGTCAGATGTATAGGTGCACTAGTTCGGCGAAGAGATAGTGAAATACAAGTAGTATGGATGTATATGAGTGGTAATAGCAATCTGAATAAAATATGGCAGCAAGTAAACATGCAACAGAACAGTAAATAAACGGTGTTTGCAGTATTGGAAACAAGGCCTAGGGATCATACTTTCACTAGTGGACACTCTCAACATTGATCGCATAATAAATAATAACTTCTCTCATTTGTGCTACATATACTCTTGTTTGATAATGAACACCATTCGTTGCGTAGGATTACACGAACCCTCAATGCCGGAGTTAACAAGCTCCACAACATTCGATATTCATGTTTAAGTAACCTTAGAGCATAATAGATCTTTGCAAAATAGACCGAGTACTAACATAGCATACACACTGTCACCTTTACACTATGAAGGGGGAATAGATCACATCAATACTATCATAGCGATAATCAACTCCATAACCTACAAAAGATTATGATCATAATCTACGACAAGAACCACACGATGCACACACTGTCACCATTACACCATGCAGGAGGAATAGACTACTTTAATAACATCACATGAGTAGCACATAGACTAGTAGCGATACAAAGCACATTGCAATCATAAAGGGATATAAATAAGCACTTCACTATGCCATTCATAACAGTGAATAAGTATTCTGTGAAATATAGCCTAAGAGACCCACACGGTGCACACACTGTCACCTTTACACACGTGGGACAAGGAGTCTCCGGAGATCACATAAGTAAAACCCACTTGACTAGCATAATGACATCTAGATTACAAGCATCATCATATGAATCTCAATCATGTAAGGCAGCTCATGAGATTATTGTATTGAAGTACATAGAGAGAGATGAACCACATAGCTACCGGTACAGCTCCGAGCCTCGATGGAGAACTACTCCCTCCTCATGGGAGCAGCAGCGTTATGCGATGGCGGTGAAGATGGCAGTGGTGTCGATGGAGAAGCCGGGGGCACTTCCCCGTCCGGCGGCGTGCCGGAACAGAGACTCCTGTCCCCAGATCTTGGCTTCGCGATGGCGGCTCTGGAACTTTTCTCGTACCGTGGCTTATTCGTATCGGGGTTTTAGGTCACGGAGCTTATATAGGCGAAAGGGGAGCCTCGGAGGGGCCCTGGTGGGGCCAGACAACAGGCCGGCGCCCCCCTCTGGCCGCGCCGCCACCATGTGTGGTGGGCCTGTGGCCCCCTCTGCGACTCTCGGATGTTGGAAGCTTCCGGTGAAAATAGGGGGCGTTGATTTCGTCCGATTCGAGAATATTTCCTTACTAGGATTTCTGAAACCAAAAACAGCAGAAAAAGAACGGCACTTCGGCATCTCGTCAATAGGTTAGTTCCGGAAAATGCATCAAAAAGATATAAAGTGTGAACAAAACATGTAGATATTGTCATAAAACAAGCATGGAACATCAGAAATTATAGATACGTTGGAGACGTATCAGCATCCCCAAGCTTAGTTCCTACTCGTCCTCGAGTAGGTAAACGATAACAAGAATAATTTCTGAGGTGACATGCTACCATCATAATCTTGATCAACATTATTGTAAAGCATATGACATGAATGGTATGATTCAAAGCAATGATCTATAGTTTGACAAATAGATGACATATAGCAAAACTTTTCATGAATAGTACTTTCAAGACAAGTATCAATAAGTCTTGCATAAGAGTTAACTCATAAAGCAATAAATTCAAAGTAAAGGCATCGAAGCAACACAAAGGAAGATATAAGTTTCAGCAGTTGCTTTCAACTTTCAACATGCATATCTCATGGATATTTGTCAACACAAAGTAATATGATGAATGCAAATAAGCAAGTATGTAAGAATCAATACACAGTTGACACAAGTGTTTGCTTCTAAGATGGAAGGAAATGGGTAAACTGACTCAACAATAAAGTAAAAGAATGGCCCTTCGCAGAGGGAAGCAGGGATTAAATCATGTGCTAGAGCTTTTCAAGTTTTGAAATCATATAGAGAGCATAAAAGTAAAATTTTGAGAGGTGTTTGTTGTTGTCAACGAATGGTAATGGGTACTCTAACTACCTTATCAACCAGACTTTCAAGAGCGGCTCCCATGAAGGACGTTATCTCTACCAGCAAGGTAGATCATCCCTCTTCTCTTTTGTTTAAACATGTACTTTAGTTTTATTTATTAGATGACACTCCCCCAACCTTTGCTTACACAAGCCATGGCTAACCGAATCCTCGGGTGCCTTCCAACATTCACATACCACGGATGAGTGTCTATTTGCAAATTTAAGTTGCTTTCTGATAGATCAGAGCAAAACATGTGAAGAAAATTATTAATGCAAGTTAATTAATTGGGGCTGGGAACCCCATTGCCAGCTCTTTTTGCAAAATTATTGGATAAGCGGATGAGCCACTAGTCCATTGTGAAAGTCTGTCAAAAGTAAATGACAAGATCGAAAGATAAAACACCACATACTTCCTCATGAGCTATAAAACGTTGACACAAAAAAAGAGATAATAGCTTTTGAATTGTTTAAAGGTAGCACATGAAGTATTTACTTGGAATGGCAGGAAATACCACATAGTAGGTAGATATGGTGGACACAAATGGCATGGGTTTTGGCTCAAGGTGTTTGGATGCACGAGAAGCATTTCCTCTCAGTACAAGGCTTTGGCTAGCAAGGTTGTTTGAAGCAAACACAAGTATGAACCGGTACAGCAAAACTTACATAAGAACATATTGCAAGCATTATAAAACTCTACACTGTCTTCCTTGTTGCTCAAACACTTTTACCAGAAAATATCTAGACCTTAGAGAGACCAATCATGCAAACCAATTTCAACAAGCTCTATGGTAGTTCTCCACTACTAGATTTAACTACATGATTGATACGTCTCCAACGTATCGATAATTTCTTATGTTCCATGCCACTTTATTGATGATACCTACATGTTTTATGCACATTATATGTCATATTTATGCATTTTCTGGAACTAACCTATTAACAAGATGCCGAAGAGCCAGTTGCTGTTTTCTGCTGTTTTTGGTTTCAGAAATCCTAGTAACAAAATATTCTCGGAATTGGACGAAATCAACGCCTAGGTTCCTATTTTGCCCGGAAGCATCCAGAACACCGGAGCGCGAGATGGGGGCCCCCACACCGGGCGCGGGCCCAGGCCTGGCCGCGCCACCTGGTGGTGAGGGCACCCTGGTGCCCCTCCGAGGCTCCCCTTTCGCCTATTTAAAGGTCCTGACCTAAAACCCCGACGGAAGAAGCCACGGTACGAGAAAAGTTCCAGAGCCGCCGCCATCGCGAAGCCAAGATCTGGGGGACATGAGTCTCTGTTCCGGCACCCTGCCGGAGCGGGGAAGTGCCCCCGGAAGGCTTTTCCATCAACACCGCTGCCATCTCCACCGCCATCTTCATCACCGCTTCTGCTCCCATGAGGAGGGAGTCGTTCTCCATCGAGCCTCGGGGCTGTACCGGTAGCTATGTGGTTAATCTCTCCTATGTACCTCAATACAATGATCTCATGAGCTGCCTTACATGATTGAGATTCATATGTGTTTTGTATCACTATTCATCTATGTGCTACTCTAGTGATGTTATTAAAGTACTCTATTCCTCCTCCACGTGTGTAAAGGTGACAGTGTGTGCACCGTGTGAGTACTTGGCATAGGCTATGATTATGATCTCTTGTAGATTATGAAGTTAACTATTGCTATGATAATATTGATGTGATCTATTCCTCCTACATATGCATGAAGGTGACAGTGTGCATGCTATGCTAGTACTTGGTTTAGTCTTTTGATCTATCTTACACTAAAGGTTACTAAAATATGAGCATTATTGTGGAGCTTGTTAACTCCGGCATTGAGGGTTCGTGTAATCCTACGCAATGTGTTCATCATCCAACAAAAGTGTAGAGTATGCATTTATCTATTCTGTTATGTGATCAATGTTGAGAGTGTCCACTAGTGAAAGTCTATTCCCTAGGCCTTGTTCCTAAATATCGCTATCGCTGCTTGTTTACTGTTTTACTGCGTTACTACTGCTGCGTTACTACGCATGTTTACTTCCTGCAATATTACTACCATCAACTGCACGCCAGCGAGCTATTTTCTGGCGCCGTACTACTGCTCATATTCATTCATACCACTTGTATTTCACTATCTCTTCGCCGAACTAGTGCACCTATTAGGTGTGTTGGGGACACAAGAGACTTCTTGCTTTGTGGTTGCAGGGTTGCATGAGAGGGATATCTTTGACCTCTTCCTCCCTGAGTTCGATAAACCTTGGGTAATCCACTTAAGGGAAACTTGCTGCTGTTCTACAAACCTCTGCTCTTGGAGGCCCAACACTGTCTACAAGAATAGAAGCACCCGTAGACATCAAGCACTTTTCTGGCGCCGTTGCCGGGGAGGGAAGGTAAACGGCACTCACACATTGGCAAGCCCGGCAACTAAGCACTTTTCCTCCCTCGTCAACTACGCGCCAAGCACTTTTCTGGCGCCGTTGCCGGGGAGGAAAGGTAAAAGGCACTCATACTCCGGTTCCAGGTAACAGTACTTTTCCGGCGCCATTGTGTGTGTGCTCGAAGCTATTTCCTTTAGACTCTGCAATTGCGACATTTGGTTTCTTGTTTACACTAGTTAGGCATAATGGACAACAATGACCTTTTTATTCTATTTCCTGATTTAAGACATGGATGGTTTGATGCGAAAATTAAAAAACCCATGGAACATATTAATATGAATGCTTTGAACACTATTGTTGCTAATGCTATGGAAAATTCTAAGCTTGGGGAAGCTGGCTTTGATGAGCATGATATTTTTAGTCCCCCAAGCATTGAGGAGAAAATTTACTTTGATGATACTTTGCCTCCCATTTATGATGATTATAATGATAGTAGTCTTTTGTTACCACCTGTTATGGAGGATAAATTTGATTATGATTACAATATACCTCCTATATTTGATAGCTACTTTGTTGAATTTGCTCCCACTACAACTAATAAAATTGATTATGCCTATGTGGGTAGTAATTATTTTATGCATGAGACTCATGATAAGAATGCTTTATGTGATAGTTATATTGTTGAGTTTGCTCATGACGCTACTGAAAGTTATTATGAGAGAGGAAAATATGGTTGTAAAAATTTTCATGTTACTAAAACACCTCTCTATGTGCTGAAATTTTTGAAGCTACACTTGTTTTATCTTCCTATGCTTGTTACCTTGCTCTTCATGAACTTGTTTATTTACAAGATTCCTATGCATAGGAAGCATGTTAGACTTAAATGTGTTTTGAATTTGCCTCTTGATGCTCTCTTTTGCTTCAACTTCTATTTCTTGCGAGTGCATCATTAAAACTGCTGAGCCCATCTTAATGGCTATAAAGAAAGAACTTCTTGGGAGATAACCCATGTGTTTATTTTACTACAGCAATTTTTGTTTTGTTGAGTCTTGGAAGTTGTTTACTACTGTAGCAACCTCTCCTTATCATGTTTTTGTGCCAAGTAAAGTTTCTATGTCAAAGTTGATGTTATATTTGGGATCGCTGCGCAGAAACAGCATTGCTGTCTGTCACGAATCTGGGCACAGTTCTCTGTAGAAAATTCGAAAAAATCTGCCAATTTACGAGCGTGATCCTCAGATATGTACGCAACTTTCATTAGTTTTGAGTTTTTCCATTTGAGCAAGTCTGGTGCCATCTTTAAATTCGTCTTTACGGACTGTTCTGTTTTTGATAGATTCTGCCTTTTATTTCGCATTGCCGCTTTTGTTAAGTTGAATGAGTTTCTTTGTTCCATTAACTTTCAGAAGTTTTGTGCAATGTCCAGAAGTGTTAAGAATGATTGTGTCACCTCTGAACATGTGAATTTTGATTATGCACTAACCCTCTAATGAGTTTGCTTGAAGTTTGGTGTGAAGGAAGTTTTCAAAGGTCAAGAGAGGAGTATGATATACTATGATCAAGAGGAGTGAAAGCTCTAAGCTTGGGGATGCCCCCGTGGTTCATCCCTGCATATTTCAAGAAGACTCAAGCATCTAAGCTTGGGGATGCCCAAGGCATCCCCTTCTTCATCGATAAACACTACAAGAAAAGTTGCCATGGCCGACGAAGTTGAAGTCGCGCCGTGGTTGCTGGTGTACCATGGCCGACGATTTTGGTCCCTCCGTGGTGCATGTCAAAACTTTTTTTTCTCGTTTTTGAGGCCACCTAGCCCGACGAAAGCGGCCAAAACGTGGCGTATGGTGGCCCGGGACGTGGTGCATCTCGAAATCTCGGGTTCGCCGGCCGAGTCAACGCAAATCCGCACCGCCGAGGGATGTAGGGCCCAGATGGCAGCCTCTCTGGCATTGTTTTTTTTCTACATCGCGCCATCTCGTTCAACGAGCCGTTTACGATGCAGGATCATGGGTCCCGCATGTCATCCTCTATGAACCAAAATTCTTTCTATTCTTGGATTTTTTTGACCCCCTGATTTCTGGCTACTTCCTTTTTCTTTTGATCCCTTGCCGCCTTGGAAACGTTGAGACCGCTGCTGCTAAATGGGACCCGCATGTCATCCTCTATGTGCAATCAACTTTCTTTTCTTGGAGTTTTTTTGGCACCTCAAATTTGGTCACTTGCCTTTTTCTTTCGATCCCCTGCCGCCTCTCAAACGGTGATACCGCTGCTGCTAGTGGGACCCGCATGTCATCCTCTATGTACTATAAAACTTTCTTTTCCTGGATTATTTTTGGCACCTCAAATTTGGTCACTTGCCTTTTTCTTTCGATCCCCTGCCGCCTCTCAAACGGTGATACCGCTGCTGCTAACTGGGACCCGCATGTCATCCTCTATGTACTATAAAACTTTCTTTTCATGGATTATTTTTGGCACCTCAAATTTGGTCACTTGCCTTTTTCTTTCGATCCCTGCCGCCTCTCAAACGGTGATACCGCTGCGCTATGGGACCCGCATGTCATCCTCTATGTACTATAAAACTTTCTTTTCATGGATTATTTTTGGCACCTCAAATTTGGTCACTTGCCTTTTTCTTTCGATCCCTGCCGCCTCTCAAACGGTGATACCGCTGCTGCTAACTGGGACCCGCATGTCATCCTCTATGTACTATAAAACTTTCTTTTCTTGAATTATTTTTGGCTCCTCATATTTTTTCACTTGCCTTTTTCTTTCGATCCCCTGCCGCCTCTCAAACGGTGATACCGCTGCTGCTAAATGGGACCCGCATGTCATCCTCTATGTACTATAAAACTTTCTTTTCTTATTTTTGGCACCTCATATTTGGTCACTTGCCTTTTTCTTTCGATCCCTGCCGCCTCTCAAACGGTGATACCGCTGCTGCTAAATGGGACCCGCATGTCATCCTCTATTTACTATAAAACTTTCTTTTCTTGGATTTTTTTGGCACCTCATATTTGGTCACTTGACTTTTTCTTTCGATCCCCTGCTGCCTCTCAAACAGTGATACCGCTGCTGGCTCATGGGACCCGCATGTCATCCCTCTATGTACTATAAAACTTTCTTTTCTTGAATTATTTTTGGCTCCTGATATTTTTTCACTTGCCTTTTCTTTCGATCTCATGCCACGTTTGAAACGTTGAGGAACCTGCTGGCTCATGGGACCCGCATGTCATCCTCTATGTACTATAAAAGTTATTTTTCTTGGTTTTTTTTCACCATCTGATTTTTGGCAATTTCTTTTTTCTTTTGATCCCCTGCCACCTCTCAAATGATACCGCTGCTGCTAAATGGGACCCGCATGTCATCCTCTATGTACTATAAAACTTTCTTTTCTTGAATTATTTTTGGCTCCTCATATTTGGGCACTTGCCTTTTTCTTTCGATCTCATGCCACGTTTGAAACGTTGAGGAACCTGCTGGCTCATGGGACCCGCATGTCATCCTCTATGTGCTATAAAAGTTTCCTTTGTTGGATTTTTTTTCACCCTCTGATTTTTGGCTTGCCTTTTTCTTTTGATCCCCTGCCCCCTTTGAAACGTTGAGTAAGCTGTTGGCTCAAGGGACCCGCATGTCATCCTCTATGTCCATCAACTTTCCTTTCTTGGATTTTTTTTCACCCCCTAATTACTAGCTACTTTCTTTTTCTTTTGATCTCAAGCCGCATTACAAACATTGAGACCGCTGCTGCAAAATGGGACCCACATGTCATCCTCTATGTACAATAAAGTTTCTTTTCTTGGATTATCTTTTGCTCCTGATATTTTGTCACTTGCCTTTTTCTTTCGATCTCATGCCGCCTTTGAAACGTTGAGTAAGCTGCTGGCTCATGGGTCCCGCATGTCATCCTCTACGAACAATAAAAGTTTCCTTTCTTGGAGTTATTTTTGACCCCTAATTTCTGGCTATTTGCCTTTTTCTTTGGATCTCCTGCCCCTTTGAAACGATGAGGACGCTGTTGGCAGGTCGGTCCCACAAGTCATCCTCTATGAACAATAAAAGTTTCCTTTGATGGATTTTTTTTGAACCCCTAATTAATTTCTGGATATTTCCTTTTTTTTTCTTTGATCCCCTGCCGCCTTGGAATCGTTGAGGATGCTGCTGCCTCATGGGTCCCGCATGTCATCCTCTCAGAACGGTAAATGTTTCTTTTCTTGGATATTGTTTACCAAATGATTTTTGGCTTATTTTTTCTTTCGATCTCCTGCCGCCTTTAAAACGTTGAGGACGCTGCTGGCTCACGGGTCCCACATGTCAGCCTCTATGAACAATAAGCGCGAGGACGCTGCTGCCTCATGGGTCCCGCATGTCATCCTCTCAGAACGAAAATGTTTCTTTTCTTGGATTTTTTACCAACAGATTTTTGGTTTATTTTTTCTTTCCATCCCCTGCCGCCTTTAAAACGACGCTGCTGGCTCATGGGTCCACGATGTCAGCCTCCCCGTACAAGAAACATGTGATATCTTGATTATTTTGCAGACAATAAACAGTGTATTGCGCTCTGAGCTATTGCAAACGGATAAATTAAATCTTTATTTTTAAAACATATATCTTGAATCTCCTTGTTTTTTGTTTTGGCGAAGCATAGGACTTTCCTGTTTTTTTTTTGAGAAAAATCCGAACTATCATGTTCTGGAGTGGGCTGAAATTGTACGTGTCAAAAGGCCCAGAAGGATAGTTCGAAGGCCCAGATGTCTAGATGCAGCCCAATTGAAATCTTTCTTTTCTTGGATTTTTTTCACCCCCTGATTTCTGGCTACTTCATTTTTCTTTTGGTCCTGTGCCGCCTTGGAAACGTTGAGACCGCTGCTGCAAAATGGGACCCGCATGTCATCCTCTATGTACAATAAAGTTTCTTTTCTTGGATTATTTTTGGCTCCTGATATTTGGTCACTTGCCTTTTTCTTTCGATCTCATGCCACGTTTGAAACGTTGAGGAATCTGCTGGCTCATGGGACCCGCATGTCATCCTCTATGTACAATAAAAGTTTGATTTCTTGGATTTTTTTCACCCTCGATTTTTGGCTATTTCCTTTTTCTTTTGATCCCCTGCCGCCTTTGAAACGTCCAGAGCTGCTGGCTCATAGGTCCCACATGTCAGCCTGTATGAACGATAAAGCTTTCCTTTCTTGGAGTTTTTTTGACCCCCTAATTTCTGGCTACTTTCTTTTTCTTTTGATCTCAAGCCGCATTTGAAACGTTGGGACCGCTGCTGCAAAATGGGACCCGCATGTCATCCTCTATGTACAATAAAGTTTCTTTTCTTGGATTATTTTTGGCTCCGATATTTGGTCACTTGCCTTTTTCCTTCGATCCCATGCCACGTTTGAAACGTTGAGGAACCTGCTGGCTCATGGGACCCGCATGTCATCCTCTATGTACTACAAAAGTTTATTTTCTTGGGTTTTTTTTCACTCTCTGATTTTTGGCTATTTCCTTTTTCTTTTGATCCCCTGCCGCCTTGGAAACGTTGAGTAAGCTGCAAACTCGTGGGACCCGCATGTCATCCTCTATGTACAATCAATTTTCTTTTCTTGGAGTTTTTTTTACCCCTAATTTCTGGCTACTTTCTTTTTCTTTTGATCTCAAACCGCATTTGAAACGTTGGGACAGCATGTCATCCTCTATGTACAATAAAAGTTTCTTTTTTTGGATTATTTTTCACCCTCTGATTTTTGGTCACTTGCCTTTTTCTTTCGATCTCATGCCGCCCTTGAAAACGTTGAGGAACCTGCTGGCCCATGGGACCCACATGTCATCCTCTATGTACTATAAAAGTTTCTTTTCTTTGATTTTTTTCACCCTCTGATCTTTGGCTATTTCCTTTTTCTTTTCATCCCCTGCCGCCTTGGAAACGTTAGTAAGCTGCTGACTGGTGGGACCCGCATGTCATCCTCTATGTACAATCAAGTCTCTTTTCTTGGATTTTTTTTACCCCCTTATTTTTGGTCACTTGCCTTTTTCTTTCGATCTCATGCAGCCTCTGAAACGTTGAGAAGCTGCTGGCTCATGGGACCCACATGTCATCCTCGATACTATAAAAGTTTCTTTTCTTGGATTTTTTCACCCTCTTATTTTTGGCTGTTTCCTTTTTCTTTTGATCCCCTGCCGCCTTGGAAACATTGATTAAGCTGCTGACACAAGGGGCCCGCATGTCATCCTCTATGTACAATCAACTTGCAAGATCTTGGGGCGGAAGAGCTTGTATAAGTGGGACCCATATGTCATCCTCTATGTACAATAAAAGTTTCTTTTTCTTGGATTATTTTTTGCTCCTGGTATTTGGTCTCTTTCCTTTTTCTTTCGATCTCATGCCGCTCTGAAACGTTGAGTAAGGTGCTGGGTCATGGGACCCGCATGCCATCCTCTATGTACAATCAACTTTTTTTTCTGGGATTTTACCCCTAATTTCTGGCTACTCTTTTTCTTTTGATCTCAAGCCGCATTTGAAACGTTGACACCGCTGCTGCAAAATGGGACCCGCATGTCATCTTTTATGTACAATAAAGTTTCTTTTCTTGGATTATTTTTTGCTCCTGATATTTGGTCACTTGTCTTTTTCTTTCGATCTCATGCCCCCTTTGAAACGTTGAGGAAGCTGCTAGCGCATGGGTCCCGCATGTCATACTCTATGAACAATAAAAGTTTCCTTCCTTGGAGTTATTGTTTACCGCTAATTTCTGGCTACTTCCTTTTTTCTTTTGATCCCCTGCCGCCTTGGAAACGTTGAGTAAGCTGCTGACACAAGGGGCCCGCATGTCATCCTCTATGTACAATCAACTTGCAAGATCTTGGAGCGAAAGAGCTTGTATAAGTGGGACCCATATGTCATCATCTATGTACAATAAAAGTTTCTTTTCTTGGATTATTTTTTGCTCCTGATATTTGGTCACTTTCCTTTTTCTTTCTATCTCATGCCGCCACTGAAACGTTGAGTAAGGTGCTGGCTCATGGGACTGTACAATAAAGTTTCATTTCTTAGATTTTTTTTACCCACTGATTTTTGCTAACTTGCCTTTTTCTTTTCGATCATATGCCGCCTTTGAAATTGAGGTCGCCGCTGGCTCATGAGTCCCACAAGTCAGCCTCTATGAACAATAAACCTTTCCTTTGTTGTATTTTTTTTACCCCTAATTTCTGGCTATTTGCCTTTTTCTTTTGATCCCCTGCGGCCTTTGAAACGATGAGGACGCTGCTGGCAGGTCGGTCCCACATGTCATCCTCTATGAAGAATATAAGTTTCCTTTTTGGATTTATTTTTGACCCCTAATTTCTGGCTATTTGCCTTTTTCTTCTGATCCCTGCCGACTTCGAAATGATGAGGATGCAGCTGGCAGATCGGTCCCACATGTCAGCCTCTATGAACAATAAATGTTTCCTTTGTAGGATTTATTTTTTACCCCTATTTTCGGGCTACTTGCCTTTTTCTTTGAAACGTTGAGGACGGTACTGTCTCATGGGTCCCACATGGCATCCTCTCTGAACGATAAACCTTCATTTCTTGTTAACGACAGGTTTATCAGTATTATTTTCGCAGACTAATACAAGCTCTTTGGCTCCAAGATCTTGCAAGTTGATAGATTAAATCAAGGAATTATTAGGATATGTTTTAAATTTCAAATCCACTTTATGAATTTTTAAAAATACCGTTATCCATGTGGGTATGGAGCGATCAAGGATTTTCATATTGGGCATGAGCAGTTTCAAAAATTGGAACCCTATAATTCAAAATAAATAAAAACAACTTTTATGTAGAATCTCCGTGTATTTTTTTTTGCCAATCATAGGATCTGTGTTTCATTAGAAAAGGGCCGAAATTGCATGAGCAGAAAGGCCCATTTGAAGTTATTGGGCTTCGACGGCCGGAGCAAGTAGACCGATAACAATTACCATGTAGATGTTCCTTGGCAACCCAAAAGTGAAATATTGGGCCCAACAGGGGAAGGTTGAACAGTACTTTTTCTATTGGGAAGGTGGTACATGGGGTTATCCTGACAAAAAAAATGGAACATGGGTTACTGAAGGTTGCCCATTTGTGCCTAATATGTTTGTCAGCAGGAGCTTTACCTTCCGCCGCCGCCGCTCCGCTTCCGCCGCCGCCGCCATGCCTCGTCGCGGGTCGAGCTACCGGTACGGCGGCGTCTCGAGCTCGGGGTACCGCAGCGTCCGCGCGCGCCCCAAATTAAGGTACTTCCTCCTCGGGACGGCACCTACGATAGGCTCGGCTGGCCTTGGGGCATTTACCCCTAGCCTCTTCCATGCTCAAGTTTTTGAAATGTTTCTGGCTCTGTTCAACACTGGATCAAATTTGTCAACATGACCATTCTTATGGAGTAGCAACGAGTTGAATCTCTCAAAACTCTTTAAGTTCTGCAATATAACGACTAATTGGTACTACCTTATACAAAATGATTACATATCCTTATTTTGGAAGCAAGCAATCACACACTTATAGTTTGCTAGTCAGCTGCACGTAACGTTAAAAATCGGCAATTATAATGAATAAACCTGTAATTTTCACTTAAAATGCATTAAGGAGCATCAAATTTGACAAATCAAACCATGTCGTACTGAAAATTGACATGTCTTTCTCATGCAGAAATGTAAAATTATCCATGCATGTGCGTTTATACAGGTTAAGTTTTGCACGTATTATTTTTTGTAACTTTTCTGACTACCTTCAAAGCTCCAATCCTTCTTCATCATCTTTGTTGTACCGCACTGATGCAAGTGAATGCGAGCTGCTCGCCAGACGCGACTTCGTGTCCGATATGTGTACTATGCCTTCTCCATCTAGTGCTAGTTACGCCTCTGTGCTAATTAATTCAGCACAAACCTCTGTCATTGCAGCTGTGACTCACCTCGACCATTGGAGCCCAATCACAAGAGCGAGCTCAGTCTCAACCAGAGAGGCATGTGTCTCATGGTTAGCTATCTACAACTTGCTGTCTTACTAAAACCGTGCCTATCATATAGAGATCACCTCGCTGGTGTAGTGTAGCAATGGCTGCAAGTAGCTGCTAGCATGAGCGAAGGGGATAAGGAAGAAAAGATTAAAAAAATGGGGTGGGGCCAACAAGCAGGAAAGCTATCTACTGTACTAGCTTTATGGATGTTTCTGGAATTGGGTAGAAAATAGTACTCGATGACACTGTAGCAGCGAATCCCAGAGACCAAAGGCCGTTGGATGATGTCTAATGAACGGCAGAACAAAATCGGCGAAATTAGCTTGAATTTTGATAATAAATCTTGGGCATTTTCCCTCGAACATGATTTATCAACTTTGGGTAGTCTCTGGACTAGTCTCCCTCGTCCACCAATTATTATCATAAACTACTGCGGAAAGTTGAGGGCAGTCCCTAGTCCCGAGCACTTCGCCCACTTCCCCTGGCCTCATCCCAGAGATCTCACACCAACCACCTCACCGTCGACTAGCCGCCAGTCTACAGCCCTCCGAAGAATCCCCAATGGCGGCGACGCCCCTACTAGAGCGCTCCTCACGCGAGCGCATCATCGAGTCTGGCCCACATGTCTTCCGTGCCTGCCGTGTGTCGGCAAGCACGACCGACTTCTCCGTCGGCGAGCCGCCGGCCGTGGGCGAGGGCGAGGCGTCCCCGTACACTATGACAGTGCACATCTTCTTCTCGAGGACGTACGAGCTCAGGAGGATGGCCGGCCCCCTCCCTGCCCCACTGGATGAGGACGATATCACCACTACACCCTGCGAAGAGGTGGTGCTGGATCTTAGCTTGCCTCCGAGGAAGCTGCGTAGTGGGGGCAATGTCGTGCGAACTATGCGCGAGATTCTTGCCCGTGTATGGCTGCTCAAGAACCTGAACCTCACGGAGGAGGAGTGGGACATCATCATGCCTTACGATGTTATGCACCTGATGTGGCAGCAGGCGTGTCGTCGGCTCGGTGGCCTCCACTTCGACCTCACCCTTAGGGTGGACCACCGGCTCATCGTCAACTTGCCGGCGCTGCAGGACAGTTGGGTCCTAGTTGCGCCGGAGGACGGCCACTGCAGCATATGCATGCTGGGGCTGTCGCAGCGCACAACGGTGCGTCTCCGGGGATGCAAACACCCGTTCCATAGGAAGTGCATCTTCTCCTGGTTTGTAACGAACGCCAGCTGCCCTATCTGCCGCGATAAAGTGCTGACCCATCTTATTTTCGATTTGTAGCATAGTATGAATAAAAACCCTGTATGATAGGGATGCCATGCCAACTTGAATCCTATGTCAAGAGAAATTCTATTTGATTGTGGTTATAAGATATTCTGCATTAGTTTGATCTATTATCATTCTATTTTCCTATGGGATATGACCCTATGAATCAAACAGCATGTGATTACTTCCACACAATTAAGTTTGACCAACTTTTAGTAGGACAACAAACATAAATAATTAGTCATCATGGGATTACAATCCAACAGATAATTGTCTTCAGGACTCATACATTTTCCAAATAGAAAAATCAAAACAAATCATGGTTCTTCATCTCACAGCATGATACAGAGACAAGAGTCTAATCATCATCATCATCATCATCATCATCATCATCATCATCATCATCATCATCATCATCACCTCCGTCTTCATTCTGATATTCGTGCATGGTCTCATCCTGCTCGTCCTGTCCATTCTCCTCCTGAGATTCACCAGGTAGCTTCAGTTTATCCATCTCTTTGTCGACTATGCTAACCTCAACAGTGAAATCTACTTCTCCATCATGTGCAGGGATACCTGTATCCAACGAGGTTTCATCAATGTCAGCAACTTTAGTTTGCATACAACCAGCGAAATCATCTTGCTGGGCACCAATTATTGGATCCGCATTCTCATCCAAATCATATATGTTCCTTGCCACAAACTTTTGCACATACTGCCATCCTTTTCTAGATCTGTCTTCCAAGAAAAGTACCTTGGCCGCTTGAGGTACCAAAATATAAGGATCATCCTTGTACCACTGAGCAGTAGTATCGACTGATATGAAATACCCATCATTTCTGGCACCTTTGCCCTTGTTTGGATCTTGGTTGTACCAATAACACTTAAATAGAACCACAGATCGGACAGTAACCTTATCACTATAGAACAACTGAATAACCTCTTCTATGTGACCATAATGGTCAAATGACTCTGATCTCTTTTTTCTGGTTGTCAAGTGATCTCCACTGGTTGTGATGCCACTATTTCGTGTCTTCAAATGTTGTTCACGCTCATAGGAGCTGTAATGGACACCATTGGCATTGCAAGCTGCAGCTACCAACACCCTCTTATCTGGACCACGTGATAGGACAAGGAGATCAGCACTAACAGCGCCTGGATTCTCCGCATGGAGTTTCGAGATCTACGATTACAAAATAGACAAGAGGTCATCTCATGTGAAAACACATAGACAAGTCAGAGTGCAATTGAACATCTTACATATTTCTCAAACCAGTCCTGAAACCCACTCCCACGTGCCGATAGCTTTCCATTCGTTTCCATGTACAACCTGCAAAACATAGCCAAGTCAGCTGAATATATTTCATTTTGATACAAGTTCATAGTATATGCGAGGAACTGAGTAGTTCGTGTGCATAGTACTCACTTAACATATTCATCAGCCTCTGTAGCATTATTCAGCACATACCAAGACAGCTGTTCAAATTCAGACTGCTCTAATGTTTTTTCGGTCCTCTTTCCTATTAGCTCAACACCATGTTTAAAAACAGATCCTCCAACTTCCAAAATTCTGCGACCCCGATTGAATCTGGTCTCAATATCAGGAATATATCTTGAGGCAAATGTATATGCTTCAGCAGCAATATACGCCACTGCAATGCAAGCCTCCGGTCTAGCTTTGTTCCTAACTGTATTCTTGAAAGTGCACAGTCGACGTTCTATAGGGTACATCCATCCATACTGTACCGGACCTCTTAAAAGTGCCTCATCAGGTAGATGAACAGCCAAATGCACCATCACATCAAAGAAGGCTGGAGGATATATCAGCTCCAGCTTGCACAGGATTACTGCTATGTCCACCTTAAGACGTTCTACAACAGCTCTGCTTAGAGTTTTACTACATATTTCCCTAAAGAACCTTCCCAACTCTGCAATCACGTTGTACATATTTGGCTTCACTAAATCTTTAATGCCAATAGCTAAAAGCCTTTGCAGCAGGATGTGACAATCGTGAGTTTTCAACCCTTGGAGCTTGTTTCCTTCAGCATTGAGACAATTTGCAATGTTGGAAGCAAATCCGAACGGGAACATCACACCTCGGAGGTACTCACAAAATAATCTCCTTTTAGGCATCGGCAATGTGAATTCCGCGCCTCGAAATTTATAATGTTTTTCCTTGCCTTTGTTCACTTTGTCATTACGATCCAGTTGCAAGTGCCTGTTAACATTCAATGTTGCACAATCAATCCTAGCATTTGAGCTATCTTTTGTCTTGGATGGAATGTTGAGTAATGTGCCGACAATGCTGTCACATATATTCTTCTCCATGTGCATGATATCAATATTATGCCGAAGCTTCTTACCAGCCCAATACGGCAAGTCCCAAAGAGTGGTCCTGCGCTTATAAAATATTCTCGGTCTATCATTTTCCATTTCCTTCCTCTTGGTACGTGCTGCTATTTCACCTCCCATCTTCCTTTTGGTAGCTGCTAGACTCAGTTCATCTCGTCTCTTCTTCCTTTTTCTATCTGCTACTACTGCTGCTGCATCTTCTGTATTCTTCTCTGCTGTACCTGCTGTGGCGGCTGGTGGTTTTCCTGGTTTAACATTTCTGACCGCTTCTAGGTGCGCCTCCAACTCGTGACTCTTAAAGTGCTGCGGTTTAGTCTTTTTACAGGCCTGATCACCAATAAATTGCAATTTTTTTCTATTTTTTCGGAAACTGTGATCTAATGGAAGGAAACGGCGATGGCCCATATAGCATATCTTGTTTATTATCCTCACTGCCAGCTGATCAGTATCACAGTGAACACATGCATTATAACCTGATGTTACTCTGCCTGACATAGTGCCCAAAGCTGGATAATCATGGGTGCAATACAGTACAGCAGCACGTAATAGAAAATTTTGTTCTTTAGGTTGACACACATCCCGTGTAGGGACACCCTCCCATAATGTTTGCAAGTCTCTAATAAGAGGCTGCATGAACACATCAAAATCCTTCCCAGGAGATTTGGGACCTGGGATGAGTAAGGCCATCATACAGTTCGACTGATCGGTGCATGTCCAGGGAGCCTGGTTGTAAGGTGTAACTAGTACTGGCCACATGCTATACGAGTTGCTCATGTTGCCAAATGGGTTGAATCCATCTGTAGCAAGGCCAAGTCTCAGGTTCCTTGGATCTGCAGCAAAATCTGGATGATCCAGGTCGAATTGCTTCCATTCATCGCCATCAGCAGGATGCCTCAGTAAATCAGGGTCGGGCGTGAGAATCTCTTTGTGCCATCTTGTTTCCCGAGATGTTTGTTCTGAAGCAAACAACCTCTGCAATCTTTGTACAAGTGGAAAGTATCTCAGAACCTTCCAAGGAATCTTTTTCTTACCACCAGCTCCATCATGTTTCCATCTTGATTCCTTACATACTGGACATTCATCGAGGTCATTATACTCCATCCAAAACAGTGCACAGTTATTTTTGCAAAAATCAATCTTCTCATATCCAAGTCCCAGTACCTTGATGTACTGCTTCACCTCATAAAAGGATTTTGGCAGTCCAGCCCCAGGGAGTGCATCGCTGTATGTCTTCGCAACTGCATTGAACGCTTTATTGGTAATCCCCTGGTATGACTTGTCATGAAGTAATTTCACAATTAATTCGAATCTTGACACAACAGAACCAGGGGCCACTAAGCGCTTAGCATCTTCTATCAGGTCATGGAAAAGAGGCTTTTTGTGATAACCATGGGGCTGTTGGCTTGCATATGGATACAGATCCCGTAACAAATTAGCAGTAGCCTCATCCTGGACGAGATCTTCAGGCTGATAACCATCAGAATAAAGAGGATCAATAATGTCAGGCTGATCATAGTGTTCACCATGGTTAATCCACCTGATATATGTCTGGTCCATCCCATAAACGAATAAATGATCTGAGACTACATGTTGAGGCTTGGACCCAATATTCAAACATACGCGGCATGGACAAATCACTTCCTTTGTCTTGTCGCCGTCAGTAAAATCACTAACGTGCTTCATGAAGTCTTCAATACCACTCAAATATGTTGGTGTGGTTAATGAGTCAAATAATATCCAAGTTCTGTCCATCTGTTGAGGAGATAGATGGTCAGAGAAGCGATAAGCTATTTCAACAAACAGGTCACCTACGAATGTAAGCAAGCATACCTGAGCAAACAGGTCGAATATAAAACTATAAATGCTACATTATTTGAGCCGATTTCAGCAAACAAACTGAGTGCAAAACTACGGCTACCTAGCGAACAGATTTTTTTAGGCTGACCACTGGGTTTCCCCACTTATTATTTTTTTATTAATAAAAAGAGGGAAATATGTACAAAAGTTGCTGGAGAGCAGCAACTAAAAGGATCATAGATCCCAAGCAGCAAAATATATATATAATGTTCTACCCATGATATGATTTCCTCTTTGCCTTATGAACAAGGAGAGCAATTTCATCCTTGAATCTCTTGTGCCATCTATAAATGCTTGGGGGGGAGGGGCGAACAGATCTATCGAAAGCAATACAATACCAACACATTCTTTCTTCTTTTTTGCCGTAATTCCGCCGATCTATTAGCAGTGCAAAGAAGCCAAAAGTAATAAGATTACATACAGGTTCATAGACCACCAGGGCCGTACCTGAGAATACGGAGGGCCTGAGCAAAACAAGAAATAGAGGCCCTCAACATGATCATTGGCAACTAAAATGATTTTATATATACTACTCACTCCATTTCAATAAACAATGCACCCTTGTTTTTCGTATTTTATCTTCGAAAAAATATTAATCTATATCTCTCTATTTAAAAATGATGTTTCAATTTTATGTAGATATACATGTATTTAGATGAGTTTAGTTTGCAGATACATGCAAGTTTTGATGAAGTTGAAACATATTTTTCAGGATGAAGTATATAAAAAAATTGATATAAAACTGGTATCATTAGAAAGTATTTTCCAACACGATTCTAACAATGCTGCTTATGTATTATATGATCGTGATATTGTTGTCCTATTTATTTGGTCAAGGTTCACATTGAAATGTGGTAAAATAAATTAAAAGAAGTGCATCGTGTGAAAAGGCAATCTAAGAATTCAAAAGTGCTAATTGTTAGTCGAAACATGACATCATTGAGACAAAATATTAATATTCATTGGAAGACTAACTGAATTAGCTGCACTCGCGATGAAAGAGAAAGAGAAGATACGGGTAAGAGCAAGTACAATAAGGTACAGTCTTTTTTTTGTTTGTTTGGGTTGCTCATCAAGCTTATCGCTCGATACAATAAGGTACAGTCAGCGGGAGTGGTGTTTGGAACATGGGTGCATAGTGGGTGGTATCATAGAGTACTATCATAGATATGCTATATTTATTATAGTGGAGTATTGAGGGAAAATCGGCTAAATCAATTTGAAGAAAATCGACAAAGTCAAATTAGAGGAAATTCTTCATCGATGATCAGATTTCTTACATAGAAGAGCTGATTGCCCTCAAAAGGAAGAATCTATCCATCTTCATTGATTTAAAAGGGGATTTCTTACAAGGAGAAGCTGATTGCTCAACAAAAGGGGAACAGATTGCTACGGCTAGTCTTATGCTAGTAAATCCCTACTCTAAGGGCTGTTGCCGTCTTCGTCGTCGCTGGGGTAGCTGCCGTCATTGCTACTGTCGACGAATTCCTCGTCGCTGCTACTGTGACCTTCAGCGGAGGCCTCTTCCTCTTCATCATCATCCTCCTCATCGGACCAGGCCCAGCCACGGATGCGCTTTGGTGGCGGTTCATCGGAGGAGGTGTCGTCCTCTGGTTCCTTCTTCGTGTCGGAGGAGATGTCTTCGTCTTCGTCGTCCTCTTCTTCTTCTTCTTCTTCTTTGGTGGAGGAAGTGAATTTACCCCGGAAGAGAGGGTCGTCGTCGTCGCTCTCCGCCTCCAGTTCTCCGTCAATCAGGAATCGGAGGTCATCTTCCCCGTCAGTCAGGGGCATGTCGCCATCCGACCAGACGAGGTCCTCGGGTCGACCCTCTGGTACGAAGTCGAAGTCGAACTCTTGCTCGTCCCAATGCTTGGGAGCGCGCCTATTGTACGCTTCCATCTGGCTGACCTCTGGCTCCAGCTCACTCGAGGAAAAGGATTGGGAGGAGGAAGAGGAAGACATGGTTACAGAGGAGGAGGGTTTTTGGGCCGATGGCTGGTTTGAAGCAGGAGGATGAAGAAGTGAACTGTTCGATGCGGTTAAATAAAAAGAGACATGTGGTGGTCATGTGGCAAATAATAGACACTTTTAAGAAAAGTGTGGCAAATCATAAAATATTCAAAACTGTCAAATCGTGCAGAGAAGTTGAGAAGGCAAGGCGTCATGATGAAGAATACTGCGACGGTTCTGCTCTGCCACGACATGACCCCTCGAAGGAAAAACAGATGGTTTTGATATTATCATTACCAAAACCAGGGGGGCATGTGTTATCACCGGATTTTGGCCAAATCAATCGGATGTCTAATCAATCGGTTACATGCACTAGCTCAGTGTTCGCATGGCTGCACCGCCACATGTATTAGCACCGCATGTATACATATACATCACTCATCTTGATTAATTGCTCAGCTCATTAAACTATCAAAGATCTTGCACGGCTTGGACGCAGGGTATGCCGTGGCATATACGGCATACCCTGTAGATCCGCCACCGCAAACAAGGAGAGCCATTTCATCCTTGAATCTCTTGCGGCTTCTGTAAAAGCTTGGGGGCGAACAGATCAATCGAAAGCAATATAATACCAACAAATTCTTTCTTCTTTTTGGCCGTAAATCCACCGATGTATTAGCAGTGCAAAGAACCCAGAAGTAATAAGATTACAAACAGGTCCATAGAGGACTGGCACCAAGCGACGACTACAGACATTGGGCAATGGTGAGCAGTACAGTGTACAGTACGAACGAATTCGAGCAAATAGGTAAAGCGGAAAACAATGTCAAACAAACACATCGAGAGGAAAACAATATCAACCGATCGATTCGAACGAACTAACGAACTTATAAGGGCTGGGCGACGGCGACTGACTTCGATTGAGCTATAATGAATCGTACTTGCCCAGGCCTGAAGATAGCATGCATACCGTGAGGATCTACCAGCTGACCGCGCCTGCCGGTGCGGCTGGAGAAGAACGGCGCCACCAGCAGTCGCCGGCTGACGCGGCTGATAGACAGCGTGGGGAAGTTTTGGTGCGCGGCCTGGTTCACCGAGGGTGTGTCTAGAGAAGAACAGGGCGCCGAAGGAGGTGTCTAGAGAAGAACAAGGTGGGCTGGGTGCTGAGTTAAAGGCGAGCGTTCGAAATATTGGGCGCGCGTTCGAAAGTTTAGGTGCGCGAGGGAGGTGTCTGCTGTGCTGAGTTAAAGGCGAGCGTTCGAAATTTCCCCGTCCTCTTCTTTTTTGGGCTAATCTATCTATACCTCTATTCTATCTACATGTTTTTTATTTTTTTTCTATTCTATACATGAGTTTTTGAAATTGAATTTTTTCACTCTGTCAGCGTTCCGGCCAATGCTCATTTGAAGTAATTGAAGCTGTTGATTTGCAGCTTAGAGGTGCTATCTACCGCTCATCATACAAGGACTCTTCAGATCTAAACGGCTGTGAATGCACGGATTCGTCACCCATCCTTCCCTTGGACTGGCGATGCTGAAAGCCTGAAACACTGGAACCCTCTAGATACTTCGGGATACCTCACTGCCCCACATTATTAGACAGGCCTTTTCCGACACGGGAAGTCAAAAGTTGGGGGCTCCATGCAGTACATATGAATACTCGCTAGCTGCATGGTCTAGAAGCAGACTAGAGTAAATCATCAATTCGTCAAATCAATTGGTGTATAATTTTTTTTAGGAGCTAAGACGCCTGCATGAACCATTTTATCAACTTGAATGCTTACTACATGACATAAGAAGACTATGTACTTTGGTTTTTCATTTTTCTGATTTTTTAAATTTTGTGCCCATTTGAATCTTGGTCAAATCCTAGGTTTGACCAAGATTAAACAAGTTTAAAACATGAAAATGAAAAGGTAATCATGGATCCTTCTTAGTCACTCTAAAATGAAGCTTTTGGGATGTTCTTGAAATTTCCATGTTTGAAACCCAAAACGACTTCTCTTCATGCTTGACTTCATAAGACAGAGTTTAGGGGTTAGGGGGTAGATACATGATTTGTCTAGTTTGCATATGTCTAGACCTTTTTTGTCAACTTTAATGCTTACTATATGACATAAGAAGATTATGTGCTTTGGTTTTTCATTTTTCTATTTTTTTTGAATTTTATGCCCATATATTTGAATCTTTGTCAAATCCTAGGTTTGACCAGGATTTAAACAAGTTTAAAACATGAAAATGAAAAGGTAAGCCTGGATCCTTCTTAGTCACTCTAAAATGAAGCTTTTGGGAGGTTCTTGAAATTTCCATGTTTGAAACCCAAAACTCAAGCTAGTTGATAAACAAAGTGTAGACATATTCAAACCAGAAAAATCATGTATCTACCCCTAACCCTAAACTTTGTCTTAATTATGAAGTCAAGCACGAAGAGAAGTCGTTTTGGGTTTCAAACATGGACATTTCAAAAACCCTCCCAAAAGCATTGTGGTGTGACGTACTAAGAAGGATACATGCTTACATTTTCAACAACCCCCCTAAAAGCTTCATTATAGAGTGACTAAGAAGGATCCAGTCTGGCGGGCTTACCTTTTATTTTCTTGTTTTAAACTTGTTCAAATCTCGGTCAAACCTAGGATTTGACCAAGATTCAAAATGTGCATCAAAATTTAAAAAAAATAAAAACCAAATTAAAGCACATAGTGTTCTTATGTCATATAGTAAGCATTAAAGTTGATAAACAAGGTCTAGACACATATTCAAACAAGACAAATCATGTATCTATACCCCTAACCCCTAAACTCTATCTTATGAAGTCAACAACATGAAGAGAAGTGGTTTTGGGTTTCAAACATGGAAATTTCAAAAACCTCCCAAAAGCTTCATTTTAGAGTGACTAATATATATAAGAAGGATCCATGCCTGCTTACCACCTTTTCATTTTCATATTTTAAACTTGTTTAAATCCGTGTCAAATTAAACCAAGGATTTGACCAAAAGATTCAAATGGGCATAAAATTTTAAAAAAATCAGAAAAATGAAAAACAAAAGCATATAGTCTTCTTATGTCATATAGTAAGCATTCAAGTTGATAAACAAGGTTTGGACATGCATATTCAAACCTAGGCAAATCATGTATCTATCCCCTAGCCCCTAAACTGATCTATCTTATGAAGTCAAGCATGAAGAGAAGTGGTTTTGGGTTTCAAACATGAAAATTTCAAGAACATCCCAAAAACTTCATTTTAGAGTGACTAAGAAAGGATACAGGCTTCCCTTTTCATTTTCATGTTTTATACTTGTTTAAATCTTGGTCAAACCTAGGATTTGACAAAGATTCAAATGTGCATCAAAATAAAAAAATCAGAAAAATTAAAAACCAAAGCACATAGTTTTCTTATGTCATATAGTTAGCATTAAAGTTGATATAAACAAGGTCTAGATATATTCAAACAAGAAAAATCATGTATCTACCCCTAACCCTAAACTCTGTCTTATGTAGTCAAGCATGAAGAAAAGTGGTTTTGGGTTTCAAACTTGGAAATTTCAAGAACCCCCCAAAAGCTTCATTTTAGAGTGACTAAAGGATCCAGGTTGGGCTTACCTTTTATTTTCATGTTTTAAAATTGTTCAAATCTTGGTCAAACCGTACCTAAGATTTGATCAAGATTCAAATGGGCATAAAATTTCAAAAAAAAATGAAAAACCAAAGCATATAGCCTTCTTATGTCATATAGTAAGCACTCAAGTTGGTAAACAAGGTCTAGACATATTCAAACCAGAAAAATCATGTTTCTACCCCTAGCCCTAAACTTTGTCTTATGAAGTCAAGCACGAAGAGAAGTCGTTTTGGATTTCAAACATGGAAATTTCAAAAACCTTCCCAAAAGCTTCATTTTGGAGTGACTAAGAAGGATACAGGCTTACCTTTTCATTTTCATGTTTTAAACTTGTTTAAATATTGGTTAAGCCTAGGATTTGACCAAGATCAAATGGGCATAAAAATTCAGAAAAAATCAAAAAAAAAATGAAAACCAAAGCACATAGTATTATTATGTCATATAGTAAGCATTATATTCAAGTTGATAAACAAGGTCTAAACAACAAACTAGACAAATCATGTATCTACCCCCTAACCCTAAACTCTGTCTTATGAAGTCAAGCATGAAGAGAAGTGGTTTTGGGTTTGAAACATGGAAATTTCAAAAAACTCCCAAAAGCTTCTCATTTTTGAGTGACTAAGAAGGATTCAGGCTTACCTTTTCATTTTCATGTTTTAAACTTGTTCAAATCTTGGTCAAACTTAGGATTTGACCAAGATTCAAATGGGCATAAAAATTGGGAGGAAGGGTATGAATTACAATTCAAAAAAACAAGGTAACTTAAATACTTGGATGCCCCAAAGATGTGTGGAAGCCCAGAACAATGGCAAAACATGTGCGCACGCTGCATCCAATTCAAGTAGAACACATAGTAGGCATCGATAGTTTGACCTAAATTTGAAATCAAAGAGAAGGTGGTTAGAAAAAATCGAAATTGGCAAAGCAAAGCATGAAATCATAAATTTGTGATGCACTATAGCTATGAAAAGTATCAAACAATGCATACCAAAATGATTTTTTAGAGGAATACTAGTTCAACTTATTTTAATTTTATATTAGTAGCCCAAAATCGAACTAGTAGTTGGATATTTTTGAACTTGATCTGTAGTAGTGGGCAAAACCCTAGTTTAACCTATTTAATCATAGATTCGTAGGTCGATTTTTCTACTTTTTTATTATTACTATGCAGCACATGTGTGTTTGCCCGTCGAGTGAAACTCGGAGGAAGAGGGATCACTCGGAAGGAGAGAAGAAGGGAGAGAATTATGGTGTCTCCCCTTTTTCGGGTGATGATGTTGACTTTTGTGCAGGGTTTGTCAGTGAGCAGGAGGTGCGAGCGAGCGAGCGAGCGAGTCGAGCGAGGCCGAGAATGAGAGAGATTTGTTTTTTTTTTTTGAGAGGGACGACCGAAGGATCCAGAAGGACCCACATACTTCCAATACGCATCCTGATGCGTCTTTTCTTGACAAAGAAAATGGCTGGGAGTTTGCGTACCTATTGCACGTGACTTGTGCTCACTGAAGTGTGGGACCTCACGCATGGGCACCACACGTAAGTGACAGACCTGTTGATGTAAAAACTCGGTTGATTATTATACTACTACATTTATACAAAGTTTCCTATGGATTCAAGGGTACGAAAGCCAAGTTAAATCATTTACATGACATTATTTTTTCCATGAAGCCAAGTTAACTCATTTATCAATTGGTACATTTTGGAGTGACTAAGAAGGATCCAGGCTTACCTTTTCATTTTCATGTTTTAAACATGTTTAAATCTTGGTCAAACCTATGACTTGACCAAGATTCAAATGGGCATAAAAATTCAAAAAAAAGAAAAACAAAAGCACACCGTCTTCCTATGTCATATATCAAGGTGATAAACAAGGTCTGACATATTCAAACCACAAAAATCATGTATCTACCCCCTAACCCTAAACAAGGATCCAGGCTTACCCTTTTCATTTTCATGTTTTTAAACTTGTTCAAATCTTGGTCAAACTTAGGATTTGACGAAGATTCAAATGGGCGTAAAAATACTTAGAAAAATCATGTACGTATCTACCCCAAACCCTAAACTCTATCTTACGAAGCCAAGCATGAAGAGAAGTGGTTTTGGGTTTCAAACATGGAAATTTCAAAAACCTCAAACTATAGGCCGGGTTAGCATCTAGTGCAGTATGTGTGAGAATGTATGCACTATGTGTGCTATAACTTGTGTGTCTTTCAAATTTGAACCAAATTTGAATAAGTTTGAAATATTTGAAATGGGGCTTTTGGCTTAAACATTTGAAACCCAAAACGACTTCTCCTCATGCTAGACTTCATAAGACCGAGTTTAGGGTTAGGGGGTAGATACATGATTTGTCTGGTTTGAATATGTCTAAACCTTGTTTATCAACTTGAATGCTTACTATATGACATAAGAAGACCATGTGCTTTTGTTTTTCATTTTTCTATTTTTTTAAGAATTTTATGCACATTTGATTCTGGTCAAATCCTAGGTTCAACCAAGATTTAAACAAGTTTCAAGCATGAAAATGAAAACGTAAGCCAAGATCCTTCTTAATTAGTCACTCTAAAATATATGAAGCTTTTGGGACGTACTTGAAATTTCCATGTTTGAAACCCAAAACCAATTCTCTTCATGATTGACTTCATAAGACAGAGTTTAGGGTTAGGGGTAGATATACACATGATTTTTCTGGTTTGAATATGTCTAGACCTAGCTTGTTTATCAACTTGAGTGTTTACTATATGACATAATTAAGAAGGCTATGTGCTTTGGTTTTTCATTCTTTAGATTTTTTGTCTGAATTTTTATGCCCATTTGAATCTTGGTCAAATCCTAGCTAGGTTTGACCAAGATTTAAATAAGTTTAAAACATGGAAATGAAAAGGTAAGCATCGATCCTTCTTAGTCGCTCTAAAATGAAGCTGAATTTTGGGAGGTTTTTGAAATTTCCATGTTTGAAACCCAAAACCACTTCTCTTCATGCTTGACTTCATAAGACGAAGTTTAGGGTCGATAGGGGGTAGATACATGATTTGTCTTGTTTGAATATGTCTAGACCTTGTTTATCAACTTGAATGCTTACTTTATGACTTATAAGAGGACTATGTGCATTGGTATTTCATTTTTTGATTTTTATGCCCATTTGAGAATCTTGGTAAAATCCTAGGTTTGTTGAGCAAAATTTAAACAAGTTTAACATGTGAAAATGATAAGGTAATTAAGTCTGGATCTTTCTCTTAGTAACTCTAAAATGAAGCTTTTGGGAGGTTCTTGAATTTACCATGTTTGAAACCCAAAACCACCGTACTTCTGTTCATGCTTGACTTCATAAGACAGAGTTTAGGGTTAGGGGTAGATACATGATTTTTCTGGTTTGAATATGTCTAGACCATGTTTATCAATTTGAATGCTTACTATATGACATAAGAAGGCTATGTGCTTTTGTTTTTCATTCTTTCGATTTTTTTCTGAATTGTTATGCCCATTTGAATCTTGGTCAAATCCTAGGTTCGACCAAGATTTAAACATGTTTAAAACATGACAATGAAAAGGTAATTAATCATGGATCCTTCTTAATTAACCAGCCCGTCTAATTAAAATGAAGCTTTTTGGGAGGTTTTTGAAATTTCCATGTTTGAAACCCAAAACCACACTTCTCTGCTTCATGCTTGACTTCATATATAATTAAGACAAAGTTTAGGGTTAGGGGGTACATGATTTGTCTGGTTTGAATATGTCTAGACCTTGTTTATGAACTTTTGAATGCTTACTATATGACATAAGAAGAATATGTGCTTTGGTTTTTTATTTTATCTATTTTTTTATTTTATGCCCATTTGAATATTGGTCAAATCCTAGGTTTGACCAAGATTTAAACAAGTTTAAAACATGAAAATGAAAAGGTAAGCCTGGATCCTTCTTAACTAGTCACTCTAAAACGAAGCTTTAATTTTGGGAGGTTTTTGAAATTTCCATGTTTGAAACCAAAAACCACTTCTCTTCATGCTTGACTTCATAAGACAGAGTTATTTATGGTTTTAGAGGGGTAGATACATGATTTGTCTTATTTGAATATGTCTAGCTAGACCTTGTTTATCAACTTTTGAATGCTTACTATATATATGTATGTGACATAAGAAAACTATGTGCTTTGGTTTTTCGTTTTTCTGATTTTTTATGGAATTTTGATGCACATTTGAATCTTGGTCAAATCCTAGGTTTGACCAAGATTTAAACAAGTATAGATCATGAAAATGAAAATGGAAGCCTGTATCCTTCTTAGTCACCCTAAAATGAAGTTTTTGGGAGGTTTTTGAAATTTCCATGTTTGAAACCCAAAACCACTTATCTTCATGCTTGACTTCGTCATAAGACAGAGTTTAGGGGTTAGGGGGTAGATACATGATTTGTCTAGCTAGTTTGAATATGTCCAGACCTTGTTTATCAACTTTAATGCTTACTATATGACATATAAGAAGACTATGTGCGCTTTGGTTTTTCATTTTTCTGTTTTTTTTTTGAATTTTCTGCCAATTTTGTTTGACCAAGATTTAGACAAGTTTTACACGTGAAAACGAATAAGTAAGCCTGGATCCTTCTTAGTCACTCCAAAATGTACCAATTGATAGGTGCGTTAACTTTGCTTCATGGAAAAAATAATGTCATGTAAATGAGTTAACTTGGATTTCCTACCCTTGAATCCATAGGAAACTTTGTTCTAATGCACTATAATAATCAACCGAGTTTTTACACCAACAGGTCTGTCACTTACGTGTGGTGCCCATGCGTGAGGTCCCACACTTCAGTGAGCACAAGTCACGTGCAATAGGTACGCAAACTCCCAGACATTTTCTTTGTCAAGAGAAGACGCATCAGGATGCGTATTGGAAGTCTGTGGGTCCTTCTGGATCCTTCGGTCGTCCCTCTCAAAAAAAAAACAAATCTCTCTCATTCTCGGCCTCGCTCGACTCGCTCGCTCGCTCGCTCGCTCGCACCTCCTGCTCACTGACAAACCCTGCACAAAAGTCAACATCATCACCCGAAAAAGGGGAGACACCATAATTCTCTCCCTTCTTCTCTCCTTCCGAGTGATCCCTCTTCCTCCGAGTTTCACTCGACGGGCAAACACACATGTGCTGCATAGTAATAATAAAAAGGTAGAAAAATCGACCTACGAATCTATAATTAAATAGGTTAAACTAGGGCTTTGCCCAGTACTACAGATCAAGGTTCAAAAAATCCAACTACGGGGTTCGAACAACCCCATTTCTAATCCAAGATTTTTTTCGACCTCATCCAATGGCCTCAAACTATAGGCCGGGTTAGCATCTAGTGCAGTATGTGTGAGAATGTATGCACTATGTGTGCTATAACTTGTGTGTCTTTCAAATTTGAATAAGTTTGAAATATTTGAAATGGGGCTTTTGGCTTAAACGTTTGAAACCCAAAACGACTTCTCCTCATGCTAGACTTCATAAGACCGAGTTTAGGGTTAGGGGGTAGATACATGATTTGTCTGGTTTGAATATGTCTAAACCTTGTTTATCAACTTGAATGCTTACTATATGACATAAGAAGACCATGTGCTTTTGTTTTTCATTTTTCTATTTTTTTTAAGAATTTTATGCACATTTGATTCTGGTCAAATCCTAGGTTCAACCAAGATTTAAACAAGTTTCAAGCATGAAAATGAAAACGTAAGCCAAGATCCTTCTTAATTAGTCACTCTAAAATATATGAAGCTTTTGGGACGTACTTGAAATTTCCATGTTTGAAACCCAAAACCAATTCTCTTCATGATTGACTTCATAAGACAGAGTTTAGGGTTAGGGGTAGATATACACATGATTTTTCTGGTTTGAATATGTCTAGACCTAGCTTGTTTATCAACTTGAGTGTTTACTATATATGACATAATTAAGAAGGCTATGTGCTTTGGTTTTTCATTCTTTAGATTTTTTGTCTGAATTTTTATGCCCATTTGAATCTTGGTCAAATCCTAGCTAGGTTTGACCAAGATTTAAATAAGTTTAAAACATGGAAATGAAAAGGTAAGCATCGATCCTTCTTAGTCGCTCTAAAATGAAGCTGAATTTTGGGAGGTTTTTGAAATTTCCATGTTTGAAACCCAAAACCACTTCTCTTCATGCTTGACTTCATAAGACGAAGTTTAGGGTCGATAGGGGGGTAGATACATGATTTGTCTTGTTTGAATATGTCTAGACCTTGTTTATCGACTTGAATGCTTACTTTATGACTTATAAGAGGACTATATATGTGCATTGGTATTTCATTTTTTGATTTTTATGCCCATTTGAGAATCTTGGTAAAATCCTAGGTTTGTTGAGCAAGATTTAAACAAGTTTAACATGTGAAAATGATAAGGTAATTAAGTCTGGATCTTTCTCTTAGTAACTCTAAAATGAAGCTTTTGGGAGGTTCTTGAATTTACCATGTTTGAAACCCAAAACCACCGTACTTCTGTTCATGCTTGACTTCATAAGACAGAGTTTAGGGTTAGGGGTAGATACATGATTTTTCTGGTTTGAATATGTCTAGACCATGTTTATCAATTTGAATGCTTACTATATGACATAAGAAGGCTATGTGCTTTTGTTTTTCATTCTTTCGATTTTTTTCTGAATTGTTATGCCCATTTGAATCTTGGTCAAATCCTAGGTTCGACCAAGATTTAAACATGTTTAAAACATGACAATGAAAAGGTAATTAATCATGGATCCTTCTTAATTAACCAGCCCGTCTAATTAAAATGAAGCTTTTTGGGAGGTTTTTGAAATTTCCATGTTTGAAACCCAAAACCACACTTCTCTGCTTCATGCTTGACTTCATATATAATTAAGACAAAGTTTAGGGTTAGGGGGTACATGATTTGTCTGGTTTGAATATGTCTAGACCTTGTTCATGAACTTGAATGCTTACTATATGACATAAGAAGACTATGTGCTTTGGTTTTTTATTTTATTTATTTTTTATTTTATGCCCATTTGAATATTGGTCAAATCCTAGGTTTGAACAAGATTTAAACAAGTTTAAAACATGAAAATGAAAAGGTAAGCCTGGATCCTTCTTAACTAGTCACTCTAAAACGAAGCTTTAATTTTGGGAGGTTTTTGAAATTTCCATGTTATTTGAAACCCAAAACCACTTCTCTTCATGCTTGACTTCATAAGACGAAGTTTAGGGTCGATAGGGGGTAGATACATGATTTGTCTGGTTTGAATATGTCTAGACCATGTTTATCAAATCCTAGGTTTGACCAAGATTTAAACAAGTTTAAAACATGAAAATGAAAAGGGAAGCATGTATCCTTCTTAGTCACTCTAAAATGAAGTTTTTGGGCGGTTTTTGAAATTTTCATGTTTGAAACCCAAAACCACTTCTCTTCATGCTTGACTTCATAAGACATAGTTTAGGGGTTAGGGGTAGATACATGATTTGTATGGTTTGAATATGTCTAGACCATGTTTATCAACTTTAATGCTTACTATATGACATAAGAAGACTATGTGCTTTTGTTTTTCATTCTTTCGATTTTTTTCTGAATTGTTATGCCCATTTGAATCTTGGTCAAATCCTAGGTTCGACCAAGATTTAAACAAGTTTAAAACATGACAATGAAAAGGTAATTAATCATGGATCCTTCTTAATTAACCAGCCAGTCTAATTAAAATGAAGCTTTTTGGGAGGTTTTTGAAATTTCCATGTTTGAAACCCAAAACCACACTTCTCTGCTTCATGCTTGACTTCATATATAATTAAGACAAAGTTTAGGGTTAGGGGGTACATGATTTGTCTGGTTTGAATATGTCTAGACCTTGTTTATGAACTTTTGAATGCTTACTATATGACATAAGAAGAATATGTGCTTTGGTTTTTTATTTTATCTATTTTTTTATTTTATGCCCATTTGAATATTGGTCAAATCCTAGGTTTGACCAAGATTTAAACAAGTTTAAAACATGAAAATGAAAAGGTAAGCCTGGATCCTTCTTAACTAGTCACTCTAAAACGAAGCTTTAATTTTGGGAGGTTTTTGAAATTTCCATGTTTGAAACCAAAAACCACTTCTCTTCATGCTTGACTTCATAAGACAGAGTTATATTTATGGTTTTAGAGGGGTAGATACATGATTTGTCTTATTTGAATATGTCTAGCTAGACCTTGTTTATCAACTTTTGAATGCTTACTATATATATGTATGTGACATAAGAAAACTATGTGCTTTGGTTTTTCATTTTTCTGATTTTTTTTGGAATTTTGATGCACATTTGAATCTTGGTCAAATCCTAGGTTTGACCAAGATTTAAACAAGTATAGATCATGAAAATGAAAATGGAAGCCTGTATCCTTCTTAGTCACCCTAAAATGAAGTTTTTGGGAGGTTTTTGAAATTTCCATGTTTGAAACCCAAAACCACTTATATATCTTCATGCTTGACTTCGTCATAAGACAGAGTTTAGGGGTTAGGGGGTAGATACATGATTTGTCTAGCTAGTTTGAATATGTCAGACCTTGTTTATCAACTTTAATGCTTACTATATGACATATAAGAAGACTATGTGCGCTTTGGTTTTTCATTTTTCTGTTTTTTTTTTGAATTTTCTGCCAATTTTGTTTGACCAAGATTTAGACAAGTTTTACACGTGAAAACGAATAAGTAAGCCTGGATCCTTCTTAGTCACTCCAAAATGTACCAATTGATAGGTGCGTTAACTTTGCTTCATGGAAAAAATAATGTCATGTAAATGAGTTAACTTGGATTTCCTACCCTTGAATCCATAGGAAACTTTGTTCTAATGCACTATAATAATCAACCGAGTTTTTACACCAACAGGTCTGTCACTTACGTGTGGTGCCCATGCGTGAGGTCCCACACTTCAGTGAGCACAAGTCACGTGCAATAGGTACGCAAACTCCCAGACATTTTCTTTGTCAAGAGAAGACGCATCAGGATGCGTATTGGAAGTCTGTGGGTCCTTCTGGATCCTTCGGTCGTCCCTCTCAAAAAAAAAAACAAATCTCTCTCATTCTCGGCCTCGCTCGACTCGCTCGCTCGCTCGCTCGCACCTCCTGCTCACTGACAAACCCTGCACAAAAGTCAACATCATCACCCGAAAAAGGGGAGACACCATAATTCTCTCCCTTCTTCTCTCCTTCCGAGTGATCCCTCTTCCTCCGAGTTTCACTCGACGGGCAAACACACATGTGCTGCATAGTAATAATAAAAAGGTAGAAAAATCGACCTACGAATCTATAATTAAATAGGTTAAACTAGGGCTTTGCCCAGTACTACAGATCAAGGTTCAAAAAATCCAACTACGGGGTTCGAACAACCCCATTTCTAATCCAAGATTTTTTTCGACCTCATCCAATGGCCTCAAACTATAGGCCGGGTTAGCATCTAGTGCAGTATGTGTGAGAATGTATGCACTATGTGTGCTATAACTTGTGTGTCTTTCAAATTTGAATAAGTTTGAAATATTTGAAATGGGGCTTTTGGCTTAAACGTTTGAAACCCAAAACGACTTCTCCTCATGCTAGACTTCATAAGACCGAGTTTAGGGTTAGGGGGTAGATACATGATTTGTCTGGTTTGAATATGTCTAAACCTTGTTTATCAACTTGAATGCTTACTATATGACATAAGAAGACCATGTGCTTTTGTTTTTCATTTTTCTATTTTTTTTAAGAATTTTATGCACATTTGATTCTGGTCAAATCCTAGGTTCAACCAAGATTTAAACAAGTTTCAAGCATGAAAATGAAAACGTAAGCCAAGATCCTTCTTAATTAGTCACTCTAAAATATATGAAGCTTTTGGGACGTACTTGAAATTTCCATGTTTGAAACCCAAAACCAATTCTCTTCATGATTGACTTCATAAGACAGAGTTTAGGGTTAGGGGTAGATATACACATGATTTTTCTGGTTTGAATATGTCTAGACCTAGCTTGTTTATCAACTTGAGTGTTTACTATATATGACATAATTAAGAAGGCTATGTGCTTTGGTTTTTCATTCTTTAGATTTTTTGTCTGAATTTTTATGCCCATTTGAATCTTGGTCAAATCCTAGCTAGGTTTGACCAAGATTTAAATAAGTTTAAAACATGGAAATGAAAAGGTAAGCATCGATCCTTCTTAGTCGCTCTAAAATGAAGCTGAATTTTGGGAGGTTTTTGAAATTTCCATGTTTGAAACCCAAAACCACTTCTCTTCATGCTTGACTTCATAAGACGAAGTTTAGGGTCGATAGGGGGGTAGATACATGATTTGTCTTGTTTGAATATGTCTAGACCTTGTTTATCAACTTGAATGCTTACTTTATGACTTATAAGAGGACTATATATGTGCATTGGTATTTCATTTTTTGATTTTTATGCCCATTTGAGAATCTTGGTAAAATCCTAGGTTTGTTGAGCAAGATTTAAACAAGTTTAACATGTGAAAATGATAAGGTAATTAAGTCTGGATCTTTCTCTTAGTAACTCTAAAATGAAGCTTTTGGGAGGTTCTTGAATTTACCATGTTTGAAACCCAAAACCACTTCTGTTCATGCTTGACTTCATAAGACAGAGTTTAGGGTTAGGGGTAGATACATGATTTTTCTGGTTTGAATATGTCTAGACCATGTTTATCAATTTGAATGCTTACTATATGACATAAGAAGGCTATGTGCTTTTGTTTTTCATTCTTTCGATTTTTTTCTGAATTGTTATGCCCATTTGAATCTTGGTCAAATCCTAGGTTCGACCAAGATTTAAACATGTTTAAAACATGACAATGAAAAGGTAATTAATCATGGATCCTTCTTAATTAACCAGCCCGTCTAATTAAAATGAAGCTTTTTGGGAGGTTTTTGAAATTTCCATGTTTGAAACCCAAAACCACACTTCTCTGCTTCATGCTTGACTTCATATATAATTAAGACAAAGTTTAGGGTTAGGGGGTACATGATTTGTCTGGTTTGAATATGTCTAGACCTTGTTCATGAACTTGAATGCTTACTATATGACATAAGAAGACTATGTGCTTTGGTTTTTTATTTTATTTATTTTTTATTTTATGCCCATTTGAATATTGGTCAAATCCTAGGTTTGAACAAGATTTAAACAAGTTTAAAACATGAAAATGAAAAGGTAAGCCTGGATCCTTCTTAACTAGTCACTCTAAAACGAAGCTTTAATTTTGGGAGGTTTTTGAAATTTCCATGTTTGAAACCCAAAACCACTTCTCTTCATGCTTGACTTCATAAGACGAAGTTTAGGGTCGATAGGGGGTAGATACATGATTTGTCTGGTTTGAATATGTCTAGACCATGTTTATCAAATCCTAGGTTTGACCAAGATTTAAACAAGTTTAAAACATGAAAATGAAAAGGGAAGCATGTATCCTTCTTAGTCACTCTAAAATGAAGTTTTTGGGCGGTTTTTGAAATTTTCATGTTTGAAACCCAAAACCACTTCTCTTCATGCTTGACTTCATAAGACATAGTTTAGGGGTTAGGGGTAGATACATGATTTGTATGGTTTGAATATGTCTAGACCATGTTTATCAACTTTAATGCTTACTATATGACATAAGAAGACTATGTGCTTTTGTTTTTCATTCTTTCGATTTTTTTCTGAATTGTTATGCCCATTTGAATCTTGGTCAAATCCTAGGTTCGACCAAGATTTAAACAAGTTTAAAACATGACAATGAAAAGGTAATTAATCATGGATCCTTCTTAATTAACCAGCCGGTCTAATTAAAATGAAGCTTTTTGGGAGGTTTTTGAAATTTCCATGTTTGAAACCCAAAACCACACTCTCTCTGCTTCATGCTTGACTTCATATATAATTAAGACAAAGTTTAGGGTTAGGGGGTACATGATTTGTCTGGTTTGAATATGTCTAGACCTTGTTTATGAACTTTTGAATGCTTACTATATGACATAAGAAGAATATGTGCTTTGGTTTTTTATTTTATCTATTTTATTTTATGCCCATTTGAATATTGGTCAAATCCTAGGTTTGACCAAGATTTAAACAAGTTTAAAACATGAAAATGAAAAGGTAAGCCTGGATCCTTCTTAACTAGTCACTCTAAAACGAAGCTTTAATTTTGGGAGGTTTTTGAAATTTCCATGTTTGAAACCAAAAACCACTTCTCTTCATGCTTGACTTCATAAGACAGAGTTATATTTATGGTTTTAGAGGGGTAGATACATGATTTGTCTTATTTGAATATGTCTAGCTAGACCTTGTTTATCAACTTTTGAATGCTTACTATATATATGTATGTGACATAAGAAAACTATGTGCTTTGGTTTTTCATTTTTCTGATTTTTTTTGAATTTTGATGCACATTTGAATCTTGGTCAAATCCTAGGTTTGACCAAGATTTAAACAAGTATAGATCATGAAAATGAAAATGGAAGCCTGTATCCTTCTTAGTCACCCTAAAATGAAGTTTTTGGGAGGTTTTTGAAATTTCCATGTTTGAAAAACCACTTATATATCTTCATGCTTGACTTCGTCATAAGACAGAGTTTAGGGGTTAGGGGGTAGATACATGATTTGTCTAGCTAGTTTGAATATGTCCAGACCTTGTTTATCAACTTTAATGCTTACTATATGACATATAAGAAGACTATGTGCGCTTTTCATTTTTCTGTTTTTTTTTTGAATTTTCTGCCAATTTTGTTTGACCAAGATTTAGACAAGTTTTACACGTGAAAACGAATAAGTAAGCCTGGATCCTTCTTAGTCACTCCAAAATGTACCAATTGATAGGTGCGTTAACTTTGCTTCATGGAAAAAATAATGTCATGTAAATGAGTTAACTTGGATTTCCTACCCTTGAATCCATAGGAAACTTTGTTCTAATGCACTATAATAATCAACCGAGTTTTTACACCAACAGGTCTGTCACTTACGTGTGGTGCCCATGCGTGAGGTCCCACACTTCAGTGAGCACAAGTCACGTGCAATAGGTACGCAAACTCCCAGACATTTTCTTTGTCAAGAGAAGACGCATCAGATGCGTATTGGAAGTCTGTGGGTCCTTCTGGATCCTTCGGTCGTCCCTCAAAAAAAAAAAAAAACAAATCTCTCTCATTCTCGGCCTCGCTCGACTCGCTCGCTCGCTCGCTCCTCCTGCTCACTGACAAACCCTGCACAAAAGTCAACATCATCACCCGAAAAGGGGAGACACCATAATTCTCTCCCTTCTTCTCTCCTTCCGAGTGATCCCTCTTCCTCCGAGTTTCACTCGACGGGCAAACACACATGTGCTGCATAGTAATAATAAAAAGGTAGAAAAATCGACCTACGAATCTATAATTAAATAGGTTAAACTAGGGCTTTGCCCAGTACTACAGATCAAGGTTCAAAAAATCCAACTACGGGGTTCGAACAACCCCATTTCTAATCCAAGATTTTTTTCGACCTCATCCAATGGCCTCAAACTATAGGCCGGGTTAGCATCTAGTGCAGTATGTGTGAGAATGTATGCACTATGTGTGCTATAACTTGTGTGTCTTTCAAATTTGAATAAGTTTGAAATATTTGAAATGGGGCTTTTGGCTTAAACGTTTGAAACCCAAAACGACTTCTCCTCATGCTAGACTTCATAAGACCGAGTTTAGGGTCGATAGGGGGTAGATACATGATTTGTCTGGTTTGAATATGTCTAGACCATGTTTATCAAATCCTAGGTTTGACCAAGATTTAAACAAGTTTAAAACATGAAAATGAAAAGGGAAGCATGTATCCTTCTTAGTCACTCTAAAATGAAGTTTTTGGGAGGTTTTTGAAATTTTCATGTTTGAAACCCAAAACCACTTCTCTTCATGCTTGACTTCATAAGACATAGTTTAGGGGTTAGGGGTAGATACATGATTTGTATGGTTTGAATATGTCTAGACCATGTTTATCAACTTTAATGCTTACTATATGACATAAGAAGACTATGTGCTTTTGTTTTTCATTCTTTCGATTTTTTTCTGAATTGTTATGCCCATTTGAATCTTGGTCAAATCCTAGGTTCGACCAAGATTTAAACAAGTTTAAAACATGACAATGAAAAGGTAATTAATCATGGATCCTTCTTAATTAATTAGCCGGTCTAATTAAAATGAAGCTTTTTGGGAGGTTTTTGAAATTTCCATGTTTGAAACCCAAAACCACACTTCTCTGCTTCATGCTTGACTTCATATATAATTAAGACAAAGTTTAGGGTTAGGGGGTACATGATTTGTCTGGTTTGAATATGTCTAGACCTTGTTTATGAACTTTTGAATGCTTACTATATGACATAAGAAGAATATGTGCTTTGGTTTTTTATTTTATCTTTTTTTTTTTTTTGAATATTGGTCAAATCCTAGGTTTGACCAAGATTTAAACAAGTTTAAAACATGAAAATGAAAAGGTAAGCCTGGATCCTTCTTAACTAGTCACTCTAAAACGAAGCTTTAATTTTGGGAGGTTTTTGAAATTTCCATGTTTGAAACCAAAAACCACTTCTCTTCATGCTTGACTTCATAAGACAGAGTTATATTTATGGTTTTAGAGGGGTAGATACATGATTTGTCTTATTTGAATATGTCTAGCTAGACCTTGTTTATCAACTTTTGAATGCTTACTATATATATATGACATAAGAAAACTATGTGCTTTGGTTTTTCATTTTTCTGATTTTTTTGGAATTTTGATGCACATTTGAATCTTGGTCAAATCCTAGGTTTGACCAAGATTTAAACAAGTATAGATCATGAAAATGAAAATGGAAGCCTGTATCCTTCTTAGTCACCCTAAAATGAAGTTTTTGGGAGGTTTTGAAATTTCCATGTTTGAAACCCAAAACCACTTATATATCTTCATGCTTGACTTCGTCATAAGACAGAGTTTAGGGGTTAGGGGGTAGATACATGATTTGTCTAGCTAGTTTGAATATGTCCGACCTTGTTTATCAACTTTAATGCTTACTATATGACATATAAGAAGACTATGTGCGCTTTGGTTTTTCATTTTTCTGTTTTTTTTTGAATTTTCTGCCAATTTTGTTTGACCAAGATTTAGACAAGTTTTACACGTGAAAACGAATAAGTAAGCCTGGATCCTTCTTAGTCACTCCAAAATGTACCAATTGATAGGTGCGTTAACTTTGCTTCATGGAAAAAATAATGTCATGTAAATGAGTTAACTTGGATTTCCTACCCTTGAATCCATAGGAAACTTTGTTCTAATGCACTATAATAATCAACCGAGTTTTTACACCAACAGGTCTGTCACTTACGTGTGGTGCCCATGCGTGAGGTCCCACACTTCAGTGAGCACAAGTCACGTGCAATAGGTACGCAAACTCCCAGACATTTTCTTTGTCAAGAGAAGACGCATCAGGATGCGTATTGGAAGTCTGTGGGTCCTTCTGGATCCTTCGGTCGTCCCTCTCAAAAAAAAAAAAAAAAACAAATCTCTCTCATTCTCGGCCTCGCTCGACTCGCTCGCTCGCTCGCACCTCCTGCTCACTGACAAACCCTGCACAAAAGTCAACATCATCACCCGAAAAAGGGAGACACCATAATTCTCTCCCTTCTTCTCTCCTTCCGAGTGATCCCTCTTCCTCCGAGTTTCACTCGACGGGCAAACACACATGTGCTGCATAGTAATAATAAAAAGGTAGAAAAATCGACCTACGAATCTATAATTAAATAGGTTAAACTAGGGCTTTGCCCAGTACTACAGATCAAGGTTCAAAAAATCCAACTACGGGGTTCGAACAACCCCATTTCTAATCCAAGATTTTTTTCGACCTCATCCAATGGCCTCAAACTATAGGCCGGGTTAGCATCTAGTGCAGTATGTGTGAGAATGTATGCACTATGTGTGCTATAACTTGTGTGTCTTTCAAATTTGAATAAGTTTGAAATATTTGAAATGGGGCTTTTGGCTTAAACGTTTGAAACCCAAAACGACTTCTCCTCATGCTAGACTTCATAAGACCGAGTTTAGGGTTAGGGGGTAGATACATGATTTGTCTGGTTTGAATATGTCTAAACCTTGTTTATCAACTTGAATGCTTACTATATGACATAAGAAGACCATGTGCTTTTGTTTTTCATTTTTCTATTTTTTTAAGAATTTTATGCACATTTGATTCTGGTCAAATCCTAGGTTCAACCAAGATTTAAACAAGTTTCAAGCATGAAAATGAAAACGTAAGCCAAGATCCTTCTTAATTAGTCACTCTAAAATATATGAAGCTTTTGGGACGTACTTGAAATTTCCATGTTTGAAACCCAAAACCAATTCTCTTCATGATTGACTTCATAAGACAGAGTTTAGGGTTAGGGGTAGATATACACATGATTTTTCTGGTTTGAATATGTCTAGACCTAGCTTGTTTATCAACTTGAGTGTTTACTATATATGACATAATTAAGAAGGCTATGTGCTTTGGTTTTTCATTCTTTAGATTTTTTGTCTGAATTTTTATGCCCATTTGAATCTTGGTCAAATCCTAGCTAGGTTTGACCAAGATTTAAATAAGTTTAAAACATGGAAATGAAAAGGTAAGCATCGATCCTTCTTAGTCGCTCTAAAATGAAGCTGAATTTTGGGAGGTTTTTGAAATTTCCATGTTTGAAACCCAAAACCACTTCTCTTCATGCTTGACTTCATAAGACGAAGTTTAGGGTCGATAGGGGGTAGATACATGATTTGTCTTGTTTGAATATGTCTAGACCTTGTTTATCGACTTGAATGCTTACTTTATGACTTATAAGAGGACTATGTGCATTGGTATTTCATTTTTTGATTTTTATGCCCATTTGAGAATCTTGGTAAAATCCTAGGTTTGTTGAGCAAGATTTAAACAAGTTTAACATGTGAAAATGATAAGGTAATTAAGTCTGGATCTTTCTCTTAGTAACTCTAAAATGAAGCTTTTGGGAGGTTCTTGAATTTACCATGTTTGAAACCCAAAACCACCGTACTTCTGTTCATGCTTGACTTCATAAGATAGAGTTTAGGGTTAGGGGTAGATACATGATTTTTCTGGTTTGAATATGTCTAGACCATGTTTATCAATTTGAATGCTTACTATATGACATAAGAAGGCTATGTGCTTTTGTTTTTCATTCTTTCGATTTTTTTCTGAATTGTTATGCCCATTTGAATCTTGGTCAAATCCTAGGTTCGACCAAGATTTAAACAAGTTTAAAACATGACAATGAAAAGGTAATTAATCATGGATCCTTCTTAATTAACCAGCCAGTCTAATTAAAATGAAGCTTTTTGGGAGGTTTTTGAAATTTCCATGTTTGAAACCCAAAACCACACTTCTCTGCTTCATGCTTGACTTCATATATAATTAAGACAAAGTTTAGGGTTAGGGGGTACATGATTTGTCTGGTTTGAATATGTCTAGACCTTGTTTATGAACTTTTGAATGCTTACTATATGACATAAGAAGAATATGTGCTTTGGTTTTTTATTTTATTTATTTTTTTATTTTATGCCCATTTGAATATTGGTCAAATCCTAGGTTTGACCAAGATTTAAACAAGTTTAAAACATGAAAATGAAAAGGTAAGCCTGGATCCTTCTTAACTAGTCACTCTAAAACGAAGCTTTAATTTTGGGAGGTTTTTGAAATTTCCATGTTATTTGAAACCCAAAACCACTTCTCTTCATGCTTGACTTCATAAGACGAAGTTTAGGGTCGATAGGGGGTAGATACATGATTTGTCTGGTTTGAATATGTCTAGACCATGTTTATCAAATCCTAGGTTTGACCAAGATTTAAACAAGTTTAAAACATGAAAATGAAAAGGGAAGCATGTACTCCTTCTTAGTCACTCTAAAATGAAGTTTTTGGGCGGTTTTTGAAATTTTCATGTTTGAAACCCAAAACCACTTCTCTTCATGCTTGACTTCATAAGACATAGTTTAGGGGTTAGGGGTAGATACATGATTTGTATGGTTTGAATATGTCTAGACCATGTTTATCAACTTTAATGCTTACTATATGACATAAGAAGACTATGTGCTTTTGTTTTTCATTCTTTCGATTTTTTTCTGAATTGTTATGCCCATTTGAATCTTGGTCAAATCCTAGGTTCGACCAAGATTTAAACAAGTTTAAAACATGACAATGAAAAGGTAATTAATCATGGATCCTTCTTAATTAACCAGCCGGTCTAATTAAAATGAAGCTTTTTGGGAGGTTTTTGAAATTTCCATGTTTGAAACCCAAAACCACACTTCTCTGCTTCATGCTTGACTTCATATATAATTAAGACAAAGTTTAGGGTTAGGGGTACATGATTTGTCTGGTTTGAATATGTCTAGACCTTGTTTATGAACTTTTGAATGCTTACTATATGACATAAGAAGAATATGTGCTTTGGTTTTTTATTTTATCTATTTTTTTATTTTATGCCCATTTGAATATTGGTCAAATCCTAGGTTTGACCAAGATTTAAACAAGTTTAAAACATGAAAATGAAAAGGTAAGCCTGGATCCTTCTTAACTAGTCACTCTAAAACGAAGCTTTAATTTTGGGAGGTTTTTGAAATTTCCATGTTTGAAACCAAAAACCACTTCTCTTCATGCTTGACTTCATAAGACAGAGTTATTTATGGTTTTAGAGGGGTAGATACATGATTTGTCTTATTTGAATATGTCTAGCTAGACCTTGTTTATCAACTTTTGAATGCTTACTATATATATGTATGTGACATAAGAAAACTATGTGCTTTGGTTTTTCGTTTTTCTGATTTTTTATGGAATTTTGATGCACATTTGAATCTTGGTCAAATCCTAGGTTTGACCAAGATTTAAACAAGTATAGATCATGAAAATGAAAATGGAAGCCTGTATCCTTCTTAGTCACCCTAAAATGAAGTTTTTGGGAGGTTTTTGAAATTTCCATGTTTGAAACCCAAAACCACTTATCTTCATGCTTGACTTCGTCATAAGACAGAGTTTAGGGGTTAGGGGGTAGATACATGATTTGTCTAGCTAGTTTGAATATGTCCAGACCTTGTTTATCAACTTTAATGCTTACTATATGACATATAAGAAGACTATGTGCGCTTTGGTTTTTCATTTTTCTGTTTTTTTTTTGAATTTTCTGCCAATTTTGTTTGACCAAGATTTAGACAAGTTTTACACGTGAAAACGAATAAGTAAGCCTGGATCCTTCTTAGTCACTCCAAAATGTACCAATTGATAGGTGCGTTAACTTTGCTTCATGGAAAAAATAATGTCATGTAAATGAGTTAACTTGGATTTCCTACCCTTGAATCCATAGGAAACTTTGTTCTAATGCACTATAATAATCAACCGAGTTTTTACACCAACAGGTCTGTCACTTACGTGTGGTGCCCATGCGTGAGGTCCCACACTTCAGTGAGCACAAGTCACGTGCAATAGGTACGCAAACTCCCAGACATTTTCTTTGTCAAGAGAAGACGCATCAGGATGCGTATTGGAAGTCTGTGGGTCCTTCTGGATCCTTCGGTCGTCCCTCTCAAAAAAAAAAAAAACAAATCTCTCTCATTCTCGGCCTCGCTCGACTCGCTCGCTCGCTCGCTCGCTCGCACCTCCTGCTCACTGACAAACCCTGCACAAAAGTCAACATCATCACCCGAAAAAGGGGAGACACCATAATTCTCTCCCTTCTTCTCTCCTTCCGAGTGATCCCTCTTCCTCCGAGTTTCACTCGACGGGCAAACACACATGTGCTGCATAGTAATAATAAAAAGGTAGAAAAATCGACCTACGAATCTATAATTAAATAGGTTAAACTAGGGCTTTGCCCAGTACTACAGATCAAGGTTCAAAAAATCCAACTACGGGGTTCGAACAACCCCATTTCTAATCCAAGATTTTTTCGACCTCATCCAATGGCCTCAAACTATAGGCCGGGTTAGCATCTAGTGCAGTATGTGTGAGAATGTATGCACTATGTGTGCTATAACTTGTGTGTCTTTCAAATTTGAATAAGTTTGAAATATTTGAAATGGGGCTTTTGGCTTAAACGTTTGAAACCCAAAACGACTTCTCCTCATGCTAGACTTCATAAGACCGAGTTTAGGGTTAGGGGGTAGATACATGATTTGTCTGGTTTGAATATGTCTAAACCTTGTTTATCAACTTGAATGCTTACTATATGACATAAGAAGACCATGTGCTTTTGTTTTTCATTTTTCTATTTTTTTAAGAATTTTATGCACATTTGATTCTGGTCAAATCCTAGGTTCAACCAAGATTTAAACAAGTTTCAAGCATGAAAATGAAAACGTAAGCCAAGATCCTTCTTAATTAGTCACTCTAAAATATATGAAGCTTTTGGGACGTACTTGAAATTTCCATGTTTGAAACCCAAAACCAATTCTCTTCATGATTGACTTCATAAGACAGAGTTTAGGGTTAGGGGTAGATATACACATGATTTTTCTGGTTTGAATATGTCTAGACCTAGCTTGTTTATCAACTTGAGTGTTTACTATATATGACATAATTAAGAAGGCTATGTGCTTTGGTTTTTCATTCTTTAGATTTTTTGTCTGAATTTTTATGCCCATTTGAATCTTGGTCAAATCCTAGCTAGGTTTGACCAAGATTTAAATAAGTTTAAAACATGGAAATGAAAAGGTAAGCATCGATCCTTCTTAGTCGCTCTAAAATGAAGCTGAATTTTGGGAGGTTTTTGAAATTTCCATGTTTGAAACCCAAAACCACTTCTCTTCATGCTTGACTTCATAAGACGAAGTTTAGGGTCGATAGGGGGTAGATACATGATTTGTCTTGTTTGAATATGTCTAGACCTTGTTTATCGACTTGAATGCTTACTTTATGACTTATAAGAGGACTATGTGCATTGGTATTTCATTTTTTGATTTTTATGCCCATTTGAGAATCTTGGTAAAATCCTAGGTTTGTTGAGCAAGATTTAAACAAGTTTAACATGTGAAAATGATAAGGTAATTAAGTCTGGATCTTTCTCTTAGTAACTCTAAAATGAAGCTTTTGGGAGGTTCTTGAATTTACCATGTTTGAAACCCAAAACCACCGTACTTCTGTTCATGCTTGACTTCATAAGATAGAGTTTAGGGTTAGGGGTAGATACATGATTTTTCTGGTTTGAATATGTCTAGACCATGTTTATCAATTTGAATGCTTACTATATGACATAAGAAGGCTATGTGCTTTTGTTTTTATTCTTTCGATTTTTTTCTGAATTGTTATGCCCATTTGAATCTTGGTCAAATCCTAGGTTCGACCAAGATTTAAACAAGTTTAAAACATGACAATGAAAAGGTAATTAATCATGGATCCTTCTTAATTAACCAGCCGGTCTAATTAAAATGAAGCTTTTTGGGAGGTTTTTGAAATTTCCATGTTTGAAACCCAAAACCACACTTCTCTGCTTCATGCTTGACTTCATATATAATTAAGACAAAGTTTAGGGTTAGGGGGTACATGATTTGTCTGGTTTGAATATGTCTAGACCTTGTTTATGAACTTTTGAATGCTTACTATATGACATAAGAAGAATATGTGCTTTGGTTTTTTATTTTATCTATTTTTTTATTTTATGCCCATTTGAATATTGGTCAAATCCTAGGTTTGACCAAGATTTAAACAAGTTTAAAATATGAAAATGAAAAGGTAAGCCTGGATCCTTCTTAACTAGTCACTCTAAAACGAAGCTTTAATTTTGGGAGGTTTTTGAAATTTCCATGTTATTTGAAACCCAAAACCACTTCTCTTCATGCTTGACTTCATAAGACGAAGTTTAGGGTCGATAGGGGGTAGATACATGATTTGTCTGGTTTGAATATGTCTAGACCATGTTTATCAAATCCTAGGTTTGACCAAGATTTAAACAAGTTTAAAACATGAAAATGAAAAGGGAAGCATGTATCCTTCTTAGTCACTCTAAAATGAAGTTTTTGGGCGGTTTTTGAAATTTTCATGTTTGAAACCCAAAACCACTTCTCTTCATGCTTGACTTCATAAGACATAGTTTAGGGGTTAGGGGTAGATACATGATTTGTATGGTTTGAATATGTCTAGACCATGTTTATCAACTTTAATGCTTACTATATAACATAAGAAGACTATGTGCTTTTGTTTTCCATTCTTTCGATTTTTTTCTGAATTGTTATGCCCATTTGAATCTTGGTCAAATCCTAGGTTCGACCAAGATTTAAACAAGTTTAAAACATGACAATGAAAAGGTAATTAATCATGGATCCTTCTTAATTAACCAGCCGGTCTAATTAAAATGAAGCTTTTTGGGAGGTTTTTGAAATTTCCATGTTTGAAACCCAAAACCACACTTCTCTGCTTCATGCTTGACTTCATATATAATTAAGACAAAGTTTAGGGTTAGGGGGTACATGATTTGTCTGGTTTGAATATGTCTAGACCTTGTTTATGAACTTTTGAATGCTTACTATATGACATAAGAAGAATATGTGCTTTGGTTTTTTATTTTATCTATTTTTTTATTTTATGCCCATTTGAATATTGGTCAAATCCTAGGTTTGACCAAGATTTAAACAAGTTTAAAACATGAAAATGAAAAGGTAAGCCTGGATCCTTCTTAACTAGTCACTCTAAAACGAAGCTTTAATTTTGGGAGGTTTTTGAAATTTCCATGTTTGAAACCAAAAACCACTTCTCTTCATGCTTGACTTCATAAGACAGAGTTATTTATGGTTTTGGAGGGGTAGATACATGATTTGTCTTATTTGAATATGTCTAGCTAGACCTTGTTTATCAACTTTTGAATGCTTACTATATATATGTATGTGACATAAGAAAACTATGTGCTTTGGTTTTTCATTTTTCTGATTTTTTTTGGAATTTTGATGCACATTTGAATCTTGGTCAAATCCTAGGTTTGACCAAGATTTAAACAAGTATAGATCATGAAAATGAAAATGGAAGCCTGTATCCTTCTTAGTCACCCTAAAATGAAGTTTTTGGGAGGTTTTTGAAATTTCCATGTTTGAAACCCAAAACCACTTATCTTCATGCTTGACTTCGTCATAAGACAGAGTTTAGGGGTTAGGGGTAGATACATGATTTGTCTAGCTAGTTTGAATATGTCCAGACCTTGTTTATCAACTTTAATGCTTACTATATGACATATAAGAAGACTATGTGCGCTTTGGTTTTTCATTTTTCTGTTTTTTTTTGAATTTTCTGCCAATTTTGTTTGACCAAGATTTAGACAAGTTTTACACGTGAAAACGAATAAGTAAGCCTGGATCCTTCTTAGTCACTCCAAAATGTACCAATTGATAGGTGCGTTAACTTTGCTTCATGGAAAAAATAATGTCATGTAAATGAGTTAACTTGGATTTCCTACCCTTGAATCCATAGGAAACTTTGTTCTAATGCACTATAATAATCAACCGAGTTTTTACACCAACAGGTCTGTCACTTACGTGTGGTGCCCATGCGTGAGGTCCCACACTTCAGTGAGCACAAGTCACGTGCAATAGGTACGCAAACTCCCAGACATTTTCTTTGTCAAGAGAAGACGCATCAGATGCGTATTGGAAGTCTGTGGGTCCTTCTGGATCCTTCGGTCGTCCCTCTCAAAAAAAAAACAAATCTCTCTCATTCTCGGCCTCGCTCGACTCGCTCGCTCGCTCGCTCGCTCGCACCTCCTGCTCACTGACAAACCCTGCACAAAAGTCAACATCATCACCGAAAAAGGGGAGACACCATAATTCTCTCCCTTCTTCTCTCCTTCCGAGTGATCCCTCTTCCTCCGAGTTTCACTCGACGGGCAAACACACATGTGCTGCATAGTAATAATAAAAAGGTAGAAAAATCGACCTACGAATCTATAATTAAATAGGTTAAACTAGGGCTTTGCCCAGTACTACAGATCAAGGTTCAAAAAATCCAACTACTCTTCATGCTTGACTTCATAAGACATAGTTTAGGGGTTAGGGGTAGATACATGAAAATGAAAATGGAAGCCTGTATCCTTCTTAGTCACCCTAAAATGAAGTTTTGGGAGGTTTTTGAAATTTCCATGTTTGAAACCCAAAACCACTTCTCTTCATGCTTGACTTCATAAGACATAGTTTAGGGGTTAGGGGTAGATACATGATTTGTATGGTTTGAATATGTCTAGACCATGTTTATCAACTTTAATGCTTACTATATGACATAAGAAGACTATGTGCTTTGGTTTTTCATTTTTCTGATTTTTTTAGAATTTTGATGCACATTTGAATCTTGGTCAAATCCTAGGTTTGACCAAGATTTAAACAAGTATATATAGAACATGAAAATGAAAAGGGAAGCCTGTATCCTTCTTAGTCACCCTAAAATGAAGTTTTTGGGAGGTTTTTGAAATTTCCATGTTTGAAACCCAAAACCACTTATCTTCATGCTTGAGCAAGATTTGACCAAGATTTAAACAAGTTTAAATCATGAAAATGGAAAGGTAAGCCTCGATCCTTCTTAGTCGCTCTAAAATGAAGCTTTTGGGATGTTCTTGAAATTTCCATGTTTGAAACCCGGCCAAAACGACTTTTCTTCATGCTAGACTTCATAAGATCGACACGGGGTACATATATACATGATTTGTCTGGTTTGGATATATCTAGACCTTGTTTATCAACTTGAATGCTTACGATATGACATAAGAACACTATGTGCTTTTTGTTTTTTATTTTTTGTGCCTATTTGTATCTTGGTCAAATCCTAGGTTTGACCAAGATTTAAACAAGTTTAAAACATGAAAATGAAAAGGGAAACATGTATCCTTCTTAGTCACTCTAAAATGAAGTTTTTGGGAGGTTTTTGAAATTTCCATGTTTGAAACCTAAAACCACTTCTCTTCATGCTTGACTTCATAAGACAGAGTTTAGGGTTAGAGGGGTAGATACATGATTTGTCTTATTTGAATATGTCTAGCTAGACCTTGTTTATCAACTTTTGAATGCTTACTATATATATATGTGACATAAGAAGACTATGTGCTTTTGTTTTTCATTTTTCCGATTTTTTAATTTTATGCCCATTTAAATCTTGGTCAAATCCTAGGTTTGACAATGATTTAAACAAGTTTCAAATATGAAAATGAAAAGGCAAGCATGGATCCTTCTTAGTCACTCTAAAATGAAGCTTTTGATAGGTTTTTGAAATTTCCATATTTGAAACCCAAAACCACTTCTCTTCATGCTTGACTACATAAGACAAAGTTTAGGGTTAGGGGGTAGATACATGATTTTTCTTGTTTGAATATGTCTAGACCCTTGTTTATCAACTTTAATGCTTACTATATGACATAAGAAAACTATGTGCTTTGGTTTTTCATTTTTCTGATTTTTTTGGAATTTTGATGCACATTTGAATCTTGGTCAAATCCTAGGTTTGACCAAGATTTAAACAAGTATAGAACATGAAAATGAAAAGGGAAGCCTGTATCCTTCTTAGTCACCCTAAAATGAAGTTTTTGGGAGGTTTTCAAAATTTCCATGTTTGAAACCCAAAACCACTTAATCTTCATGCTTGACTTCGTCATAAGATAGAGTTTAGGGGTTAGGGGGTATATACATGATTTGTCTAGTTTGAATATGTCTAGACCTTGTTTACCAACTTTAATGCTTACTATATGACATATAAGAAGACTATGTGCGCTTTGGTTTTTCATTTTTTCATTTTTTTATTTTATGCCCATTTGAATCTTGGTTAAATCTAGGATTTGACCAAGATTTAAACAAGTTTAAAACATGAAAATGGAAAGGTAAGCCTGGATCCTTCTTAGTCGCTCTAAAATGAAGCTTTTGGGATGATTTTGAAATTTCCATGTTTGAAACCCAAAACCAATTCTCTTCATGCATGCTTGACTTCATAAGACAGAGTTTAGGGTTAGGGGGTTAGATACATTATTTGTCTAGTTTGAATATGTCTAGACTTTGTATATCAACTTGAATATATTATTGTACCATGTCTCCACACAGCCCAAAATGCACATATTTTCAAAAGTTTTCATGCATGAGTACTTGTAACTAGTAAAAATAGAAAGTAAAAATAGGAACCCCATGTATGAAGGATACTAAAAAGAACTCTTTCACATTTTTTTGGTATAGATTATGAGTTTGCTTGGCTTCATACACAAGTGAGTACATGTCATGCAAAAATTAACACGAAATTTAGTTATCATGACCCATTTTTGGCAGGCATTGTGCATATCGCCTTGAGAAACATCTTTGCGAGCCAGTGTATTAAACGTTTATTCACATATAATGGATTTTTTACTTTATTAGTGCACACAATGACAGAATCGGCCAAATGTGTATGATTTTTGTGAAGGTGCTAGAAAAACAAGATGCACTACGATGAAGCATGAAAGGAGGCAAGGGGAGGGATAGTGAAGAGGTGGGAGAGACCGAGAGATGAACCGCAAGGTAATTAAAAAATTGGGGCCAAAACGATTCCAACTTCCTAGGCATTGACCAACTTTGCCCCTCTTAACCCAACGTGGCAGTGAACCCGTATAAGCAACAACTTCCTCTTACTCCGCTTCTCCGAAATGGTAAGAGAACCCTCTCCAGCTTAAGTGACCAATCGACATATCTATGGCCTTCCGACTTGGCTCTGGTCGCCGCGCGCGTAGTCCTACCACCGACGAGGAAGCGGAGCATCAGCGCCGCCTTCGCTTCGTCCATCGCGCACCAAGGCATAACCCGCCCGCTCTGCACTGGCCGGTTGTTCAGCCCGCGGCGGCGGCGCTGGCCGTGGAGCCCCTCGCCAGCCGCTTCCCGTGCGGGCCGATGGATGCAGAGGCAGGGATCTCCCACGCAACCCCGCATGCGACGCCCGCTCGGCCCTGGCCGGCTTTTCCGCCCGCGCATGCCGCATGGTTTTCTTTGCCAGCAGGTGAGATCCCCTTCCCGGCCGGCGCGAACGATGCGGAGGCAGGGAGCTCCCGTGGCCAGCCGCCTAATCCGACCGCACTTCAGGCGGTGCCGGCCGTGGAGCCAGGCCGTTCTTTCGAAGCGCATCACGGCGACGCCCTTTGCAGGAGCAACACCGCCAAGGAGCTCGTATATAACGTGATGTTCCCGGCACTCTATAGATGCCGGGATGCTCTGCAAGCTTTCGTGCAGGCTAAGAATGCGGCGGCTGCAAATCCCAGGGACGCAGCATTGCAGCGGCGCGCCGATGAGGCTAAGGTGGCGCACGCTTTCCACCAGGCGTGCCTCGACAGGCTTAACATCCAGCACGGCTTCGTGCAACCGCCAAACGCCGCTCCAGCTAAGATCCAAAAATACTCCGGTGAGCATATCACTCCGGAGTAGAACAATCCAATTTCTAGTACTGTAGGAGTACTTTATTAGTGCACAAACCTGGCGAAATTAAAGGTGTGTTCTTTGTGTGTGATGTAAATCTAAAAATTTGAAGGTTCTAGCAAAAACATTTCTTCAGAAATATTCGATGTGTTTGCTTGGCCTTATCTATATATCCGGTGAGCATATATGGATGCCAAATCCTTTACAAACTTTATATTTTTTAAGTGATCGATGTGCATGCATCTATCTCGCCATGGTAAATTAATGAAACAAGTTGCATATTTGCCAGAATTCCAAACTTCGTGAGCAGTATAGAGATCGAGACCTTAATTAATTATTATGAGTAGGATGCATGCATGCATGTCCATTTTCTAGGGTTTTAAAGGATACTAGAGCTTTTCTAGGTTAATTTGCAACTATATGTATATTTGTTTTCTAGTTCTGGGCTGATCATTAAACTCGACGTTGAGTTGTAGATTATGTGAAATTAGTACATGCCATAAAATATAGTATAATTTTTTATGTACCCTACGAGGCAGTACGTGTGGTGTACCCTTAATTATTAATTGGTAGACATGTACCGTTGGCATGTTTGAAGAAAATTTGAATTTGGAAGAAGTTTTTAAAGTAAAATTAACGCAAGCACAAAATCATGTGTGATGGTGAAATTTCTTGAACAAATTAATACAAACCTAGTAATATGAGTTTGTTTGGCTTTCTGCCCACAAGTGAGTATTGTGCGCATGTCCTTTGATGCAAAATCCCGCCATACAAAACTTTTTAGTTATCATATGACCTCAAGTTTGGAAGAGATCGTATTTTAAGCAACTTCACAAACAAGAGATTCTAACAATTATATGCATGCATGAAAGAATGATTTCCCTTTTTTATTACTGTACAAAAATGGCTAGATGTGTGTTAATTGTGAAGGAGGGCTACCAAATTTTAACAGTTGCACATTATTGTCATAATTCCACCTTTTGGAAGCAGTAGGGTAGACATGCTTTCCGCTTGGTAGGATGTGTTAGTGCCATCAATTTTGTAGATATAGGTTCAAGGATTTGTTCATCTTAATCTGGAACTATATATGGATTTTTAAGCTTTTGCCTAGTAATTAAACTCATAATTGAAATAATGTAGGTTATTTAACTACATACATGCCATAAATTCTGACAGGAAATACTTGGACGTGCCTTGCGAGGGTGGTAACAAACAAGAACACAATGACCAAACTTCAAATGCCAATCCACCCACCAAGCTATACGATTGGCATGTACAATCGATCGACTCCTTCTAATCAAATTTGAATACAATAGAAGAAGTTTTAAAAAATTTCAAAATGAGATCAACTTGTGCATTGAGTCATCCTTTGTTATTTATTTGCTTGTAAAAATAGAAACATAGGCATATGAATGTATTCGAAACACTTCACTTTTCAACGGGGAAGGGACCCGAAGGTCCCAGAAAAACAAAAAAAGATTACAATAGTAGTACTCCTTTGAGAAGGCAGTAGAAGAAGGATCCTCGAAGAGCCAAATGCTTTTATTATCCACAGCTGTTCGGCTCTTTTCCTTCTCGTGTAAGCTATCGCGCAATGATTATACTAGGCTGCTCGATTATACTAATGGTCGGATGGTAGTACAACCATTTTCGCAAACTTCTGCGCCCTTCGTCATGTCAGCATCGTATCCCAGTGTGCAAGCAGTCTGCTCGAATGAAATACTCCTAAGTACGTACGGTATTCCCTCCAAAGACACACCACACGGTATTCCCTCCAAAGACGCACCGTCGCCCCGATCTGCTCGAATGAAATACTCCAAAATACTTCTGCGCCCTTCGTCATGTCAGCATCGTATCCCAGTGTGCAAGCAGTCTCCTATGAAATGGAGACGACATTTTGTTGAAAAGTGTCGGTGCATGCTATATATACCACAGTAGTATGAGAGTTTTTACAGCATTATTCCGATTTCCACAGAATGCATTAAATTTGGAAGCGATGCCACACTGACAAGAGTGGTTTAAACAAGGCCATTATTTTTATTATGTTATTTACTACAATACTCCAAGGTAGCACTAGTAGCCTTCGGTTGTACTCTGCCGGTCGCGCTGCCTCATTCGACCAGACTTTATTCTTCTTCTCATATATATATACAAAATACTGTCTGCCGAGGTTCGATGACCGCACCGTCGCCCCTCTCCGCGCCGCCGTCTTGGGCCGCGCCACCATTCTCCCCGCCGAGTTCTCCCCCGTCCCCGACGCACCACCGTCAAGCACCACCGGACCGATCTTCGCAGGTATGTACATCTCCAACCTCCGGCGAGTACAGAGGTTCATCGGTCATTGTGTTCGATATAACCTTAATTTGGGGATTGCAATGTGAGTAACTTACTGGGTTTTCTAGGAAATGAAAACGGCGTCGCTCGATGCCTACACTGCGTCGGCGGATACATGGAAAGCGGAGACGGATGCTCTGCATGCATCGGCGGAGACATGTAAAGCGGATGCGGAGGCAAAGGCGAAGGCGGTGGCTAGGACGGGCCCGGGCGCTGTGGCGCTGGCAAATGCTCGTATCGAAGCTGCATTTTGTTGGAAAGTCTTGGCGCGTGCTTCGAGAGTTTTGGCGGCGCAGCCGGGAGAACCGTCGGAGGCTTCGAAGCTGGCTGCTTTGAACGCGTCGAGAGCTTGGATGGTGACTTCATCTAAGGCGGCGCTTGTTGCATATGATCGTGACTCGTCAACCCCTTTGTAAGTTCTACCTTCCCCAACTGCAATGAGGTTAGATCTGGTGGATTGGGGTTTTTTGCCCAAACCAGACGTGATGATGCATTGAGATGTTTTTGTATTTTTGATGATGCATTCTGCTTCTTTTGTAATTTGGGTGATTCATTATGCTTTTTAGGTAGTAATTTTTCTGATGCACTCACCTCTTCAGGAATTTTTCATGGTTTTTTTGTTTTTGTTTTTCTGTCAACCTAGCTAATGCTCTCTGCTGTTTAGCCAAAAGTTGGATGATGCATTGTACTGTTTACATATATTTTACTCTGATGATGCATTTTGCTCTTTTAGCCTTTTAGGTAATTTTTCTGATTCCTTGAACAGTGTGGGAAATTTCGATGAAGAATTTTGCTGTCAACTTAGATGATGTATTGTGCTGTTTACATTTTATTACCTATATCAAAGCTAACCCCATCTGATGTTACCACAGCGTTTTGGGTCCTGTAGAGGTCTCTTTTTCCTCCAATCGTGTTGACACGTTAGCAATTATTACTGTATATGCGAGATTGCCTTCCGTTGGTGCGTCCTATTTTTGTGGTGTTTTTTTTTTTTGCAAATTAAGGGCTTCATTGATTATGCAACAGGATTACAATTGCATTGTCCTGTTTACAATATTTTGATTTTGCTGATGCATTGTGCTGTTCACATTATTTTGATTTTGCTGATGCATTGTCCTGTTTACATTATTTTGATTTTGCTGATGCATTGTGCTGTTTACACTATTTTGATTTTGCTGATGCACCGTGCAGTTTAGGAAACTTTGATGATGAATTAGATGATGCATTTTGCTGCTTAGTCAAATTAGATGTTGCATTTTGTTTTAAAAAATAGATGATGCAGTGTGCTGTTTACATAATTTTGACGATGCATCGTGCGATTTGCATAATCCTACCAGCTTCAGTCGAAGGACACCCACAACAATCAACGATCTGCCTGGAGATGTAGTCTCTCAGATTCTTGTCAGGCTTCCTCCCCATCCAACCTGCTTACTAGCTGCATCAGGCACCAAGAAAGCATGGAGGCAATGTATGGGAAGCAATTATTTCAGAAAGCTAACTGTGTCACACAACGGAGGAAACCCGTTGCTAGGGTTTTTCACCAACAACTCCGAGGACAATCGATTCATCACAGAGCATGATCTTCACCCGGCCATCTTGAAGATGCTGGCAATCCCGTCTCAAGTGAACGGTCCCAAAATCTATGTCCTGGGATGCCGCGATGGTATGGTGCTACTCCATTCTAATGTATCCAGAGGGTATATATCAGTCTGGGATCCAATTAGGCAAGTTCTCACAGCGATACCAGAACCACCATTGTGGCGCAATCACACAATTGAAAGCAGCGGCTCAATTCTCTGTTCGAGAAACAACTCTGAACCGTTTACACATTGTGGCAAGTTCTCGGTTGTTTGGATAACAACTAAACGTTACGATGCACAGGCTCATATCTACTCACCAGATTCAAAAGAATGGGAGTTTCTAGCTCGATCAACTCCGATGCTGTCAGAGATTGACCGTAGACCGGCAACTCTCATAGGGGGTATTTTGTACTGGCCAACGAAGTCTAGATATATCATTGAGCTTGACCATGCAAAGAAGACTCTGAAATATATTCAGTGCCCTCATGAGACGCATGATATATTCATGCTTAACATTCACATCTTCAAGGGACATAATGGAGATGTTGCCCTTGCTGTTATAAGAGACTTCACCCTACAAACATGGACCAGTACAAGATCATCAACAGGCGATCACGAGTCATGGACATGTCATATAAATTTTGAATTGGATACTTTTTTTGGCCTTGACACATCATTTCCATACAATTGGAAACATCCAGTAAGGTTACTCTGCGTATTTGAGGACAAAAATGAGCTGGTTGTACGGGCAAAGGAGGGAGTATTCCAATTAGATATGAGCAACTGGCAGTGGAGAAAGTACAATTCTGCTAGACGTTGGTGCACTTTACATCCCTACTCAGTTAGACCGGGTTAGTCATTCATATGTAACCTTTGCATTCATTTACATATGACTTTTGCTGATCAATTTGTTCATTTCCTGACAGTAACCGACCTGATCCAGAGTGCAACATCAAGGACACGAAAAAGAACGCGCTGTCAGGAACCCATCTAATTCAAAGTTCAACATCCATAAGAGAAAAGGAAGTCGCATATGAAGGAGCAAGGCTTGTTTGGGCAAGAAGTGATAGCCCAGCTTTTGTTTGGTCTGATGTCTTTTAGTTTTCGTTCTGGTGGAAATGTCGCTGCACCATTTGTTTGTACTGCAGCTCCATAGTGCTAGCTGCTAGTACGTTGGCGCTGTCCTACGTCTGCTTGTTTTGGGGGCATAAATATGCCACGAAACCTTTGTTTTATGTGATCAAACGGTCATTTCTGCATGTATATGTTCGGGTTCTGATGAAACCTTTTTTGTGATCTGTACATATATTTGAGTCAGTCTGTGTTTTGTTTTATGATGGGCAGGAGTATTTGTTTTACTACACCATTGTTTATCCGAATTGTATTACTCACTCTATTCAAAAAGTTAGCGGCTCACCTTTTTCCTTCAAGATACGGATGTATCTACACACTAAAAACATATATAGATGAAACATCTTCAGACAAAGTTTAGTCACTTATGTATGGACGGGGGTAGTATTATTTATGTTGTGCTCCCAAACAAGCAGACATCGGACAGCGCCTGTTTAAAGTTCATATGTGTAATCTTATTCCCTTTGGAAGTTAAGCATTAAACTCTACTAGTACAACCGTGGTGGTCTTGTGATGTAGTACTCTTTTGATGCATTTGTGATGTAGTAGTACAGTACTTTTTTTTGAACTGGTATAGTACTATCTAAGAAGAGTACTCCCTCCGATTCACATTCATTTTACACCAATAAATATGGATCGGAGCGAGGGAGTAAATTAAACATGGCATCTCGTGCATGAAGCTTGACAGATCGATCAGGTTGGCTAGAATGGCAATACAATGCTCCTCATTAGGCAAATGCATGCCATGTACGATAGTATACATCCAGTAAAGAAGTCTATACTGACATAAAAAAGACTACATTGGGGATGAGAGTCAATTGGGGAATCTACAATACATAAAATCTTGCTCGTAGCTGATTTTGGCTAAGAGGGTTTTACTCACATTACACGTGCCACTTTCCTTGTCTGCAAAACAAGTTCCAATAAAGGAAGAGGAAAGAAGAGGACATTGTGGGCGAGATTGAACACCTTTTTATGTGTTAAGCTGAGGCCTTGTTTAGCTGAGGATTTCGACTTAGGCCTAACAGCTCAGCACACCAGAAATAAATTTCCTTGCGCGCACCACTGTCAGCAAAAATAACAAAATTGGCACGCAAGATTAAGAACGAAGTGAATTTAAGTAACTTGGTTAGCTTTTCAAGCAATATATTCAGAGAAAGAGCACACATGTCCGGCAAATAATCGTAAGAGAAGAACAATAAATCTAAGGCATTCCACTTCATATGCAGAAGGGACGCGACAACGCATGGATTCATACCTTGAGTCGACTCTGGCTCGTAGAAGGGCGGTCGCGCCTCGAGGATGCCGGCGACGTCTCCACGTCGATCTCACATATGACTGCTTTCGGTGGGCGGTGCTCCACGCCATGTAGAAGATCTATCAAAAGAGAGAGCCCGATGACGCTACCGACGCCTCAACCTTGATAGCACCGGCTTGTTGCTCCGCACCGAGATGCGCCACGTGCAAGATTTAGCGGATGCGCCAATTTTAGAGATATGTCATGATCGTTGTAACAAATTTCAACATGATGATGATTTGATCCTGCACTCGGCCTTGAACATAAGTACTAGTACAGTCTCACAATTTTTATCATTATACTTTGCGAGATTTAGCGGATGCGCCAAATTCAGAGATAGATCATGATCATGGTAACACAATTTTCAATGTAATGATGATTTGATGTTGCACTAGACCTTGAACATAAGTACTAGTACGGTCTCACAATTTTGTATCATTATACTTTGCAAGTTTTAGCGGATGCGCCTATTTTCAGAGGATCATGGTAACAAATTTTCAACGTGATGATGATTTGATGTTGCACTCGACCTTGAACAGAAGTACTACTACTGTCTTACAATTTCTTTATCATTATACTTTGCAAGATTTAGCAGATGCGCCAAATTCAGAGACAGATCATGATCATGGTAACAAATTTTCAACGTGATGATGATTTGATGTTGCACTCGAACTTGAATAGAAGTACTAGTACAATCTCACAATTTTTTTATCATTATACTTTGCGAGATTTAGCGGATGCGCCAAATTCAGAGATAGATCGTGATCATGGTAACACACTTTTCAATGTAATGATGATTTGATGTTGCACTCGACCTTGAACATAAGTACTAGTACGGTCTCACAATTTTGTATCATTATACTTTGCAAGTTTTAGCGGATGCGCCCATTTTCAGAGGTAGATCATGATCATGGTAACAAATTTTCAACGTGATGATGATTTAATGTTGCACTCGAACTTGAACAGAAGTACTAGTATGGTCTCACAATTTTTATTACTCGTATAATTATACTTTGAAAGATATAGCGGATGCGCCAATTTCAAAGATAGATCATGATCATGGTAACAAATTTTTAACGTGATGATGATTTGATGTTGCACTCGGCCTAGAATAGAAGTACTAGTACGGTCTCACAATTTTTTTTATCATTATACTTTGATATAGCGGATACGCTAATTTCAGAGATAGATCATGACCATGGTAGTGACCAATATTCAAGATGATGATGATTTGATTTTGCACTCGGCCTTGAACAGAGGTACTAGTACGGTCTCACAATTTTTTATCATTATACTTGGACCTTAGCGAAATTCAAAATCTCATAGCGGCAAAACTTCCCGCCTACAAAATACAAAAATTTCGTACTCTTCCAAATTCCCATTCTACCCCTGTGGAGATGACAGCAAAGTCGGTTGGTGGGGGGGTCTGCCCGTCATTTTTGGATCACCACCTCCCTAGCCCGGAAACCCTCCCAAAAAAATTCATTTCCCTCAGACCACCCACCGGAACTTCCCAAGTCCCTCTCTCCCACCTCCACGACCACCGCACCGGAACATCCCCGCCGGACTTCCCTGGCCTACCCGAGCCCTCGCGATCCTCGTCATGCCGGAGCCGCTTCATCGACGCCGTCATCAACCGGACCGGATCATCCCCGCCGAACCTCGAAACCATATGCTCATCCAGCAGTCTACCGCAGTCGCTTCAGCTGCGGTATCGTCCACCCCACCGGAGCCGCTTCGCCGGATCCGTCGTCCACCGCATCGTATCTTGCTCACCGACACCGCTGTGCATGAACCGGATCTGCTTCACCGGCGCCGTGCATGATCTAAACTCTTCTCTGTCGCTTTTCTATTGCTTGCCTGCAAGTTCTTGTTTAATCTTGGGGGAACCTGTTTGTGCTAACGATTGCAGATGAGATGAGTAACCATGAAGTGTAATGGCCGTCTCTCCAACCCCAAGTAGCACATGTAGCGTACTTCATCACCGGATCTATCAACCCCAGGAAGATCTGCTGTGACTCCCACAGAGTGCTTCTCCTAATGTAAGTCCCTTGTTTTAGCGCCATGTTCTGGGTTCAGATGCTTGTTTGTCTGAAGCTCTTTTAGTTCATTCCTAGCTATGACCGTAACACGTTGCTATTTTCTACTTCATTGCTAACTTTAAGCGATTGAACATTTTGGTTTGCATTCCCTGCTCTGTAGATGTAGCCATCATAACTTCTATCTTGCTCGTCGTTGTTACAAAAATTATACTGTAGGTATTATAGTAACATCCTGCTATTATTTAGTTCATGGCCAATTTTAAGTAATTGCACATGTTGGTTCGCATTCCCTGCTCTATAGCTTTTGGCATCGTAACTTCTATATTTGGTTTACATTCCCTGCTCTGTAGATCTAGCCATCATAACTTTATCTTGCTCAGTCGTTGTTACAAAAATTATGGCCTGCTACTATGTTGTTTGTGCCAATTTTTTACTCCATGAACATGTTGGCTTGCATTCCCTGTACTACAGGTGATGCCATTGTTTTGTATCTAGTTCATTGTAAGCTAACAAAGTAAGGACTTAGTTTGGCATGCTATCACTCTGCTATCTAGCCTGTAGTACAAATAAACTTGTCATACTACTAGATAATAATTTTGCGTGCCATCTTGTTCTTCAAAAGCTGCATTATTGACTTGTTTCTCTGACTTGGCATGACGCTCACATATGGAAAGCTGAACATATTGGTTTGCATTCCCTCTTATACAAGTTCACAGGTGATCCCACTATATTCTGTATCTGGTCCATCCTAAGCTCCAGCATTAACTATCCTCCATGTGTTGCTCATTACAAGTTTATATCCCGAAACATCTTGATTTGCATCCCCTTCACTATAAGTTCAGGAGTATTATTTAGTTCACGGCCAAAATGAAGTAATTGCACTTGGCACATGTTGGTTCACATTCCCTCCTCTTTAGCTTTTGCCATCGTAACTTCTATTTTGGTTTACATTCCCTGCTCTGTAGATGTAGCCATCATAACTTCATCTTGCTCAGTCGTTGTTACAAAATTTATAGCCTGCTACTATGTTGTTCATGCCAATTTTGTACTCCCTGAACATGTTGGTTTGCATGGGACTCGACAGTAGTAAGTCTGTGTTTCATTCTAACATGCTCTGTTATATTTGTTGGTATGCGGCATGCACTCTTTGTTTGCTTATTGTGCGCATTACAATGATCTTGTTATAATGACGAAATGATGAGTTCCAAATTCTTTGCCAAACAATATTGTAGTGTCTTTGCCTTTCCATTGTTGCTGTCTTAACTTGTAATGTCTTTGTTTCAGATATAGGTGCTGCATGGACAACTTAAAAGATTGCCGGATCGCTTCATTGTATTGCTAGGTTTAATTACCATTCAATTTCTTTGGGTTCTGTAATATTTTTTTCAATGCCTTGCAGCTGATGTAATATTTAGTTAGTTTTTATAGTTCTTTCGCGCATTTTTTCTTTGGTGCTTGTGGTAAGTGAGGCTATCCGACAGAAATCAATGCTGCGTAAATATTCTCAGTATCTAAATCACGAATTCCCATCCCTTAAACGGCCCTATTAAGCGAAATCACATATGTGCCCCCGCAAAATCCTAAAGCGCATATTATGCCGGCATATAAACAACTAAACGGGCTGGCCACTTACTTCTTGGGCCAGCCCATTTGATTTACGGTGGACCCCACACTAATTGGGCTGGCCCACTTGCTTTAAGGTGGACCCCACCAACTACTGGGCCGGTTAGTTGGGCCAGCCCATTTGCTTTTTGGTGGACCCCACAAAATAAATGGGCCGGCGCTTTAAGGGACCCACCCTGTGTTTTTGGCCCGGCCCACTATCTTGTTGGGCGGCCCACTTGCTATATGGTGGACCCCACATACTAGTTGGGCCGGCCCTTTAACGGAAAGTGGGACCCACATGTGTTTTTGGCCGGCCACTATCGTGTTGGGGCCCACTTGCTCTATGGTGGTCCCACATACTAAATGGGCCGACCCTTTAAGAGGAAAGTGGGACCCACCTCTTTTGGCCGGCCCACTGTCTTGTTGGGCGGCCCCTCTATATGGTGGACCCCACATACTAATTGGGCGGCCCTTTACCGGGAAAGTGGGACCCACTGTGTTTTGGCCGCCCACTATCTTCTTGGCCAGCCCACTTGCTATATGGTGGACCCCACATACTAAATGGGCGGCCTTTAACGGAAAGTGGGACCCACGTGTTTTTGGCCCGGCCCACTATTTTGTTGGGCCGCCCACTTGCGTATGGTGGACCCCACAAACGAAATGGGCCGACCCTTTAACGGAAAGTGGGACCCACCTGTTTTTGGCCCGGCCCACTAGCTTGTTGGGCCGGCCCACCTATACGGTGGACCCCACACACTAAATGGGCCGGCCCTTTAACGGAAAGTGGGACCCACCAGTGTTTTTGGCCCGGTCCACTTGCTTCTTGGGCCGGCCCAGTTGCTGTAAGGTGGACCCCACATGTTAAATGGCGGCCCATTTAAGTTTTGACCGATCAACCTTAGAGGTTTGGCCGGCCCACGTAACTAATGGACCAGCCCTATATAGTTGACCGGTCAAACTATGTCATCGGCCCGGCCCGCTTAAGACGTGGCAGGCCTCGTGTGGGCCTACCATCTACCACGGGGTTTCAGGGTTAACGCCGTTGCGGCGATTAACGGCGTCGCCACGTGTCGTTTGCATGACGTCAGCAGTCAACGGGCTCCCGAAAACACTTCCGCAACGGTCCGATTTTCCGTGGCGGAAAGGCGCCCAAGCGCGACGGACCGAAAAAATCGTCGTTGGACTTTGCCTGACGCCCACAACGGAACCCATATCGTCGGGTTAGGCCCATAGGCGACGAAAAATACCCCTTAGCGGACGATTTTGAGACGTTGTCTATCAGAACTTTTCTTGTAGTGAAAGTATCAGGTTCCTTCTCTTGAAACTATATTTTTATTCGGTCACATCTTATGTACTTTACTTGGAGCGTCTGTGTGTGCTTTTATTTTTGTTTTGTTATCTTAGTTCTCTGAATAAGTTCATCCTTGTGTGGGAGAGAGACACGCTCCGCTGGTTCATATGAACACATGTGTTCTTAGCTCATAATATTCATGGCGAAGTTTCCTCTTCGTTAAATTGTTATATGGTTGGAATTGGAAAATGCTACATGTAGTAATTGCTATAATGTCTTGGATAATGTGATACTTGGCAATTGTTGTGCTCATGTTTAAGCTCTTGCATCATATACTTTGCACCCATTAATGAAGAAATACATAGATCTTGCTAAAATTTGGTTTGCATAATTGGTCTCTCTAAGGTCTAGATAATTTCTAGTATTGAGTTTTGAACAACAAAGAAGACGGTGTAAAATCTTATAATGTTTACAATATGTCTTTTATGTGAGTTTTGCACCGGTTCATCCTTGTGTTTGTTTGAATAACCTTGCTAGCCTAAGCCTTGTATCGAGGGAATACTTCTCATGCATCCAAATCCTTGAGCCAACCACTATGCCATTTGTGTCCACCATACCTACCTACTACATGGTATTTCTCGCCATTCCAAAGTAAATTGCTTGAGTGCTACCTTTAAACAATTCAAAAGTTATTACCTCTTATTTGTGTCAATGTTTTATAGCTCATGAGGAAGTATGTGGTGTTTATCTTTCAATCTTGTTGGGCAACTTTCACCAATGGACTAGTGGCTTCATCCGCTTATCCAATAATTTTGCAAAAAGAGCTGGCAATGGGATTCCCAGTCCCAAATTAATTAACAAAAATAGACTCTCCTCCATGGTATGTGATTGTTGGAAGGCACCCGAAGGATTCGGTTAGCCATGGCTTGAGAAAGCAAAGGTGGGGAGGAGTGTCAACATAATAAAACTAAAATAAAAAGGCACTCCTTCATGGTATGAGATTGTTGGCAGGCACCCGAGGATTCGGTTAGCCATGGTTTGTGAAAGAAAGGTTGGAAGGAGTGCCACCCAAAAATAAAATAAAATGGGAGCCGCTCTTTGAAGGTTTGTCTGGCAAGGGGGTTAGAGTACCCGCTACCATTCGTTGACAACAACAAACACCTCTCAAAACTTTATTTTTATGCTCTCTTTATGTTTTCAAAATAAAAGCTCTAGCACAAATATAGCAATCGATGCTTTCCTCTTTGAAGGGCCATTCTTTTACTTTTATGTTGAGTCAGTTCACCTATTTCTCTCCACCTTAAGAAGCAAACACTTGTGTGAACTGTGCATTGATTCCTACATACTTGCATATTGCACTTATTATATTGTTTTGCATTGACAACTATCCATGAGATACACATGTTACAAGTTGAAAGCAACCGCTGAAACTTAATCTTCCTTTGTGTTGCTTCAATACCTCTACTTTGAATTTATTGCTTTATGAGTTAACTCTTATGCAAGACTTATTGATGCTTGTCTTGAAGTACTATTCATGGAAAGTCTTTGCTTTATGATTCACTTGTTTACTCATGTCATTATTATTGTTTTGATCGCTGCATTCATTACATATGTTTACAAATAGTATGATCAAGATTATGATGGCATGTCACTTTCATTATCTTTGTTATCGTTTTACCTGCTCGGGACAGAACTAAGGGGATGCTGATACGTCTCCAACGTATCGATAATTTCTTATGTTCCATGCCACTTTATTGATGATACCTACATGTTTTATGCACATTATATGTCATATTTATGCATTTTGGAACTAACCTATTAACAAGATGCCGAAGAGCCATTCTTTTCTGCTGTTTTTGGTTTGAGAAATCCTAGTAACGAAATATTCTCGAATTGGACGAAATCAACGCCCAGGTTCCTATTTTGCCCGGAAGCATCCGGAACACCCGAGAGCTGAGAGATGGGCCGGGGCCCACACCACACCAGGCGCGGGCCCGGCCTGGCCGCGCCACCGGTGGTGAGGGCACCCTGGTGCCCTCCGAGGCTCCCCTTTCGCCTATTTAAAGGTCCTGACCTAAAAACCCCGACGGAAGAAGCCACGTACGAGAAAAGTTCCAGAGCCGCCGCCATCGCGAAGCCAAGATCGGGGACAGAGTCTCTGGCACCTGGGAGACGGGGAAGTGCCCCGGAAGGCTTTTCCATCAACACCGCTGCCATCTCCACCGCCATCCTCATCACTGCTCTTGCCCATGAGGGAGTAGTTCTCCATCGAGGCTCGGGGCTGTACGGTAGCTATGTGGTTAATCTCTCTCCTATGTACCTCAATACAATGATCTCATGAGCTGCCTTACATGATTGAGATTCATATGAGTTTTGTATCACTATTCATCTATGTGCTACTCTAGTGATGTTATTAAAGTACTCTATTCCTCCTCCACGTGTGTAAAGGTGACAGTGTGTGCACCGTGTGAGTACTTGGCATAGGCTATGATTATGATCTCTTGTAGATTATGAAGTTAACTATTGCTATGATAATATTGATGTGATCTATTCCTCCTACATATGCATGAAGGTGACAGTGTGCATGCTATGCTAGTACTTGGTTTAGTCTTTTGATCTATCTTACACTAAAGGTTACTAAAATATGAGCATTATTGTGGAGCTTGTTAACTCCGGCATTGAGGGTTCGTGTAATCCTACGCAATATGTTCATCATCCAACAAAAGTGTAGAGTATGCATTTATCTATTCGTTATGTGATAAATGTTGAGAGTGTCCACTAGTGAAAGTCTATTCCCTAGGCCTTGTTCCTAAATATGCTATCGCTGCTTGTTTACTGTTTTACTGCGTTACTACTGTGTTACTACCGCATGTTTACTTTCTGCAATATTACTACCATCAACTGCACGCCAGCAAGCTATTTTCTGGCGCCGTACTACTGCTCATATTCATTCATACCACTTGTATTTCACTATCTCTTCGCCGAACTAGTGCACCTATTAGGTGTGTTGGGGACACAAGAGACTTCTTGCTTTGTGGTTGCAGGGTTGCATGAGAGGGATATCTTTGACCTCTTCCTCCCTGAGTTCGATAAACCTTGGGTAATCCACTTAAGGGAAACTTGTTGCTGTTCTACAAACCTCTGCTCTTGGAGGCCCAACACTGTCTACAAGAATAGAAGCACCTGTAGACATCAATGATGCAAGAGCTTAATCATGATTTATGAGAGCTCAAAACAATTGCCAAGTATCAAGTTATTCAAAACCATATGAAGCATTTTCTGATTCCAACCAAATAGCAACAAGTGAAGCGATCAACTTTCGCCCTTGAACATTAAAAACATGAACGAAGAACACTAGTGTTCATATGAAAAAGCGGAGCGTGTCTCTCTCCCACACATGAGCATGAATTTATTCAGAGAATGAAAATAACAAAACGAAAATAAAAGCACACAGACGCTCCAAGTAAAGTATATAAGATGTGACCGAATAAAAATATTGTTTCAATAGAAGAAACCTGATAAGTTGATGAAGAAGGGGATGCCTTGGGCATCCCCAAGCTTAGACGCTTGAGTCTTCTTGAAATATGCAGGGATGAACCACGGGGGCATCCCCAAGCTTAGGCTTTTCACTCTTCTTGATCATATATCATCCTCCTCTCTTGACCCTTGAAAACTTCCTTCACACCAAACTCAGCAAACTCATTAGAGGGTTAGTGCATAATCAAAATTCACATGTTCAGAGGTGACACAATCATTTTTAACACTTCTGGACATTGCACAAAGCTTCTGAAAGTTAATGGAATAAAGAAACCCATTCAACATAGCAAAAGCGGCAATGCGAAATAAAAGGCAGAATCTGTCAAAAACCAGTCCGTAAAGATGAATCTGGCAGGGCACTTAACTTGCTAAAATGGAAAAACTCAAAACTAATGAAAGTTGCGTACATATCTGAGGATCACACACGTAAATTTGCAGATTTGTTTGATTTTTTTACAGAGACTTCTGCTCAAATTCGTGACAGCAATGCTGTTCTGCGCAGCAATCCAAATCTAGCATCAACTTTACCATAGAGACTTTACTTGGCACAAAAAACATGATAAGGAGAGGTTGCTACAGTAGTAAACAACTTCCAAGACTCAACAAAACAAAAATTGCTGTAGTAAAATGAACACATGGGTTATCTCCCAAGAAGTTCTTTCTTTATAGCCATTAAGATGGGCTCAGCAATTTTAATGATACTCTCGCAAGAAATAAGAGTTGAAGCAAAAGAGAGCATCAAGAAGCAAATTAAAAACACATTTAAGGCTAACCCACTTCCTATGAAAAGGAATCTTGTACACAAATAAATTCATGAAGAACAAAGTGACAAGCATAGGAAGGCAACACAAGCGCAATTTCAAGATTCTCAACATAAAGAGGGGAAACTTAATATTATTAAGATGCATATAACCATGTTTCCCTCTCTCATAATAACTTTCATTAGCATCATGAACAAACTCAACAATATAAGTATCACATAAAGCATTCTTGTCATGAGCCACATGCATAAAATTATTACTCTCCACATAAGCATAATCAATTTTATTAATTGTAGTGGGAGCAAATTCAACAAAGTAGCTATCATTATTATTCTCATCAAGTGTAGGGGGCATAGTATAATCATAATAAAATTTACTCTCCATAGTAGGCGGCACCAAAAGACCACTATCATTATAATCATCATAAATAGGAGGCAAAGTATCATCAAAAAAAAAATCTCCTCAATGCTTGGGGGACTAAAAATATCATGCTCATCAAAACTAGCTTCCCCAAGCTTAGAATTTTCCATATCATTAACAACAATGGTGTTCAAAGCATTCATACTAATATCATTGCTACTAGCATGCAAATAAGATTCCATAGGTTTTTTAATTTTTGCAGCAAACAATCCATGTCTTAACTCAGGAAATAGAATAAGAAGCTCATTGTTGCTTTCCATTATGCCTAGCTAGTATAAACAAGAAACCAAAAGATGCAATTACAGGATCTAAAGGAAATAGCTTCGAGTACTTACAACGGCGCCAGAAAATAGCTTAGTAGCCGAGATCCGGAATGTGAGTACCTTTTACCTTTCCTCCCCGGCAACGGCGCCACAAAATAGCTTGATGTCTACGGGTGCTTCTATTCTTGTAGACAGTGTTGGGCCTCCAAGAGCAGAGGTTTGTAGAACAACAACAAGTTTTCCCTTAAGTGGATCACCCAAGGTTTATCGAACTCAGGAGGAAGAGGTCAAAGATATCCCTCTCAAGCAACCCTGCAATCACGATACAAGAAGTCTCTTGTGTCCCCAACACACCTAATACACTTGTCAGATGTATAGGTGCACTAGTTCGGCGAAGAGATAGTGAAATACAAGTAGTATGGATGTATATGAGTGGTAATAGCAATCTGAATAAAATATGGCAGCAAGTAAACATGCAACAAACAGTAAATAAGCGGTGTTTGCAGTATTGGAAGCAAGGCCTAGGGATCATACTTTCACTAGTGGACACTCTCAACATTGATCGCATAATAAATAATAACTTCTCTCATTTGTGCTACATATACTCTTGTTTGATAATGAACACCATTCGTTGCGTAGGATTACACGAACCCTCAATGCCGGAGTTAACAAGCTCCACAACATTCGATATTCATGTTTAAGTAACCTTAGAGCATAATAGATCTTTGCAAAATAGACCGAGTACTAACATAGCATACACACTGTCACCTTTACACTATGAAGGGGGAATAGATCACATCAATACTATCATAGCGATAATCAACTTCATAACCTACAAGAGATTATGATCGTAATCTACGACAAGAACCACACGATGCACACACTGTCACCATTACACCATGCAGGAGGAATAGACTACTTTAATAACATCACATGAGTAGCACATAGACTAGTAGCGATACAAAGCACATTGCAATCATAAAGGGATATAAATAAGCACTTCACTATGCCATTCATAACAGTGAATAAGTATTCTGTGAAATATAGCCTAAGAGACCCACACGGTGCACACACTATCACCTTTACACGTGGGACAAGGAGTCTCCGGAGATCACATAAGTAAAACCCACTTGACTAGCATAATGACATCTAGATTACAAGCATCATCATATGAATCTCAATCATGTAAGGCAGCTCATGAGATTATTGTATTGAAGTAGAGAGAGATAGCTACCGCTACAGCCCCGAGCCTCGATGGAGAACTACTCCTCCTCATGGGAGCAGCAGCGATGATGGAGATGGCGGTGAAGATGGCGATGGTGTCGATGGAGAAGCCTTCCGGGGGCACTTCCCGTCCGGCGGCCGGCAGAGACTCTGTCCCAGATCTTGGCTTCGCGATGGCGGCGGCTCTGGAACTTTTCTCGTACCGTGGCTTATTCGTATCGGGGTTTTAGGTCAGGGAGCTTATATAGGAGAAAGGGGAGCCTCGGAGGGGCCCTGGTGGGGCCATACAACAGGCCGGCGCCCCCCCCCCTCTGGCCGCGCCGCCACCATGTGTGGTGGGCCTGTGCCCCCTCTGCGACTCTCGGTGTGGAAGCTTCCGAAAATAGGCTGGGCGTTGATTTCGTCCGATTCGAGAATATTTCCTTACTAGGATTTCTGAAACCAAACAGAAAACGAACGGCTTCGGCATCTCGTCAATAGGTTAGTTCCGGAAAATGCATCAAAACGATATGAAGTGTCAACAAAACATGTAGGTATTGTCATAAAACAAGCATGGAACATCAGCAATTATAGATACGTTGGAGACGTATCAAGCAGCACCATGGAAACTCGACGAGGAAGCAGGGCAGGACGCAAGCCTTGCCGAAAGTCGCCAAGCGAAGAGCCAACGACATCCGAAGAAACATGGTAACCTCCAAGACGATGTCTTCAAGAAGAACACGACACAAGAGCGCCGTCACCGCCCGATCCGCAGATCTTAGGTTTTCACCCGAAGCACATTGCTCTTCGAATACCGCGCCTCATCCACACCACCAACAGAGAGCCACACACTGTGAACTCCAAGGCGGTGTCTTCAAGAAGATCACGACACAAGAACGGCGCCACCGCCCGATCCGAGGATCTTGGGCTTTCACCTGGAGCACGTAGAAGGATAAGGAGAAGCCTCAACAACGACTTCAAGAAGGGAGCGGCATCCGCGGACATCGCCATCGTGGCCCGAGCGGGCAAGGGTTTCCCCACGGCGAACACTCATCGCCTTCTACACAGGAAATCGATGGATGAACGATCAATCCACTGCCAGCTCCTGAGCCACTGGCACACCCACCAACCAAAATGGCTCCCACCGACCAGGGCCGCCGCCCCGACGCCCAAACTCTGCTCGCCACTGAACTGAGGAAGACGGGCAACCACCACAAAGAGCACGGACCTGCGGACATGTGACGGCAAGCACCCGCACCACCACGAGAGAGGGTGCAGCGGGATCGACACCCTACAGCCCCCATGGCTGTAGAAACCGCCAGATCTGGGGCTTACGGGAGACCACGACATGGCCCAGGGCCCTGCCTCGGCCCAAGCGCGCGGCGACCAGCCGGCCATGCTGCCCCTGCCCGTCCCGTTCCCCACCGCCCTCCTCAAGAACGGTGCCGCTGCCATCTTGACCAGCCGCCGAATCACCGTCCCTAGCGCCGCCTCCCGTCACCCACTGCCAGGAGCAGGCAGAGCTCGCGTCGCTCGCTGCTGCGGATGCTCCGGAGGGAGCTGCCACCGCGAGGAGCATGCCAAGACCTCGGAGTCTCCGCGCCGCCGACGAGCAGCCGCGCCCCGACGGCCTCTGCCCAGCGTCGTGCCCCCACCAGCCGCCACGGCACATGCCGCCGCCACCGCGTGGGGGAGAGTAGGTGCCCCGCCGCCGCCGGTGCCGCCTGAGCTTCGCTCATGTTGTGCACCTTGGCAGCGACGAAGCGGGAGAGGAACACAGGGAGGGAGGTGGCGGCATGGCGTGTTAGGGTTTCGCCCGCGCGCCCACGGGAGTGTGAGGACGAAACGATTTTCCTCTTATAGCTATGATCAATTATATACTCTCTCCGTTCATAAAAAAGTGTCTTAGGTTTGTCTAAATTTAAATGTATTTGGACACTAAATAGTGTCTACATTCATTCAGTTTTAAACAAATCTAAGACATCCTTTTATCTTTTTATGGACGAAGAAATTACATACTATCTTTTTTTGCAAAAAGGTTTGCCCCAGTTGATAAATTGAGGAGTCATTGAGAGCAAGTTTTTAAAAGGAAAATATACAACAAGTGCCATCATTCCCACCTTAAATTGTTTATTCTTCTGAGGCTCCACTTTCAGTTAGTTGGGGAACGAAAAGGAGTGAAAGCTGCACACAAGCCTTCTGCTCTCTCTCCCGATGCACTCCCAAAAGCTAACAAGATTCTCCCGGCCGGATTATCGGCTCGTGTCCATACAAAATCTGTTTCATGCTTATCGCCAAAGTTAACTTGCAAGAAGGCGCAGCCGCAAAGCGTCAGGTCAGGTGCTTTCCCTTGCATATATCGCATTCCTTCCATTAATTTCATATAGCAATCTCAAACAAAAAATTGCATATAGCACACGTGTGTCTGGAGGTGTGGGGGTGGTTAGGTGAGTTAGGTGCGTACCACGGCACACTTGCCTGCACGATTCCGGGAATACCAAGTTCGTTTTAGGGTTAGCTGCTTCTGCAATCTACAGTCATTTTCTGATGCGTTGAAATATACCTTCCGGCTCTAGCTGATGGGTCGGGACGAGGCTTGTATCACGCGTATATCCCATCTGATGCTGATACGTACTAGACAGGGTAAGTACCTGACTCCAAACCAAACTCAGATACGTACACGGCTGCAAGTTCATGGCGCAGAGCACTCTATTCGGTCGAAATTATTTGAGCTGCTGGGCTTGGAAAGACGCTTATCTAACACAGTCGAGTCGATCGGGCTATGCCTATATACTTGCGTCGCCTCATTTAGGATATGGTAGAATGACGTTTCCCGGGATGACGGTGTATATGCATACGTCGTACGCCTACGTGAAAAGCGTATTAGCTGATTAATAGCACCGATGTTTGCAAGGAAATAGTTGTGATGTGATTTCTGTTTGTTTGAAGTTCTCGGAGAAATTGTAGCACAGTAGTATTTCCCCATCAGAATCTGCTACTAGCTAGCTAGCTAGCTAATTCAGTTCTGTAACGGCTACGACGATGATTCCAGTGGAGCTAGCCATTTATCAGAGAAGGTTCCAAATTTGAAAACGGATCCTTTTGTTTTCGTTAGGAGTCACCTGATTTTTAATGGATATGAGAGAGGGTTTTCGAACCAAGGTATTCTTGAGTACCCCTGCTACACTCCATCCTCAATTAAAAGTTTGAGCAACCATCTACTGTGCATGGCGGTGTTTTTATCTCACAGATCATGAATTCTCAATTCACTTTGATCTTTTGAACATGCTGGACACTCCGTTTCTCAAGGCGACATATATTTCTTTATTCATTATCATATTGCCAATAACACCTTGACTGGAGATGCTCCAACCCTTGTAACACTCATTTTGGAACAAGGAAGAAAGACAACATGCATATAATTAACCATCCTCGTGAGTACAAAGTTGACTAATAGCAAACGTCCTCCACTGAACAAATACCCCCTCCATTTTTGAATATAAGATCACTATCAAAAATACAATTTGCAGCCATACAAGGCCACAATCTCTCCCCGAGAAGAATTGATTAGGTGAGAAATAAGAACCACGTGCAACATATTTAACTAGGCCAAAACACGAGAGGTTTTTCAGACAATTAATCTTCTTATTTATTAGTTGCTTTTGTTTTGTTGGTATGTGGAAACTAAGATAGTAGCCTTGTATTTAAAAATGGAGGGAGCACTTTCTTTCCAACTATTGAGCCATTTTTATTGTTATTTCATCCTTGTGTGGTTCCATTTCGCAACCGTGAGTCTCCAATAATTTATAAAATCCCTAGATAGAAGAAAGCTAACTGGCCCCACTCACACCGAAATATGCTGTTATATTGGGTAACAACTTTCTAATCCTCACATAGGCAGAATACTTATGGAATTAAATTTTTAACTATAAATCTCCTCAAAAACTGATAGAAATGAGTTTCATTTTTTTATTTTCCACAAATCATGATCCATAAATAAGATGATATCATCATTGTGTTGTAGAATGGATAAACCATCATCTGCAAGGCGATGCGTGACCCTTATGATTTGACCATCTTCTTTTGTAAACTCATCAAGTATAGTAGACATATCAACAACCATATTAAATAATGTAGGAGAAAAAAGTGGATGGCACGAAGGCCCATCTTATTCTCAATGTAACCATCATTTACTATTTGAATGAATTCCATGCATGAAACTTTGAACCTAGTTTTACCCCATCTAAGAATTTTACCTTCTTTGCTAGATATGACCTCATGTTAGCTTGATCTGATGTGATAGAAATGTGCAAAGCTCATAGGACATGATCGACGATCATGTCCAGACTTTTTGCTCCGTGCGTTCACTCCTCTTCTTACTCCTGATATCCTCGAGCCTCAATCATCACCTTGCCCATGACACACTAGAAAAAGGACCAAAAGTTTCTTAAATGGGTTAATTTGGGAAAATTCCCCCTAGATGGGGTAAGATGCACCACTGGGGGTAAAAATCTAAAATATAGAATTCACTCTTATTTTATGGCATCGGTACCTCTGAACATTAAGTAATTGACCCACTTCTGTCAATTGGGGGAGAATCATTACACTCCAACAATTTATTTGGGAAAATGATATTTACCTTTATCGTGCGCCTTTTTAGTTGATAAAATAGGTCAGCTCTTGTTTCCTTCTAAAAGATACCATCCTAAATAGTTCACATCTGAACCACGTTTCACATGAAAGTAACCACATTTCATAGTTTGGTCGTGTTGTTCATATGAATTTTCGTACAGTACCACCGAAAAATATCACAAACTTGTTTTGAAATTGGTTGCATGGAGTTCAAAAGAGAGTTAAGATCCAATTGAGAGTTGGTGTTTGTTCTCTCTTATGGGAAATGTGGCATGTCAGAAATGATATTATCTTTAAAAAACCAAAACACACTTCTTTTTTACAGTTTATCCCACTTGCTACCCACTGGAGACGTACGTGGTTATGTCTCCAGTGGAGGCGAACGCCAAGACAAGAATTTTGGGTGCCACCGTTTGAAAATGGTTGCTTAGGGTTTATTCTGCCGGTGCGGCTGACAGCTTGATCATAGGCTCACATGTTGAGACTTTGTTGTTTTGTCTTGGTTTTAGGGTTTATTCTGCCGGAGAAAATTTTATGTGATCCATGAACTGTAATAAGGATACTTTGAGACTGAATTTTTGATAATGAAATAAAGTTCGTATTTATCACTTTGATACAGAGGCTGAGGATCGTTTCCGCCTTTGAAAAAAATATCTCCAACTCAACAGGAAATGAGAAACTGCTAACTAAATCTCCAACTAATCAGTGGAAGAGCGCCCTCTAAGTTAGACGATTATATACATGTTGCTGCCACACGAAGAGGAAAACAAGAATAGATCTCACATCCAAACAGAGATAACAAGCCATGAACCAAAAACTCTTTCCTGCCGCGGGGATGAAGGGCTACCAATATTATTATCCATCACAGAGTCTTTTCATTTTATTTTCCTAGCCTCGGATTCCATGAAGCATGGATCATGTTGGCTTGAGAAACTTCATGCACATCTCTTCTCGGTAGTCTTGCACCAAATAACAATTACGATTTGGCGTTTTCTTCACACATAAAGAACATCTTGTTAAATTCAACACACCAGACAAAACACCAGCGAAATCATTGGACCTTCTTTGTAAGAAAGCTAAATTCTAGCCTTCCATATTGCTCAAAGAACTACAACACAACCTCAAGACAAGATTGTCATCTTGCCCGTCCAATAAATGAATCTCATCATAAATGCTTTTAAAATCATTCCATGGAGCTAGTATATCTCCTATTAATGCAATTATAATACTCAAATCATGAATCGGCTACTGAAAAAAACTAGTAACATTGATGTTGTGATATAGAAAATTGAGTATGGTGTATAAAAATAAGCAAGAGAATCCTATGTTATCCATATGTCTTCGCAGAACCTGATTTTCCCCATCACTTATTTTTATCTGAATTCTTTCTAGAAATGGAGTATCAAGATTTAGCTACTGCTTGACCTAGTGTACATTGCTTTAAGTATGTGTGATCTAAAAAAATCATACCACACTTTTTTATTAACAAACTTCCATATAAAATTTGATAATAAGAAAATATCCATGATTTTCAAGTCAAGAATTCCCAAGCCTCCCGAACCTTGTGAAGAAAAACTAACCATATGCTACTTTTATTTTTTTATCTTCGCTCCATAGAAATCTAGACTTACGCATATCCAATTTACCTTTAGTCATGGGGGAAATCTTGGCCAATACTAGTGAGAGAGGAGTAAATGAGAGTGTTTTCCCTTGCCACCTACTCATCTTTTTGTCAAACTTCTCAATCAAAGGCTTCCAACAAATAACACTAAATTTCTCCTCATCAACCAGAATTCCAAGGTATTTTATGTGTAAATACCCAATGTTACAAGTACAAATATTTACAAATTCCTTATGTATTTTCTACCTATCGCAAAAAAAATAAGCTTCACATTTATGAAAATTATTAAGTCCATACGTTTGTTCAAATAGACACAACAAGAATTGTAGGTCTCTTGTTTGCTTGAAATTATCTTCTAACAAAACATATTTCTATTTGCATATTGCAAGATAGACACTCGTTTATATGTTATACTTTAGGTAAGGTCAGCGATGAGCATGTGTAACACAACTCTGTAAACTAAAATAGCAAGTGTATCGGCATTAATTTCAAAGAAGAGAGGTAAAAAGTGGGGCACCATGTAGAATCCCATTATTTGCACAAAAGTACGAAACAATATCACCATTTACTCTACTAGCAAAACTTCCCCTTTCACAACTTTCATGATCTTGTCATCACACTTATGAAGGAATCATTACATCTCAATAATTTGCAAAAGGAAAGATCATTTGACTTTATCAAAAAGCTTTTCAAAAGTCAATTTAAACAACAATCACAACTTATATTTCTATGATGTTGTTGATGATATATGGGTCATGCCGTATCCCTACGGCCAATGATGCTATACCCCATCCAACTCACAATGCCTAAGGTAAAGGTGGATCCATGATCAGGCCAGGCCTCGGGACAAACGGGCCAACAGTGTCAAATAGTGTTGAGTGGTGTTACAATCATGAAATGATTCCATCATTGTACCCCGGGCCATGACCTTCGTTGCCTAGGTTGTGGCTCTACCCCTCACACGGGACCACTTTAGAACTCAACTGATCTAACATGTCATGCTACAATCGGACTACACTCAGGATACAATCTACCACACTCAAGATATGGAAGTAGATATTAAAATACCTATGTATATTTAAGGGGAAACCAAAAACGGGAGAAGGGACCAAACATCCATCCATATCAGAATACACCAAATAGCCTCTAAACCCTAGATCGATTTACTCCACAAGTTAGTCATCCAACCCTGAGACCCCCTTGTAATCATACACACATGTATTCTCCATATCAATAAAAAGACTTAATGAAGGTGTGAGGTTTATCCCATCATATCGAGAGCCCCAAACCTAGATAAATCACGTCGTAATCCATCATGTGTGGGACTGATCCCTAGGTCCTTAGAGCAAAGAAAGGTCTTTCGGTCCTCACAAGGATGAATGCTCATAGTCCAAATATTATCCTTTGACATATCTCATTGAGAGTCTCATGCAAAGGACAACCCCTTCTAAAATATATCTTCCCTTTAAAAGTAGCTTTAGAATCCCTAATTATTGCCCAACGGATGAAACTTGATACCCATAGGGGTAGCTACACACCCCTCGAGCATCCAACACGTGCCCCCTACGGTCAACACGATTATTGCCCCCTCCCATAATAAACACGGGTAGCTTTGCATGCGTCCATTGTCTTCTGAATTCGTACTAATTTGGCTTGCACTTTGACTGTGTCCCGTGTCCCGTGCCTCGATTAATCTGCTAATCCCATCGACACTCTCGACTGCTCCATACCGCGAGCCAACCTGCACATAAAAGTGAAGCCGCTATGTCTGTGTCGTTCACCTCATGTGACTGCCATGTTCGTGTCTTACTGGAGCTAGCCGATTGCCCACCATACGCGGGGCTTGACGAGGCAACTCTCACAAGATCCCAACACGCCCGCCCCAATCACCGCAGCCCACTAACACAGGAGGATCTCAGGAGTTTGGGGTGAAAAGAAAGGCGCGACCCGAGCAAATTGCCTCCAATGATGCACCCAGACAAAAGAGCTACTTCGTGGTGTTGGGCTCCAGGACGGCAGTGAGGATTTTTATTTGACGCCATCGAGCGCTTCTGCCAATGAGCTGCTCCACACCAGATGTAACAAGAGCTGAGACTTTTAGTGATAATCACTAATATCAAAAGGCAGATGGGATGATACTTTTAGATTTTCAGCATCTTTTCCTTTTGGGACAATTGTGATAGCATCGTAATGAAACCTATCAATATCAATACCGAGCTCTCTAGCATGATTTTTTAAAGGGTTTTATTGAAACCAAAGTTAACAAACTCCTGAAGTTGCCGATATAGAACTCATAACTAAAACCTTTAAGATCAATGGCTTGTTTGTTTCCATGCAAAATTGGATTTTTTAAAACTCATCTAGGTTAAACTAAGATGTGATTTTTTTTAACATCTAAAATTTATTTAGCTCCAGCTAGATCAAAAGTCATTTGAATAACTTTAGATCTACCAAAGAGCTTATTGGAGAAATTAGTAGTATACGATTTTAAATACGCTTGCCCCCAATCACCAACTAATATTGATTTAGTCTGAAAATTAAAATTCTCCTTTTCATGACATTTGTTTTTAATGATAATATCTAGGATTAGAATCACCATGTTTTACATCGATATCGGTTGCTCTCTTCATCCATTTCATTTCTTATTGTTTAATATTTTCTCTAAGACCTAATTGGCATTGATTCCTTGTTAATCTGTGAGAGACAGAAAGGCAATTCACTTCATTTTTATCAAGTCTACCAATTTCATAAATCGGTTGTTTTTTATAAATTACTTAGACATTACTAGTCCAAAAACTAAGTGTTTGTCTCATTAGCTTGAATTTTGTTGCCAAATATATTCATGTGATGTACCCCTAAAGTCTTAATTACATGCCTAACAAACACAATCTTTCATACCTTCTCTCTAGAACAAACAATTTTCAAATATGGAAACGGGTGTCATCTTGAATTTCTCATCACTGATGTGGAGAGGTGTGTGATCGGATAAGTCTATAGGCGGAGTAGATAGAAAAATCTAACGCGAAATTATCTTCGTAGGTGGGAGGGAAAGAACCCCTTCTAACAATTTAAAGGTATGGTGCTCATGATTGTTTGACTAAGTAAATCTCCTTCCACTAGGAGAAAGCTCCATAAAGCCCCTTAGACATGGTAGAATTTATTAAAACACTCCATGTGCTAAATTCTCTAGGGTTATTCTTCTTGCTAGAAATTCTAGTCATATTGAACTCTCCAACAATGATAATATGAATCTTAGATTTATTAATAACATTAACATGTTTGATGTTTTATTTTTAGACTGTCTACCCTCGTTGACGTATTTGTTTTGAGACTTTTTATAATTCTTTGTTGCTTTTTTATAAAATTTACACAGTAGGGGATTCCCCTACGGTAAAGGTTATAAAAGATGAACTTTACCAACTTGTGTTGTATCCATCAAGCTCTTCAAAGTTCCAAGTGAAAACATCTATTTTATTGGATACCATCGTTCTTACAAAATAAACACAAATTTCTTTTAATAAAAGATCAAAAGTATCTTCGTTAGATTCACCAAGGATTCCACCACATCTTCCCTCTCCTAGAGTCCAACACAGGTTAAAATTAAGATTTCCACTGAGTGAATCAAGAATTGATTTCAAAAAAATCAAGTCCTATGATTTCTTGGATGCCTAGAAAATCAAGAAAAGAAGAGGTCATGGCATCACTCGTGAAATACCTTTATAGATATGTCTTGGCCCTCTACTATTCCCATATAAAGGTCATCCTCATTTCCAATTATTTGTCTTCTCCTCAACCCAACCCTAAGAGGACATGAGACTCAACTTTAAAACTTACATGTTTTTTCCTAGTTATTCGCTCAATTGAAACATATACAGTAGTAAACTAATTGCATCATGTAGACTTTGATCTAATAAAGTAAACTGGCCATGAAGCACTGTGTCTAAAAACTCAATTTGTAAGACCACGTCTTCAGGTTGCACAAAGTAGAAACTTTGTTAATTGATTTTGGTGGTATAGGTTAACTTTACCATGGCCTTAGGATCCAATAAATTCAAGTTACCCTCATACTTAGTCCCAACAAACTATTCAATATTTAGTAAAGTGGCATCGTCACAATTAAGGAGAATACATAGTTCTTTGTCATAACTTTCAACATTCTCAAAATTTATTGTAGCATTTGGTTCCTTTGCCATATCCAGCTCTAGCCCACCATCCACATTATTCATAGAAATCCTCCAAATAAACCTCTCAGTGCCTTCATTGTTGGTCCCCACAAAATAATGTTTTGTTTGTTCACTATCAACCTCAACATCCTTGCTCAAAGAAATGCATGTATTTGCTTCTAGGATGACTAATTGTTATTTATCAAATGTGTATTCTTATACTTAATCATCAAAGAGAAAAAAAACTTATACCCATATGAAACTTTGCTTCTCAATGCTAGGCTCTATAGATCTTACCATGTTCTGCCTTATCTCCAACCCATAACTTTATGAGCATTATCTAGAGTGGTTAGTATATTTGTAGTTTCGCCTTGTTGTTCTAAAATTGGAAAATCGATATTATCTCGAGCCCTGAGTGTCATCTCCCTTTTAGTCGAATGCTTTTTTCCTAGTATTAGCTATTTTAAAAAACTTTGATCATCAACTCGATCAGAAACAACACCATATGTTCTTCATGTTTTTTGATTTGTCTTCTTACAAGATCCTTGGTCATTATGCCATCAAAGTCCTCGATATCTTGCAAAAGATATGTACATCACTATGCCCTTCTTCAACAATCTCTTCTAGCTCAAATCTAACTTTATGGAACATAAGCTTGTAGTACTAACTCTAGAAACAATATGTTTTTATAGATGATTTTTCTTCACATTCTCAATGTGCATTTTCAAGAATTGACCACTTGGAAAAACATCCTTAAAAAATCCAGAGAGTACTTCAGTGTTCTTCAAACACCTTTGGCTCTCACACCCACATAGTTGCTAGTTTCCAGCAGCAAGCAACTCATTATTCCATTGTTACACATTGATAAGAAAATTTTCTTTCGCATAGTGGACCATAATAATCAATCAAGACTTTATTATTTCTGACATAGTGGGACTGGACTAAGAAAGTTTCTCTAGATATTTTGTTGGATTTCCATTATCACTTCCGTGGGTTTGTTTTTTCCAAAAAAAACTTCATTTTCTCTACTGATATGTTGGGAGCTGAGCTTTCTTTGATCCTCACGAGTACCATAACACTATTATTGTCTTGTAACGTAAATTCTTTGGAGTGTTCAACCACGAAAAAATCCATGACAAGTGCCACCAAATCTAATGAATGATACTAGTAGGAAACTAGCGATAGGTGAAATACCTTTTTACCGCGCACCAAATAATCATGCGCCACTAAAAAAAATTTATGTGGTGCGCCAGAGAATTTGACATTTCTGTGCGCACCAACTCTCCGTGCGCCACAGAAATCTGGTGGGGCCCACGGCTAATTCTGAGTATTCCTGTGGCGCGTGGAGCTGGATGTGTCACAGAAATGTCGCCTTTCTGTGGCGCATGTGGCCAACGCACCCCCCGTGGATCGCCTATTTAGTGTTAAAAATCATGAAAAATATAAAAACTTCAAAAAAAGTCCTTTGAATTATACTTATATTAAGTGGTATACTTGTAGGGGAAATTCACAAATTTGAATTTGAATTTAATTTTTGCAAACAAAGTGTAGAAAAATGTAAAACATCTTTTCTAGTTGCATACGAAGTCAGAAAAACACGCACAATATATCAAAATGACTGTGAGAAAATTCTACAGACGAATTTAAAAGCCTTCGATCGTTCTGAAATTTAAAGAATCGGCAAATTCGAAAAAAGTAAAAATTTCAGTGGCGCACCAAATGCACGCCACGGAATTGCTAAGCTGGAATTTGAAATCCGGCGGCGCCCTTCTCCCTCTCTCTTTTATCATCCTCCTCCTCTCCTCAACTTCTCCTGCACTTCACCTTCTCCTCCACTTTCCCTTCTCCTCCCTCCTCTCCTCCACCTCCAGCCTCCTCCACCACTCGGCGACCTCCTCCTCCTCCTCCACACCCGATGACCTCCTCCTCCTCCTCCGGCGACCCCCTCCTCCCCCACCTCCGGCAACCCCCTTCAGTCGGCCTCCTGCTCCTCCTCCACCCACCCACCTACCCACCACCTATGGCCGGCCTCCTCCTCCTCCACCCACCCCACCCACCTCCGGCGACCTCCGGCAAATTTCAAAAAAAAATCCGGCAAAATTCCGGCGGCCCTAGATCTAGATCTGGCCACCATTTTTTAAAAGTTCAAAAAAAAAGTTCTGTGGCGCACCATCGTTGGGTGTGCCGCGCATGCATGCCTGGTGCGCCACAGAAATGTCACTTTCTGTGGCGCATGGGTCTGTGCGCCACAGAATTCACATTTTGTGGCGTGGATTCCAAAATGGTGCGCCACTGATGAGCCTTTTCCTACTAGTGTGTCATCTTCTTCTACTTGAGGCGGGTATATTTTGAAGAAGTACTAGGAAGTGCGCGGCGGCACGCCGCGCCCTTGGGTCTTAATTATATTGTAGAATATATGTGTTGTTGAAGTAGTTCAAATAAACTATTGTGGAAGCATTGCTGGAGTAACCTAAAAGTGGCGATGTAGCATCATGGTTTAATTTTTTCTACGTTCGTAGGATTATCGTGAAGCCATGAAAAAAGTGGGTAGCATGGAATAAAATCATTTGGTGGTCATGAGACAATGGGAAAAAAGCGGGTACTATGCATTACCGCTACAGTTCCTAAAGTGAAAGAGGTGATGAACAATGGACCAAGCTATTTTTCCAAGAGATCGTGGAGAAAACAATAATATTTTCCCGAATAAGATAGGCAAAGGGTGATAGAGTAAGTATATTTTTTTCAAAAATACTGTATAGGAAGACAGTAGTAACTTTCTTGGGTTAAAGGCGGCAGGTGGTACGTTAAGTATATTTCTCTGGAGGTACCATAGAAGAAGTAGTAGTATTTTCCCCGAATAGAATACACGATAGCTAGTGAAGTTCTTTTTTTCCGAAACCCCTTATGAAAGAAAGCAGTAGTAGGTTTTCCAAATAAAAGAGGAGAGCAATCTCGATGCAGTATTTTTTTAAAGTAGGTAATGCTCTTTGCGAATGATGTCGTCCTAATCGATGATAGTCGAACGGGGGTCAATAGGAAGTTAGAACTATGGAGACAAACCTTGGAATCGAAAGGTTTTAGACTTAGTAGAACTAGAACTGAGTACATGATGTGCAGTTTTAGTACTACTAGGAACGAGGAGGAGGAGGTTAGCCTGGATGGGCAGGTGGTGCCTCAGAAGGATACCTTTCGATACTTGGGGTCAATCTTGCACAAGGATAGGGATATTGATGAAGATGTGATCCACCGGATCAAAACTGGATGGATGAAGTGGCGCCAAGTTTCTGGCATTCTTTGTGGTAAGAGAGTGACACAAAAGCTAAAAGGCAAGTTCTATAGGACAGTGGTTCGACCCGCAATGTTGTATGGCGCTGAGTGTTGGCCGACTAAAAGGCGGCATGTTCAACAGTTAGGTGTGGAGGAGATGCGCATGTTGAGATGGATGTGTGGCCACACGTGGAAGGACCGAGTCCGGAATGATGATATACGAGATAGAGTTGGGGTAGCATCGATTGCAGAGAAGTTTGTAACATCGTCTAAGATGGTTTGGGCATATTCAGCGCAGGTCTCCAGAAGCTCCAGTGCATAGTAGACGGCTAAAGCGTGCTAATAATGTCAAGAGAGAACGGGTAGACCACACTTGACATGGAAGGAGTCCGTAAAGAGAGATCTGAAGGACTGAAGTATCACCAAAGAACTAGCCATGGAAAGAGCCGCATGAAAGCTTGCTATCCATGTGACAAAACCATGAGTTGGTTACGAGATCTTATGGGTTTCACCTCTACCCTACCCCAACTTGTTTGGGAATAAAAGGTTTGTTGTTGCTGTTGTTGTTGTTGTTGTAGGTAATGTGAGCCAGAAGCAGCCATCAACCGGTAAATAATAAGCTATTGTCGCCGAATCCATTGTAATGTGCCTTGTCAATATCAATTTTTAAGATCATATGTTTTGCGTTTCCAGTACATCTTATGAACTGTTTCCATGTGGATAACTGTTTTTTGAAGTACATGACAAAAACATTATGTGGAGCATCGCGTCATCAGGTGTGCTGGGAAATTTCGTAACATAACAGATATTTTTTGAACGGACGTATAAAGAGAAGACAAATTTTTGTAACATAACAGATCTTTTTTTTTTTTTTTGAATAACAGCAGGAGAACTGCTGTGTTCATTGCATTAGAAGAAAAAGGTACAGAGACCCAAACTGCTCCGTTTATTGAAGGAAAACCGAGCGAAAACCTATACATTAACAAGAGCACCACATAACAGATCTTTTTTGAACGAACATATAAAGAGAAGATAGCTCCATCCCCATCTTCCGTGACTACATGTCATTTTAGGTTAGCTAGCTAAGCCTCGCTGCGACTGCGTGCGCGCGTGCTTAGATCACGACGTTCAACGATGGTAGGCAGGAAAAATCCGGTCATGAACTTAACACCAGCTTGTGAGGCCCGGTGGTTGATTACTAGGTCGCCTCACACTGATACCTTATCGAACAAGATTCGTTCCGTTATTTGTACATGGCTAAGTCGTCCAAACGTCCACGATACTCACGTCACTTTTGCACCATTAGTCTTTTTTTCTCAAACGATGAAATGAAACACCGTTAGGTAACTTCTCTTGTTGTGTGTGAAGTGTGTACAAGCGAATTTACTCGTAGGCCAGGCTATTGGCCTCTGCTCTTTTCAAATGATTCGGAGAAAAACCTTTTTCCACATATGAGAAAAACGAGCGCTTATGTTCTGTGTTATGTCTCGATCAGTCGAGGCATGCACACACGTGAGGATGTACTTAATTGTGTGATTAAAGGACTGACGACGGACGGGTCCAAAAGTATATGCCGTTTGTTTGAGTACGGTACGAAGATTGTTGAACTTGAATGGAAAAGTTCAAACCAGGAAAACTTGGCATGATATCACAAAAAGCAAAAAACTTCACAGATGAAGGTGTTAGACTTAAGAGCTAACGAATTTGCTCCGAGCACACAAACAAAACTTGCCAAAACGTGGAGATAAAAACTTGTGAAAAAACAGACGTGCCAAACTGTAAATGTAAGTTCAGTCTATATGTCAATTTCCAGCTGCCACTAGCCGATCGAAGACAAGGATACATACCAGCAGCAAGTTGAATATTTTCCCCTGTTTCCTAAGCCGGGGTGTTTGCTTAAAATCTAAGAACTTTTATCTGCCATACGGAATAGAGTTAGGCCAACGGCTGAAGCTGACATCTAGCTAGTACTCTTGTGATGCATGTTACCTGCGTTAGAAGCACAGCACAAGCACAAGCTGCCTCCCTAGCTAGCTAGCAGCTCTTCAATCTGTTGTTGACCATCAAAGCAATCTAGAGCAGGAAGGAACTAATATATGTGTTATTTAATCGATTTCTGGCGGGTAGTTGCTGTTACCATGATATGAAATCGTTATCGTAAGAATGTCTCCCATAGTTGTCAAGGCTGCATCACCTAAGTTTAAAAGTCCATCATAAAAAGACAGCTAGCTTCTACTATACTATTATATATAGGTGAATCTGAAAAAGATTAAACAGTAGATAGAGATGTAACAGTAACTTTTTTTCTCTCTTTTTTGCGAAAAACTTATTTATTGTAACTTGTATATTCCTACTAAAATGTTATTTTTTGGGAGTGCAAGTGCTTGTTCTTCATCTATGCACATTTTGCATGGTTGCATTTGTATTTTATAGAGGAGATCTCTTTATAGCGATGCTAATTTTACAGATATATAATTTTTTTAAACACCTACTTCAATTAGGTACATACTTTTTTTTAGATAAAGGAGCAATCGCCCCAGCCTCTGCATCAATTGATGCACACGGCCTTTTTATTAAACACCTACTTCAATTAGGTACATACGCCAAGCTATAATTGTAAAAATGACAGTGCCCACCATACATATACTGTAGCATTCTCATTAGGTACATACTCCAATTTGGCTACACATTTTGACTACTATCAAATCTTCTTTTAAATGATTAGTGTTAAATCTGAGGTAGAATGTGGTTCCAATAGCCAAAATTAAATTATCTTGAAAGATAGCATACGTGGTACATGCCAAGAGTGCTAATCCACAGTTGCACAACCGGCAGCATCAAAATTTCAGCTCACTGGAAACTGCAATCAATACTACTAAACAGCAACTGAAGTACAGTACGTAGCTTATAGTTACAACTCAGTTGACCTAATTAATTTTAGCATTGGAGATGAATAGAGAATTGTATTGATCGGCCAGGTAGGTCTGGGGCGCCCAACAGCACAGGAAATCCCGTAGAAACTAACCTGCTTGCTCCTTGTTCCCAATTAACAAACAGGAAAAAAAAAGTCTCCCCCCTCCTTTTCTAAAATAAAATCCTGAATAGAAGGTTGTACTACACTGCCTATTTTAGGCATGCAGAAAACAAAAGTACAGACCAACTACCTAACCCCTCTTGATCTGCTAAACTAATGTTCTTGTTAATTACTACCTCCATTCCAAAGGTTTATATTATTTTTAGAAAATCAAACTATGTCAAGTTTGACTAAAATTTTACCAAAAATTATTAACATGCAAAATACAAAACTAATATTATTAAATAGATAATAAAATATATTTTTGTATGGTATCTACAAAATATTGTATTTGTTGACAGATTATTCTAAAAGTTTGATCAAACTTTACTTGGTTTAACTTTTCAAAAAAAAAATAATTAAGCCTTAAACTTTGGGATGGAGGTACTAATGCACATGCAATTCAAGCAATGTTGCGCTAGCCCTGAGAAAGAAGGCATGGTAGCCGGCAAGTAAAATGTAGTTAAGACAATTAATCGGCCTGTTATCTAAAATTAGAGATTAATAAGTCGACTGGTTAATGCAGAACCTATTTTAAGGTATGTTACTGTTGGAGTTAGGTGCCGCGTACAATAGGGGAAGGAGAGTGACGGGTTGGTTCTAAGTAGACGTTGTAGGTTTGAAACATCAGAGGGATGTTGAGACCTGAACAACAGAATTCCCCCCACCAAGCAACCCTACAGCGGCATCTTTCTCCCCTTCTCCCAAACTCCCTCCCAAAAATATTAGGTGCACCAAGTGTAGAATTTCATTGCACACAAAGACAGTCTGTGGAAGAAGACAGTAACCATTTAATTATCTCTCTGACAGGCCCATATATATACTGATCAAACCAAGATTAGTTATTGCACAAACACATAACAACAGTATTGGTTTACCCGCAAAAAAAAAACAGCATTGGTTTGGTCAAAGTAAACCCGATTCGTTAGTTAATAAAAATGTTACACTAGAATTAGTTTATCAGTTCTGTAACTTTCAGACCAAATATTACTAACATAAGCTACACTGGTTCCTGCAGATGTCATGGGCTGCTGGCAGTAGTTTCCATCACACACACACACAGGGAGACTGCTTGATTTTCTCGTATGATGTTAGTTGAACAATTGTAACTGGCGAGACACTGCATGTAGTTAGTTGATCTTTGTGGACCTAGATATGGCTAGCATGTAACTAACATTTTCTATTCCCTTTCGCGAAGCTTAACGTACAAAACCACCCGTTAGCCCACACGTAGCATCAAACTAACTGCGGTGTAACCATCTCCCAACTCGCTATCTTCTCCCTCACTAACGATCAACAATAACGAGACTCGGAGTTAGAGAGAGAGAGAAAAAAAAAACTGCCTGCCCCTGCACTTTCCCTTAGCCCTCAAACCCTCCATTCTATAAATCCCCCACCCATTATCTTTCTCTTGCCTCTTCTCAACTTATCGATCGACCTTTGTCTCTTCCTTCTCCCTCTCTAATCTTTGTTCATATCTCCAGTGGACCTACATGCACAAGGATCCTGATCGATCGATCGATCTGTGTTTGTTCTTCCCGTGTCTGAAGCTATCTAGCTAGTCGATTCTTTTGCTGCTAGCTGTTTATGCGTAGCTAGGCTTACTAAGCTAATTATATATTTAAGGGATAGCTAGAGAGATTTGTCGCTGTTGTTGTTTCGTCGATTGATCGATCAAGGATGTGCACAAGGGGACACTGGAGGCCGTCGGAGGACGAGAGGCTCAAGGAGCTCGTCGCGCGGTACGGGCCGCACAACTGGAACGCCATCGCCGAGAAGCTCCACGGCCGATCAGGTAACTAACGACATGCATGCATGCGTGAATATCATAGATTCGTATCTCATAGATGATAATATGGAGGCTCGCTATTGGTTAACTGTACTTTGTTTTCCGTTAATCCCTTTCTTTCTGGCGCACTACTGCTTTCAGTAAGCTTATCTGACCTTTTGGGATTTTCAGCATGCTTAATTAGTCCTGGACAGAATTTTAATTTGTTAGGGTGTCATGCTCACCTTGATGTGCATATCGTATCTCTATCACTTGTGCAGCAATTTTATCTATCTTGTGGCTAGAGCTACTGAGTTAATTTTGCTTTCCTTGCTTCCTAATTCATCTAGCACGCGCAAGCTATCTGTCCATGGCGTCGTCGCGAGCACATCGCGTAAGTTGGATAACTAATTAACCGACGGAAAATGACCGGCTTTGACTAATTTCAGGGAAGAGCTGCAGGCTGCGGTGGTTCAACCAGCTGGACCCGAGGATCAACCGGAATCCCTTCACGGAGGAGGAGGAGGAGCTCCTCCTCGCGTCACACCGCGTCCACGGCAATCGCTGGGCCGTCATCGCCAGGCTTTTCCCGGGCCGCACCGACAACGCCGTCAAGAACCACTGGCATGTGATCATGGCGCGTCGCTGCAGGGAGCGGATGAGGCTGTCGTCCAACAGGCGGGCCGGCACCGTCGCCGCATCCGCGAAAGAAGATACCAGTCTTACGGGCGCCGGCGCCGGCGAGAAGCCCAGACCTCGAGCTCCTGACACGAATCGCATGGCCGCCTTGCTCGACAAGTACCGTAGAGAATTTGCTGGGCCCTTCGCGATCAGCCCTCACAGCAGCAAGGAGGGTTACTGCTCATCTACGAACGAAGGTAAATTAATGAACTACTCTCTTGCATGCACACTGCGAGGTATTACAAATTTCTGACCGATTTAGCTTATATGTGTGGAATTAAACGGAATATTAATTCGTTATTTGCAGATACGAATAGATCGGTGGAGTTCTACGATTTTCTCCAGGTGAACGTGAGCTCGAGCGACACCAAGTGCGGTTCGAGCATCGAGGAGCAGGAGGAGAACCGGGACGACGATGATCAACAAGCTGAAGGGCAGGTGGCGCTCATAGATTTCATGGAGGTTGGAACTTCTCACCAGTGATTTATCTGTATATGTATCGATGAAATGGATCGGTATTTAACTAGGGGTGCATCCAAAGCAGCTTGTTGTAATGCTTTGTGAGGGGGCATGCTACATGATGTAGCAATCTAACACCAATGACACTTATAGAGGAAGCTAAGGCACGAAATGCAAACGTATATATGACATGTAGTACATGTAATTTATTGATGTACACATACACATATATATTGTCCATCCATCCATGCATATATGGAGAATTGGTTGTTCTGTCATTATTTGTAAATTTTATTTAATAATATGAAAAAATTGTTTCTCAATTCAACTACTTAATTATGCGCTAACAGTTGTTAAACCCGCATTGTAGTACTACGTCGGTTTCGATGAATAAGGTGCAAGTGTATTTCAAGATAAACTTTGACCGAAAAATTGAGCAAAAAAGCTTGATTATATTATATGTAATTAGTTTCTTGCTAGAAAAACGAGCACGCCTTATTTGATGGAATGGAGGAGTATACGCTAAGAACCGTGAAAACTCCAGATTGATTTCCAGGAAAGAAGGCTGTGTTTTGGCTCACAGGGACTAGATGCTCTGAATATGTGGATCTCACTAAAAATGTTTAAAAAAACAGATTATTTGATATTTTGAAATGTGTTTTTTTCACGGTGGGAGCATTTAGTCCTATGAGCCAAAGAGGATTATGATAAGCCGCTTGTAGTAATTTGACCTTATCAATCTTTAAATAGTGTGAGACTCAAGAGATATATTCACTCATTGAGTATTTCATCGTGTACACAAATACACATACATATATATGCATGAAGGTGCAATGAAAAATAAGTTCTTGTCTTCTTGAGCAAGTATGCCTTGCGTTATGAGCAACATGATGTGTAAATCTGCTGTAACTGGACACGTTCGCGATATGTTGAATTAGTCCGTTAGGTGGATGACGTCCTCGATCTGATGGCATCCGTGCACCGTATTTATCGTTTACCATTTGTCCGCGAACATCTCCTCGATAAGCATGATATAACAGTCGTTTCGCGTCACTTAATCCCCGGCTCGATTTCTTTGATTTGGACTTCCACTCTAGCTAGCAAGGATGACGTGCGTGTTTGATCTCAGTGAAAATGGACGAATAGGGGGAAAACTGATATGCAGTGTGCAATTGGTATTTGTCGCCTTTCGGTGCACAAACTTGATCCATTCACGTTTCTTTGTCGAATCGCTTTTGGCAACCTTTTATCCTAGACAGTGTAACGGTGAAGCCTCGTGTGTACTATATAGATTGCCCCGACATGACATTTAACAACCTGGAACAACTTTTTACATCTACTTTGTTGTGTGAATAAAAATTGTAAATGACATTTTGTGGCATATAGTTCCTCTGACTAGAAAGAGACGTCTTAGTAGATACATCTAAATTTAGACAAATATAAGATGCTCATCTATAGACAAAGGTAATAAAAAATTAAAACATGGCATAGATTTGAGTGTGAGGAGGCAGACCAGAATCTAGAGAGAAATCAAAAATGATATTTAAAACTTACCGAAACATCTGAAATTGTGTTCACGAATATATACCCACATATTTTATAGATCTATAACTTTTCGTTATATAATTAGCTTGGGCAGCAGACAATTTGTAGCTTTAAAAAGGCGAGAAGGCTCGCTTTTTCCCAGCACAGTCTTTTTTGTGTAGATTTTACAGCTAAAAATATATGTTGATAAAAAAATATGACTTACTAGACCCTATGGGTGCTTGTAGGTTGAAAAATGCAATTTAAAATGAATCTTTTGCATTGTTTTCTAAACACTCCTTGGAGCTCAAGCTCCAAAAGAGGTTTCCAATAAACTTCATTCTAAAACTGGTAATATTAGGGCATCTCCAACCGGGCGACCCATCCCGCGCCCGCGCGTCCGGATGGGTCGAAACGGACAAAATCGCGGCCCAGCGCGGACCCATCCCTAAACGGACGGCCGGGCGTCGGGACGACCCAAACCCGGCCCAAATCTTGGACGAGTTTGCGCGGACGCGAAAGGCTGGTCGCTCGCGTCCTCCCCTTGTCCGCCCTGGCCCGCCTGTCTGCCTCCCACAACGAAACACTCCACTCACTCCCCAAACCTAGAGATGGCCGACGAAGCGACGCCGCCGCCACCACCGCCACCATCGGAGAGAGACTGGTCGCGGCCGTTGCCGCTCCTTCCGTGGAGGCGGCTTCTGAACTGGACGCTCCGGTGGTCGTGGAGCCCGGGCCGCCGACGAAGAAGGCGAAGCCCGAGCTCACCGCGGAGCGAGGGCGATGGAGTCCAAGAAGCGGGCGGACCGGCGCCGGGCGCTGATCAACGGAAGAAGGAGGCCGCCGCCGAGGAGGAGCGGGTGCGGGCGGCGGAGCACCTCCTCCAACTCCAAACACAGGCGAAGAACACGGTCATGCAAGAGCAGGCGCCATGCTGTTTTACGGCCACTCATCGCTCGGCCAGCACATGCTCATCCCCGGCACCGGCACGGCCTCGGGGGGAGCTCGGCCTCATCCGTGACCCTGCCCCTTCCTCCAAGATCAACTGGCCCACCGTCTGCCCCGTTTGGGCAGGAATTGGGGGCGCATTCTGGGCGGCACGCGTACCACTCACGGGATGGGTCACCGGAGGTGGGAGAGTCCATGTCGGGGCCGTCACCTTCGTCCATTGACCTCAACCGTGCGCCGGCGAACTCCAAAGGCCACAAGAACCTGGCAGCAGCTGCCATGGCCGGCGCACGCAACCTGTTCGACGATTTGGCGCGCGCGCAGTCACCGTCGACCGTGCAGGCCCCTACGTCTTTCGCGCAGACGATGCCGGCCACCCTGCCATATCCTTCGACACAGCAGGCTCCCCAGCCACCTCCCGTTGACACAAGAGGGCACAACTGCCTGTCCCGGCAGCATAAACATCGAGGAGGAGCCGTTGTTCGTTGAGGGCCTCACACAAGCCGCAGCTGCACAAGCTAGAGCTCGCCGGGTAAGCAAGCGAACCGCCAACTACACGGAGAAGGAGGACAAGATGATCGTCAATGCATGGTTGACCATCGGGCAAGATGCGTTGACAGGTGCCGAGCAGAAGGGGACCGCATTCTGGCGCCGGGTCTATGAATTCTTCCATGAACATCGCAAATATGGACAGGAGGCATTTGAGAGCGACCGCAGCGACATATCGATCCAAAAGAGGTGGGGAACAATTCAAACGGAATGCAACAAGTTCCAGGCGGCGTATGAGCACGCGAAGCGGCTCCCCGTTAGTGGCATGGGTATGAAGGACTTGGTATGATTCTTAACCTCAACTTAATCATCCGATATTCGCACATATGTTTATCGTTGTTCTATCGCTTTGCTCTAGGTGTGGCGAGCTTTGGACTTCTACAAAGCCAACAATGGAGACAAGACCTTTGCCTTCCCTCATTGTTGGAAGGAACTCCAGGGCACCCCCAAGTTCCAGGAGGGGTTTGAGGGGTACATGGCGACCTTGACTGGCAACAACCCCGCCAAAGATGCCACGGTCATTGACCTTGATGGTGGGCAGCCTTGCGGTAGCTCCGCTTCTCGTGCAAGTCGTCCACGCGGCCACAAGTCAACCAAAGCCGACATGAAGCGTGATGCTTCCTCCGCACTATTGTATGGGACTTTGAAGGAGATGCATGTGGATAGAGAGGTGTCCACGGACAAGAGGGATGAGAGGAGGCGCCGGGAGAAAGAAGAGGACAGGAAGAAATTCTTTGATGTCCAGCAGAAGAAGCTTGAGATTGAAGAGGTCAAGGCCCAGGCCAAAGCTAAAGAACTTGAGCTCAAAGAGAGAGAACTTGAGCTCACAGCACTGGCAAGGGCGAAAGAGGTGGAGATGAAGGCGAAGGAAATTGAGCTCAAAGCAATGGCAAGGGCCAAAGAGATGGAGATGAAGGCGCAGGAAGTTGAGCTCAAACGCCAAGCCGAGGACAACCTCATCATGAACGCCGACTTGACCAACATGAGTGAGGCGAAGAGAGCTTGGTTCGAGAAGAGGCAGAAGGAGATCCTCGAGCGCCCAAATTGAGTTAGACAATCTCAATTGTAATTTTTATATTTTTCTCAAACTATGGCACATTTTAATTGATTTATCATGCTACATTTGATGCTATTTTATGCTATTTGCTATATTTTATGTTTGTTATATATTATTCCATGTTTATGAGATATTATTCTAGGTTTAGACATTGTTTTATAAAGTATCTGTGGTCAGATGGCCTATTTCCCAAAGAAGTAGGCCAAATGGCCAAATGGGGTGGCCGCTGCGTTGGGCGCAGCGTGCGACCCAAACGGACACGCGGACGCGGGGCGCTATCCGGGTGTCCGTTCGGCCACCCAAACGGCCCAAAACGGACGGCCCAGCGCGTCCGTTTGGGTCGCCCGGTTGGAGATGCCCTTAGTTTGTCACAAGCTCACATGTTAAACAACGTATCTTCCGTTATAGTTTCAGCTAGACTGAAAATATGGATTCCATCTTAAAGGTCGAGACATGAAAACACGGCCACACACGACAAAATAACCTAGCAAGGACACATGGACCAAAGGTTGGCGCGCATTCGGTTTGCATGCCTTTAGCCTTTTGGCCCTTCTAGAGTTCAAATGGTGTGCCATGTTCTTTTATGTAAGCATATAATATTTTCTGTTTTCCCTAGATCATGCTCTTCGTCCGTTACCGCCTCTTAGTGTATGTGTAGGTCTAACATGCGGAAGTGCACCCTACCACACAGGTTGTGTCTCAACAAGATATGATTAGGATTTGCCTTGTGACGTGCCCTACTTGACATGTCACCCTAACGAGCGGGTTTTCGTGTTTAAACCACTTGAAATGCTTAATGCGGTACATAAATACATATATGATTATCCACTACATTCTTATAAAATTTCATGAAAAAATATGGTCCATTGTGCTTAATTCTGATAAATACAAGGAATTTGAAAATATAATTTAATTATAATTACCCTTCTCCGTTGCATAATTCTTGTCGTGGTTATAGTTAATGGATGGGGTAGTAAATACTCGCAAAACTCCAACACCACCGTGGAGCATGTACTGAATGACAACGTGCCATTTCCACGAACGGAAAATAACACTAACCCGACGCAAAGAGTTTTGAATCGATCCGGGAGTGATGCAATGTGGTAATATTTTATAAATATGGTAATTACTTTATTGTTCTAGCAACATACATGGTCTAAGTCACAAATATACCCTTGTGTGTCGGTGGCTCGGTGCAAAACCGAACCTGGCCTAATTAGACAGGTGTTGCCTTATAAGCAAACAAAGTACAGAAATATAATTATCTGCAGCCCTGAGCCGGATCGGCCTTCATCATTCCATAAAGGTAACCATCTTCAACACAGTTAGTTAGACTGTACTTGGCAGAGACATCGCCATCAGCATGCCAAGCTAAGCTAGTAGCTCGCTAGCTCCTCCAAGTACATAGAGCAAGCCACACACCACGCAAGAAAGACGAGATCGATCGGGCTTAATTTGATCCCAAGTAACATACGCAAGCAAGGAATGAAAACCAAATAAGCCAATCGTGCACCCGCCCGCCCCACCACCGGCACCACCATTCGAGCTTAGCTAGCTAGGGTCGCCGCCGCACGCGCGCGCGCGCCGGTTGCTTTCGGGGAAACTGTACAGATGTGTTGCACCGATCGATCGCCGATCGCGCGCGGTGCGTGCGTGCGTGTTGCAGCGCGCGCGAAGATTCCAACGGCGACCGGTCCTCTCCAACTGCTGCTCCCACTTCGAATTCCTCCCTCCGATGGGTCGCCGTTGCTGTTGTTGTTGGTGGCTGATGTGACGCCGCCGCGCGCGCGATCGCCGAGCGGTTTAGTAACGAACAAGTCGGCCGGTCCCCCTCCCCGGTTCCCCGTTTCGTTATTTCATGCATCTCTCTAGTGCGCGCTTTCGGGCTCCAATGGGGATGGATCGATGGGTGGTCGGGGTCGGCGACTCGGCGTGACGGCGACAGTCCGATGTATCCGTCGATGCAGATGCAGCGTACGCGTCCCGGGCTGGTGGGGCCGATGACGTAGGGGTTTGGTCATCATCCCATCGACAACAACCTCTTAATTCGTTTGTTTAGTGTTTAGTAGAAGATGGTTAAGGTTTAGAGCGTGTGTACAGTGATGGGCTGATGGCCAAGTAATGTTAGTTTGTTTCCTAGGTTTCATGCAAGCCTACCGATATGTTTCCTATGTTTCATGATGACCATCTAACTGTAAAACGCGTCTAGATACATGTGAATCTAGACAAATCTGTGATACTTATCTTGAAGCGGAGGTAGTAGTACATTGAAGAAACTAAACCACCAGAGAACTTAACTAGAGGTTGGATGGTTAGTCGGATGGTTCTATATATTACACATAACACTAAATTAATGTCGGAGAACCGACCCCTCCAGGCTCCCCTCCCATGTCGCCCTTGCGAGACGACTCAGTGGGACCCTAATCCTTGCTGTCGCTGGCCCCCTTCCCTCCGCCCCCACTCCTCCCTTGCGACTGCTAGAGGGTTGGCCGATCAAATCCTGATCGGCACCGGCAGCGGCGAGGCCTTCTCTTCCTCTCGCGCGGTGGCGTGGCCCATCGGGCTGGAGCTTGGCTCTTACATTGGAAGGCATGGCGGCAGCGCTCAACTTTGGTCTGGCGGTGGCGTGATGGTCGATGGCATGGTGGTGTGTGCCTGGGCGTCTAGGCGGCGAGGGTTGTGGGCGGTAACGGCGACAAATCCGGGATGGCGGTGACCTCGGCTTGGCATGGCGGTGACCTCGGCTTGGCATGGCGATAGTACTGTGACGGCGGAGCTTCAACGATGATGGTGGCTGTTGGAGATATTGTACTTCTACAGACAAATAATAATGGTTATTTATTATTTGTCAAAATTTTCATAATTAGTTTTGTGCCATGTTATAACTGTATTAAGAGGAAAACATTAATACATGTGCGGTATTGTAAACAAACAAGAGTCCCTAGTGAGCACACAAGTGCATAACCAGATCATTGAGGTCAATAGTTGATCGAGGTTTTCCCGATCATAGACACACATGACATTGACAATGAGATCATATCGATTGGATGAATGATATGATGGACATACCCATAACATAAGTATTGTAACACGATCAAGTCACATCGAGTTCAATGTTAGATGTTTATTATAAGTGCATAGTAACTGAACCTTCGACCATGAGATCATATCTAATCATTGTCTTCGGAGGTTGCCTTAGCTGCATCAAACGTTATTCCATAACATGGTGATTATAAAGGTGTAGTTAGGTATATCGATGGAATGATTGAGACCTATGGATCAAGAGCTGGATTTCTTCGTCCGCATGACGGAAGGATACATATATAAGGGACCAGTCGGTGAGATTACATCCATGAAAGTCGCGCAGCGTATGACTAGGTCATGGGAATGTAATCACACGTGAATGAGCTAAATAGCCTTGTCGGTAACGATATCGAACTAGAAATCAAGATACCAATGATCATGACTCGTACGAGTGCTAGTATCGAGTGAACAAAAGGTATAAGACTCAATGCAAAGTTTCAAACGACGATCATATAATCGTGGAATACATAAAGATCGCAATGGTTATCCAGACCCCCCTAGTGATCATTTGGGCCGGTGACCTAGTCTCGGATCATGGCTATGATATTCCTAAACCATAGGGTAACACACTTAAGGGTTCAACGAAACTCGAGATGCTTTTGGATTCATCAGAGTTGAGAGATATATCCAGAATAGGATTCCAGAGATGTCCGAAAGTTGTTCGAAATAGTTTGGGAGGTGTCTCGGACTAATGCAATTAAAGGATATGTTTAATATGTTAATTAAATGAATTAATATATTAAAATATATTTAATTTATTAAAATTATGTTTTTATTTAATTAAAAATCCTCCCTACCTTTATTGGGCCCCATATGGAAGGAGCCCATGAGGGATAAGGGAACGGGTTGACCAACCAAGTGGGCCAGCTCATCATGGGCCGATCGGGGGAGGGGCGCGTGCGCAACCTGGCTTCGGCCGGACGGCCGGCCTCCCGACATCCTCCTCTTTTGTCCCACCTTGCCCCTTATGAATCCTTGCCCCCCTTTGCCCCCTATGTAAAGAGACCCATAGGGGCAAATTAAATACACAATTAAATAGAGAAATATCTTTCTATAGTTTTCTTCTCTGTGCGGTTCCCCGAAGAATTGCATAGAGAGGGAGACAATTCCACCCGGTACGCGGGAACGTTGCCAGGATCCGGATCCAGAAGATCTATTTCTGTAACTTCGCTAGATCGTAGGCGGGGGCATCGTTTAGCACCGTACGTGCGCGAAACTACGAGGTGTTGCACCTGCGGCACTCAACATCGGGGATAGAACTTCTTCACGACCCTGAGGTCGATGGTGAGTGATCGTCTACATCAACCACGTTCTAGCGAAACGTTAACCGCTATGGGTCTACGAGGGTATGTCACTGATATCACCGTCGTTACTGCATTACTAGATGGATAGATCTTAGGCATATTAGGGTCTGTGTTAAGATAGAATTTTTTGTTTCTTGCTGCGGAACCCAACAGTGGTATCAGAGACGGTCTATGCATAGTATGCTTGTACGGATAGAACGCTTGTACTACATGCGGGCATCGATTCTATAATTGTTACCCTCCCACGTGTACTTGTCCACTACTGCGGCATTATTTGATCAAGCAGCCCCCGAACTACCTCACGCGTACACTTACGCTAAACTGGTTCACACTTGACACATGGCTTGTACCATGTACGCGGATAGGGGGTGTCTATCTCTCTTACTTTTGCGGTGTGACATTTGCAACGGAGGGCCCTGACAGGTGCGTGGTAGAAACAATTATCTAATCGGTGTTGTGGTTGTATGCTTGTAGGTTAAGAACCGTTCTTCTCACATAAGCCTAAACAGCCACGTAAAATTTGCGGCTGATAAAGTAGAGGTGTCTATCTTTGTTGCAAGAGGGCTTGTAACATGTTATGAACATGGTGTTTAGTAGCTCTCTACTAGTTGTTACTAAGTTGTAGTGATAGCCCATCGCCATGATGGTCAATCAACTGGAAGCGTCAGAAGGTGGGGACCATGCCAGAGCATATGATGGAGATCTAGCATGCGTAGATGATTCACCCATGACATGTCAACTGATACATTTGATGTAGATACCGACATAGCATCTTGTTTAGCTGCTAGTACTTATGAGCTACATTAACAAAACTTTAAATAAGATGATCCTCGAATCAAAAAAATCAAATTAGTGTTCATACTTAGCGTGCATCATAATAGACTAGGTACCCTTATGGAGCTGGTTGTGACAATCAGGCGCTACGTTTGCGACATTCATGTAACACGGGTGAATACAATATTGCACATCACTGAAACTAAGGAGTTATTTGGCAAGCCTAGCATGTACACACATATCCTCGAGAACACAAGATGATCGAAAGATCGAGCATGAGTCACATGAATGTTGTGATCGACATAAAATATCCACCTTTGAAGCTACGTCGTCTCTCTGTGAAAATTTGGGCGGACGTAGTGAATTGGGATCGTGTATTCAGCTGAAGCATTCTTAGGGATGATGTCTTCTAGTGCGAGCTCATTAAATAATTTTGATTATAATTTGATCTCACAATAAATTATGAAGTTAGTATTAATGTCTTTGCAAATATCCTTGTAGACCATGGTTACCGTGTGCTTGCTCCCCTTCGTCACTTCGTTCGAGAAGAGACACTTGCCCATGATGGATCATACTTCATTCTTTGGTACCAACATCTGAGAAGTTGCCTTAGCGCAAGTGATACACTCTTCGTAGCGGATGAACATCTAGGAGATGAACCTGATGACTCCACCGATGAAGAAGGCAAGAGGGTGTATGATCTCCAACTAAAGTTAGAACTTGTAATCCGACATGCAATGCTTAGCACCGTGGACTTCGATCTAAGGGTGCAATTTTCCGACACCGCAGCCATTGACATGATTGATACCCTCAAGTGCATGCTAAGGTTAGGAGAGCAAAGTATGAGTACCTGGATGAATTTCTATCAACAAATTTGGAGGAAAATGGCCACCTTGAGATGCACCTAAGGAACATGCATAGGATACATAACAACTTGGTGCATCCTTGGGGCTACCAAACAACAGAGAGCTTTGCCGTGGACGTGGTGTTACGTTCACTGCCTTCGAGCTATGGAGAATTTGTCTAGGATTTCCTAGTGAAAGATAAAGTGTTCAACTTTCATGAAATTCTATCAAATATACGAGCCCTGAAGGTAGAACCAATTGGAGGAGAAGTCTTTGATGAGATCGGTGATGATGAAGGTATATATATGTGATTTCTGCATCATGAATATTATCCTTACCAACTTTTATGTGAATTACAAAGTATTTGATACTCGTGTTGTTTTGTTTGAAAACAAGACATGCCGCTTGAGGATCCGCCGTGGGGAGAGAAGGAGACGCGTGTGTTTGAAGGCAAACAAGATGTCGATGGCCGAAGACACTCTCCCACTACATTTATCATAGACTCCCTTAGTTATTTCAATTCAAATGAAAGTTGTAACCATTATTAATGATTTTTTATTAGTGTGTCTTGCATTTCGTGAGACAAGTTCATATGTAATAAAGACAAGTTCGTTGTCCTCTTTTATGAATAAAGTATGTGTGTTCACATATTTCAATTAATTATTCTTATTGAGTTCTTGTCGATAAATGTTAATGTTTATGAGTCATTGTATAATGCCAAAAATATCCTACATGATAATGACATCATTACAGAACAACACTATAGTTTAATTCATACTGGCATCACGTTTGTTCATATTCGATGAAAAGCTCAAGTCACTAGATGAATAATCTTATGAAAAATGTTTGCATATGGCGCATGAATGAAACACCGAGTTCATTAAATTGAATGTGCAAACAATAGTGGATATCATTGTTTTATAACCTCAATGTGAATTTGGATCTGAAATAATTGACGGGATCAAGTAACATTCAGAAATAAGAGGAGGGTATAAATTAACAATAAAAACAAGTCTCTGTGATTGGATCAAAGTGATAAAAGTGTCGAGTTACATTTCTGCGTTAGAAATTTGTGAAAAGTCTGTTTTGCAAAATTACGATACACAACACGACAATATGTTGTTGTTCAATGTATTGTATGAAATCTCTTAGCAAGTTACCGATACTACGTAGGTACACATTGAAAATTAGATTAAATATAACGAACACTCATTTAATAAAGCAGCCATCAAAGTGGTTCATTAAGTTTCTAATTACGGGATAATTCTAAGACTAAACTTAATAAAATTCTTTGTAAAGTATTCTCGCTAAATTATGAATTGCGAATACACCCTCCACATAACCAAAGAAGCAAAACAAGTATGCTGAAAATTATGGTACTTTCATAGAAATTATCCTCTCATTAAAATACAAAGCGGAAAAAAGTGAAATTGAACAAATGTAAATGTATCTAACCTAAAAAAATCAGAGTTGCGTAATGGAATCGTCTGTATCAAAGCTCGAACATAGAGGCGGACAAATGATAATGATCATGAAATCCTAAAGTTTAAGTTTTACTAAATCATAAGTAGAATTCAAGAATTAATTATACTGCGGAGCGGAATAATATTCCTGATTCATTTGTCTCAAGAAAGAGGCATGCCTACAAATTACAAAGGCAGCGTTGATGGATTAGAATGCAAGATATGTCTGGAGAGTCATGAAATGCTAAATTGAATAACATTTAAAGATAGCAAAGTATTGAGATACTTGATCTTATTAAGTATGACAACATACTTAAATCTACTTCCGAAGAAGAAATGAAATTCATTATAGACTAAGCAAGTTTGATCTGCCATAAAACATGTTTAGGCAAAGATCAAAGAACTAACTACGTTTATGTAGTAATGCTTGAGTCGTTAGGTTTTGAACTATAAATCATAACAATTATGAGAATTGATGTGAGGATTGGCGAAACTACCCCATTTCGTAAAATGGAGCAACGTTGTATATCTACAACAGGCAAAGTTTGTAAGTCATATGAATACTAGAACATCATGAATGGAATTCTCTATTTGATACAATGATCAAAAGAATTTTGGAATTTCCAAAAACAAAGAGAAGGCCTACAATTGCATTAAATTGATATGATCATGTAAAATTTCATCTTATATGTGATGACATATTTTGAGTGAGAGCCACATGAGAAATTCCGTCATGTATGTGGTGACACATGTGAGTGAAAATTTTGAATGAAAGTGATTTAATATGTAAGTGACATATTGAGAGAACAAAGTGCCATAGTTATTAAAAATAAATGAATTTGAAAATATTAAAACACTACAAGATCTGTTGATATAGATGGGGAAAGGGTTTTAATTACAAACGTCAAAGTTGCCATCCTACGAATAAAGATTCTGAAGGAGTTCAAAATATGATAAGCGAAGAAATTAGTATTCTAGCTTGTGAAATATAATAAAGTAAAAACATCAAGATGTTTATATTATATGTGTTCTCGGAAGAACATGGTGATGTTCACGGTATTACAAACAATAGTTAATTGATAAAAAGAGATGTGCTACACCATCTTTGCTGAGACATATAGTTCTATCACTGAACTATGATTTGTGAAAAATCACAAAAGATGATCCAAGTTCTTATTAGAAGAACATGGTCCGAACTATTTTGTGAGAAAAATGTTGAACAAAAGATTTAGGTAGTTTTCAAGTATAGGGCAAGAAATGGGAATATAATTCCAAATCACCAAAGGATAGTGAACTTGAGGTCGTAAGGATATTACGCTGGTACAAATTCAAGATACTAACCCAGAAGATTAAGGATACCACATAAGAAAGGAAAGTGGAAGGGTGGTTGAGCATCCGATGCATCACCATCAAGATATACATCGATAAGATGGCTAAGAATATTGGATTTTCACTAAAGTGTGTTTCCAAGTATTCATGAAAAATAAAGTAAAAGTTGCTTTCACTAATTCAAATGTCATGGGATACAAGAAAAAGAATGTCTCACTTAAAAGAGCCAAAATGATGACAATAGTTTTATCACTTTGATAAGATAATGTAAAATAAGGTGACATTATGTATTTGCAAAGAACATATAAATCTGAAGATTCAGGACACAAAAACAACCTGCTCCAAAAGAAAGCATGATCATAAGCTCATATATACTCACTTATGTGGACATACTTAGTTTTTTTGTGTAAGGTGTATGTTACTTAACGATGCTCAGTAGTTTATGCTCTCTCATGATTAGTTCCAATTTACTAATATTAGGTCACAGGTCATATAGATGTTTGTTTGCATTGCTCTATTCATATAATGGTATGACATTGTGGTATCCTCCTCTGAACGTTTCATTTAAATCGACTTGGCACATGCTCAAGCATGCATAAGACTAAAACAAAATTCATTAAATCCTCGATGATTTATCTTGCCTCGGAGTTCTTGTATTACTTTTATGCTTCCGTTAATTATCCGTCGCAAGCATGATTATGATAGTTACTGCTTTCATGATTGTCGCTTCTCAGTCTATTGATAGCCTTCACTTGTACTGAGTATGAGCTATACTCGTGCACCCAACTACTAAAAATCAAAGTGCCAAATGTGTCCACCATACATACCTATATGTGGTATTTCACTTCCACTCCAAAGTGAATTCCTTGTGTGCTACCTTTAAACCTTCAAAATTATTATCACTTGTTTTGTGTGATTTATAGCTCATGGGAAAGTAGTATAAAAAACTATTGTGGTAAGTATTATGTCTTATGCATTTTAGTTCTTATAAGTTGCTTGTTGTGTGATAACCATGTTGTCATGGGGAACACCATCAACTTGTCTTTGTTAAATATCGTGTGAATTGCTATGCATGCTCATCTTGTTTGATGTAAGGGAGATTTACCATGAGTTGCAAAGATTGGAGTATGCATATTGTTAGAGAGGAACACTGGACCGCCAACTAAAGCCATGTTCACATGGTGGAAGTTTCAGTTGGACAAAAGTCCAAATATATGTTGTCCTTGTCTTCCCGGTATGGATGTCCAAAAAGTCGAGATTTATCAAAACTGAGAAATCAAATGAGATTCATCTCCTAGGAACTTTGTACAGGAGGCAAGGAGGTACCCCTTTGCGACACCTGGTTGAAACATATGTATGCGATGAAAATCCATGGAAATCCAAGCTAATTAGGACAAGGTGTGAGCACTATTAGTATATTATGCATGAGGCGAGCAACTTATAGGAAGTGTTATGCATGAGTCATATTATTTATCACTACCGTTGACGTGAGTTGCATTTCTCAAAATACATATTTCCACAGTCCTATTGCATTCGAAATGAAAAGCTCTAGCACATGAGCAATCTTACTTCCCTCTGCGCAGGGCCAATCTTATACTTTTATGTTGAGTCACCATCCGTTCTTCGAGCACTTTCTTGAAATCATAGATGTCATTCTTAGTTTAATGTGCTTGTCCCGGAATAAGATTAATTGTGGTATAACTGTGATGCTTGAATCTTTCGATATTTTTACTTCGAGTCTTCTCTTGAACTTCAGAGGTGCCCCGGCATTTATGTTTTGCTCCACAAATAGGGCAAGCGAGATACCACTTTATCATATCATATTATAAACATTGCAATCCTGCAGATGCTTATGTTTCATGTTGCTTATTATTGTGTTGGTATCCTTTCATGACTTGCATAACAATTGAGTATTCTTAGTTGCATGCTTCTTATTATGAATTGCATGAGCATTTGATCATGTAGAGAATATATACATTTTATGAAGCAAATAGGTCCGTGAAAGTTTATTTTATCGCACTGAATTGTCACTGAATTGCTTGAGGACAAGAAATAAGCTAAGCTTGGGGGAGTTGATACGTCCAAAACGTATCTACTTTCCCGAACACTTTTGTTGTGTGTGTTTTGAATACAACTAACGCGGACTAACGCTGTTTTCAGCAGAATTGCTCTGGTGTCTCGTTTTTTTGCAGAAATCCAACTTTCGGGAAAATTCCCGGAAATATAGAAAAACCAACATTTCACCTGAAGACTCCCGGAGCCAGAAGACGAGACGAAGGGGGGGCACGAGGGACCCACACCCACCCTTGGCGCGGGCCAGGCCTTGGCCATGCCAAGGGGTGGTCTGGCCGCCTCGGCCACCCCTTCGACCTCTCCTTCGCACTATAAGATGCCCCTGGACCTAAAAACCGAGGGGTTCGACGTTTTTCCAGAAAGAGTTCCGCTGCTCCGCCGCCACCAGAAACCCCAATCCGGGACCAGAAGTTCTGTTCTGGCACCCCGGGACGGGGATTTGGAGGAGATCATCGTCATCGCCATCACCGACGCCTCTCCATAAACCATCCATGATTCCCCCATCCATGTGTGATTAATTTCTCGCTGTAGGCTGTAGGGGATGGTAGGGATTGGATGAGATTGGTCATGTAATAGCTATAAGATTGTTATTGGCATAGTGCCTAGTATCCGTTGTTAGTATTTTTGACATTGTTGCAACTTTCTATGCGTAATGCTTGTCACTTTGGGCCCGAGTGCCATGATCTCAGATCTGAACATGTTATTGATTCATGAGGATAATTATTGTTTTTATCATATCTGCAAGTTGTATACACATATTGTTGTCTGAAACCTGAGGCCCCAAAGTGACTTTAAATTGGGATAACCAGAGGGGGTGGCTATGATGTGAGGATCACGTGTGTTCACGGAGTGTTAATGCTTTGCTCCGGTACTCTATTAAAATGAGTACCTTAATTACCTGTAGTTTCCCTTGAGGCCCCGCTGCAACGGGCTGGTAGGACAAAAGATGTCGTGCAAGTTTCTCATTGCAAGCACGCACGACTAAATAGGAACACACACCTATGGTTATATTATGCTAGGATATTTTTATCATTATTATTTGCAATGCCTATGTTTTGCTATTGTATGGACTCTCTCATTCATGCAATACCCGTTCATCCATCCATGTGCTACAATATTTTAATCCTGCTGTCTATTGCAATCATCACTACTGTTGTCTTTATTTCGCTACTGTTGTTACTTCACTACTAGCACTGCTATAAAACTGTTACTATTGATAAAGTGTTGCGAGCAAGTCTATTTTCAGGTGCAGGTGAATTGACAACTCACTTGTTAAAGCTTATAAATATTCTTTGGCCCCCCTTGTGTCGAATCAATAAATTTGGGTTTTACATCCCTCGAAGACTATTGTAATCCCCTATACTTGTGGGTCATCAGGGAATATGACTTTATGGGGCCATTTCCTACCTCCAAAACGCAGAATATTCACATTTTGGTTGCAGTGGATTGTGTTACTAAGTGGGTGGAAGCAATTCCGACAAAGAGTGATGACCATGATGCTAAAATGAAGATGTTGAAGGACAACATTCTCCCCAGGTTTGGAGTACCTAGATTTTTAATTACTGATGGTGGTTCTCCACTTTATTCATCAATTTTTTAGAAAAACATTGGCTAAATATGGTGTTAATCATAGAGTAGCATCTCCATATCACCCACAAACTAGTGGTCAAGTAGAGCAAAATAGGGAATTAAATCTTATATTGGAAAAGACAGTTAATAAGTCTAGGTTTGATTGGCCAACTAAAATCAATGAAGCATTACAGACTTATAGAACTGCCTTTAAAAATTCTATGGAAATGTCTCGTTATAGAATGGTCTATGGAAAATCTTGCCATTAACCTGTAGAGTTAGAACACAAAGCTAGGTTTCCCATTAAGGAACTTAACTTTGATTTTAAAATTACAGGAGAAAAGAGAATCCTAGACATAAAACTATTATATGAATGGAGAAATGAAGCTTATGAAAGTGATATATTGTTTAAAGAAAAGGTTAAAATTAGGCATGACAAAACAAATAAAGAGGAAGGAATTCAAAGTAGGAGACTAAGTGTTATTGTTTAACTCTTGTTTCAAGTCCGCTGCACGCAAACTAGCATCGAGATGGCGAGGTCCATTAGTTGTACAAGAGGTGTATCGCTCCGGAGCCATCCGTCTCCATGTAGATTACAAATTTAAACCTCATGTTGTTAATGGACAACGTCTTAAACATTATATTGAAGGAGAACATTTCATAGGGAATGTGGAAGAGTTACATCTCCGGACTTCGGAAGCTATCATCGCCTAGAATTTCCCTGTCAGACACCAGAAACCAATAAAAGTCGAAATCTGGTACGTAGCAATCTCGGAATCTTTTTATATTTTAGGATAGTTACTTTTTGCAAAATAAGGAAGTTTCGCGAAAGATTTGGGCGAAACGGAGTCACGAGTGGCAAAAGACCCCAGGTGGCGCGCCCTAACTTGTTGGGCGCACCACCCAAGGTCGTTCGCACCTCATACTTCCTTTTCGCCCCGTTTTCGACTCAAACTCTTCGTTTTTACCTAAAAATCGTCAATATATACCCCCTTTGCCGATCTAATCTCGCATCGAGTCTTTTTTGAGCGAACATTGTTTTCTACCCTGTCTTTCAGATTTTTCTCCACCAAAGCCTTAGCTATGTCTTCGGGAGACTCCTACCAATGCTCCTCTGATGCGCGTAGATGTACACGTCCGTTGGGAACCCCAAGAGGAAGATATGATGCGCACAGCGGCAAGTTTTCCCTCAGAAAGAAACCAAGGTTATCGAACCAGTAGGAGCCAAGAAGCACGTGAAGGTTGTTGGTGGAGGAATGTAGTGCGCAACACCAGGGAAACCGGCGCCAACGTGGAACCTGCACAACACAATCGAGTACTTTGTCCCAACGTAGTGAGGTTGTCAATCTCACCATTGCTGAAAACAAAGGATTAAACGTATAGAGTGGAAAATGGTGTTTGTTTGCAAAGAACAGTAAAAACAATAATTGCAGTAGAATGTATTCAGATAAAAGAATGGACCGGGTCCACAATTCACTAGTGGTGTCTCTCCAATAAGATAACTAACATGCCGGGTGAACAAATTACAGGGGCAATTGACAAATAAAGATTCAATACATATCAACGATGATTACTATGAGATTTAATCAGGGCATTACGACAAAGTACATAGACCGGTATCCAGCATGCATCTATGCCTAAATAATCCACCTATATTAAGTTGTAAACAACAGATAATTGCATTAAGTATGGTGCGTAATGTAATCAACACAAATATCCTTAGACAAAGCATCGATGTTTTATCCCTAGTAGCAACAGCACATCCACAACCTTAGAACCTACTATCACGATCCAAGATTCATTGGAGGCATGAACCCACTATCGAGCATAATTACTCCCTCTTGGAGTTACAAGTATCAACTTGGCCAGAGCCTCTACTAGCAACGGAGAGCATGCAAGAACATAAACAACACATATATGATAGATTGATAATCAACTTGACGTAATATTCTATATTCATCGGATCCCGCCAAACACAACATGTAGCATTACAAATAGATGATCTTGATCATTTTAGGCAGCTCACAAGATCTAAACAATGATAGCACATGCGGAGAAGACAACCATCTAGCTGCTATGGACCCATAGTCCAAGGATGAACTACTCACGCATCAATCCGGAGGCGGGCATGATGATGTAGAGCCCTCCGGTGATGATTCCCCTCTCCGCAGGGTGCCGGAGGCGATTTCGAATCCCCGAGATGGGATTGGCGGCGGCTCTCGTAATGTTTTCCGTATCGTGGCTCCACGGGGTTTCGCGACGAAGGCTATTTGTAGGCGGAAGGGTAGGTCAGGGGGCGACGCGAGGGGCCCGAACCACAGGGCCGCGCGGCCAGGGCCTGGGCCGCGCCGCCCTGTTGTCTGGCCACCTCGTGGCCCCACTTCCTTTCCCCCTCGGTCTTCTGGAAGCTTTGTGTAAAAATAGGACTGGCGTTGATTTCTCCAATTCCGAGAATATTTCCTTACTAGGATTTCTGAAACCAAAAACAGCAGAAAACAGCAACTGGCACTTCGGCATCTTGTTAATAGGTTAGTGCCAGAAAATGTATAATAATGTTGTAAAGTATGTATAAAACATTCAAGTAAAAGTAGCATGGAACATAAGAAATTATAGATATGTTTGAGACGTATCATCCTCCATGCAAGATGATGATGAGCTTGATGGGCTCAGCCCTACATCCATGTGGAGGAGGAGAAGGAGGAGAGATCCCTTCGAAGGTGAAGATGAAGATGAAGAGGATGAGCAGAAAGAAGAAGAGGACGATGAAGAAGAAGAAGAAGAAGAAGAAGAGGACAACAAGCTCGTTACCAACACTGCAGAGAAGGGGAAGCTCCCGGTACCTGTTATACCAGTCGCTGCTGCGAGAGTTGTGCCACCTCCTCAAAAGATGAAACACACCGCTCGTATAAGGACTGGTGGAGGAGTCCCTAAACACTCTTTATCTTCCAAGCATCTTGTTATCAATCTTCACCGCAGGGAAATCGCGAATGTCCCAGCTAAGGATCTTCTAGGAGAGTGGGATCATCACATCCCAAAAAGGATGAGAGGATCAACACCGGAGTGGAAGCCTAGTGGGAGATGATCGAAGGGAAGCTTTGGGAAGACCTGGCAAGGAGTTCTGTTCAACTTCATCACTCTTATAAGCTCATTATGGGCATATTTCAAGATCTTCAAAACCATAACGACCCGAAGCATCAAGAGAAGGAGAAGAAGAAGAAATAAGATCTACACCAACACTCAAGCTTGGGGGAGTTATATCAAGTCATTTATGCTTTTTAGTTTATCATATCATTTTTAGTTCATCGTCTTAGTTTGGTTTTTCTTTCATCTAGTAGTATCAAGTCCCTTATAGTTTGGAAAGCTCTTAGATCATTATCACATATCTTTGGTCAACTGGTTTTTAATGAAATTTGAATTATGGTGTCATCCATGATTCCTTTGTATGGAGATATATGGGTAACACTCATGTAGATGTGTTCCTCATATTTAGAAATTTCAATCACATTTTATCTTGAACTTAATTAACTTGAACATGTTGGACAAGCATAGAATTTTGTAAGTATGGTTGCAACAAAGGAACGATCCAGCAAGCAATACTAAGTATTATAAGAAAAATAAAAATACCTTGAAGTTGTGTTGGAGATGTGGTCTTGGAGAACAAATAGTTAGGAAGAGGAGATGACAAGGAAGTATGAGATATTCTTGTGCTACTTGGTAATCAACGGGTAAATTGATGTCATAGATATTTCAAAACATATGCTCCAACAAGTTTGTGAAAGAAAAGATCAGCATCCGAGGATTCGGTTAGCCATGGAAAGTGAAAGACAAAGGTGGATGTAAAGCATATGACATAATTGAAAGATCCATGAATAAGGTTTATACTGGTTACTAAGAGGCAAGACTATTAACTGATCATATACAGGAAAAAAAGCAAAGTGCTTGATGAACATCAAACTTCATGTTGTTCTTGTCATTTAACAATTCCTCTTCTTGTAACTAGTTACTCTATGAGAGTTTATCTTCAGTTCAAAGGCAGAGTAAAAGAAGAGCAAGCTGGTAAAAGGCATAGAAGTGATCTATACTTATAAACACACATGAATCATTGTTCAATTGTCCAACATGCAATGGTTGATCTTGTTCAAACGGTAAGAGGTAATTTCTAGAGTTTCTATTATGAAGTTCATGTTTGTATGATTGTTGGTTCATAAATCTTTCTTTACAACCGAATATGCATAAGTTGATGATACAATGCTCGTATTTCTTTTATCAGTTGTAAGCTCATTGATACATGATATGATCTATTCGCTTCTTTGCTCGAGGACGAGCAAAGGTTTAAGCTTGGGGGAGTTGATATACGTGCATTTAGTCGATTTCCGGGACTTTCCTACAATGTCCCCTTCAATGGTATTTAACTGGGAGGCAGAAAACCTCCTTTTTCGTATTTTATTTGTTTAAGGACTTTCTGGATCGCTTAAAATCGAGGCAAAAATACCTGAACAATTTTTCACCCGAAGAAGGACCGTGAGCGAAAGAACCACTTGAGAGGGGCCACGAGGTGCGAACAGGCACATGTGACGCGCCCTACCTGGTTAGGCGCGTGATGGCGTGTAACTCACACGTTCGTTGGGAACCCCAAGAGGAAGGTATGATGCGCACAGTAGCAAGTTTTCCCTCAGAAAGAAACCAAGGTTTAATCGAACCAGAGGAGCCAAGAAGCACGTTGAAGGTTGATGGTCGCGAAATGTGATGCGGCGCAACACCGTGGATTCCGGCGCCAACGCGGAACCTGCACAACACAACCCAAGTACTTTGTCCCAACGAAACGTGAGGTTGTCAATCTCACCCGCTTGCTAACAAAGGATTAAACGTATCGAGTGGAAGATGTTTGCAAAGAAAACAGTAAAACACAATTGCAGATTGTATGCTATGTAAAGAATAGGACCGGGGTCCACAGTTCACTAGAGGTGTCTCTCCCATAAGATAAAGCATGTTGGGTGAACAAATTACAGTCGGGCAATTGACAAATAGAGAAAGGCATAACAATGCATATACATGATATGATAAATATAGTGAGATTTAATCCGGCATTACGACAAAGTACATAGACCGCCATCCAACCGCATCTATGCCTAAAAAGTCCACCTTCGGGTTATCATCCGAACCCCCTCCGGTATTAAGTTGCAAAGCAACAGACAATTGCATTAAGTATGGTGCGTAATGTAATCAACAACTACATCCTTAGACATAGCATCAATGTTTTATCCCTAGTGGCAACAGCACATCACAACCTTAGAACCTACTGTCACGATCCCAGATTCAATGAAGGCATGAACCCACTATCGAGCATAAATACCACCTCTTGGAGTTAAGAGCAAAAACTTGGCCAGAGCCTCTACTAATAACGGAGAGCATGCAAGATCATAAACAACACATAAACAATAGATTGATAATCACCATAATCATAGTACTCTCTATCCATCGGATCCCGACAAACACAACATATAGTATTACAGATAGATGATCTTGATCATGTTAGGCAGCTCACAAGATCCAACAATGAAGCACAACAAGGAGAAGACGACCATCTAGCTACCGCTATGGACCCATGGTCCAGGGTGAACTACTCACTCATCACTCCGGAGGCGACCATGGCGGTGTAGAGTCCTCCGGGAGATGAATCCCCTCTCCCACGGTGCCGGAGGCGATCTCCCGTAATCCCCCGAGATGGGCGGCGGCGGCGTCTCGCAAGGTTTTCCGTATCGTGGCTCTCGCACTACGGAAGCTTTAGTAGGCGGAGGGTCAACGCGGGGGGCCACACGAGGGCCCAGAGGCTAGGTCGGCGGCCAAGGCCTGGGCCGCGCCCACCACCCTCTGCCGCCTCGTGGCCCCACTTCGTTATCTCTTCGGTCTTCTGGAAGCTTCGTAAAATAGAACCCTGGGCGAAAGTTTCGTCCAATTCCGAGAATATTTCTTTACTAGGATTTCTGAAACCAAAAAAAGAAAACAGGAACTGGCTCTTCGGCATCTTGTTAATAGGTTAGTTCCGTAAAATGCATAAATATGACATATAATGTGCATAAAACATGTAGGTATCATCAATAAAGTAGCATGGAACATAAGAAATTATCGATACGTTGGAGACGTATCAGCATCCCAAGCTTAGTTCTGCTCGTCCGAGCAGGTAAAACGATAACAAAGATAATTTCAAGTGACATGCCATCATAATCTTGATCATACTATTTGTAAACATATGTAATGATTGCAGCGATCAAAACAAAAGTAATGACATGAGTAAACAATGAATCATAAAGCAAAGACTTTTCATGAATAGTACTTCAAGACAAGCATCAATAAGTCTTGCATAAGAGTTAACTCATAAAGCAATAAATCAAAGTAAAGGTGTTGAAGCAACACATAGGAAGATTAAGTTTCAGCGGTTGCTTTCAACTTATAACATGTATATCTCATGGATATTGTCAACATAAAGTAATATAACAAGTGCAATATGCAAGTATGTAGGAATCAATGCACGTTCACACAAGTGTTTGCTTCTTAAGGTGGAAGGAGATAGGTAAACCGACTCAACAATAAAAGTAAAAGAATGGTCCTTCAATGAGGAAAGCATCGATTGCTGTATTTGTGCTAGAGCTTTTATTTTGAAAACATGAAACAATTTTGTCAACGGTAGTAATAAAGCATATGAGTTATGTAAATTATATCTTACAAGTTGCAAGCCTCATGCATAGTATACTAATAGTGTCCGCACCTCGTCCTACTTAGCTTGGACTAGGATCTTTGCATGCCATGTTTCAACCAAGTGTCACAAGGGGTACCTCCATGCCGCCTGTACAAAGGTCTAAGGAGAATGCTCGCATTTCGGATTTCTCGCTTTTGATTATTCTCAACTTAGACATCCATACCGGGACAACATGGACAACAGATAATGGACTCCCCTTAAATGCATAAACATGTAGCAACAATTATTATTCTCATATGAGATTGAGGATATATGTCCAAAACTGAAACTTCCACCATGATTCATGGCTTTAGTTAGCGGCCCAATGTTCTTCTCTAACAATTTTGCATGCTCCAACCACTAAAATGATAGATCCTTCAGACAAGACGGACATGCATAGCAACTCACATGATATTCAACAATAGTTGATGGCGTTCCCGAAGCATGGTTATCGCACAACAAGCAACTTAATAAAATATAAAGTGCAAAGTACATATTCAATATTACGATAGTTTTTAAGGCTATTTTGTCTCATGAGCTATATATTGCAAAGGTGAATGATGGAATTTTAAAGGTAGCACTCAAGCAATTTACTTTGGAATGGCGGAGAAATACCATGTAATAGGTAGGTATGGTGGACACAAATGGCATAGTAGTTGGCTCAAGGATTTTGGATGCATGAGAAGTATTCCCTCTCGATACAAGGTTTAGGCTAGCAAGGTTATTTGAAGCAACTCAAGGATGAACAAGTGCAGCAAAACTCACATAAAAGACATATTGTAAACATTATAAGACTCTACACTGTCTTCCTTGTTGTTCAAAACTCAATACTAGATATTATCTAGACCTTAGAGAGACCAAATATGCAAATCAAATTTTAGCAAGCTCTATGTATTTCTTCATTAATGGGTGCAAAGCATATGATGCAAGAGCTTAAACATAAGCACAACAATTGCCAAGTATCACATTATCCAAGACATTTTAGAATTACTACATGTAGCATTTTCCAATTCCAACCATATAACAATTTAACGAAGAAGAAACTTCGCCTTGAACATTATGAGTAAAGCCTAAGGACACATGTGTCCATATGCAACAGCGGAGCGTGTCTCTCTCCCACAAAGTGAATGCTAGGATCCATCTTATTCAAACAAAAACAAAAACAAACCGACGTCCAAGTAAAGAACACAAGATGTGATTGAATAAAAATATAGTTTCGTGGGAGGAACCCGATGATGTTGTCGATGAAAAGGGGATGCCTTGGGCATCCCCAAGCTTAGACGCTGAGTCTTCTTAAAATATGCAGGGGTGAACCACGGGGCATCCCCAAGCTTAGAGCTTTCACTCCTCTTGATCATAGTATATCATTCTCCTCTCTTGACCCTTGAAAACTTCCTTCACACCAAACTTCAAGCAAACTCATTAGAGGGTTACGCATCATTAATAATTCACTCATTCAGAGGTGACACAATCATTATTTTCACTTCTGGACATTGCATAATGCTACTGGACATTAGTGGATCAAAGAAATAAATCCAACATAGCAAAAGAGGCAATGCGAAATAAAAGGCAGAATCTGTCAAAACAGAACAGTCCGTAAAGACGAATTTAAAGTTGGCACTAGACTTGCTCAAATGGAAAAACTCAAAACTAATGAAAGTTGCGTACATATCTGAGGATCACGCTCGTAAATTGGCAGATTTTTTCGAATTTTCTACAGAGAACTGTGCCCAGATTCGTGACAGACAGCAATGTTGTTTCTGCGCAGCGATCCCAAATATAACATCAACTTTGACATAGAAACTTTACTTGGCACAAAAACATGATAAGGAGAGGTTGCTACAGTAATAAACAACTTCCAAGACTCAATAAAACAAAAAATTGCTGTAGGTAAAAACATGGGTTGTCTCCCATAAGCGCTTTTCTTTAACGCCTTTCAGCTAGGCGCAGAAAGTGCAAATCAAGTAACATCGAGAGTAGAAGCATCAACATCATAGCTTGTTCTAATAATAGAATCAAAAGGCAACTTCATTCTCTTTCTAGGAAGTGTTCCATACCTTTCTTGAGAGGAAATTGATATTTAATATTACCTTCCCTCATATCAATAACAGCACCAACAGTTCGAAGAAAAGGTCTTCCCAACACAATTGGACAAGATGCATTGCATTCGATATCCAAGACAACAAAATCAACGGGACAAGGTTATTGTTAACCGTAATATGCACATTATCAATCCTCCCCAAAGGTTTCTTTTTAACATTATCGGCAAGATTAACATCCAAATAACAATTCTTCAATGGTGGCAAGTCAAGCATATCATAAATCTTTTAGGCATAACAGAAATACTTGCACCAAGATCACATAAAGCATTACATTCAAAGTCATTGAATTTAATTTTAATGATGGGCTCCCAACCATCTTCTAACTTTCTAGGAATAGAAGTTTCAAGTTTTAGTTTCTCTTCTCTAGCTTTTATGAGAGCATTTGTAATATGTTTTGTAAAGGCTAAATTTATAGCACTAGCATTAGGACTTTTAGCAAGTTTTTGCAAGAACTTTATAACTTCAGAGATGTGGCAATCATCAAAATCTAAATCATTATGAGCTACAGCAATGGGATCATTGTTCCCAAGGTTGGAAAAAATTTCAGCAGTTTTATCACAAGCAGTTTCAGCAATAGCAATTTCAGGCAGTTTTGTACGCTTTGCACTAGGAGTAGAAACATTGCCAACACCAATTATTTCACCATTGATAGTAGGAGGTGCAGCAACACGTGGAGAATTAGCATTCCTAGTGGTGGTGATAGTCCAAACTTTAGCTACATTATTCTCTTTAGCTAGTTTTTCATTTTCTTCTCTATCCCACCTAGCACGCAGTTCACCATTAATCTTATATTCTCATTAATTCTAACTTGATGGCATTTGCTGTAGTAGTAATCTTATTATCAATATCATTATTAGACATAACTTTCAATTTTAAAAGATTAACATCAGAGGCAAGTCTATCAACTCTAGAAGCAATAGTATCAATTTTATCAAGCTTTTCCTCAACGATTTGTTAAAAAAGTTTGTGTACTAATAAATTCTTTAAGCATGGATTCAAGACCAGAGGGTACACTCCTATTATTATTGTAAGAATTCCCATAAGAATTACCATAACCATTACCATTAAGAAGGATATGGCCTATAGTTATTACCAGAGTTGTTCCTATAAGCATTGTTGTTGAAATTATTATTTTTAATGAAATTCACATCAACATTTTCTTCTTGAGCAACCAATGAAGCTAAAGGAACATTATTAGGATCAACATTAGATCTACCATTCACAAGCATAGACATAATCACATCAATCTTATCACTCAAGGAAGAGGTTTCTTCAAAGAATTTACCTTCTTACCTTGTGGAGCTCTTTCCGTATGCCATTCAGAGTAATTTATCATCATATCATCATGAAGTTTTGTAGCCGCCCCAATGTGATGGACATAAAGGTACCTCCAGCAGCTGAATCCAATAAATTCCACGAAGAAAAATTTAGTCCTGCATAGAAGGTTTGGATGATCATCCAAGTAGTCATCCATGGGTTGGGCAATTCTTTACCAAAGTTTTCATTCTCTCCCATGCTTGAGCAACATGTTCAGTATCTAATTGTTTAAAATTCATTATGCTACTTCTCAAAGATATAATTTTAGCGGGAGGATAATATCTACCAATAAAAGCATCCTTGCATTTAGTCCATGAATCAATACTATTCTTAGGCAAAGATAGCAACCAATCTTTAGCTCTTCCTCTTAATGAGAAAGGAAACACTTTCAATTTAATAATATCACCATCTACATCCTTATACTTTTGCATTTCACAAAGTTCAACAAAATTATTGAGATGGGCAGCAGCATCATCAGAACTAACACCAGAAAATTGATCTCTCATAACCAAGTTCAGTAAAGCAGGTTTAATTTCAAAGAATTCTGCTGTAGTAGCAGGTGGAGCAATAGGTGTGCATAGGAAATCATTATTATTTGCATTTGTGAAGTCACACAACTTAGTATTTTCAGGGGTATTCATTTTAGCAACGGTAAATAAAACAAACTAGATAAAGTAAATGCAAGTAACTAATTTTTTTGTGTTTTTGATATAGAGAGCAAGACAGTAAATAAAGTAAAACTAGTAACTAATTTTTTTGTGTTTTGATTTAGTGCAGCAAACAAAGTAGTAAATAAAATAAAGCAAGACAAAAACAAAGTAAAGAGATTGAGAAGTGGAGACCCCTGCAGCGTGTCTTGATCACGGCAACAGAAAAAGAGCTTGATGGCGTGTAACTCACACGTTCGTTGGGAACCCCAAGAGGAAGGTATGATGCGCACATAGCAAGTTTTCCCTCAGAAAGAAACCAAGGTTTAATCGAACCAGAGGAGCCAAGAAGCACGTTGAAGGTTGATGGTCGCGAAATGTGATGCGGCGCAACACCAGGGATTCCACCAACGCGAACCTGCACAACACAACCCAAGTACTTTGTCCCAACGAAACAGTGAGGTTGTCAATCTCACCGGCTTGCTGTAACAAAGGATTAAACGTATCGAGTGGAAGATGTTTGCAAAGAAAACAGTAAAACACAATTGCAGATTGTATGCTATGTAAAGAATAGGACCGGGGTCCACAGTTCACTAGAGGTGTCTCTCCCATAAGATAAAGCATGTTGGGTGAACAAATTACAGTCGGGCAATTGACAAATAGAGAAAGGCATAACAATGCATATACATGATATGATAAATATAGTGAGATTTAATCCGGCATTACGACAAAGTACATAGACCGCCATCCAACCGCATCTATGCCTAAAAAGTCCACCTTCGGTTATCATCCGAACCCTCCAGTATTAAGTTGCAAAGCAACAGACAATTGCATTAAGTATGGTGCGTAATGTAATCAACAACTACATCCTTAGACATAGCATCAATGTTTTATCCCTAGTGGCAACAGCACATCACAACCTTAGAACTTGTCACGATCCCAGATTCAATGAAGGCATGAACCCACTATCGAGCATAAATACCACCTCTTGGAGTTAAGAGCAAAAACTTGGCCAGAGCCTCTACTAATAACGGAGAGCATGCAAGATCATAAACAACACATAAACAATAGATTGATAATCACCATAATCATAGTACTCTCTATCCATCGGATCCCGACAAACACAACATATAGTATTACAGATAGATGATCTTGATCATGTTAGGCAGCTCACAAGATCCAACAATGAAGCACAACAAGGAGAAGACGACCATCTAGCTACTGCTATGGACCCATGGTCCAGGGGTGAACTACTCACTCATCACTCCGAGGCGACCATGGCGGTAGAGTCCTCCCAGAGATGAATCCCCTCCCAAGCAGGGGTGCGAGGCGATCTCCGTAATCCCCCGAGATGGGATTTGGCGGCGGCGTCTCGGCAAGGTTTTCCGTATCGTGGCTCTCGGCACGGGGTTTCGCGACGGAAGCTTTAAGCAGGCGGAGGGCAACGCGGGGGCCACACGAGGGCCCAGAGGCTAGGTCGGCGCGGCCCCCCTGGGCCGCGCCGCCACCCCTCTGGCCGCCTCGTGGCCCCACTCGTTATCTCTTCGGTCTTCGGAAGCTTCGTGCAAAAATAGGACCTGGGCGAAAGTTTCGTCCAATTCCGAGAATATTTCTTTACTAGGATTTCTGAAACCAAACAATAAAACAGCAACTGGCTCTTCGCATCTTGTTAATAGGTTAGTTCCAGAAAATGCATAAATATGACATATAATGTGCATAAAACATGTAGGTATCATCAATAAAGTAGCATGGAACATAAGAAATTATCGATACATTGGAGACGTATCAGCGCGCCACCCAACCTTGTTCGATCCTCGAGCTTCGCCTCGAGCCCCCTTGTTATCACCAGAATTTAACCGAGTCAGAGGTGGGCCGCGATCAAGATGGACGTGAAGATTGTACATGGAAGAAATACGTGAATCGGCCTTTTATACCAAGTTGGGCTAAACCGCCCATGTATCTGTAACATATTAGATCGCATCTTAGTTTAGAAGTTAGGTTTTACCCGTGCACGGTTTGGTGTACGCTCCGCATTAGAAAGTCCCCTGGACTATAAATATGTATCTAGGGTTTATGAAATAGACAACAACCAACGTTCAACACAAACCAATCTCGCATCGCCAACCCCTTCATCTCGAGGGTTTCTCCAGCACCATGCTGCCTAGATCGCATCTTGCGATCTAGGCAGCACCGCCTACGTTGTTCATGCGTTGCTCGTACGAAGCCTTTTGATGGCGAGCAACGTAGTTATCATAGATGTGTTAGGGTTAGCATTGTTCTTAGTATCATATGCCGTCGTAGTGCAACCCTTGCGCATCTAGCCGTCCTTGTACCTCATCATGGGTGCAGGGGGGCACCCCGCTTGATCGTTATTTAGTAGATCTGATCCGTTACGATTGCTCCTTGATTCATCAAGGATTAGTTTAATATCTCAATAGTTAGGCCTTACAAAGGGTTGGAGGATCCAGGGGCACGTAGGGTGTAGTTTGCGCCCCTAGACAGGATGTTCCGAGGATCAACCTAGTGTTGGTTTTTAGGCCTTGTCTAGGATTGGCTTACGATCACCGTGAGCGCGAGGCCCAATCGTGAGTAGGATGATCCGATTATGCGGTGAAAACCCTAAATCGTCGTGGATCTCATATGCTTCATCTTGATCAAGCAGGACCACCATATTCGGCCACCTCGGACGAATCATGGGTCTCGGCTCCATGAGCCGATTCAAGGATAACCCGAGAGCCGATCGAGGCTCGTATTTAACGTGTACGTGTGTGCCCTGCAGGAAACCAAGCGAGGCATCATCCACACCTTCCTGACCAGGTATAGGTCAGGCACGCCTTGTAATTTGCATCGGCGCGCGACCGGGAGGCTTTGCGGGCCGTCGCTCGAGGACTGGGGCCAGCCGCAGCCCTAGTTGTTCCCGGCTCTACGGTGTTGGCTCACTGCCCGCCGGGGTGGGTTTTCGACGTCAACACATTCCACGCACGGTGGGACAATCTTCAACATCAACCACGCCGCCGTCTACATCGGAGATGGCGGAAGAAACTCCGGTCACTTACGAGGAGCTCAATGGCGAGCTCAAGAAGAAGTATGACGAGGTCAAAGCCTTCCTCGAAGCCGACCTCATCGGCTCTTCCACAGACCCGCTCCCATGGCATCAGATGGAAGGGGTTCTCACCTGAAGGCGCGCTTGATGGAGTGGACCTATCCACCCCGCCGAAGAACGCACCAGGTCGCTGCGTCAAGAGATCAACTTCATGGTGGCTCATTCTCTACACCGCCATTCTGAGCCCTGGTGAATACGTTGGAGCGCGTCGTCTGCGCGTGATCCGGAGATCATGAGCGCCGCTCTCCGTCGGGACCAGCTCTAGGGACTCACCAAGGAGAAGTGCTACTCCAGCCCCGTCCACCGCCGCTCGCGTTGGCAGCGCCCGAAGCACCGAACTCATCGGCCTACGTCGTCTACAAGATTGGTGGTGACCCCAGTGACTACCATTCCTACATGACGCGCCAAGGAGATCCCGCACGGATACGCATGTGCATACGTGCCGACGCAACACACTGGCACTCTCGAACCAGGTTGCAACAAGGGGACTTCTGGACAATCGGAGGAACGTGGAGGCAGACCCGAGAAGGCACGTGGCTAGCAACACGCTACCCGACAAACTCCGCAGCCCAGCTCCCAGCTTGGCTCAGAGTCGGAAAACAAGCATGGCGGTTAAGTACGCCACCTGGGCCTTCAAGGTTCGGCACCTTCGCCATCACCGCGGATCAGATTTGTACGACTCTGAAAGATCAGTTCGGCATGATGCCGAAAAGGAAGACGGTCGGCTATACCAAGCCGTGCACCCAAACGAGCACAATTGATCCCGCTACCACCCAAATATCGGCTCCTGGACTTCACAAAGTTCAGCGGACGGATGGTTCCAGCTCCATCGAACATGTGAGCCGATATTTGGCACAAGCATGATCTCAGCGTCAGAGAGCTGCGTGTGAGGTACTTCTCACACCTCACAGATCGGCTGGTTGGTACACATCGCTGCCACCAAACTCACCCGGACTTGGAAGCGCTAGGAAGAGCGGTTCCATGAGCAATATCACTCAGAGGCTTCCCGAGGCTGGCATTGCCGATTTGGTACAAGTACGACGTAAGCGCGGGGAAACAAGTCGAATACATCCGTCAGACTGTTAGGAACCGATGCTATTCGGTTCACGTAAGCTAAAAGGAAGCAGTTGAGTTGGCGGTGGTGGGTCTATCATCATCGATCAAGGACGTGGCCTCCCAAGCGGACTACCCTTCATTAGCACACATGGCAGGCTGCCGCCGTATGAACGCCTACCCGTATGTCTACCAGGACAAATTCAAGCGCGTAGGTTACCATGGTTGACGCAGCGAAGATGAAGGTGCTACGGGAGAACAAGGTGGCAGTGGCTGAGTGGACTCGAGCTGCAGCCCAAGAACCTGCAAATGGGTGAAGCCACCAGGGCCTCCATGAGGTTCGACTTGACGTGACGAAACCGAGCAATTTCTCTTACTCGCGGAGAAGCATATAAAGATACCCGAAGGCCACAAGGTCCCTACGGTGCAAGAGCTGAACGGAAAGCCATACTGCAAGTGGCATAACACGTTCACCCACACCACTAACGACCGCAGGGTGTGGCGTCGCAGATCCAAATGGCAATAGAAAATGGGCGACTAATTTTTAACCAGACGCCATGAAGGTCGACACACACCCCTTCCCCGCCGTCAACATGGTGGAGTTCACCCACCTCGGAGGGTGCCAGCCAGAGTTCTCAGCCAACATCAACATGGTAGAGCTTGGACACCCCTCTGAGAAGGGCGGGGATGAGGACTGCTACTCTCATAGCAAAGACACAGAGGAGGCCGTTCCATGCGATCGGCTCCGTCAAGATGGCAAGCGCTACGTCAAGAGGGAGAAGTGAAGAACATAAGATATCAACGACCCCTCTCCGATCACCTCCTCAACAAGTATGTGAGTCGGTGACCAACACCGGCGACATGGCGACGATGATGAAAGAGATCGTGCTCGCGAAACGACGAAGGCATCGTCGGCATAATCGATGAGGAGCGACGGAGCGCCACGCTGGGGAGCAAGACGACACGGCAGCATTGACTGCCTTCTTCGTACACCGCCGGGATTCAGGAATGAGCCGATTACCAACAATCGGCAACCGCCGTAATGCAACCAAAAAGAAGGAGGCAGCCAACGTGTCTGTGTTCGAGCGCTTAGGGCCTCTCCCACCACAAAACAGACGTGCTGAGACCCCTCGGTTGGAAGATCTCGAGGATTCGGAAGACGAGGGGGAAGACGAAGAAAACAGTACCACCGCCCAAGGTGGTGCCCGATGGTCTCAGCCATTCACAAAAGCGCAGGGTTCAGCGATTGCGCGGCCTGGAGGAAGCCGAAAGGTTATACTTGCATACCTGAGGAAGGCACGACCTGATCTGGCTGCGAAAGTCCGAGGACCCTGGATGAGGAGGGACTGCCGCAAAGAAAAGAGTGGCGCCCCAAGAAAGGAAAGCCGATGATGAAACATCGGCTGGCACAAACATGGTGCTCGTTCGTCCGACGAAGTGTAGGGCTCCACGATTACACGATGCACCCGAGGTGGACAACAGCAAGCGCACCAACGTGATAAAATCGGAGATTGGGCTGGTTTTATCCACCGGCCTGGCCGAGTAGCAAGACTACGTCAATAAGCAAACGTGGCGAGGCTGATCCTTGCGATCGGCCCTCCAAAAATTTATGAAGGGACATTACAAAACCTTCACCGAGCAAGCAACGTGGAGGCCGATTCCAGCAATCGGCCAAAATTATCCTCACCATCTATTTTGCCCGGGATCAACGTTTGACCCAACAGGACTACCCGAAGAGCCGATACCATCAATTCTCTTGACAGAATCGGCTCGGGGGGGCACCTAGGTGGATAAAACATGAGGATATGAGATAATACTATCAAGTATGGGGGCCGATACACAAATCGGCCTAAAAAATTTAAACAAAATTTTACAGCCGATGCAAGGGCATCGACTTTAGAATTGAGAAGTAGCCGATGCGCAGCCATCGACTCTAGTGGAATTATGCGATGGTTATCGAGTCTCCACCAAATTCAGGCCAGCGGTGGTGCCTTTGTTGCTTCGAGGGAGTAAAACAATGGAAATTTCTTCAGCTGCTTCGAGCCGATCTGGGTTCCTGAACCTTTTTTGTCGAGGATTTCCAATCTTTGGGGCTAGTTCAGCTGGTTATCGGCTGTCTAAGGAAGAAAGGGGATCGGCTTTGGCACATACTCTCTGACATTCTCGCCTCGAGTAAGGCCTCGGGGCAGCAGTTCGGTGGATACTCTGTTTCACTCGTTTAAAGAGCCGATTGGGATACCATCGGCTGATCCTTCATTGCAACTCTTCACAAATGATGAGTAATTAAGAGGATTATTGGGTTTGGTGGAAAAGTTCAAAGGTTTTCCTGAGGATCCTGCATTTTCTGCCAGATTTAGAAAATCATCAATTGAAGAAGGGAAGGGTGAATTTCAAAGGACCGATGCGGTGCTATCGGCTCATTACGCATTGACAAAGGGGACGAATCGGCAAGGTCAGTAGAAGAGGGAGTCGGCTCAATTAAACTTAGAAGAAATCGGCAAAATCAAATTGGGGAAGAGTTCTTCATTAATAGGCGAGATTTCTTACATAAAGAGCTAATTGCTCTCAAAAGGAAATACTAGGGGATGCATTGCCCCATCTACTACTGCTGGCCATATTCTAGAGGTCCTATCTACGGACCTCCTGCTCATCGCCGCTGCCGCTGCTGCCGGCGCTCCAGGCCGGCTCATCGTCGCTCCAATGGCCGCCGACCGGGCCTCGTTGTCTTCATCTTCTTCGCGCCGTCGTCCTCGTCGCCGGTCACTCAGATTGCCCGGCCAAGGGCCCTCCGCTGGCCGGGTCTCGAGTCGCTGCCGCTCCTCCTCCTCCTCCTCCTCCTTCACCCCCTCGGAGGAGGTGAAGTCACCCCAGGAGAAGCGATCGTCATCGCTCTCCTCCTCCGATTCCCCGTCGCAGGAAGCGGAGGTCGCTCTCCCCGTCCGTCAAGGACTGGTCGTCCTCGGACCAGATGGAGAAGTCATTCTCGACTCCTCCCCGGCCGCAATGGCGCGATGTTGGCCGCATGGACCTCCGCCGGTTGTACTCCCTGGGTCGGCTCGCGAGACGAAGAGGACCGGGTGGAAAGATCCAAGAGGTAGAGGATGAAGAAGACATGGTGGCACAGGAGGGCTTTTGGAGTGCTAATGCGAAGGAGATGCAGAGAGGAACTGTCGTAGCGGTTAAATAAAAGGGGACATAGTGGAAATTCAATGCCACAGCTTCCGAGGAAGTGGTGCCTAGAGAAGAAAAAAACTGCCAAGTCACGCGGAGAAGTTGAGAAGGCAGGCATCATGATGACGGATACCGCAACGGTTCTGGCACGACACGACCCGACGAAAGAAGAGCATAATGATTTTGGAAATGTCATTTCCAAAACCAGTGGGGCATGTGTTATCACCGAATTTGACCGAGTCCGAGGTGGGCCGCGATCAAGATGGACGTGAAGATTGACATGGAAGAAATACGTGAATCGGCCTTTATACCAAGTTGGGCTAATTGCCCATGTATCTCGTAACATATTAGATCGCATCTTAGTTTAGAAGTTAGGGTTTTACCGTGCACGGTTTGGTGTACGCCCGCATTAGAAAGTCCCCTGGACTATAAATATGTATCTAGGGTTTATGAAATAGACAACAACCAACGTTCAACACAAACCAATCTCGGCGCATCGCCAACCCCTTCATCCCGAGGGTTTCTCCGGTAAGCACCATGCTGCCTAGATCGCATCTTGCGATCTGGGCAGCATAAGCCTGCCACGTTGTTCATGCGTTGCTCGTACTGAAGCCTTTTGATGGCGAGCAACGTAGTTATCATAGATGTGTTAGGGTTAGCATTGTTCTTAGTATCATATGCTGCTGTAGTGCAACCCTTGCGCATCTAGCCGTCCTTGTACCTCATCATGGGTGTGGGCGGCACCCCGCTTGATCGTTATTTAGTAGATCTGATCCGTTACGATTGCTCCTTGATTCATCAAGGATTAGTTTAATATCTGCAATAGTTAGGCCTTACAAAGGTTGGAGGATCCAGCTGCACGTAGGGTGTAGTTTGCTGCCCTAGACAGGATGTTCCGAGGATCAACCTAGTGTTGGTTTTTAGGCCTTGTCTAGGATTGGCTTACGATCACCGTGCGTGAGCGCGAGGCCCAATCGTGAGTAGGATGATCCGATTATGCGGTGAAAACCCCAAATCGTCGTGGATCTCATATGCTTCATCTTGATCAAGCAGACCACCATATATTCGGCCACCTTGGACGAATCATGGGTGGATCGGCTCCATGAGCCGATTCACAGGATAACCTCGAGAGCCGATCGAGGCTCGTATTTAACGTGTACGTGTGTGCCCTGCAGAAACTAAGCGAGGCATCATCCACACCTTCCGACTGTATAGGTCGGGTGGCACGCCTTGCACTGCATCGCGCGCGACCAGAGGCTAGGGGCCGCCCTACCTGGGGCCGGCCACCCACCCTTGTTCCCGGCTCTACGGTGTTGGCTGGGCCCCCTTTCGACGTCAACACCCCTTTACCGTTTCTCCTAAAAAATCAAGCCATATTTTCCCGAGATTTATTGCAGTGGCGACGGAGGCGAAAGTCCTCTCCTACTCCGGGAGAGGGCAGATCCTGCTACACCGGTGCCTCTGGTGAAGGGAAAATCGACGTCATTGACATCACCACTCCTCCTTGGCTTGGGAGGAGGCATCTCCATCAACATCATCATCACCACCATCTCCATCTACAAGATCGACGTCATCCCCCTCATAATTTGTGTTGAATTGAACCATGGATATTGTTTTTAGTACCATGGCATGTTCGTGATTCGTACTTTGTCATTATTTGGTGGGGATATTATATATTCAGATTGTGTTGTAATCATTACGCCTCTAGTCCATATCATGTTAGACATTTGTGAGTAGTACTTCCCCACGTTCCTGAGGGCATAGGATGATTTGGTTATGATTCTATATGATGTGCAATGAGTATTTGGTCAAGTTTTCTATCTTTTATGTTGTTCTATGATGGTTTTATGCGAACATCGACTGCATATTACTTCACCTATAAGGGCTCATAGGGCTGCACTTTAATGTAATTCATTAGTGTTGGAAGGGTCAGAATGATAGAAACCATGTTCCAACACTATGGGTTGCATTAGAGGGGTTTAGTGGGGGACCCCTGATCTTATAGCTATGATGGGACATTTATGTCTTAATGATTCATATACTTGATAATTAAAATGGCTCTAGGACCCATCATAAAGGGGTGTATTGGCTCATATCTATGACTACACCTAATTAAGGCTCCGCCCCTAATTGAATAAAGCTTGACAAAAAAATTACCGCATTGTTTAGAAATCAGATGCTAGTAAATCCATGCTGCCCTCGGGAACTTTAATCTCATATGAGCACACACTTGAGCTTGTCCTCTTGCTCCATATAGGATTGGGCTTGTCTCTCATCGAGAGAATTTACTTATTTTTTATTTACTTTTTGCGCTTTATTTATATTGCAAATTATACACCCAAAAACACCAAAATTGCTATTTTATTATTATTGTTTTCTTGTCGATTTTGCTAACCAATACCTTCAGCTCCTCGTGGGTTCGACAATCTTTCTTATTGAAAAGTACTACAATTTATCTCATGCACTTGGGAGCCATCACGTAGTAACTTAATCCTTAGACCGTGATACATATCTAATCATCGTCTCTGGAGGTCGCCTTAGCTGCATCAAACGTCATTCCGTAACAGGGTGATCATAAAGGTGTAGTTAGGTATATCGATGGAATGATTGAGGCCTATGGATCAAAAGCGGGATTTGTTCGTCCACATGACGGAAAGATACATATATAAGGGGCCACTCGGTGAGATTGCATTCACGTAAGCTATGCATCGTATGACTAGGTCATTGGGATGTAATCACATGTGAACGAGCTAAAATAGCCTTGTAAGTAACAAGATCGAACTAGGTATCGAGATACCAATGATCATGTCTCGGACAAGTGTTGGTATCGAATGAATAATATGCATAAAACTCAACGCAAAGGTTCAAACGACGATCATATCTTCCTGGAATATATAGTTATCCGGTTATCCAGACCCCCTAGTGATCATTTGGGCCGGTGACCTAGTCACGTCATGGCTACGATATTTCCAAACCGTAAGGTAACATACTTAAGGGTTCAACGAAAGTCAAGATAGTTTTGGATTCATAGGAGTTGAGAGATATATCCGAATAAGATTCCGGAGATGTCCAAAAGTTGTCCGAAATAGTTTAGGAGGTGTCTCGGACAAATGGAAATTAAAGGATATGCTTAATATGTTAATTAAATGAATTAGTAAATTAGCATATATTTAATTTAATAAAAAATGTTTTTATTTAATTAAAAAGGCCTTCCTACCTTTATTGGTCCCCATATGGAAGGGGCTTGATACGTCTCAAACGTATCTATAATTTCTTATGTTCCATGCTACTTTTATTACAATACTTGAATGTTTTATACATACTTTACAGCATTATTATACATTTTCCGGCACTAACCTATTAATAAGATGCCGAAGTGCCGTGTTTTTCGCTATTTTTGGTTTCAGAAATCCTAGTAAGGAAATATTCTAATTGGACGAAATCGCGCCCAGGGCCTATTTTTACACGAAGCTTCCAGAAGACCGACGGAGGGGGCCACGAGGTACACACCAGGGCGGCGCGGCCCGGGCCCTGGCCGCGCGGCCCGTTGTGTGGGCCCTCGTGACGCCCTTGACCTACCCTTCCGCCTACAAATAGCCTTCGTCGTGAAACCCCCACACCGAGCCACGATACCGAAACACACGAGAGGCGCGCCGCCAATCCCATCTCGGGGATTCAGGAGATCGCCTCCGCACCCTGCCGGAGAGGAATCATCACCGAGGGGCTCTACATCATCATGCCCGCCCTCCGGATTGATGCGTGAGTAGTTCATCCTTGGACTATGGGTCCATAGCGTAGCTAGATGGTTGTCTTCTCCGCTTGTGCTATCATTGTTATAGATCTTGTGAGCTGCCCAACATGATCAAGATCATCTATTTGTAATGCTACATGTTGTGTTTGGCGGGATCCGATGAATATAGAATATTATGTTAAGTTGATTATTAATCTATCATATATGTGTTGTTTATGTTCTTGCATGCTCTCCGTTGCTAGTAGAGGCTCGGCCAAGTTGATACTTGTAACTCCAAGAGGGAGTAATTACGCTCGATAGTGGGTTCATGCCTCCTTGAATCTGGGACAGTGACAGAAAGTTCTAAGGTTGTGGATGTGTTGTTGCTACTAGGATAAAACATTGATGCTTTGTCTAAGGATATTTGTGTTGATTACATTACGCACCATACTTAATGCAATTATCTGTTTTTACAACTTAATACTGGAAGGGGTTCGGATGATAACCTGAAGGTGGATTATTTAGGCATAGATGCATGCTGGATAGCGGTCTATGTACTTTGTCGTAATGCCTGATTAAATCACATAGTAATCATCGTTGATATGTATTGAATCTATTTGTCAATTGCCCGCCTGTAATTTGTTCACCCAGCATGCTAGTTATCTTATTGGAGAGACACCAGTGAACTGTGGACCCGGTCCATTCTTTTACATCTTAATACACTCTATTGTTCTTACTGTTCTTTGCAAACAAACACCATCTTCCACTCGATACGCTTAATCCTTTGTTTTCAGCAAGGTGAGATTGACAACCTCATGTTATGTTGGGGCAAAGTACTTTGATTGTGTTGTGCAGGTTCCACGTTGGCGCCGGTTTCACCGGTGTTGCGCCGCACTACATTTCTCCACCAACAACCTTCGCGTGCTTCTTGGCTCCTACTGGTTCGATAACCTTGGTTTTGTAGAGAAACTTGCTACGTGCGCATCACACCTTCCTCTTGGGGTTCCCAACGATGTGTACATCTACGCGCATCAAGGCAATATTTCGCGCCGTTGTCGAGATCAAGACACGCGCAAGGGGAGTCCTACTTCCAATCTCTTTACTTTGTTTTTGTCTTGCTTTTATTTTATTTATTGTCTTGTTTGCTTCATATTAAAAACACAAAAAATTAGTTACTTGTCTTTACTTTATTTGCCTAGTTTACTTTATTACTGTTATAATGGGTACTCCTGAAAATACTAAGTTGTGTGACTTCACTAGCACAAATAATAATGATTTTATTTGTACTCCTATTGCTCCACCTGCTATTGCAGCAGAATTTTATGAAATTAAACGTGCTTTACTAAATCTTGTTATGAGAGAGCAATTTTCTGGTGTTAGTACTGATGATGCTGCTGCCCATCTTAATAATTTTGTTGAACTTTGTGAAATGCAAAAGTATAAGGATATAGATGGTGATATTATAAAACTGAATTTCCTTTTCTCATTAAGAGGAAGAGCTAAAGATTGGTTGCTATCTTTGCCTAAGAATAGTATTGATTCATGGACTAAATGCAAAGATGCTTTTATTAGTAAATATTATCCTCCTGCTTATATCTTTGAAGTAGCATAATGAATTTTAAACAATTTGATAATGAACATGTTGCTCAAGCATGGGAGAGAATGAAATCTTTGGTAAAGAATTGCCCAACCCATGGACTGACTACTTGGATGATCATCCAAACCTTTTATGGATTGAATTTTTCTCAAGGAACCTATTGGATTCAGCTGCTGGAGGTACTTTTATGTCCATCACCCTGGGCGCCGCAACCAAATTACTTGATGATATGATGATCAATTACTCTGAATGGCACACTGAAAGAAATCCTCAAGGTAAGAAGGTAAATTCTGTTGAAGAAACCTCTTCTTTGGGTGATAAGATTGATGCTATTATGTCTATGCTTGCAAATGGTAGATCTCATATTGATCCTAATAATGTTCCTTTAGCTTCATTGGTTGCTCAAGAAGAAAATGTTGATGTGAATTTCATTAAGAACAATAATTTCAACAACAATGCTTAAAGGAATAATTATGGTAACAATAACTTTAGGCCATATCCTTCTAATAATGGTAATGGTTATGGTAATTCTTACAACAATAATAAGAGTGTACCCTCTGGTCTTGAAGTGATGCTTAAAGAATTTATTAGTACACAAACTGCTTTCAATAAAACTGTTGAAGAAAAGCTTAGTAAAATTGATATTCTTGCTTCTAAGGTTGATAGTCTTGCTCTTGATGTTGATATTTTAAAATTGAAAGTTATGCCTGAGGAAGTTAAAGATGCTAGGTTTGCTAAAACAAATGCCATCCAAGTTCGAATGAATGATAATATTAGATTGTTGGCTGAATTGCATGCTAGGTGGGTGTCATCGTGGGGAACAAACAGATGCCATAGGATGGCTTATCTTGGGGCCGAATGGACGCTAGAGGATTCGGGGGAGGGTTTGTGACTAGATGGGACGAACTTCCGGATGGTTTCCTCAAGAACTTGGCCAAGGCCAGAGGTTGAAGAAGAAAGACACAAGGAAGAACTCGCTCTAGATCACCATTTTCATTGATCTCCACAGGTTACAGGTTCAAGCTTACAAGGTTCTGTCTCTATCTTCTCTATTGCTCCGCGCGTAGAGGCTGCCCCTCTCCTTATATAGGGGAGAGGGTGGCTTACAGAACAAGAAACCCTAATGGGATCTTTGACTAGACAAACTACTTTACAAAGATACTTTATAAAGCTACTTTAATCATATATGACGCCGGGGTCTTCTTTAAACAGGGAGGCCGACGTCCTCCGCTTCTTTGGCCGTCATCCTCTTCTTTGTCTTCAGGCCTTCGTTTAAAGCTACTTTGCTTAGCTCATCCTTGTCTCTTAGCTCCCCGACGGAATCTTTGACCAGTCAGCCGACACGCTCTTCCTTCCGTGCTCCGGTATCTTTCCTTCCCGATTCCGGCATACCTCTTGGGGATACCGGCTTAGCTTGCTTAGCCAAATTCCTATCTTGGAGTTCCGGTATAAATATTAAACCGGTATCTTGATGGATAAGACCATCCGGTTGGCATGCCTTTGGCATACCGGGGTCATCCCAACATTAGTCCCCGAAGCTGGTATAGTCTGGCGGATTCTATCCAACAGACCATGCCAGGTTCTCATGTTCTTTATCCGGTTTAATCCATCCGGCGCTCAACTTGGCTCCGGCATCTTTGCCCATGCCATGCCTCTTTTGCAAGGCACTCTACAGTATCTGGCATCTCGGTCATTAAATACTTCCTGGCGAAGGCAGCGAATATCCCGCGCTCCTTGTGCATCACCGTGGACCGACGCGCCGGTGTCGGACCCGCTTGCCTTCGCAGCTCCGCAATACTCGCAGCGGATCCAACCACTTCTCCTGATCCGTGTGCCTCCTGTGGCTCTTCTTCTTCCGCGCGTGTATCATTGCGCCACGTGGCGATACGCGGGGCGAACCGTCGCGGCCCATGGGCTGAACCGCTACGGTTCGGCGGTTTTTTAGCCCACTTCTTTTTCTTTATAAGGTCAAACCGCCCCTTCTCCTTCCTCTTCTTCGCATTCCCCAGTTGCTCGCGCAGTACTGCTCCTTGCTCGTACGCCTCCGCCGCTCCTTTTGCTCGCTCGAGTCCCGCCGCCCAGCAAACCTTCACCAGCGCGCCGCCGGACGCCGCCGGACTTCACCGCGGGAAAAACTTCCGCGGCGCCTTTCTCTCGGCCACGACATTGGAGCTTCTTCAAGTTCCTCTCCGCCCCACCGTCGACGGACCTCTACGCCTACAGCAAGCTCGTCCAAACGCCGGCGAACCTCTCCTTCTGCGACTCTGCCGCCCCAGGTTAGGCCTTACTCACGTTTACCCCTCTTTTGCTTGCAGTTCAGATCTTGAGTTGAAAGCATATTTATTCTTTCCTTTTCTTTGCTTTTTCTCTCCTTCGTAGATCTTCTCGCGGTAGTTCTTGGGGAATCTGTTTTTCCGAGTAGATACCGAAAACTCTCATATCCGAATGTCTTCCGAACAATACGTTTCCACTTCTTCCTCCAGCAACGGAAGATCCCGCATCTGACGGGGTCAGCGCAGATCTCGCGCAGATGGAAACCGATAGCGCCCAAGAACAAGATGCCGGAAGCTCTAGCCAAGCTTCCGGCGCTGATCTTTCCGAGGTCACCCGCGGAGCCTAGATGGGCTCCGTTAGTCAGACGATTGACTGGTTGTCAGTCCGGAGGATTCCTAAGGAGTAACCTGCCGGATTCCCGGCGACGAGATTGAACCGGTGCTCGAACCCGGTGAACGCGTTGTCTTTCTCGCTCACTTCGAGCGCGGCTTCGGCCTCCCCGTCTCTTCCTTTTTTCGGGATTTTCTCGATTTCTACAAACTCCAACCTCACCATCTTCCCGGCAACGCCATCTTCTACCTTTCTTGCTATGTCACCTTCATGGAGGCATACATCGCACTCGTCCCACTCGCGAGACGTTTGCTCGATTCTTCGCCCTTCGGATTAATTCCGTTCAGGGCTTGGACATTCTAAACCCAAACCCCCGTACAATGCGGGTCTTGCATCATCGGCTCCCTCAAGCGAGCCCCTTCTTCAAATTCTCCTGGTCTTGAGTCATGCCGGTTATGGCAAGGGACCTTCTTCTACGTTAAGAACACGGCGCCGCAGATCTCATTGATCTGCCTCCTTTTGATCGGCGCCGCCCACCAAGACTAACCGGAGCTACAATCCGAAGGAGTCTCACAACGAGACAAACCGGATTATACGCTTCATGAAACAGCGCATGAAGGACACCAACCTCTGCTCCGACGACATCATCCGCACCTTCATCTCGCGCCGGGTGCCTCTTAAGTGCCGCGCCCACAAGATGTGCGAGATGTATGGTCCCGGCGATCCTACCAAGATCACCGGCCTCCCTCTCAGCAAGAAGGACGCCGTCCTCAAGGCCAGGCAGATCTGCCAGACCTCCATGCCGGAAGACTGGGAATGGGGCCTCCCGCCTCTTAGCTCTACTAACCCCTCCGACCCAAGAAGTAAGAAATTACACAACTCGGGTCGGTCCGAAGCTTTTATTGCGGCTAACCCTTTTCTTTTTTTGTTTCTTTCAGGCCAAGGACCGTTTCCCCGGCATCGAATCCGACAAGCGAGGCCGTTGCCGGAAGCGCGGTCTCGACAAGTTCGACCCCGACCCCGTCATCTTCTGGAAGGACTTGAAGATGGGCCGGACTCCAGCCGCGCGCCTTGGCAAAGCTCCGCCGGAACCTTCCGGTTCGTCTGATGAATTGACCATTCTTGAGGTAGCTTTTCTTTCATTCCTCTCATATTCTTTTGCTATTGTTCTTCCGTAGATGTGCCCTCAGCCAACCTCAACCCACAGGTCCATGAGCATATGGCGCCGCTGCAGGCCGAGGCAGGCAAAGAGTTTGCGGACAAACTCATGGCCCAGGGCCAGAAGAACAAGACGCCGGCCTCTGATGCCGGCTCAAGCCAAGCTCCTCCTGCCAAGCGCTTCCGGACCGAGCCCGTCGCGGGTAAGGTCGTTGCCATGAGGCGCCACAAAGGCAGGTAGATGCCGACGGCCACCGGGTAAGGCTTCTTTTTCTGCTTGTTCTGTTTTTACCAAGTTCTTTTCCTTTTTTCCCAACTTTTTTCTTTTCTTTCTTTCAGCCCTGCGCTCAAGCTTGGCCCCAGGCCTGAGGGCTCTGCCGGCTCGGCCAGGACCTCGACTCCTCCTCCTCACCTTCCAGCCGGCACCATCTCGGGGTGCTCCTCTGCCTCCCTCTCGGGGCACAACAAGTCGGGCGCGCGGCCCTACACCGCCGATCCGCGCGAGGAGGACTTTGCCTCCCTCCAGAGACCCAAGACACCGGCGCCGGCAACATGGGCGCTGGAAAAGAACCTGCCGGGCGGCGGAACCTTCTGTTCCCCGTCCTTGAAAACAAGAAAAGGAAGAAAACGTCTTCCAAGACCGCGCCGGAAGCTTCCGCGCCGGAAACTTCAGCACCGCCGCCACCAGAAACCTCTGCTCCTGAGGCAACCGGGCCTACGCCAACGCCTCCACCGACCCAAGGAGCTTCTGCGACCGCGCCTATGCCGACTATCTCAAGCCGGGGGCGTCGCGCGGAAAGGCCACGGATGGCAGCGCCTCAAGCGGTTCGCAGCCCTTAGTGCTGCACGCCGGGCCTGCCGCCATGGTGGTCCAAGACAAACCTTCCGGCCTCTTGGCCGGATCGGAGCTTAAGCGCGGAGGCCAAGACTTGGGGCCTCCTCCTTATGCTCGCCGGAACGGCGCGGACATTCTCCGCAGCCTACCCGCGGCTTGGGAAGGACCGCCTCGCCGCCGTATCTCGCGGCCCTCGCTCTACCAAGAACACTTCGCGCCTCAAGCGTGCCGTGAAGGAGTTCGACAGCGCGGGGTACGACGCCACCGCCAACGTGGTGGTAAGTTTTATCAACTTCTCTCGTAAATTTTCTTGATGCCGGTTTTCTTCTTTTCGGATCTTGTCTATCCTCCCGGTCCCGAGTTTTGGGTTTAGAGTGCAAATCTTAGCGCAAAACTTCCTTTTAAAGAATTTCCGAAACCGGCATCTTCTTACCGCAAACTCCCAGGCCCCGAGTTTTGGGTTGAGAGCTTGCCCTTAGCGCAAAACTCTCTTTTAAAAGATGCCGCAAACTCCCAGTCCCCGAGTTTTGGGTTGAGAGCTTGCTCTTAGCGCAAAACTTATTGGAAACGCGCGAAACCGGCATAACCAGTCCCCGAGTTTCGGGGTTAAAACTTTGTTCTTTGCTAACATCATTTCCTTAAACAGAGCACGGCCGACGCCCGGAAGGCTCTCTTTGAGGAGCTTCTATGGGAGCACCGGAGCCTTGCTGAGGCGCACAGCAAGTGCCCAGGTAATTTCTCGCACCTCCGACATCTTTTTTCGGAAGGTTTTCTTTCTTTGTTACTTACAAGTTTTTTCACATAACAAATGTCTTAGCCTCCATCGAGGCCCTCAAGGCCCAGATTGCCACACTCCAAGGTACAACTTCTATCTTTCCGGTTAACTTGCTTCTCTATGTCTCATCTGTCTTTGCGTTTTTTGCTAACATCCTCTTTTCCGGCTTTAGCTGAAAAGAAACAGCTCATCCGGGATCACCGAAGGCCTTGAGGCCCAGAGATCTCCAGCCTGGCGGATCAGGCATTCAGCCGGAGTCCCATGCCGAGAGCTGAAGGCCGCCGAAGCTGCGCGAGGCTAGCAACGAGGCTGAGATGCTCTGCACACCAATGTGGTGTTGCAGCAGAGCTGGAAGAGGGCGCCAAGGCAGAAAGCAGCCGAGGCGTGCCGCCAGCGCACAAAGCCGCGAGGAGGCCAGAAGGCCTGCAGCGCCCGAGCGAGGTTGCGCGTGGTGCGGAACAGGATGAGTACGACCTTCTAGTCACGCGGATCGACGCGCTTGCCCTCCGTATGTTTCTCCTTTTCTCTTCCGCTTCGTTACAAGCTTATTCATTCCGCATCACATACTTAGCTTGTTTGTTTCGTAGCTCTTTCCGACTCCAGGCCCATGCCATAAAGAAGGTTGCGGAGCACCGGCAAGCAGGCCGGCAACAACTTGGGTGCACCTTGGGATCCTTATGATCACTTGGTTGCTCTGAGCGCGCATCTCCCACATGCGCTCGGGGATCGGAACCTTTCCGACATCCCTGGTAGCCTCCAGCTTTTCAAGACCCTCCGCCCGGTGAAGCGGTGCCGAGACCTTCTCCCTCATCGCCGACCGGTTAAAGGTGCCGGCGGATCCGGGAGTGCTGCTCGCTGCCCGCGCCGAGCGACTCAGCGCTCCGCATTGCCTCGCTTCTGGTATCCGGAGTTGGATCTGGATGCTTTCAATGCGTGCGTGAAGGTGCTCCCACCGATGTGGATCCGGTTCTTACCGCTAAGGCAGACGCGCGTACCACATCGCGGAGTATGCCGACATGCGCACCTTCATCCCTCCGGAAGATGTCAAAGATTATCCGAGCGAGGAGGAGGAAGTGAAGGCGAGGACGTGCCACCGCTAACTCCTGATGCCGGCGCTGCTCCCCCGGAAGCCCCTGCTGCCTGACTTTGTCTTGTCATAGATATCACCCGTTCCCTGCTTACTTGTCATGAAACTTGTTAAATTCTACCCCCTGCCGGGGCTTATGATGTAAGATAAAAAAACTTAACCTTTTGAGAGCGAAAGGCACATTTTATGCTTGGGAGTTGTGGACCGGTAACTTATTAAGTTATGTTTGGTTCTAAGATATTTGTTGTTGAGTTGATTTTTCTTGCACTTGCAATGATTCCGAAATTGTTTCCGCATCCAATCGATGCACACTTGGCTCTTTTGCCTTGGCCCTGCCTACCTTCTCTTGGGCATTTTTGGCATATGAGCACAAAGTTCTTTTACCAAGCAAAGCATTTTCTTGAACTTAGAAATAAATCGAAATTTTTGCAAAACCGACAATCAAGTTAGTTAAACTTTTCCTGATTGTTCTTTCCTGCTCTCTCTTCGCAGCTCATGTGCTTATCCCCTACCGGTTTATCTTGTCATGAAGGTTATGGACAACAACAGAGCCGAAGACTCGGTATGGTCTAGTACATTACTAAACTGGAAAGAAAAACATTCACTGCCAAACTGCAACGGAAAAAATAAACATATGTTTCAAGTAACTTAATAAGGGTAGTCCCCGAGATCCATTCGAGAGTCCCGACATCTTTTATCTGAGGCAGCACCATAAGACAAAAAAGGAACTCTACAGCACCACTAAGAGGAAAGGACGCAAATAAAGTTACATTCCATGGGCGTTGGTCTCCTCTCCTGACTTGTCCGCCTTTCCTTTCTTCCATTCATGTGCATCAATTAGGTAATAGGCATATCAGAGAGCCTTGCTCACAATGAAAGGTCCTTCCCACAGGGAAAGTTTGTGCCGGCCTCCAGTGCGCTGCACTAGGCGCAGAGCAACTGTGTCCCCTTCCTAACACTCTTGGGTTAACCTTCCGGCTATGATAGCGTCCGAGGTTTTGCTGATAAATGGCTGTTCTTGCCAGTAATGTTAGTTCTCTTGCTTCTTCTAGCAAGCCCACATCATTTTCCCGGGCCTCCTTTACCCTCCTCTTCGGTATAGAGTTGCACCCTTGGGGAATCATGGAGAATGTCGGTTGGTATGACCGCTTTTGCTCTCCATAAACCATGAAGAATGGCGTGTATCCTGTAGACCGGTTCGGAGTTGTTCTTAGACTCCACAGCACCGATGGTAGTTCATCGATCCAACATCCCGCGATTTTTCCATTGCATCAATGAGTCTTGTTTGATACCTGAAAGTACCAAAGCATTCGTTCTCTTTCAACTTGGCCATTGCCTTGCGGGTGTGCCACCGAGCACAACTCCAACTGGATGTTCTTGTCTTCACAAAATCGCTTTGAACTCTCCTTGAGCAAAGTTTGAGCCATTGTCAATTATGACCGTGCGGTATCCATACCGCAGAATTACATCTTTTAAGAATTTCCACTGCTAGTGGCCATCACATTTTATGATAGGTTTCACTTCCAGCCACTTGGTTAACTTATCCACCATTACCAAGATGTGGGTCATGTTTCTTGCGGTTTTAAATGGTCCAACCATGTCCAGGCACTGATGTCTACGGCCAAGTTATCCGTATGGTTTTTAAACCGGATGCGGGGGTATGATTGCACCCATTGCATTTTCTTACCATATCCTCCGCATTTTCCAAAAGCCGTTGGCCAATAGAATCCATGCCGGAACACTTTTGCCACCGGCCCTGGACGAGGCGTGGTGCCCGCATTCTCCTCTGTGAATGAATCTCCTCAAGCATTTCTCTTCCTTCTTCTGCTCCACACATCTTTGTAGGACACCGGAACACTTCTTTTGTATGCCTCACCGCTGATGATAGTGTAAGCTTTGGACCTCCTCGTATCCTTCTCGGGACTCATTTCGCTCAACCGGCAAGGTGCCGCTGACCAGGAATTCCTTAATAGGTTTAATCCAAGATGGTGCTTCCCCTAACCACAAACACCGCATGTCTATGTCCATGTTGGTCCACGAGCATTGCCTCCTCCGCATGGGCGTCGCAGTCCCCGAGTTTACCGGTACACTCCCCGGTTTGCCGGAGCAGTCCCCCGGTTTCCTCTCGTCGATCTCCACAGTACCGGGTCGTGCCTTTAGGGATGGAACCCGCACAAGCTTCTGGCTTGATTGATGGATGCTTAGATGTGCCAAGGCTATTCTGGGTGAATTTCTTGCCTAGATGAGCCCAACTTGGATAGAGCATCCGCGGCCTTCATTCTCTGCTCGAGGCACATGGTGAAACTCACACCCTTCACAGTTTCGCAATTCTTTGCACATGGAACCGGTATGAGGTCATGTTTGCATCTTTTGCATCCCAATCTCCGGAACACCGTTGCACCAATGCATCTGAATCGCCGTAGCAAATGATCCGGAGCGCCTCCAATCTCTTTGCGACCTTAAGCCCCGTGTATCAGAGCCTCGTATTCAGCGGCGTTGTTTGATGCCCTGAAGTGCACTTGTAAAAAACATACCGGAGGTGATCTCCTTGTGGGGAGTACCACACCGGCACCCAGACCTTCCTGAGCTTGGATCCGTCAAAGTGCATCTTCCAATGTTCTATTTTGTGTTCTCGCGGCTTATATTGTATTTCCGCCAATCGACCAAGAAATCAGCTAAAGCCTGTGACTTTATGGCATCTCTTCATACACCGGTACATGTGGTGATAGCTGAATTGCCCATTTGCAATCCGCCGCTGGCGTCCTTGTTGCCCATGATATCTGAGATATATGGGTGCCTCGCTCACCACCTTCCATGGGGTGCTCCTCAAAGCAATGCTTGAGCTTCGTGGCGCCCAGTACACGCCGTAAGCCATTTTTTGGAAGTGTGGGTAGTTTTGTCTTGATGAGGAGAGCACCTCGCTCAGGTAGTATACCGGCCTCTCGGACGGTTTTCTTCCTCTTCTCTTCCACCACTACCACAACACTAACCACCCGGTTTGTTGCCGCCATATAAAGCAACATAGGTTCTCCTCTCCAAAGGCGAGGCCAAGATGGGGGCCGTTACGAGCATGTTCTTCACTTCTTTAAACCGTCTGCCTGTGTGGTCCAGACGAAGGTATCCGATTTTTTCATCGACGATAGAGCGGTGCTGCCTTTCTCTCCCAACCTGCTTACGAACCGGTTTAGTGATGCCAAGCTTCCGTGAACTTTTGCACATCTTTCAGCTCCGTGATAGTCATTCTTTCTATTGCCCGATTTTTACCGGATTGACCTCAATGCCCCGTTTGATACAAGGAAACCAGCAACTTTGCCGGGCAGGGACACCGAAGGTGCATTTTGCCCGATTGAGTTTCATCCGGAACCGCCTTAGGTTATCAAATGCTTGCCCGTATGTCATCGATTAAGGTATCTTTTAATTTTAGTTTTTATCACAATATCATCCATAAACTTGCACATTCTTTCCGATTTGATCAAACAAGTATTTTTGCATACAACGCTGGTACGTTGCACCAGCGTTGCGTAAACCAAAAGGCATTGTAATATAGCAATAAGCCCCGTGCGGGTAATAGGAACGCAGTTTTTATTTGATCTTCTTTTTTCGTAGGGATTTGGTGGAAGCCGGAATACGATCCAGAACGACACAACAACTCACACTCAGCAGTAGAATCAATCACTTGATCGATTCGGGGCAAAGTGGAAAGGATCTCTTTGGGCAAGCTTTGTCAGGTTGGTGTAGTCGTGATGCATACGCGCCACACCTTGGAGCTTGTGCTCTCCGTGTTCTCATCTTTTTTCTTCGACCATCACCGGATTAGCCAGCCACTCGGTGTGCGTGACCTGCACGATGAAACCGGCAACTAACAGTTTTCTTTTCCAATGATTTTCCTCCTATCTTCTCGTGAACCGGCGCAAAGGTTGACGTACCGGCTTAGCATCTTTCCGGACGCTTAGAGAGTGCTCAGCCACCTCCCTCGGAACTCCTACCAAGTCATCAATAGACCAGGCAAAGATGTTCCGGATTCTCACGAGGAAAGCCGACGAGCGCGCTTTTCCTATGCTTGATCGAGGCTGGCACCGATACGAACGGGCCTGGGTAAGCCGGATCCAACACAATGTCCTTTGTCTCGTTTGTCGGCTCGAATGCCGGTGAAGCCAAGTTTCCACCATTGCCGCTAAGCCAACTTTGAGGACCGAGCCGCCGCAACAGCAGCTTTGCATTCTTTTCTTTTCTTCCGCTATCACCAATGATTCTGCCAGGTTTGATCCGGCGGAAGCAGTTTCCATTGAGACTTTATAGTTTCCCACCACGGTCAAGGGTCCACGAGGTGCCGGCATCTTCATCTTGAGGTAAGCCGTATGGGTTGATGCCATGAAAGCTGCTAGTGCCGGTCTCCCCAGCAATGCATGGTAAGGACTATCTAAGTCCACCACCTCAAACTCAATGTTCTCAACACGACAATTGTCACGTCCTCCAAACGACACATCCACCCGAACTTTTCCTATCGGGGCGCAAGACAAACCGGGAACAATCCCATGGAAAGTTGTACGAGTTGGCTGCAGCATATTCTCTGTTATGCCCGGTGTACGCATGGTATGCTTGTACATGATGTTTATGCCGCTGCCGATGTCTATCAGCACCTTGCTGAATTTTACCCGAGTTTCCGGCCCTTTCATGATTGGGTCCACAAGGAGAGCGTATCCGCCCGGATTCGGCATGGATTTCTGGGTGATCCTTTTCGGAACGACCATGTTATTTCGATCTCGACCATAGCATGTACTTGCACGCCCAAGATCACCGCGTTCACTTCCCATGGAACTAAGATGCACGCTTCCGTCGTTTGCTGGCCTGACAAAGACAACCATGCACAAGTGTGGGTCGTGTAAACATTCCCGCCCAAAGGTGCCGGTGGAGGTGGTTGGTCACGATTTCTTCCACCCGGTTAACTTGGTCGGTATTGTCGCCTGCTTGGTCGAGGTTGTACCGTAGCGCATTTGCTCCAAGAAGTGGCGGCAGTGGTGGCAGCGTTGTTGATAAAGATATCTTACATGCGTAACATTGTGGCGCACCCTTGTCCTTGCGCATCTTTCACTGCACCCTTTTGCATCAAGTACTCTGGTCCAAGAACAATCCTTCGTCGAGTGGTTCGACGGGTGATCCGAATCCGGCGTGTGCCACCGGCAAGCTTGGTCCATGGCGGATTCCATGGTGTATCTTTCCTCATTATTTTGCCACGGCTTCTTTTCAACCCACTGTTTCTTTGGACCCGCCCATGGCTGCGATCCGGTTTTCTGCCTGTGGTTTCCGCTGGCGCCGGAATTTTCCTGCACCGCGGCTACTTGCTGTGGACCATACCTTCGATCCGGAAACTCTTCCCTTCTCTTGTTATGCCGGTTATCCCGGTGTTGATCTTGCCGGGGTTGGCTTGATTGCGCCGGTTCAGCTTGCACAGCTGGTTGTAGTGTCTCCAATGCATAGCTATCCGCCACACGTATCATTTCCGCCAAAGTCACCGCATGCTTCTCCGCAGCCTTTGCCACAAAGGTGATCCTCTCCGACATCCTTGACTGATCCAAGCAATGGCTTGTGCCCTCAATCACTCCTTCACATGTGTTTCTCATTGAGTTCCACCGGGTGAGATAATCCCGTCCTGCTTCTCCCGCACGATGTTGGCACAACAGACTGGGGCCGGTTTGGCCTTTTGTAGGTACTGCCGAAGTTGTTCACAAATGCTTCCTCAAAGTCCAACCATCCATTAATGCTTCCGGCCGGCAAATTGTTAAGCCAAATCCTCACAGGACGCCTACCAGGTAGGACGGCATGATTCTACCGCCCACCGGTTTACTCCACCACCAACCACATAAACAAATGACATAATCTCACAAATGCTTTCCGGCTTGGTCGTACCATCATATGTTCTCGTGTCCCGGCAACCGGAAATTGCGACCGTGGTTCTTCTCTCATGATTCAGGCCAAAACACCTTGGGCCAGGAGGTCCTCACATTCAACTATTGGGCAGAAAGATGTACCCTGTCCAACTCCGTGCCTCGTATCCCGGTCCTGCAACATCTTTTCCTCTGTGCGTCCCCCCAAAGGGTTCCGGTGGACTCTTGTCTTCCACCCTAATCCGATTCGTCATATTCTTCCTGCTCCGCGGCTCTTGCCCGGCATTCTGGTGGTGGCATTTCTTCATCCACATATGCCACTCTTGCGGCTCGATAATTTTGCCCGGTTTCATATCTACCGGCATGATTGTTTCCGGCATAGCCTCCCTTGGCGTATCCCCGATCTGCCCCTTGGCTTTTTCTACCGGCATCATGTTGGCCGGCTTTTTGCTTTCCGGCAAGGACTGGATCATACACGGTCATCTGCCGTGCGTTCTTTTCTCTTTCCTTCTTTTTTTTTGAGGAAATGGCTCGCCTGACTTGCTCCGGCATTCTTTGTCGAACGCGCGGATTTTGAGGCCATCGCCTCGGTTCAGCTTAGCTAGCTGCTCAATAGTTTTCACGCTCTTTTACACGTTCTTCTGCTTTGCCAACTCGTCACCGGGAAGCGATTCACATAGCTCTACCGCAGCTTTAGCGGCTTTTATAGTTTTATCCGACTATGTGCACTTAGGCTTTTCACGATGCTTACACATACGTATGCACTCTTGCCGTAAGAACTTCTTTGCGCAAACTCGATCTAGATTGCGAGCCTTAAGCCGGTTTTCCGCATCCTAGCAGCATGAGCACTAACCGAAGCAAAGCCAGCGTTATACTCACGTAGGGTTAGGTTCAGCTCGCGCTGCGCCGGATGATGTCGGCGCCACCGGAAGCAGGGCTTGCGCGGGCTCCCGCCTCTCATGAGTCCTTTGCCGGGTCGATGTTTCGCGCGATGGGCGTGGCCGGCGTGTGCATCGCCGCTGAAGAGGCGTTGTTTGGTGCCGACGATGCTCCCGCGACGCCGCGCCACGCTCCGGCCGGCGGTTTTGCCGGCGGGTCGGGAGATGCCGCGTTCATCTCCTTCCTCCACAGCTCCCTTGCTGGTGTTGACCGCACCAGCCATCATGACCTCCACGCTGCCGGCGGGCTGCCGCACACAGCCATCTTGGCGGATCCTGCCACCAAGACCGGCGAGGCGCCAAGCACGGAACGGTGCCGAAACAGACGCGGATGCTGCCGAACTCGATGTGTGCGGCCGTTCTGCGGGAACTTGCCGCCGTTGGCGAAGCAGCCTGCGTTATCGTTGATGAAGTCCATGTTGTAGATGCGTTGCACGAGCGCGGACACCGTGCGCTCGCCGTTGATATCGAGGATGCCCGCCCGAATATGAACTCCAGCAAGCGCCACTTCATGCCCCACGGTGGGCGCCAACTGTCGTCGTGGGGAACAAACCGATGCCATAGGATGGCTTATCTTGGGGCCGAATGGACGCTAGAGGATTCGGGGGAGGGTTTGTGACTAGATGGGACGAACTTCCGGATGGTTTCCTCAAGAACTTGGCCAAGGCCAGAGGTTGAAGAAGAAAGACACAAGGAAGAACTCGCTCTAGATCACCATTTTCATTGATCTCCACAAGTTACAGGTTCAAGCTTACAAGGTTCTGTTTCTATCTTCTCTATTGCTCCGCGCGTATGAAAGAGGCTGCCCCCTCTCCTTATATAGGGGAGAGGGTGGCTTACAGACAAGAAACCCTAATGGGATCTTTGACTAGACAAACTACTTTACAAAGATACTTATAAAGCTACTTTAATCATAGATGACACCGGGTCTTCTTTAAGGCGACGTCCTCCGCTTCTTTGGCCGTCATCCTCTTCTTTGTCTTCTGGCCTTCGTTTAAAGCTACTTTGCTTAGCTCATCCTTGTCTCTTAGCTCCCGACGGAATCTTTGACGGCCAGCCGACACGCTCTTCCTTCCCAAGTGCTCCGGTATCTTCCCTTCCGTTCCGGCATACCCCTCTTGGGGATACCGGCTTAGCTTGCTTAGCCAAATTCCTATCTTGAGTTCCGGTATAAATATTAAACCGGTATCTTGACGGATAAGACCATCCGGTTTGGCATGCCTTTGGCATACCGGGGGTCATCCCCCCAACAGTGGGATAGAGAAGAAAAAGAAAAACTTGCTAAAGAGAATAATGTAGCTAAAGTATGGACTATTACCACCACTAGTAATGTTGATTCTTCACATGTTGCTGCACCTCCTACTATCAATGGTAAAATAATTGGTGTTGGCAATGTTTCTACTCCTAGTGCAAAGCACACAAAATTGCCTGAAACTACTGAAACTGTTTGTGATAAAACTCTGAAATTTTTCAAAATATTGGTGACAATGATTCCATTGCTGTAGAACATAATGGTTTAGATTTTGATGATTGTCATATTACTGAAGTTATAAAGTTCTTACAAAAACTTGCTAGAAGTCCCAATGCTAGTGCTATAAATTTAGCCTTTACAAAACATATTACAAATGCTCTCATTAAAGCTAGGGAAGAGAAATTAAAACTTGAAGCTTCTATTCCTAGGAAGTTAGAATATGGTTGGGAGCCCATCATTAAAATGAAATTCAATGATTTTGAGTGTAATGCTTTATGTGATCTTGGTGCAAGTATTTCTGTTATGCCTAAAAAGATTTATGATATGCTTGACTTGCCACCATTGAAGAATTGTTATTTGGATGTTAATCTTGCCGATAATGTTAAAAAGAAACCTTTGGGGAGAATTGATAATGTGCGCATTATGGTTAACAATAACCTTGTCCCCGTTGATTTTGTTGTCTTGGATATCGAATGCAATGCATCTTGTCCTATTGTGTTGGGAAGACCTTTTCTTCGAACCGTTGGTGCTGTTATTGATATGAAGGAAGGTAATATTAAATATCAATTTCCTCTCAAGAAAGGTATGGAACACTTTCCTAGAAAGATAATGAAGTTGCCTTTGATTCTATTAGAACAAGTTATGATGTTGATGCTTCTTCTCTTGATGTTACTTGATTTGCACTTTCTGCGCCTAGCTGAAAGGCGTTAAAGAAAAACACTTCTTGGGAGATAACCCATGTTTTATTTTATTTACTGTATTGTTGAGTCTTGGAAGTTGTTTACTAATGTAGCAACCTCTCCTCCTATCATGTTTTTGTGCCAAGTTTCTATGTTAAAGTTGATGATAGATTTGGATCGCTGCGTTGTAAACAGCATTGCTGTCTGTCACGAATTCTCGTGAAGTCTCTGTAAAAAAATCGAAAAAATCTGCAAATTTACGACGTGATCCTCAGATATGTACGCAACTTTCATTAGTTTTGAGTTTTTCCATTTGAGCAAGTTAAGTACCCCTGCCAGATTCATCTTTACGGACTGTTCTGTTTTTGACAGATTCTGCTTTTTATTTCGCATTGCCGCTTTTGCTATGTTGAATAAGTTTCTTTGTTCCATTAACTTTCAGAAGCTTTGTGCAATGTCCAGAAGTGTTAAGAATGATTGTGTCACCTCTGAATATGTGAATTTTTGGTTATGCACTAACCCTCTAATGAGTTTGCTTGAAGTTTGTGTGAAGGAAGTTTTCAAGGGTCAAGAGAAGAGGATGATATACTATGATCAAGAAGAGTGAAAGGTCTAAGCTTGGGGATGCCCCGGTTGTTCCTGCATATTTTAAGAAACTCAAGCATCTAAGCTTGGGATGCCCAAGGCATCCCTTCTTCATCGACAACATTATCAGGTCACTTCTAGTGAAACTATATTTTTATTCCATCACATTCTTATGTTCTTTACTTGGAGCGTCGGTTTGTTTTATTTTTGTTTTGGTTTGAATAAAGTTGGATCCCACCATTCTTATATTGGAGATATTACGCTCCGCTTTTTCATATGGAACACTTGTGTTCTTAATTGTGCTTTAATGTTCATGGAAGCTATTGCTTCGTTAATTGCTATTTGGTTGAATCGGGAAATGTTGCATATGGTTTGGTAACTTGGAAATTGTTTGAGCTCTTCTAGATCATGTTTAAGCTCTTGCATCATGTAGTTTAATCTATTAATGAAGAACTACCGTAGAGCTTGTTTAATTTGGTTTGCATGATTGGTCTCTCTAAGTCTAGATATTTTCGGGTAAAGTGTTTGAACAACAAGGAAGACAAGCTGTAGAGCCTTATAATGCTTGCAATATGTTCTTGTGTGAGTTTTGATGTACTGTTCATACTTGTGTTTGCTTCAAACAACCTTGCTAGCCCAAACCTTGTCTGAGAGGAAATGCTTCGTGCATCCCAAATACCTTGAGCCAAAAACCCATGCCATTTGTGTCCACCATATCTACCTACTACGTGGTATTTTCTGCCATTCCAAGTAAATTACTTGAGTGCTACCTTTAAAATTTCATTCCTTTACCTTTGCAATATATAGCTCATGGGACAAATAGTTTAAAATCTATTGTGGTGATGAATATGTAGTTATGTGTCTTAATTCTTATAAGTTGCTTGTTGAGCGGTAACCATGTTTCTGGGGACACCGTCAACTTTACCTTTGTTGGATATCGTGTGAGATGCTATGCATGTTCGTCTTGTCTGAAGTAAGTGCGATTTCACGATCAAATGGTTTGAGTATGCATATGTTAGAGAAGAACATTGGTGTCGTCGTGGTGAACAGACAGATGCCATGGGATGGCTTAAGTTGGGGCCGAGTTGGACGCTAGAGGATTCGGGGGAGGGTTTTGGATCGGATAGGATGAACTTCCGGATGCTTTCCTCAAGAACTTGGCCAAGGCCAGAGGTAGAAGAAGAGAGACACAAGGATGAACTCCGTTCTAGATCTTCTCTATTCCATGAACAAGGTTACAGGAGGTTTTCTCTCATACAAGCTAGTGCTATCTCATCGTCTATCTTCCGCGCCCGTGAAGGAGGCTGCCCCCTCTTATATAGGGGAGAGGGTGGTTTACAAGGGAAGAAACCCTAATGTCATATTTGAACAGACAAACTACTTTAAAAAGCTACTTTATAAAGCTACTTTAATCATAGGTGACGCCGATATCTTCTTTAAACAGGGAGGCTGATGTCCTCCGGCTTTGGGCGTCACCTTCGTTCTTACGTACGTCTTCGTTTAAAGCCACTTTGCTTAGCTCATCTTTGTCTTCTATCTCCGAAGGAATCTTTGACCAGCTTGCTCATACGGTAGTCCGGTATCTTGTTAGCTCATTCCCAAGATGTCCTTCTTTGGGCATAGGCTTCCTTAGCCAAAAGCCTAAACTGGTCGTCCGGAATGAAGATCAAACCGGTATCTTGATAGCTCAAACCATCCGGTTTGGCATGCCTTTGGCATACCGGGGGTCATCCCCCCAACATTAGTCCCCGAAGCTGGTATAGTCCGGTGGATTTTATCCGACGGTCCATGCCAGGTTCTTTTCTCACAAGGTACCAGTTTGATCCTTCCGGTACCCTGTTCAGATATGCCGGCTTCTTTGCCTTAGCCTTTTTCCATTATCTTCCGGATCTCTCCGGTATCTCACGTTATACTCATACCCTTTTTTCTTTGCAAAGTGTTTCCGGTATCTTTTCTTCCGGTATCCTTGACATTTACTCCTTCCTCGGCGAAGTCGAGGACTTCTTGGTGCAGTGCTGTCAGAGACATGCGCACTGTTTCGCCGTGTCGTGTCAGTGGTCACTTCCCTTCGACTCCCGCCTTAATGTGCCACAGGATCCTTTTGGCCATTCTGGATCCGTGCGGCGACCCGTGGCCTCTTAATTTCGTGCGTGTATCTTCGCGCCACGTGGCGGCCCACGAGGCGAAACGCCGCGGCCCGACGGTTTCTGGCCCACTTCCTCTTCTCTCTTTATAAGGGCAGAGCAGTTCATCTTCATCCCCTTCTTCGCATTCGCCCCCATTCCAGCGCACTTCGAGCCCCTTGCTTTCTCGTCGCCGCCGGTCGCCGCCGAGCCGCTCCCGACGAACCTGCGGTTCTCCTTCGTGGTGAAGCTTCCAGCCAAGTTCCTGCGGTGCTTCTTGCTCACGAGCTCCCTTCTCGTTCACTTCGCCATTTCTCCAGGGCTCCTCGCCTTCGCGACGCACAAGCCTCGCGCAGCCTCGCTCCCGCGAACCTCCTTGAGGTGAAGCTCAATGCTTCTTTCTTTCGCTGCGTTCGTCCAGATTTCTTGGCGTCTTCAGGTGAGCCCCGATGCTTATTTATCTTCTTCTTTTCTTTCGCTTTTCTTCTTACTCGTAGATCTTCGCGCGAGGTTAGTTCTTGGGAAACTTGTTTTTTGAGTAGATACAGGGGCTTCTCAGATCCGCATGTCCACAGAGGAGTATCTTTCCTCTTCATCCTCCGGTAATCAGGAAAGTAGTGCTTCCGACGGGCTAAGCGCAAATCTAGCCCGGATGGAAATTGATGCCGGCCAAGACCAAGAGGCCTGTAGCTCTAGCCACGGCTCCGGGATAGATCTATCCAAGAAAACGCGCGGGGCTTGGAGGGGTTCCGATGTTACTCAACACGAGATCAACTGGCCCCGCCGGTCTAGGAGGATACCGGAGGGAGTATCCTGCCGGCTTCCCGCGCGAAATCGAGCCGGTACTCAATCCCGGTGAGTTCGTGGTCTTTCTCGCTCACTTTGAGCGCGGCTTCGGCCTTCCGGCCTCCGACTTCTTCCGCGCTCTTAAACTTCTACCAGCTTCAGCCTCACCATCTTCTGGCAATGCCGTTTTCATCTTCTTGCTATGTTTCCTTTATGGAGGCATACATCGGCATCCGCCCACTCGCGAGACTTTCGCTCGCTTTTCTCTCTTCGGATCAATTCGGTCCAGGGCAAGGAAATTCCTAAGCCCAAACCCCCGTTCAATGCGGGTCTTGCATTATCGGCTCCCGCCAAGGGAGCCCCTTTTTAAGTTCTTCGGCCTTGAATCTTGCCGGTTGTGGCAATCAACGTTCTTTTACATGAAGAACGACGGCGCGCGGATCTCATCAACCTGCCGGCCTTTAACCTGCCGCCCACCAAGGTCAACTGGGGCTACTACCCTGGGTCGAATCACATCGAGACGAACGGGTGGTATGCTTCATGGAGAAGCTAATGAAGGAGACCAACATTTGTTCCGACGACATCATCCGCGCTTTCATCTGCCGGGTGCTTCCCCTTAAGCGGCGGGTTCACAAGATGAGCAAGATGTATGGTCCCAGACCCACCAAGATCACCGGCCTCCCTCAGCAGATGTTGTTCTCAAGGCTAAGAAAATCTGCCAAACGGACATGCCGAATGACTGGGAGTGGGGCTTCTTGCCTCTTAGCTCCACCAACCCCCCAACTCAGGAAGTAAGAAACTGTGCAACCCGGGCTGACATACCGGTAACTGTTGCGTTGTGGCTAACCATTTCCTATTTTGTTGTCAGGCCAAGGACCGCTTCCCTCGCATCGAATCGGATAAGCGAGGTCCCGTCCGGAAGCGCCCCCTGGACAAGGTTGACCCATCCTTACGTCCATTGGCAGACCTCAAGATGGCAACGCCGCGCCTCGTAGCGCTCCGCCTGAGGCTTCCGATTCCGCTGATGATCTCATTATGCTTGAGGTAGTTTTCCCTTCCGGCCTCTTATGCTTTTATTGTTATTTGCTGTAGATACTTCCTCAGCTGGCCCCCAATCACAGGACCATGAGCATGCGACTCCTCTGCAGGCCGAGGTTGGCCAGAGTTCCTGGACAAGCTCGCCGCCGGGAGCAAGAAGAACAAGGCCCCCGACGATGCGGTTCAAGCCAGGCCCCTCCTGCCAAACGTTCCCGGACGGAAGTCCTCGGGGGAAACAAGTAGGCACGAGGCGCTACAAGGGGAAGACCATGCCGGTTTCTTCCGGGTAAGTTGTTGTTCGCTTGGTTTTACGATTTTTCCTTCCGGTTGCTTTTCCTTATCTTTTCTCTTTTTGTTTTCCTCATCCCGCGCTTTCGCTCTCCAAGGGCTCTGCCGGCTCGAAGCCGGTGAGCTCCGAAGGAACGGCCGACCTCGCCTCCTGCTCGGGCCCGGTACCTTCGGGCACCGCAACCCTTCCGCCTCCCCTCCGGGAGCACACCAAGTGCGGGCGCGCGCCCCTACAACTTCGATCACCGCGCGGAGGATGACTTTGTCTCCCTCCCGACATGGAAGATAATGCGCCGCAACATCGGCGCCGATCTCTGAAGCCTGGGCGGAACCTCAAGTTCCTCCCATCCAGAAAGAAAAGAAGAAGAAGAAGAGTTCACGCTCTTCTCCCTCCAAGACCGCGCCGGAAACTTCCGTGCCGGCAAGCTCCATGCCACCACCAGAAGCTCGCATTCCTGAGTCCACTGGGGCCGACGCCACCGCCGTAAGTTCCCTCGAGGCAACTGGGGCGACGCCAACGCCGCCGCCGGAAGCTCCTACGCCAAGCCTACCGAAGACGCTCCGATGCCGCCGCCAGCCAAGGACCGCCGCCGCGCCGCGCCAGGCTCCCGCGTGTTCGAACCCTTACGGGAAAGGCGACGGCTTCGGCCCGCAGCCGCTGGTCTCCGCAGGCCGCGCCGCCGTTGTGGCCGAGAGAAGGCTACCGGCCTGCTTGGCCGGATCACGGAGCTCAAGCGCGAGGGCCGCGAGCTGGGACACTTCCTTGGTTACGCCGAGAAGTGGAACCAGCGGATATCTCCACGGCTACGCGCGGCGTGGGGAAAGACCGGCTTCCAATCGTCGACCCGGCCGGCCCCAAGAGCACTCAAGAGCACTTCATGCGGCTCAAACGAGCGGTGAAGGAGTTCGACAATGCGTGGCACGACGCCACCAACAACGTGGTGGTAAGTTTCACCAATCTCTTTGCAATTTTCCTGTTGAAGCCGGTTTTATTCTTTCCGGATTCATATATGTATCCTCCCGACCCCGAGTTTTGGGTTCGAGTGCAGCTCTTAGCGCAAACTTTCTTAAAGATACCGCAAACTCCCAGTCCCCGAGTTTTGGGTTGAGAGCGCAGCTTTTAGCGCAAAACTTTCTTAAAGATACCGCAAACTCCCAGTCCCCGAGTTTTGGGTTGAGAGCGCAGCTTTTAGCGCAAAACTTTCTTAAAGATACCGCAAACTCCCAGTCCCCGAGTTTTGGGTTGAGAGCGCAGCTTTTAGCGCAAAACTTCCTTAAAGATACTGAAAACCGGCATCTTCACACTTGACTTTTTATTTAAACAGAGACCGGATGCCCGGAAATAGCTTTCGAGGAGCTTCTTCCGAGCACCCGGATTCGAGGCTCAGCCCACGCCAAGGTGAGTCTTTTTGCCTCCGCATCTTTCTACCGGCATCTTTTCTTCTTTCTTTGTTATTTACAAGTTCTTCGCATAACAGCTATCCCGGAAGCCTCCATTGAGGCCCTCAAGGTCCAGGTTGCCGCACTCCAAGGTATCCTTTCTCTTTTTTGGTTGACTTGTTTCTTTGTGTTCCATTTGCTACGTTTTCGTTAACATCTTCTTTTCCGGCCTCCAGCCGACAAGGAGCAGCTCATCCGGAAGCACCAGGAGGCCTTGGACGCCCAGAAGGACATTTCTCGGGAGCTTAAGGACCAGGCTATCCAGGCCGGAATCCGCATGGCCAGGAGCTGAGTGACGCCAAGGCCGCAGCCCGAGGCCCGGCCGGAGGTCGTGGATGATTCCGCGAACTCCATCGGTGCCGAGGCAGAGCTTGAGGAGGAGAGGAAGGCGGAAAACGGCAGAGCGGGAGCTGGAGGAGGAGAAGAAGGCGCGGAAAGCGGAGCGCCGTATTGAGCTTATGACCGCTGATCATAAGGAATATGATCGGCTGGTCATGCGATCGACGCGCTGGCTCTCGCAAGCCTCTGCCTCTTCTTTTGCTTATAAGCTTTTGTCTTTTTGGAAGCATATTTGTGTCCTTTTTTCCTTCCGGTGGATTCTTCTCTGGTGTCTTATCCTTATATTTTTTCCTTTCGCCTTTAGAGCACTTCCCGGACTCCCAGACGCACGCCGTGAAAAAGGTGGCGGAGGACAGGGTGGCGCGACAACTGTCCAACTTGGACGCGCCTTGGGATGGGTATGACTATCTGGTCGCCCTTTCCGCCCGAGTCCAGCACATGCGCTCAGTGGACCGGCATCTTGCCGATCTGCCGGACGTCGCCATCCTTCTATTCAAGGTGATGTGGCCTGAGGAAGCAATGCCGCCAACGTCACGCTCACCGCCGACCGGCCGAAGGAGGCAGGGCGCCGGATTCACGAGTGGCGCAGCTCCGCGGCTCGTGCCGAGCCGATACGCGCTGCGCGCCGCGTGCTCCTCGGTACCCGGACTTGATCCGGATGCTCTTCAAGGTGTGCGTGAAAACGCTCCCACCGATACGGATCCGATTCTCACCGCGAAGCGGCAGGATCGTGCCTATCGGCTTGCTGAGTACGCGGTTCGCACCTTCATCCCCCCTCCCGAAGGCGTCAAGGACTACCTCAGCGATGAGGAAGAAGAGGAGGAAGATGAAGATGAAGGTGCCGGTGATGGTGACGCCGCTTCGGAAGATCCAGAGGCCGGTGACGCTCCTCCAGAAGCCCCTGCTGTTTAAACATTTAGCGTGACATGCTTATCTGCCTTTGTTGTACCTGAGCTTCAAAAACAATGGTTGTTAAATTCTACCCCGATATGCCGGGGTTTATGATGTAATATAAAACTTATCGTTTTGGTTGTGGTGCAACTTTATGCCGGTATCTTGCATACCGGTAACTTATTAAGTCATGTTGGTTGGTTAACTTAGCATATTGCCTTTGTCATTTGCTTTTACCTTGCACTGTGAAGATTTCAGAATCGTTTCCGCATCCAATTTGATGCACACTTGGTTCTTTCCCCTTGCCTCTGCCTACCTCTTTTGGGTGTTTTGGCATATGAGTTACAAGGTTCTTTTGCCAAGCGAACACTTCCTTGAACTTAGGGAAAATTTGAAATTTTTCACAATAAACCGGTAAAACCGGGGTTAGTTAAGCTTTTCCGGATTACTTGTTCCCACTTCCTCTTTTCGCAGTTCACGTGCTTAATTCCTACCGGTTTATCTTGCTTGCCATGAAGCCGGTTTGCGGACAAGAGCAGAGTCGAGACTCCGGTAGGTTTAGCACGTTACTAAACCGGAAAGAAGAGATGTTCAAGAAGCAACCGCAAACATAAAAAATAAACAGATTTCATGCAAGTTTGATAGAGGCAGGCCCGAGAAACATTCGAGGTACCGGAGTCTTTTATTCATAGCATAAGGTACAAAAAGGAACTTCTTACAGACAACTTCAAGAGTAGAAAGGACGCAACAATGCTATGTTCCACGGACGCTTGGTCTCATCTCCGGATTTGTCCGCCTTTCCTTCTTTCCATTCCCGTGCATCAATTAGGTAGTAGGCATCATTGTGCAAGTGCTTTGCTTACAATGAACGGCCCTTCCCAAGGAGGTGAAAGTTTATGCCGGCCTTCAGGCGTTGCACTAGGCGTAGCACCGCATCTCCTTCCCTGAAACTCTCGTTAACCTTCCCGCCTGTGATAGCGCCCGAGGTTTTGCTGGTAAATGGTTGTTCTTGCCAAGGCCTCTCTTGCTTCCTCTAGCAAGTCCACATCGTTTTCTGCCTCTTTTACCTCTTGTTCGATATAGAGTTGCACCCTTGGTGAGTCATGGAGAATGCTCATGGTAGCCGGTCCGTAAACCATGAAGAATGGGAGTGTATCCGGTAGACCGGTTTGGAGTTATTCTTATGCTCCACAAAGATCGCGCAGCTCATCGAGCCAATAGCCCGGTGTCTTTGGAGTGGTTCAATGAGTATTGGTTTTATACCGGAAAGCACTAGCGCATTGATTCTTTCGACTTGGCCATTGCCTTGTGGGTGCGCCACTAAGCACAAATCCAGCTGGATGTTGTTGTCCTCACAGAATCTCTTGAATTCTCCTTGGGCAAAGTTTGAGCCGTTGTCAGTTATGATACTGTGTGGGTATCCATACCGCAGGATTACATCTTTTAGGAACTTCACCGCTGGTGTCACACTTTGCGATAGGCACACTTCCAACCACTTGGTGAATTTATCCACCATTACCAAGATGTGGGTCATGTTTCCCCTTGCGGTTTTGAACGGTCCAACCATGTCCAGGCACCAAACAACAAATGGCCATGTTAACGGTATGGTTTTCAAGCCGGAAGCTGGGGTATGATTCTGCTTGGCGTACCTCTGGCACCCATTGCACTTTCTCACCAAATCCTCAGCATTCTCCAAAGCCGTGGGCCAATAGAACCCATGCCGGAATACTTTTGCTACCAGCGCCCTTTGATGAAGCGTGTGCCCACATTCTCCTTGGTGGATTTCCTTGAGCATCTCTTTTCCCTCTTCCGGTTCCACACATCTTTGAAGGACACCGGTAACACTTCTCTTGTATACCTCGCCATTGATGAAGGTGTAAGCCTTGGCTCTCCGCTGGATTCTTCTTGATTCATTTTCGTCAACCGGCAAGGTGTCGTTGATCAGGAATTCCTTAATAGGTTTAACCCAAGATGGTGCTTCTCTAACCACAAACACCGGCACATCTATATCCATGCTGTCCACAAGCATTGCTTCTTCCAGATGGGCGTTGGCCCCGAGCTTACCTGGAGTCCCCGGTTCACCGGAGTCCCCGAGTGTGCCGAACAGTCCCCGGGTTTCCTTTGTCGATGTCCATTGGCACCACATGTGACTCCGGTACGAAAATTGATTCCGTCTCCGGGCTTGGCTTGATTGATGGAACTCTTAAGTGTGCCAAGGCTATTCCGGGAGGAATTTCCTGCCTTGATGAGCCCAGTTTAGATAAAGCATCCGCGGCTTCATTTTCAGCCCGCGGCACATGGTGAAACTCACAGCCTTCAAAGAAACCCGCAATCTTTTGCACATGAAATATGAAGCCATGTTGGCATCTTTTGCATCCCAATCTCCAGAAACACTGCTGCACCACAAGATCTGAATCGCCGTAGCAAATGATCCGGTGTACTCCGATTTCTTTTGCGACTTTTAGCCCATGGACTAGAGCCTCATACTCAGCGACATTGTTTGATGCCCGGAAATGCACTTGCAAAACATACCGAGGTGATCTCCTTAGGTGAAGTGAGTACCACCCCGGCACCTAGGCCCTCCTTTAGTTTGGATCGGTCAAAGTGCATTTTCCAGTATTCTACCTTGTGTTCCGGTGGCTTATACCGCATTTCCGCCCAATCGACCAGAAATCAGCCAAAGCTGCATTTTATGGCATCCCTTCTTTCATATACCGGCACGCAACGGTGAGAATTTCGCAATCCTGCCGCTGGCATCCTTGTTGCCCATTATATCTGAGATAGGTGCCTCGCTCACCACTTTCATGGGGTGTTCTTCAAAGTAGTGCTTGATCTTTGTGGCGGCCATAAACACGCCATAGGTCATCTTTTGGAAGTGCGGGTAGTTTTGCTTTGAAGAAGAGAGCACTCGCTTAAGTAGTATACCTTCGGTTTTTCCTTCCTCTTCTCGTTCTACCACAACCACAACACTCACAACCTGGTTGGTTGCTGCTATGTACAACAGCATGGGTTCTCTCTCCAAAGGCGAGACCAAGATTGGGGCCGCTTGCAACATGTTTTTCAGCTCTTTAAACGATGCTGCCACTGCGGGGTCCAGACGAAGGTATCGGATTTTCCAGGCATAGAGCGGCAAAGCCTTTTCTCCTACCGCTTATGAACCAGCTTACATGCCAAGCTCCGTAAACTTTTGCACGTCCTGAGTTCTCGCGGTATTGTCATTCTTTCTATTGCCCGGATTTTTACCGATTCACCCAATGCCCGCTTGATACAAGGAAGCCGAAAGCAGCTTTCCACAGGACACCAAAGTGCATTTTGCCGATTAAGTTTCATCCGGAACCGCCTTAGGTTGTCAAATGTTTGCCTGATGTCATCGATTAAGGTGTCTTTTACTTTAGTTTTTATCACGATATCGTCCACATAGACTTGCACATTCTTTCCGATTTGATCAAACAAGCATTTTTGCATACAACGCTGGTACGTTGCGGCAAACCAAAAGGCATAGTGACATAGCAATAAGCCCTGCGGGGTAATGAACGCAGTTTTTATTTGATCTTCCTTTTCAGTGGGGATTTGGTGGAAACCGAATACGATCCGAAAAGACAGCAACTCACACCCAGCAGTTGAATCAATCACCTGATCGATCCGAGGTAAAGGGAAAGGATCTCTAAGCTTTGTTGAGGTTGGTGTAGTCGATGCACATGTGCCACACCTTCGGAGCTTTTGCCTCGTTCTCTTCTTTCTTCTTTTCAACCATTACCGGATTGGCCAGCCACTCGTATGTGTGACTTCCACGATAAAACCAAAAGCGCTTGGTAACTTCTTCTCCAATGATTTTCCTCCCGTCTCACCGGCGTAAAGGTTGACGCACCGACTTAGCATCCTTCCGACGTTTAGAGAGTGCTCAGCCAGCTCCTGAACACCCACCAAGTCATCAAGAGACCAAAGATATTTCGATTCTCACGGAGGAAGCCGACGAGCGCTTTCCTATGCTTGGTTCAAAGCCGGCACCGATACGAACGGTCGCTCGGTGGGGATCCAAAGACGATGTCCTTCGCTTCATTCGTCGGCTTGAATGCCGCGTGCCCAAGTTTCCACTCATTGCCGCTAAGCTCAACTTTGAGGATTGAGCCACACACAGTTTGCATCCTTTTCTTTTCCTCTGCTATCACCGCGATTCCGCCTAGGTTTGATCCGCGGAAGCGGTTTCCATTGAGACTTTGTAGTTTCCCACCACGTTAAGGGTCCACGAGGTGCCGGCATCTTCATTTTAAGATAAGCCGTGTGAGTTGTGGCCATGAAAGTGCCAATGCCGGTCTCCCGCAGCATGGTAGGGACCGTCCAGTCCACAACCTCAAACAGACATTTTCCACCCGACAATTGTCACGTCCTCCGAACGACACATCCACCCGGACTTTTCCTGGGCACAGGACAGGCCCGGAACGATCCCATGGAAAGTTGTGTGAGTTGGCTGGAGCATGTTTTCTGTTATGCCCAGTGTACGCATTGTATGCTTGTACATGATGTTTATGCTGCTTCCATTGTCTATCAGCACCTTGCTGAACTTGACTCTAGTTTCCGGTCCTCGCATGATTGGGTCCACAACAAGAGCATAACCACCCGGATTCGGCATGATCTTGGGGTGATCCTTGAACGACCATGTGATTTCCTGATCGACCGAGCATGTATTTGGGTACACGCATCACTGCGTTCACTTCCATGGAACGGCGATGCATGCTTTGCCTGTTGGATCGGTGACAAAGACAACCATGCACAAATGTGGGTCTTCGTAAACATTCCGTCCTAAAGGTGCCGGTGGAGGCGGTTGGTCACGATTCTCCTCCACCCGGTTAACTTGGTGGTGCTGCTGTACCGGTATGGTGTTGGCTCCGGTAAGGGGTGGTGGCGGTAACGGGTGTTGGTGCAACATATCATGCGAGGGTGGCAGTATAGTGGATCAGCCTTGTGCTTGCGCATCTTTCGCCGCACCCCTCAACATTAAGTGCTTGATCCATGAGCAATCTGTTGTCAAATGGTTTGCCAGCTTCGACGGATGTGGAGTATGAAGCTTGCACGGCTGATCCATTGCCGCTTCCAAGGTGTACCTCATATGTTCTTGCCAATCTTTTTTCTGTCACCACTTTTCCTTTTCAACCCACTTCTTTTTAGGACCCGCCCACGGCTGCGATCCGGTTTCTTGCCTTTGGCTTCCGCTGGGCTGGAATTTTCCTGGCGGCTACTTGTTGCGGACCATATCTTCGATCCGGAAAATCTTCCCTTCTCTTGTTATGCGGTTATCCCGGTGATGATCTTGCCGGGGTTGTCCTGATTGTGCCGGCTCGGCCTGCACTGGGTTGCACGGATCTCCCAACGATAGTTTTCCGCCACTCGCATCATTTCCCAATGTGCTTGGCATATTCCTCTACAGCCTTTGCCACAGTGGTGATCCTCTCCGCATCCTTGACTGAACCAAGCAATCGCTTGTGCTTCAATCACTCCTTCACATGTGTTTCTCATCGAGTTCCACCGGTGAGATAATCCCGTCTGCTTCACCGCACGCCGGCACAAAGCGAGCCTCGCCGGTTTGGCCTCTTGTAAGTGCTACGAAATTGCTCACAAAGGCTTCCTCAAAGTCCAACCATCCATTTATGCTTCCTGCCAAGTTGTTAAGCCGGCGTGTCCCACAGTAGGATGGTATAACCACGCCTAACGCGGTTTACTCCGTCGCGACATAAACACGTGGACATAATCCGCCGCCCAATCTTCCCGCTTGGTCGTGCCATCATATGTTTTTGTATCCCGGGCAACGGAAGTTGCGCACGGTGGCTCTTCTCTCATGATTCGGGCCAAAACATTTTGGGCCGGAGGACCTGACTCAATCATTTCGGAAAGATACACTCTATCCACGATGTGCCTCGCATCTGGCCTGGTAGGCATCTTTCTGCACGTTCCAAAGGGTTCCAGGGGCTTTAGTTCGTTCCACCCTGAATCCGCCTCATCATATCTTTCCGGTTCCGTGGCTCTTGCTGCCGGTACATTGGTGGTGGCATTTCTTCTTCAACATATGCTGCCCTTGCACTCGATAATTTTGCCCGTTTCATGTCTACCGGCATGATTGTTTCCATAACCATTTCGCACGATCATCTCCTCGGCGTAGCCATTTCCGCATAACCGCGATCCGCCCCATAGCTTTTCTTCCGCATCATGTGGCCCGGCTTTTTGTTTTCCCGGCAAGGACCGGATCGTACACGGTCATCCGCCGCGCATTCACTTCTTCTTTTTTATCCGGATGGGGGGACGATGCCTGCCCATGGATTTGCTTCCGGCAACTTTCGTCGACCGGGCTGATTTTGCCTCGAGCGCTGCTTTGTTCATTTTAGCAAGCTCATCATTCTGTGCCTGTATCACATCGAGTAATTCTCTAACTCTATCCTGCTGCTTTGCTAACTCATCTCCAGATAACGATTCACACATTTCCATTGCGGCCTTAGCAGCTTTTATAGTTTTATCCGGCTACTGTACTTAGGCTTCTCTACAATGCTCACGATATAGAGGTACTTTTGCCGCAAGAAGAACTTCCTTGCGCAAATCCCGATCTAGGTTACGAGCCTTAAGCCGGTTCTCCTGCATCCCAGCGCATGAGCGCTAACCGAAGCAAAGCCATGGGCAGCGTTATACTCACGTAGGTTAGGCTCAGCCGCGCCGGCCTAGATGATGTCGGCGCCACCTGTGCGTGCCTTGCGCGTGGCCTCCGCTCCTCCCCGAGCCTTTGCCGGTCGATGTTCTCGCGCGATGGGCGTTGCGCGTGTGCATTGCCGCTTGAGAGGGGTTTCCGGTGGCGCTCGAAGATGCTCCCGCGGCCCGCGCCACACTCTCCCGCCGGTGGCTTTGCCGGACGAGTCGATGCCGCACGCTCGCCCTCCTTCTTCACAGCTCCTTTGCCGGTGTTGACCGCGCCAGCCATCTTGACCTCCACGCTGCCGGCAAGACGCCGCACACAGCCACCTTGGCGGATCCTGCGCCACCAGCACCGGCGAGAGGCGGCGCACAGGACGGTGCCGAAGTAGACGCGGTGGCTGCCGAACTCGATGGTGCGGCCGTTCTGCGGGAACTTGCCGCCATTGGCGAAGCAGCCGGCGTTGTCGTTGATGAAGTCCATGTTGTAGATGCGTTGCATGAGCGCGGACACCATGCGCTCGCTGTTGACGTCGAGGATGCCCGCCCGAATATGAACTCCAAAGAAGCGCCACTTCCACCCACTTGGGCGCCAACTGTCGTCAGGTGAACGTATGCATGCCATATGGCTTAGGTTGGGGCCGAGTTGGACGCTAGAGGATCTGGGGAGGGTTTTGGATCGGTAGGATGAACTTCCCGGTGCGTTCCTCAAGAACTTGGCCAAGGCCGAGGTAGAAGAAGAGAGACACAAGGATGAACTCCGTTCTAGATCTTCTCTATTCCATGAACAAGGTTACAGGAGGTTTTCTCTCATACAAGCTAGTGCTATCTCATCTTCTCGCCCGTGAAGGAGGCTGCCCTCTCCTTATATAGGGGAGAGGGTGTCTTACAAGGGAAGAAACCCTAATGGCATCTTTGAACAGACAAACTACTTTACAAAGCTACTTTATAAAGCTACTTTAATCATAGGTGACGCCGGTATCTTCTTTAAACAGGGAGGCTGATGTCCTCCGGCTTCGTTGGCCACCTTCGTTTTACGTCACGGCTTCGTTTAAAGCCACTTTGCTTAGCTCATCTTTGTCTTCTAGCTCCGAAGGAATCTTTGACCAGCTTGCTCATACCGGTAGTCCGGTATCTTGTTAGCTCATTCCGGCATGTCCTTCTTTGGGCATACCGGTATAGGCTTCCTTAGCCAAAAGCCTAAACTGACCGTCCGGAATGAAGATCAAACCGGTATCTTGATGGCTCAAACCATCCGGTTTGGCATGCCTTTGGCATACCGGGGGTCATCCCCCCAACAATTGGGCAGCCAACTAAAGCCATGTATCATGGTGGAAGTTTCAGTTTGGACATACAACCTCAATCTCTTATGAGAATATTAACTGTTGTTGAATGCTTAAGCATTAAAAGAGGAGTCCATTATCCGTTGTCTATGTTGTCCCGGTATGGATGTCTAAGTTGAGAATAATCAAAAGCGAGAAATCCAATGCGTGCTTTCTCCTTAGACACTTGTACAGGCGGCAATGAGGTACCCCTTTGTGACACTTGGTTGAAACATATGTTATGCGATGATAATCCGTGTCTTCCGAGCTAAGTAGGACAAGGTGCGAGCACTATTAGTACTCTATGCATGAGACTTGCAACTTGTAGGAAATATTATGCATAGCACATATGAATTATTACTACCGTTGACAAAAAATGTTTCTATGTTTTCAAAACAAAAGCTCTAGCACAAAAATAGTAATCCATGCTTCCCTCTGCGAAGGGCCATTCTTTTACTTTATGTTGAGTCAGTTTACCCATTCCTTTCTATCTTAGAAGCAAACACTTGTGTTAACTGTGTGCATTGATTCTTACATGTTTACTTATTGCACCGTTATATTACTCTATGTTGACAAATATCCATGAGATATACATGTTACAAGTTGAAAGCAATTGCTGAAACTTAATCATCCTTTGTGTTGCTTCAATGCATTCTACTTTGAATTTATTGCTTATGAGTTAGCTCTTATGCAAGTCTTATTGATACTTGTTTGAAAGTACTATTCATGAAAAGTTTTGCTATATGATTCATTTGCTTAGTCATTATCTTTGTTAGCAATATTTTGTTCAGATCACTCCATTCATCTCATATGCTTTACAATAATGTTGATCAAGATTATGTTGGTAGCATGTCACTTCAGAAATTATTTGTGTTATCGTTTACCTACTCGAGGACGAGTAGGAACTAAGCTTGGGGATGCTTGATACGTCTCAAACGTATCTATAATTTCTTATGTTCCATGCTACTTTTATTACAATACTTGAATGTTTTATACATACTTTACAAGATTATTATACATTTTCCGGCACTAACTTATTAACAAGATGCCGAAGTGCCATTCTTTTTCTGCTTTTTGGTTTCAGAAATCCTAGTAAGGAAATATTCTCGGAATTGGACAAAATCAACGCCCAGGGCCTATTTTTACACGAAGCTTCCGAAGACCGAAAGGGAGACAGTGGGGCCACGAGGTGGCCACACACCAGGGCGGCGCGCCCGGCCCGGCCGCGCGGCCCCGTTGTGTGGGCCCCTCGTGACGCCCCTTGACCTACCCTTCCGCCTACATATAGCCTTCTTCGCGAAACCCCCACCGAGAGCCACGACGGAAACACATCGAGAGGCCGCCGCCGCTAATCCCATCTCGGGATTCAGGAGATCGCCTCCGCACCCTAGAGGGGAATCATCACCGAGGGGCTCTACATCATCATGCCCGCTCCCGATTGATGCGTGAGTAGTTCATCCTTGGACTATGGGTCCATAGTAGCTAGATGGTTGTCTTCTCCGCTTGTGCTATCATTGTTATAGATCTTGTGAGCTGCCTAACATGATCAAGATCATCTATTTGTAATGCTACATGTTGTGTTTGGCGGGATCCGATGAATATAGAATATTATGTTAAGTTGATTATTAATCTATCATATATGTGTTGTTTATGTTCTTGCATGCTCTCCGTTGCTAGTAGAGGCTCTGGCCAAGTTGATACTTGTAACTCCAAGAGGGAGTAATTATGCTCGATAGTGGGTTCATGCCTCCATTGAATCTGGGACAGTGACAGAAAGTTCTAAGGTTGTGGATGTGTTGTTGCTACTAGGGATAAAACATTGATGCTTTGTCTAAGGATATTTGTGTTGATTACATTACGCACCATACTTAATGCAATTATCTCTGTTGTTTACAACTTAATATTGGAAGGGGTTCGGATGATAACCTCAAGGTGGATTATTTAGGCATAGATGCATGCTGGATAGCGGTCTATGTACTTTGTCGTAATGCCCGATTAAATCACATAGTAATCATCGTTGATATGTATTGAATCTTTATTTGTCAATTGCCCGCTGTAATTTGTTCACCCAGATGCTAGTTATCTTATTGGAGAGACACCACTAGTGAACTGTGGACCCCGGTCCATTCTTTTACATCTGAATACATTCTACTTCTTTTGTTCTTTGCAAACAAACACCATCTTCCACTCGATACGCTTAATCCTTTGTATTCAGCAAGCCGGTGATATTGACAACCTCATGTTACGTTGGGGCAAAGTACTTTGATTGTGTTGTGCAGTTCCACGTTGGCGCCCCACCGGTGTTGCGCCGCACTACATTCCTCCACCAACAACCTTCACGTGCTTCTTGGCTCCTACTGGTTCGATAACCTTGGTTTCTTTCTGAGGGAAACTTGCTATTGTGCGCATCACACCTTCCTCTTGGGGTTCCAAACGGACGTGTACATCTACGCGCATCAGGGCTCATGAGGGATAAGGGAGGGGGTGGGCGGCCGGCCAAGTGGGCTTGGATCTATTGCCGACTTACTTCGTCCGACTCGATGATCTCGCGCGGCGGTGTTGTCGCTCCTTGGGCTCGAGGTCGTGGATATCGGAGCGGCGGCTCTAGAAGGTTGACCGTGTAGGCGACCGACGTGGCGGTGGTGATGGTCTTTATATTTGTCCACATGGATGGCGAGGAGAATACCTCGAGGGTCCTGGCGGTGCTTCATCAAAGGCAACTCCCATGTCGTAGTCTAGAGGCCTCGCTCGTAGGTAGTGGGTGGGGAGACATATTGGGCGTGACAGGCAGGATTTTTGGGTGAAAACCTTATCACTTTGGTGCCAATAGCGGCTATGCATGTGAGTATTGTAACCCACCTCGGTGGTGTTGTGGTTACCTTTGCCGTGTTGGGCTCCGGGTGAAAATCTTTCACCATTGGTCTCGCCGACGGTGACACAACACGTCGTTACCCTCTTGGGGCATCTAAAAGGGCATTTCACCATTTACATGTTTTGGTATTGATGAAAATGCTTTGTGTGGACTAACGGTGTGTTGATGTATGATAGATGTCTTATAAGCATGACACAAGATGGTTTGTTGTCCCGCAAAAAAATCAAAGAGAAGACGGTGTCGTCAAGCTTTTGGCGGATTTTGCTAACTCCGTCTCTTAAAAATGGACTTTATTTGAAAGTTGTGGAGGTTATAAAGTTGTCAACGTGTCGTTATCTCCTGCATAGCTGTCTTGTGGGTTTGGCAAAAGAGAGTTTCTCCCAATCAGTTTACCATGATTGTCTAAATATTGACATGAGGCACAACCATTGTTCCGAGCGGTAGTACCGCTCTAGGCAGTAGTGTTGATGGTTGTGAAATACGACATTCTCCTTACGTTTAAACCATTTGCTAAGTCAAGAAATTTACTAAACATCTCTCTAAGTATGCTACTAATGACTAATTATTGCAAATATATATGTGCAATCCATTCTCTTTTTGTGTAATTTGTAGGAAATCACGTTTATAAGGAAACCGTACCTGCGATTACAGAAGATAATCTCGTCACAATTAAAGCAAAGTCAACTAGGCTCCAAAGGTCGGTTCCAGGAGCAATAGCGGGGATCGGTACGGACAAGCCCCACCCGTACTGTCCTCCATACGATGCGCTGGAGGACCCTTATGGTCAAACCCTATAACTTTCGTAAAAGGAGTCATGCTAGAAAGAGAGTCATTCGTTGTCAAACAGAGCCGTCGTCCACCATGTCCATCTACAACTCATGAAAGGAGATCCACCACCATAGTTCATCCATCTCCTCTCTAATCTCCTCCATAGCCATAACCATCACATTGTAATAGAGATCTCCTTGAGAATTGAAGACCATTTTAAGAATATTTGATTTCAATCTAAGTATTTGCAACAATGATTTCTATATTTGATCTTGTTACTATATGTGAGTAGTCCTCATGGGTTGTGGGTTGAGATGACTCCTCGCAGCATTCATGTGCATCTTATCATATGGGAGTGTTGCGTAGTGATTGAATATGAGCTTTGTTATCTTGTATCTTTGTCTCTTTGCCTCGATCCAAGGACTTGTAGGTACCCGAGCTACTCTGGATCGATCAAGGGAAGAGGTGAGATAAGTGGAGAACAACGTTTTACTTAAAAAATCCAGTGACAAAAAGGGGAAAGTAACGGTACTCGCTTAGTGTTTCACTTAGGATATGTCGGGGTTTCGGTTTCGGATGAAACATGGTTACCTCGGCGAGACCCTTGAGGTTATCAGACAATAGGGGGCTAGAAGCAATGCTCCAAGCTCAACATGGACATGAATGTGCCGGAGCAGCACGACAGAGAGAGATACAGAGTTACCCAGGTTCAGGGCCCTCGTGGTGATGTAAAACCCCTACGCCCCGCCTTGGTGTGGTATTGATCTTTCTTTGATAGGAGTATGGTGTTACAAGGTGGTGGTGGAGTTCTTCCTCGGATCTAGATGCGATGTGCTCTAGGTAGAAGACGAAGGCATCTAAAGGAAATCTAGAGTCGGTTGGAAGAAGAGAGACACCGACCCCTTCTACTGGGTAGCTGCCTCTCCTTTTATAATGGCTCGAGCCCTCCTCTCCCAGGAAACTTGGTAGAGGGATAACCACAGAGCGGCCTAAGGAAGAGGACATTTGTCCCTAACTAACCCCATGGCCACTACAAAACACCATGTCCACCAGGAGTGGGTGAGGAGGATGTCGAAAACCCTGCTGTACTTGCACCATCCACCCCGATCCTTTAGGGAAAGGAGGCAACGACCAGTTCACTTTATGCACGCAAACTTGGACCTTCTCTTATCTTTTGGGTATGTCATGGCTGGCGTCACCGCTCTTTAGCTTCATCCCTATGCGACCGGCCCGCAGAGGGATCTCGAATGGTATGTTATGTTATTCCTCTCGCGGAGGGAAGCTTTGCGAGGCCTTCGGGTAGCCTGGAAACGACTAAGTCTTGGACCCTCACCAGGGGTCCTTCGCGAGGTATCTCCCCCTCGTGGAGACCTCCTCTCTCTCGGAGAGAGAATCCTTGTCCTTGTTCTTGGGCCGCCGTGAGGGCCCAGCAACAGGCGTAACATGGTACTCTAGGTTCCATAACACCGACAATACACCCCGGGGGCCTAGGACCCATTAAGCTGTGGGTCCACGCGGTGGCACGCGTCGCGATGCACTTGCTCACGTCTTTGGTGCCCATGTTGCTTCCATCTCAACTGTGAATTACAACCAACCACCGACGGGGGAGGGTCGTTGGATCTTCCTCGGTCAAAGAACCGTCAAGTCCCATCCGTCGCTTCGGGGACTAACTCACGACATCACAAACCGCAGAGTGGCGGAGCAGTTTCCTCGGTCAAAGAACCGTCAAGTCCCATCCGTCGCTTCGGGGACTAACTCACGACATCACGACATCACGCCCCTTACTTCTGCCAATCCGCCAACTCCTTGCCTTCTTCCTCACTGTCGTCTCCCGAACCGCTTTCGATGGAGCTAGAGCGTGCGAAGGTGAAGGAACTGGTGGCTGACGCCTCCGTGGGCGCCTCCGCCGATGGCGCTACGTCCCTATGCCGGCAAAGATGGGACGTGGTCGCCCGGGGGTAGCAAGAACAAGCCAAAGCTTGCGCCTCCTAGCCCCGGGAGCTCGGGGCTGGCACCGAGGACTAGGAGGACTCGCAACAGCGCCCTGGAGGGGATCCCGGGTGCCGAACCGACCATCGCCGCCCATGCTGGCGGTGAGCCTTCCCAGTCGGTAGGGATTTCCCCGCCGCTAGGATTTGTGCTGCGGGAAAGCTCCCGTGGAGGTGCCCCTCTACGAGTTCTTCATCCTCGTGCTGGAGGAGGTACCAGAGAAGGTGAAGATCCTGGAACGCTTCACGAAGGTGTTTAGTGGGTACATGGGGGAGCACATCCGCATCCGGGAGGGGAGCAAAGATCATGAGACGTGGAGAGCGTACGTCATCAGCGGCACCGACGGGAACACGTTCCTAGCAGGAGGTTGGGCCAGGTTTGCCCACTGCTACAAACTCCAACCCGACTTCCTCTAGATTTTCCGCCACCGTGAGGGCACCGATAAGTTTGTCGTCAAGGTCTTCGACGGTAACTAGTGCCACATCTTCCACCATCTTATGGTGGTGTCTCCGGAGAAGTGAGGAGACTGGAGGACGTGACTCAAAGGAGTGATGACGGAGCTTCTTCCTTCATCGTCGTGCTTAAGATCATTTTGTGTGATGTTTAGATCTTGGCAGTAGTTCTTTTGGGTTGTGTCTCGTGTAGGATGTTGAACTCTTTGCAACCATTATTCTTCCTTGTTTCATGTTTCCCTTTGTACTCATACTTTCCATGCCTAAATAGCTGATGGCGCGTGATGCACACGTCCGTTGGGAACCCCAAGAGGAAGGTGTGATGCGCACAGCAGTAAGTTTCCCTCAGAAAGAAACCAAGGTTATCGAACCAGTAGGAGATGAAGGCCACGTGAAGGTTGTTGGTGGAGGAGTGTAGTGCGGCGCAACACCGTGATTCCGGCGCGCAAACGTGGAACTGCACAACACAATCAAGATACTTTGCCCCAACGTAACGTGAGGTTGTCAATCTCACCGGCTTGCCTGAAAACAAAGGATTAAACGTATGGTGTGGAGAATGATGTTTGTTTGCGAAGAACAACAAAGAACAGAGATTGCAGATTGTATTTCAGATGTAAAAGAATGGACCGGGGTCCATATTTCACTAATGGTGTCTCTCCAATAAGATAAATAGCATGCTGGGTGAACAAATTACAGGTGGGCAATTGACAAATAAAGATTCATATACATATCATGATGATCACTATGAGATTTAATCGGGGCATTACGACAAAGAACATAGACCGCCATCTAGCATGCATCTATGCCTAAAAAGCCCACTTTCGGTTAGCATCCGCACCTCTTCCATTAAGTTGCAAACAACAGACAATTGCATTAAGTATGGTGCGTAATGTAATCAACACAAATATCTTTAGACAAAGCATTGATGTTTTATCCCTAGTGGCAACAACACATCCACTACCTTAGAACTTTCGTCCTGCATTCAATGGAGGCATGAACCCACTATCGAGCATAAATACTCCCTCTTGGAGTTACAAGTATCAACTTGGCCAGAGCCTCTACTAGAAACGGAGAGCATGCAAGAACATAAACAACACATATATGATAGATCAATAATCAACTTGACATAGTATTCCATATTCATCGGATCCCACCAAACACAACATGTAGCATTACAAATAGATGATCTTGATCATGTTAGGCAGCTCACAAGATCTAAACATGATAGCACAAGAGGAGAAGACAACCATCTAGCTACATGGACCCATAGTCCAAGGATGAACTACTCACGCATCATCGGAGCGGGCATGGTGACGTAGAGCCCTCCGGATGATTCCCCTCTCCGTAGGGTGCCGGAGGCGATCTCCGAATCCCGAGATGGGGGGCGCGGCGTCTCGAACTTTCTCGTATCATGGCTCTCGTAATAGGGTTTTCGACGGAGAGTTTAAGTAGGCGGAAGGGCAGAGTCGGAGGGGCACGGGGGCCACCCCAGGCGGCGCGGCCCCTCCTTGGCCGCGTCGCCCTATGGCGGCTCCTCGTGGCCCACTTCGTATCCTCTTCTGTCTTGGAAACTCCTGGAAAAATAAGACCGTGGGCTTTTGTTTCGTCCAATTCCGAGAATATTTCCGTATAGGATTTCAAACCAAAAACAGAAAACAGGACTGCGCTTCGCATCTTGTTAATAGGTTAGTGGAAAATGCATCAAAACATCATAAAGTGTGAACAAAACATGTAGGTATGTCATAAAACTAGCATGGAACATAGAAATTATAGATACGTTGGAGACGTATCAAGCATCCCCAAGCTTAGTTCCTACTTGCCCTCGAGTAGATAACGATAAAAACAATAATTTCTGAAGTGACATGCTACCAACACAATCTTGATCAACATTATTGTAAAGCATATGAGATGAATGGAGTGATTCGAAGCAATAGATTGTTAACAAAAGATAATGACTAAACAACAAAATCATATAGCAAAACTTTTCATGAATAGTACTTTCAAGACAAGTATCAAAAAGACTTGCATAAGAGCTAACTCATAAAGCAATAGATTCAAAGTAGAAAGTTTCGAAGCAACACAAAGGATGATTAAGTTTCAGCAATTGCTTTCAACTTGTAACATGTATATCTCATGGATAATTGTCAACATAAAGTAATATAACAAGTGCAATAAGTAAACATGTAAGAATCAATGCACACAGTTGACACAAGTGTTTGCTTCTAAGATAGAAAGAAGTAGGTGAACTGACTCAACATAAAGTAAAAGAAAGGCCATTCGCATAGGGAAGCATGGATTACTATTTTTGTGCTAGAGCTTTTATTTTGAAAACATAGAAACAATTTTGTCAACGGTAGTAATAATTCATATGTGTTATGCATAAAACTTCCTACAAGTTGCAAGCCTCATGCATCGAATACCAATAGTGCTCGCACCTTGTCCTAATTAGCTTGGATTTACATGGATTATCATTGCATAACATATGTTTCAACCAAGTGTCACAAAGGGGTACCTCTATGTCGCCTGTACAAAGGTCCAAGGAGATAGATCGCATTTGATTTCTCGTTTTTGATAGATCTCAACTAAGGAAATCCATACCGGGACAACATAGAAAACAGATAATGGACTCCTCTTTAATGCATAAGCATTCAACAACAGATAATATTCTCATAAGAGATTGAGGATTAATGTCCAAACTGAAACTTCCACCATGATACATGACTTTGGTTAGCGGCCCAATGTTCTTCTCTAACAATATGCATACTCAAACCATTTGATCATGATAAATCACCCTTACTTCAGACAAGACGAACATGCATAGCAACTCACATGATATTCAACAAAGGTGTAAAAGTTGATGGCGTCCCCAGAAACATGGTTACCGCTCAACAAGCAACTTATAAGAACTAAGATACATAACTACATATTCATCACCACGATAGTTTTTAAGCTATTTTCCCATGAGCTATATATTGCAAAGACAAAGGAATGAAATTTTAAAGGTAGCACTCAAGTAATTTACTTTGGAATGGCAGAAAAATACCACATATAGGTAGTTATGGTGGACACAAATGGCATGGGTTTTGGCTCAAGGTGTTTGGATGCACGAGAAGCATTTCCTCTCAGTACAAGGCTTTGGCTAGCAAGGTTGTTTGAAGCAAACACAAGTATGAACAGGTACAACAAAACTTACACAAGAACATATTGCAAGCATTATAAGACTCTACACTGTCTTCCTTGTTGTTCAAACACTTTTACCAGAAAATATATAGACCTTAGAGAGATCAATCATGCAAACCAAATTTCAACAAGCTCTATGGTAGTTCTCCACTAATAGATTTAAACTAGATGATGCAAGAGCTTAAACATGATCTATGAGAGCTCAAAACAATTGCCAAGTATCAAATTATTCAAAACCATATGAAGCATTTTCTGATTCCAACCAAATAGCAATTAACGAAGCAGTTTTAAGCCTTCGCCATGAACATTAAAGCATAACTCAGAACACAAGTGTTCAAATGAAAAGCGGAGCGTGTATATCTCCAATACAAAGATTGTGGGATCCAACTTTATTCAAACCAAAACAAAAATAAAAACAAACAGATGCTCCAAGTAAAGAACATAAGATGGAAATAAAATATAGTTTCACTAGAAGTGACCCGATAAATTGTCGATGAAGAAGGGGATGCCTTGGGCATCCCCAAGCTTAGATGCTTGAGTCTTCTTGAAATATGCAGGATGAACCACGGGCATCCCCAAGCTTAGACTTTTCACTCTTCTTGATCATATTGTATCATCCTCTTCTCTTGACCCTTGAAAACTTCCTCCACACCAAACTTAAAGCAAACTCATTAGAGGGTTAGTGCATAATCAAAAATTCATATGTTCAGAGGTGACATAATCATTCTTAACACTTCTAGACATTGCACAAAGCTACTGAAAGTTAATGGAACAAGGAAATCCATTCAACATAGCAAAAAAGGCAATGCGAAATAAAAAGGTAACTGTCTAAAACAATGCATCAGAAGACAAAATTTTCTGAGGAGCTTAACTTGCTCAGATGGAAAAACTCAAAACCAATAAAAGTTGCGTACATATCTGAGGATCACGCACGTAAATTGGTAGATTTTTTTTGATTCTTATACAGAGAGAAGGATGCGAATTCGTGACATAAAATCTGTTTCTGCGCAGTAATCCAAATCTAGTATCAACTTTACTATCAGAGACTTTACTTGGCACAATAACATGATAAGGAGAGGTTGCTACAGTAGTAACAACTTCCAAGACTCAACAAAACAGTAGTAAAATAAAACCATGGGTTATCTCCCAACAAGTGCTTTTCTTTAACGCCTTTCAGCTAGGCGCAGAAAGTGCAAATCAAGTAACATCAAGAGAAGAAGCATCAACATCATAATTTGTTCTAATAATAGAATCAAAAGGCAACTTCATTCTCTTTCTAGGGAAGTGTTCCATACCTTTCATGAGAGGGAGAATTGATACTTAATATTTCCTTCTTTCATATCAATAACAACACCAACAGTTCGAAGAAAGGGTCTTCCCAAGACAATAGGACAAGATGCATTGCATTCAATATCCAAGACAACAAAATCGGGGACAAGGTTATTGTTAACCGTAATGCGAACATTATCAATCCTCCCCAAAGGTTTCTTTATAGAATTATCAGCAAGATTAACATCCAAATAACAATTTTTCAATGGTGGCAAGTCAAGCATATCATAAATTTTCTTAGGCATAACAAAATACTTGCACCAAGATCACATAAAGCATTACAATCAAAATCATTGAATTTCATCTTAATGATGGGCTCCCAACCATCTTCCAACTTCCTAGGAATAGAAGCTTCAAGTTTTAATTTCTCTTCCTAGCTTTAATGAGAGCATTTGTAATATGTTTTGTAAAGGCTAAATTTATAGCACTAGCATTAGGACTTGTAGCAAGTTTTTGTAAGAACTTAATAACTTCAGTAATATGACAATCATCAAAATCTAAACCATTATGATCTACAACATTTTGAAAAATTTCAGCACTATTATCACAAACAGTTTCAGCAGTTTCAGGCAATTTTGCACGCTTTGTACTAGGAGTAGAAACATTGCCAACACCAATTATTTTACCATTGATAGTAGGAGGTTTAGCAACATGTGAAGAATCAACATTACTAGTGGTGGTAATAGTCCAAACTTTAGCTACCTTATTCTCTTTAGCAAGTTTTTCTCTTTCCCACCTAGCATGCAATTCAGCCAACATTCTAATATTATCATTAATTCGAACTTGGATAGCATTTGTTTTAGCAAACTTAGCATCTTTAACTTCATCAGGCATAACTTTCAGTTTAAAAGATCAACATCAAGAGCAAGACTATCAACCTTAGAAGCAAGAACATCAATTTTACCAAGCTTTTCCTCAATAGTTTTATTAAAAGCAGTTTGTGTACTAATAAATTCTTTAAGCATGACTTCAAGACCAGAGGGTACACTCTTATTATTGTTGTAAGAATTACCATAAGAATTACTATAACCACTACCATTATTAGAAGGGTATGGCATATAGTTGTTGTTACCATAATTATTCCTATAAGCATTGTTGTTGAAATTATTATTCTTAATGAAATTCACATCAACATGCTCTTCTTGAGCAACCAATGAAGCTAAAGGAACATTATTAGGATCAACATGAGATCTACCATTAACAAGCATAGACATAATAGCATCAATCTTATCACCCAAAGAAGAGGTTTCTTCAACAGAATTTACCTTCTTACCTTGAGGAGTTCTTTCAAGTATGCCATTCGAGTAATTGATCATCATATCATCAAGAAGCTTTGTTGCGGCGCCTAAGGTGATGGACATAAAAGTACCTCCAGAGCTGAATCCAATAGGTTCCTCGAGGAAAAATTTAATCCTGCATAAAAGGTTTGGATGATCATCCAAGTAGTTAGTCCATGGGTAGGGCAATTCTTTACCAAAGATTCCATTCTCTCCCATGCTTGAGCAACAAGTTCATTATCAAATTGCTTAAAATTCATAATGCTACTTCTCAAAGATACAATCTTAGCAGGAGGATAATATTTACCAATAAAAGCATCTTTACATTTAGTCCATGAATCAATACTATTTTTAGGCAAAGAAAGCAACCAATCTTTAGCTCTTCCTCTTAAGGAGAAAGGAAACAATTTCAGTTTTATAATATCACCATCTATATCCTTATACTTTTGCATTTCACAAAGTTCAACAAAATTATTAAGATGGGCAGCATCATCAGTACTAACACCAAAAAATTGCTCTCTCATAACAAGATTCAAGTAAAGCAGGTTTAATTTCATAGAATTCCGCTGTAGTAGCAGGTGGAGCAATAGGAGTACTTATAAAATAATTATTATTTGTGCTAGTGAAATCACACAACTTAGTATTTTCAGGAGTATTCATTTTAATAATAATTAAAAGTAAACTAAGCAAACATAATAAAGTAAAAACAAGCAACTAATTTTTTGTGTTTTTGATATAGAGCAAACAAGACAGAAAATAAAGTAAAGTAAAGCAACTAATTTTTTTGTGTTTTCGATATAAAGCAAACAAGACAGAAAATAAAGTAAAGTAAAGAAAGACAATAAACAAAGTAAAGAGATTGGATGTGAGAGACTCCCCTGCGTGTCTTGATCTCGCAACGGCGCCAGAAAATCTTGATGGCGCGTGATGCACACGTCCGTTGGGAACCCCAAGAGGAAGGTGTGATGCGCACAGCAGTAAGTTTTCCGCTTAGAAAGAAACCAAGGTTAGAACAGTAGGAGATGAAGGCCACGTGAAGGTTGTTGGTGGAGGAGTGTAGTGCGGCGCAACACCAGTGATTCTGGCGCCAACGTGGAACCTGCACAACACAATCAAGATACTTTACCCCAACGTAACAGTGAGGTTGTCAATCTCACCGGCTTGCTGAAAACAAAGGATTAAACATATGTTGTGTACAATAATGTTTGTTTGAGAAGAACAACAAAGAACAGAGATTGCAGTAGATTGTATTTCAGATGTAAAAGAATGGACCGGGGTCCACAGTTCACTAGTGGTGTCTCTCCAATAAGATAAATAGCATGCTGGGTGAACAAATTACAGGTGGGCAATTGACAAATAAAGATTCATATACATATCATGATGATCACTATGAGATTTAATCAGGGCATTACGACAAAGAACATAGACCGCCATCCACATGCATCTATGCCTAAAAAGTCCACTTTCAGGTTAGCATCCGCACCCCTTCTAGTATTAAGCTGCAAACAACAGACAATTGCATTAAGTATGGTGCGTAATGTAATCAACACAAATATCCTTAGACAAAGCATTGCTGTTTTATCCCTAATGGCAACAGCACATCCACAACCTTAGAACTTTTTGTCACTGTCCCAGATTCAATGGAGGCATGAACCCACTATCGAGCATAAATACTCCCTCTTGGAGTTACAAGTATCAACTTGGCCAGAGCCTCTACTAGCAACGGAGAGCATGCAAGAACATAAACAACACATATATGATAGATCAATAATCAACTTGACATAGTATTCCATATTCATCGGATCCCACCAAACACAACATGTAGCATTACAAATAGATGATATTGATCATGTTAGGCAGCTCACAAGATCTAAACATGATAGCACAAGAGGACAAGACAACCATCTAGCTACTGCTATGGACCCATAGTCCAAGGATGAACTACTCACGCATCGGTCCGGAGCGGGCATGGTGATGTAGAGCCCTCCGGTGATGATTCCCTCTCGGCAGGTGCCGTAGGCGATCTCTAGAATCCCCGAGATGGGATTAATTGGCGGCGGCGGTCTCAATTTTCTCGTATCGTGGCTCTCGGTACTAGGTTTTCGCGACGGAGAGTTTAAGTAGGCGGAATGGCGAGTCGGGGGCACGGGGCCCACCCCATAGGGTGGCGCGGGCCCCTCCTGGCCGCGCCGCCCTATGGTGGCGGCTCTCGTGGCCCCACTTCGTATCCTTCGGTCTGGAAACTCCGTGGAAAAATAAGACCGTGGGCTTGTTTGCCAATTCCGAGAATATTTCCTGTGTAGGATTTTCGAAACCAAAAACAGCAGAAACAGAAGGCGCTTCGGCATCTTGTTAATAGGTTAGTGCCGTAAAATGCATCAAAACATCATAAAGTGTGAACAAAACATGTAGGTATTGTCATAAAACTAGCATGGAACATAAGAAATTATAGATACGTTGGAGACGTATCAATAGCAGTCGTCGACAATAAGTACACGGGGTACGGAGTTGATAAGATGATAAGGCTGGCAGAGCGAGCCTTGAGGGTTGATCTGCCCGGGGTGGTGTCCAGGTGAGATGTGTGGTCCTCCATTGTAGGTTGATGACTGCAAGTACACAGATCAATTCTAGCTAGTTTTGAAATGAGAGTATCGAACCACGAGGAGCTACTAGTTATGGTCGTAATGCCGCTTGCTACTACATATTAAAGGCTACTTAAATTGTTCATTAATATCAAGATTAAGGTGTTTTAAAGGATGGTTGTAAATGATTGCAAGAAAATAAACAAAGCAATAAGTAAACAGGGTTGAGAGAAATGGTTGAAACTTAATGAGACAATGTGTTCTCGGGAATTATTGGATCCACCTCTAACATTAGGATTCATGTTAATCAAGATAAAATATGATTTTAATCATATCTTGTGGAGGGAGCTCCATAACAAGATGCGCCCATATAGCCATCGGTCTTCGCATATCTAAATAACCAATGCGGCTAGCCTTCTGCAAACCACATATTGACTATCACAGATAAGGGTTTTACCCCATGGTTATCGATATGAGCTTGGTGAGTCCCCCTTTACCCCCCTCATCTATGTGTTAAAGTGCCGATACGGTAATGTCACTTCTCGCCATTCACTTTACCACACTTCAAAAGGGTAGTTCCATCTCGAGACCATAAAGCAAATATTACATGGTGCGCAACACATAATATCATGAGAGAGAACTAACACACATTAATAACTTAAAACCATAGATCATCTTAGATTCATCTCATATTCATATAAGGTTGTTCTTGAGATGGCTGATGACAGGAAGTTTCTCGTGAAAGTGATTAAGAATCAGCATGATGACATCACGGAGCTTGCTACCCATTTTGCATGCATCACACATGCCTGTAACCTGAAGCGGGAGGATGATGTAGGTGGAACCTCACCTACTCCCGAGGTGGAATAGGTACACTCAAGGAGTTGTGTGATCCCACCTAGCTTGATACCAAGCTTGGGGATATCATCAGAAGCCTTGTGAATTTATTATCAGAATTATGCACATTTAATTTCCCTCACGAGTTTCATCTTTCTTTCAAAATAGGATTTTTTTGCATCAATACCATGTAACTCCTTTGGAGAGTGAAGGATTCTTATCATATGACTATGATCCGTTATTATATTCGAAGTATGGATGAATCATGATTAGTATGTTAGATTTATGGATTAGGATGAGTATTATTGTACTTGCATCATGGTAATGATCTTAGGGTATTCCACACCAATAAGTCTTCATAGGATATGAGAAGAAAGTCATCTAAAGCATGTTATAATCATTGATTTAACCAAGTGAGAATGAAAGAAAAATATTATTGTGAAAAAAGTTCTATGCTACCAAATATTCATGAAAAGAGAATAAAATAAGATGAAAATAATTGCTCATAGTTCTCTTATAAAAGCTAAGCTTCATGATATTATAATACGTGAAGAAAATAATTTTCATGTGTACTATTGATGTTGTGCAAAGCACACAGTTGGGAAACCCCAAGAGGAAGGTATGATGAGCACAGTAGCAAGTTTTTCCCCAGTAAGAAACCAATGTTTAATCGACCAGTAGGAGAAAGAAATCACTTCTGAAGGTGTTGCTAGCTGACTTCGACAGGGTGCACTACCTGTGTCAACAATAACGTGGAACCTGCACACAACATAACCAAAATAATTTGCCCCAACTTACAGTGAGGTTGTCAATCTCACCAGTTTTGCTGAAAACAAAGGATTAAACGTATAGTGTGGAAAGAGATGTTTGTTTGCAGTGAAATAAAGAGAATAGTGCTTGCAGTAAGGAAACGGAACATGTATTTGCAGCAGATGAATTTATCAGTGTAAAAGAAAGGACAGGGGTCCACAGTTCACTAGAGGTGTCTCTCCATAACGATAAATGACATGCTGGGTAAACAAATTACAGCTGGGAATTGACATAATAAAGACCATACATGACAAGATGATTACTATGAGATTCATTTGGGCATTACAACAAGATACATAGATCGTAATCCAAGTGCGTCTATGACTAATAATCCACCTTCCGGTTAGCATCTGCACCCCTTTCAGTATTAAGTTGCAAACAACAGATTATTGCATTAAGTAAAGTGTGTAAAGTAAATAATAGAATCATCCTTGGATAAGGCATTCTTGTTTTCTCCCTAGTAGCAACAAAACATCTACAACCTTAGAAGTTATTGTCGCTCTCCCAGATTACTAGAGGCCTGAACCCACTATCGAGCATAAATACTCCCTCTTGCAGTCACAAGCACATACTTGGCCAGAGCATCTACTAGCAACGGAGAGCATGCAAGATCACAAATAACATATGATAAGTATATAATCAATCTCAACCATAGTATTCAATATTCATCGGATCCCAGCAAACACAACATGTAGCATTACATAAAGATGATCTTGATCATGATAGACACCTCACAAGATCTAAACATGAAGCATAAAGTGGAGAAGACAACCATCTAGCTACTACTATGGACCCGTAGTCCAGAGATGAACTACTCACACATCACTTCCGAGGCGGGCATGGCAATGTAGGGGCCTCCGGTGATGATCCCCCTCTCCGGCAGGGTGCCGGGAAGAGCTTCATAACCCTCCCGAGCTAGGGTCGACGATGGCGGCGGCGACAGAACTTTTCGTGGATGGAGGCTCGGGTATTTAGGTATTTCCCAATCAGATGAATATATAGGCGGAAGGACGAGTTCGATGGGCGCCCGAGGGGTCCACACCACACCATAGCTAGAAATAACCTATTGACAAGATGATTTGTAGCCTTGTACTATGATTTTATGTTAGTTTTCTCTCGTGATGTTACATGAAGTCGAACATGTAATATTTTCCTTAGGTCATGAGATGAAATTACCTTCGGAAGTATGATAGTGTATACGGCGGGAACTGACATACCGTGTGCGGTGCATTATTGTATGGAAGGAGGGGATAAGAAAGGACTCACTATGCTTTCAAAAATATCCATGGGGAAATCCCTTAGTTGCGATGGATCAATAGGTGGCTTCCCAAGTTCATTGTGGTGGTTATTCAAGGATGCGTTATAAAATGTGCATCCCATCATCGAGCCTTTCCCACATACAACGAGAACAAAGATATAGATTATCTAGTTCGTGTTCTTAATCAATGCTAGTGGTGGAACCAATAACCCCTGAAAACATTTTAGCCTTATTGAAGTTCAAACTTAATTCTTCGTAATCGTGCTCTTCTGTTTCAGTTATTTGTTTCGTAAACAAAGCCACAAAACTCTTTCAAGACAACACCTCATTTGGGATTCAATACAACTTTTAAGTAATCCTAGATAAATAGCAACAAGGGGTGTTAAGACCTTTACTAGTAGCTCCTCGTGGTTCGATACTCTTATTTCGAAACTAGCTACAATTGATATGTGTACTTGCAGCCATCAAAAGTCCAGGAAGGAATAGGAGAAGTCCCATGAAGAAACCGACATGGAGTCGAAGCCTAGTACATATGCAAATAGGAAAGTTAGGCCCATATCGGGTAACCGACTTATACAATGTAAATACTCCTCGAGATGAACTCTGAGACCTAGCCTAGTATATAAAGGCTTAGGAGGAGCCACCGAGGGGGACAGATTCAACTACACGTGATACCATGTAACCCTAGATCTTGCATAAAACAATCTTAGTGATTCACCCTTGATCATACTTTTCGTCGGCTACCTAGTTTGGGTGACCGATTTGTTGATTCGCCAATATTCTCCTTCCTAGAAACCCAAATCCATCATTATGGGCATTGACAAGGTTAACCCTTCGTCACTTGTTGTCCTTGAGTATTGCTAGATCCTCTTTGATATAGTTCGTGTCACTCGGGGGTTGCCAATTCACTAGCAAACAAGTTCTTGTCTATGAGTTCTCAAGATCATGTTACATGGGCCCTTAAATTAGATACCAACATTAGGTGCACATAGACATTCATTCTCATATATAATGGAATAAAATAGGCATAACACATCTCACTAATCCCCTACATCTCCCACGCATATGGGGATATACTCACACATGAGAGGAGAAAAGCATAATGATATCATAGCAATGTAAATTGATTTCATCTCGATATTACCGTAGCAAGCCACAATAGTTGAAGATCAAATCAAATACAAACCAAGCTATGAATAGATGTTCAAATCCATAATATTACAAGTGTGAATCTCTCTCTCTCTCTCTCTCTCTCTCTCTCAGTACACGTGGGATGTGATGGATGAGTGGATGATCTAGAGGTGTCAGATCTTGGCAAGAGTCGATGGGGGTCTTCTCCTTCTCCAGATCTGATTTTCTCTCTTCTGGTGTGTTTGTGGTGGTTGCGTCTCTCTTCTCCCCTAGGTCTCTTCACGAAAATTACTTGTATTTGTATGGAGAAGGCGACGACGTATTGTACGGGCGCGTGGTACGGGCGGCCCCGCCCATACTGGTGCCCGCTAAATCCTCTATAGCATTCAGATCAATTTGGCTTCAATAGGAGATCTTCATATTTTGTTCCAAATAGCTCATAAATGTACTGGGACCTTCCAAAAATGATGGTTTCTTGAAATACACAACTTAAAACAAGGTTTCACTTGGATTGCGATATTAACATTAGTTGAAACATAAAATCCAATGAAAACCCAATGATACCAAGTAATAACTAGTGTAGAATCCTCAGTAAGAAGTGTTAATATTTGGAGCTATCATCTAGGAAGGAAGAGTGGGAGGGAGAAAGAGAGGCGTTGAGGGAAGAAATTGAGGATCTTAAGAAGGACAAGAGAAAGTTAGAGTATGCGCTGCTTGATCTCCTATAACAGGGCTTTTTAAACAAGGATAATCTTGAGAGGATTAGGGAAATTTGTGATGAGTGATGAAAGTTACAGTGGCATGTAATGTTGGATAATTAGGATTTGTATGAACTCTGAACCATGTTTCCTTGTGATCTGTTTTATGATGCCATGATCTGCCGTGATATGTTTTTGGGCCAATGTTATGATGTGTCAACAATATGACACCACAATTGATGCTATCCAACCTTGTACAAACCACGAAGACAACTCCATGTGCCTTGTACTTGGCTGAATAACATCAATCATGGTGTTCAATGATTTGAGGCCTTATATGTTCGCTTGCATCATGCTTTGACTGTTGTTTCTACTATGGCCAATGATTGTTCTGTGGCATAATGCAAGGCAAGGGCTGCCCATAAACTAGTCCTATGTGCAATAAGATTGCTTGTACACTAGACTTGGTTTGTGGACAGTCCCTTTGCGTTGAGTGTTCATTTATATGAGTCCTTATTTTTCATGTTCTTGCCAATGATTGAAATGTTACCACACACTTACAATTTACAATATGTGATCCTTGCTCACAGTTTATCATCACACGCTTATATGTGTGCACATTCAAATTGTTGCTTACTTTTTTCAGTGCTCGAAGATGATGATGGGTGAACCGGCTATCGTCTTTGCAGAGGGCTGTTCGAAGGAAGCTGGAGAGGGAAGCTCATCCAAGAGGCCTAGGGGGAGGCCTGTGAAGGTTGGGCATTTCCATGACGACGTCAGACCAACCCACTTTGCCAAAGTGGTGTTGTCTCCGGGGTTGGAAATGCTCCCAATTCCCACAGACTTCCACCCGTACCTTGGCACCGCTCCTAGGACAATCATTCTGAAGACGAACATCGGCTGCTCCTGGATGGTGAAGCTGAGGGACGACAAAGGCACTGTTTGCCTGGATCAGGGCTGGCCTGGATTTGGCCATCAGTTCAAGATCGGCTACTTCTTGACCTTTAAGGTTCTCAGGGGCGACGTTTTCAGGGTCACCATCTTCGACTACACCATGTCTGAGATGGTCCGAGGTGCCCGCATCATCATCCAACCCTTGCCCTGATCGATGAGTGAAGTATGTGCCTGTTTTATGTATCATACTATGTTTAACCCTATGATGAACTATGTCTGCTATGTGTTGAACAATGTGTGCCATGTGGTAGTGAACAATGTGTGCTATGTTGTGCTGAAGAATGTCTGCTATGTGGTACCGAAGAATGTGTGCTACATTGATGCTGAAGAGGGGTGGCATCTCACCGTTTGGGAAAGAGGTTATCACATTCATCGTTCTGCATATAACAAAACACGACGGTACATTTCTACAAGCGCAAAACAACCTACCAATCAGTGTCTCTCGTTTCTGCACTCGAGCCCAAGTAAAATTGCTAGCATCTAAACATAGTGACAAAGCTAGCCGGTGCCATTGTGCATCTATGAACCCTGCCAAGTAGATGCACGATATCAGCGGTCATGATAGTATTGCAGCCTACTTAAGATCTTCTTTTTAATATAAGAGCTAATGACAACTCTGTTAAGAATTTTTTTTTACTGACAGCCTGGACCCAGTCCAGCAGATATGGCCGCGGTCCGTCACTTGCAAACCGGCCCTACAAAAGCAAACCACAAAGGATAACACCAATCATGCTCTGACATGCTAGCCCCACATATCAGCCAGACAATGCTCCCAGTCCAAAACCCCTAACCACTGGGGAGTCCTCCCCAAGTCCCCCCAACCCTGCGCAGCGTTTCCCCATCTCCTCGTCCTCGGCCGCCGCAGGCCGCAGCACGCATCACACCACACCACCCCGCCCCGCCCGCTTCCCGACCTCCCTCCCCGCTCCGCCGCCGCCACGCGACCGCGCCGCCCCGCGCGGAATGGGGGCCCCGGAGACGCCGCCGGAGGAGGTGCTGCGCGCCGCCGCGGCCGAGGTCTCCACGCCCTCCGCCAAGCGCCGCCTCCGCCTCTTCCGCCACACCCTACCCCCTCTGCTCGCGAAGGCAACAGGTACCACCGCGCGCCGCCTCCCTCCCCGCTCTTCTCCCTAGAGATCGCGCGCCTCCTCCGCAGATTAGTCTCCCGTGCACCTCCGCTCGCCCCCGTACGTGCTCCCTGCTTTTGCCAGCCGCGATCGGAAATATTCTGTACTTTCGACGGGCGGATTCACCTAGTTTCGCGAGAACGGGATCTCCCCGTTCTCCTGCGACGTGCTGCGTGCTCGTGCGTTTGCTCAATTCCGTTCAACTTGCAGCAGATCGTACAGTAGCTAGGTAGCTTCGCTCCTGTGTGCAGATGCGCCCGTTAGGCGGACTTTAGATTGAGATTACGGTGTCATCCGCTGCTGGTGTTATCGTTTGCGAGCTGTACCGTGGTGTGGTTTTAGTTTCTGATGTGTTAGCTTCTGGAGTTCTGTTCGCTTGATATTGCATGGTTCTTCTCTCATCGTACGAGTTTTTAACCGAGGGGATGGAGCTTGCAGGGAACACGTGAAGCTAGCTTTGCTTGATTTCAAACGGTTGCCCTAAGGCACCGATCTGCAGTTAAGCTTGCAGATTTTTGTTGTTTTCTAGTATCCCGTTTTGGATTCAGTTGCTGCTGTAAGAGTGGCAGCAGGACTGAACGAAATGGAAGTTGATTAACATTAATTGTATCCTTTTCTGAGCCTGCTTGGAGTGTGTCCACCGGTGTTTAGCTCACACTTGAACTAAATACCTGGAAGCACTCAAAATTTACACTCAATCCAAACAATTTTGCAGTGTTTGGATTCTCCCTTGATATACCTGACTGTCTTGTGGTTGAAGTCGTATTCAGCTCATACATGCATTCCTTGTTAAAAAAGGAATACGTGCAGAGAATGTACCCTGTTGAGTATATTGTGTGAGATTGTTACTACAAGAGATTATTTGTGATAATATGCAACGCCTATTTGACTCAATCTCAATCATTCATTTGAGTATATACCTTCCTCATTGCTAGAATATTTGTTGTACTACTAATGTTCATGAACAGGTCTTTCTCACTTTTTAACATTTTTTTGTTTAGCTCTGTTGGGCCATTCGTATTTGCATTTGAACTGATATACCCCTGCGGATATTATCTAATCTGTTTTGTTACTTCTATACAGAAAGCAACGTAAAACCATTTCTCTTACGTTATTCTGTTTCTTATGCAGATTCAGCATCAGATACCACATTGTTGGTTGATCTCATTTTCCAAACATTGCCTTTATATGATGACCGTGCCTCAAGGAAAGCGGTGGATGATATGGTTATTCGGGCTCTCACTGAGTCCACCTTTATGAAGCCGTTTGCTGCTGCACTAGTTCAGTCTATGGAAAAGAATCTGAAGGTTACAAGCCCTCTTGCTTGTTTCAAGCTTCTCAGATGGTCAAGCTATCTTCTGAAATGGACCCAGTTTGCCACGCTTTCTAAAGGTGGTTTCTCTAGGCTGGCCAATGCACAAGCAGTCTTATCTCAGGTTCTGATGGATGGCTCCTTTCGTCAGCGTAGGACCTGCAAACAACTATTTATCCGTCTTTTCTCTGAGGTAATTTTCACAATTACTACAGCATACAGGATTATTGGAATTAGCTCCGCCTCTTCTCTTACTTGGTTTCATTTTCCAGTCTGTTGAAATATATAAGATGTACATAGAGGAGGTCAGAGATTCAAGGATTTCGACAAGGGATTCTCCTGCATTCATAAATCTAATACTGGGTTTCACCATTGCTTCATCTTCGTTGTTATCTGAGTACAAGGTAGATCCATCCTTGTTTGATTTGATTTGCAGCCATTATTTATGAGTAGTCTATTGTTTTCCAACCACTCCAAAATTATGGTATTTTATAACATATTTTGTTTCTTTTTTCTTCTGCATTCCCTTTCACTTTTTCTTCCATGTTTGACAATCAGTGATATCTTTTCAGCCAGTATTCCTTGATTTATATGTCAAAACCATCTTGAGTTCAAAAGATCGGCCACCAGAAGCAGCCAGTGAAGCTTTTAAGCCTCTTTTCTTGGATATTGGGCATGAGGATTTCAAAAATGTTGTGCTCCCATCATGCATAAAGATGCTGAAAAGAAATCCTGAGATTGTGCTACAATCTATTAGACATCTTCTAATGACGGTTCGTTTGGACCTAAGCAATTATTCCATGGAGTTCATGCCAGTTGTTCTGCATCAGGCTCGTCATTCAGATGAAGAAAGGAGGATTAATGCTTTGAGTATCGTAGCAACTTTAAGTGATAAGTCCAGTGATCCGGACACTCTACCTTCCATGTTCAATGCTATTAAAGCAATTTTAGGAGGTTAGCTGTAATATCTTTATGTTCCATACCACCAATTGGCTTATCGTATTACCTTTACCTCAGTTAATGTGCTACAACTTGCATCCTCAACTCGCACTTAACACACTGAAATTTGGTACCATAGTATAATTATATAGCTCTTAATATGCTTTATCTGGGCAGGCTCGGAAGGGAAACTATCACTACCGTATCAGAGAGTTGGAATGTTGAATGCTTTAGAGCAACTGTCAAGATTTTCTCCAAAGCAAATAAGCAGGCTTGCTCCCTCAGTATCTAGTTTCCTTCTAACGTGTTACAAGGGCGATGGTAAAGTTAATTGTTGCATTCTGTGCTTCATACCCTCATCTGATGGCGCAAATTCATATGTTATTGCTATCTTGTGACAGGTATTGAAGAAGTGAAATTGGCAGCTCTCTCAGCTTTGGGGTCATGGGCTTCGGTATCATCTGAAGCTGTCCAACCAGATGTTGTTTCATTTATTACTGCAGGATTGAAAGAGAAAGACACTTTGAGAAAGGGGCATCTAAAATTAATACGAGTCATATGCAAAAAGTCTGATTCCCTGACTAAGGTACTATATTTACTTTGAGCTGCCTGTAAAAAAATCGTTCTGTTGAGTTCTCATTTTTGTGGCAAAGGAGAGTGATCAAAACTTGAGATGCAGCTGGGATGCTGATGCTAATATTGCTCCATATTGATTATTGATAAATTTGATGTTGTGCAGGTTACTTCCCTGCTGGATCATTTGATTCAGTTGACAAAAACTGGCTTCACCAAGGCAACACAGCGGTTGGATGGAATCTATGCACTGTATGCAATATCAAGACTTGCTGCTATTGATGCCAAAGCAGGTATGTCTATAATAATGACCTAATATTTATATTTTTAAGTATGTTATGTCATAAATTTTGTTTAATGTACATGCAGATGGTTCAATTGTGAAGGAAAAGGTCTGGCCATTGATTGCTCAAAGTGAACCCTCAGTGATCTCTGCTCAATTGGTAATTACGGCGTCCTTTTCAATTTCCACAAAGAATAATTTATTATTTTCAATGAGACCCCATATTTATCTCCTTCGTACGACTGGTACATGACATGAACCTTGAAGTAGTTCAATGCGATTCAAACGGATATGAATGGCTTGGAGTTATCATCAGCACATTGTTATGAATGCTCTAAGTTTTTCAGATCTTTGGATGCTACTTTGAAACTGAAGCTATTGCATATTGCTTTTAACACTGCATCTTTCCCTGCAGCTTTCCAAACTAACAGACGAAGATTGCTTGACATGCGTGGATCTTCTTCAATCACTGCTTGTGGATCATCTTTTCCGGTTTTGCTCCCTTGTTCTTAAACTGCATTATGTGTGTTAGACCGGCAAATTTTGCTTCTCTCGACTTATCATTGTTTGAACTGCAGGGTCCAGGAATATTTTTCTGTCCAGTCATTGCTACAGGTATGCATAATGGGCAAGGATGCTCCAAACTGTTATGTTTGACTCGCTTATCTTAAGTTTTTTCAAGCTCTTTATATTTTGTAACTAGCCCTGTGAATATCAGTTATGTGGCTGTCGTCTGTACTAATCTTCTTTTCCCTTTTTGCTGCAGGTGCTAATATATCTAGTTTGCCATCCAAGCTGGGCAGTTAGGAAGATAGCTTATGATGCTACCAAGAAAATACTTTCAAACTCTGGTACCTTGGCTGAAGATCTTCTGTTCTTGTTCACTGACTGGTTGTCATTAGTTGGAGAGAGAATATCAATATTGAAACAAAGGTATGCAACTTTTTGCCTATTTATTCATAGCTCTTCGCTCTCTTGCAGTGAGTGCACTATGCAAGATATCTTCTTAGGCTGTGTTGAACAGTTGATATTAATTCTTCATACCGCCCTTCTAAATTTTCGCATAACCTGACACAGTTTTTTAATCAGTGATATGGATAGCTCTGGAGATTCACAACTACCATTCATTCCATCTACTGAGGTCCTTGTGAAGTGCTTGTTCTTGATTGCACCTTATGCAGTTGACAGTAGTCGGAGATCATATTCTCGACTTATATTGTGTTCCCACCATCCTTGTATTTCAAGCTCCAGTTCTCCTGCTGGCGTATGGAAGGTTGGATCTTGCTACCTATCTTTTGTCCATATTTTGATCCATCTAATTTGTTTGTTTGTCCAATTTCAGAGGTTGCAGAGAAGGTTGAAAGAGCAAAAGATCTTCTTAACTGACTTAATTTTCCCCAACATTTCGGCTATATGCAAGGTAATTACCAAATTTGGAATTTATGGCAGGGACCTTCATGTTTTGGCAAAATGAATTTTATGTTCATGTGAGCTAGCATTCTAGTATTGGAGCGGCATATACTAGCCTTCTCAAATTCTAATGAAATGTTCATAAATGCAACAGGCTAATAAAAACAGTTGAATTCCATTATAATTTTGGTGCATGTTTGTTATGACATGATACTTGCAAGGATGTTTGGGGTTTTAAGCATTAGTTAGTAACCTAGATACATTAGTTGCATACTTGCATTTCTTGATTTGTGAGTAACATAATTGGTTAAGTTGCTGTGGTATACTCTAGTTAGTTATCATAATGGTTTCGGCGATTCCAGTACCAAGTTTTTGATGGTACCGGTCTATCTTCTGTAGTTGTATGGATTCCATGATAGAACATGAATTTTAGTTTGTCAAAAATTTAATTGAGAAACAGATTAAAATAAACAGTATCGAAAACGGGAGTGCCCTTGGTTGGTTCATTTGGAAATTGACCACTTTCAGGTGGTCCCTAGCGGCCTATCCAATACCTAGCTTCATTGCAAGGCACTTAGGTTTACCATATTTACTTATGTGAAGCCCAGTTATAGTATTTTATATTCTACATTTTCCTTTTTTTGTTGGGTCAATGACCAGTATACTTTCTTTCCAGGAATTGCTTTCACAGGATGGTCTATTTAGTTCCAATAAGCAAGAGCAGCGTGCAGCATTATGCTCATTATCGACACTGATGACAATAGCACCCAGTGATACATTTACAGAGTTTGAGAAGGTGTGTTTTCTCCTTTCATTTCCAGTGAAACTTGTAATATCTGTTCTAACGTTATCTTCACACTCTTATTTTCCAGCACTTCATAGAGCTTCCATACCGTGCTTTGCACGATGGCTTCTCTGAGAATGATATCAAGGTGAACTTTGTTAACTTCATGACAAGTATTTTTGATTAAGAAAATATCAGCACCTTGTGATGATTAGCAATGTATTCAGTTCATAATAGAAACATATTTCTAAGGTCATGCCTACTTATTTTGGACTGATGTTTTGGTGATGTTTTGAGCATTCGTGAACTGTCATCTTTGTTCTGTTCTCAACTTCTCATAAATGACCTGTCTTCTGCATTGATTCCTCAAGCCATAGTCAGCTTTGATTATGTATTACCATACCCAAAGTGGATGTACTAATGTTTTCACACTACACTAGATATGCACTTGATCATTTTGAGACATATTTAACCTTTCTCTCTGATGGCTTAAACACTGCTTCCTATATAATTACACATCTGATAACATACGACTCTGCACTTTTGTATATTTCATCCTCCAAAGGTTATTTTTTAGCCTGTTTTATGTATCTCTTTAGGGTAGATAATCCTACTTTTTAGGATGTTCTTACAAAGTTATTCTTACTCCGCTGTAGATATTCTTTACTTCAGAGGGGCAGTTGTCAAGTGAGCAAGGAATTTATGTTGCTGAGGCTGTTGCTTCTAGAAATACGAAACTTGCAAAGGGACGTTTTCGTGCATATGATGTTCAAGATGAGGTAATTCTTGTTCTTTACATCTGGCAGAGTAGAAATGTCCTGTTGGTCAAAGCTGATGACTTTTAAGAGTTTGTATATCAGTAGTCTGCTGCGTTTCTCTTTTAGTGTTCGTGGCATGATTTTTCGTATCACTTTATTTGGACTATGTAACCGTGTGAGCCTGTGGAAAAATCATGTATTGCAGATAAAATATAACTAAACTACATAAAGCTGGCACCTTACTTCATTAAAAATGTCACGTAACTGCAACTATCTGGCTCAGTATAGGTTTGCTTATTGTCGGAAATACACCGCTGTCCATGGCTCACTATAGAACTGCCACTGCTTCTTTCTACCAGATTCGTACTAAGTCATGTATTTTGTTTTTCTGAAAGTACTAACTGGATGGGTGGACCTGACAACGAGACCTGCCGTGTTGACAGCACATGGCATTTAATATCTTTCCATCTCAGCCATTAGTCAATTCATGCGTAGAGCATTAAACTATTTTGCAACATTAAATAGTTATAAAAGTTGAGCGCTGGTAGTAATCTTTGTTCTTGCATATATAATCTTTATTTCAAAGATCATATACTTTTAAATTAGAGTGTTTTTTGGTAAATATGTGAATACCTATGCAGAATTTGAATATCCAAACTCCAAGTACTAAAACTTAGGTTTTCAATTTGTGGATTATATGGAACGATCAATATAGTACTCCTGCAAACATTTGAATTTTTTACAGTTTGAAATTCTGGGTTGTGAAAATCTCTGCAATTCGGTAGAGCTGAATTTCCGATAACCCCCAACAAAGCCGAATTTGATTAATGACCATAATCTCTATAGTTTTACTGTTTTGCTCAAATGAACATGTAGTCCACTAGTCCTACATAGTGTTACTTGCTTGCAGCAGTGTTAATTCTTGTTGGTGATTGGAGAAATTTTGAACTGCATGAGTGAGGAAAATGCATCAACATTAGATCTGCGAGAGAAAATATGCATTAATGCCTCCTGGAGCACACGCTCCCTCATTGTTGCATTGGCCTATGAAGTCAACTGTACTGGGACTCTACATCTGATAATTCCTCAAGTATTTTCACTTCATATGAAAATTTGATTTATTATGCACAGATCTTCAGCAAAAGATGGGTGGTTTAGACTTAATGCGTGGTTGCCACGATGTGTACAAAATCCCTCCCTCTTCTTGTTGTACTAGTCTTGATTTTGGCTTTGCAATGTTTATAGGACCCTGCAAAGAGTGATAGGAGAGAATCGTCTAGCATTGGCAAGAGAGAAACTGGGAAATCTACAAAAAAAACTGGTATTCCAAGCTCTTAGTTCTTACAGAAGTTTTAAGTTTAGTGCTCTATTTGAGAACTCATGTTTACAATCTTCCAGCTCCTGTGGACAAAGCGAAGACTGCAAAAGAGGAGGCCAGAGAGTTGCTTTTGAAGGAAGAATCATCTGTACGTGAGAAGGTTGGACATGTGCAGAAGAATCTTGCGTTAATGTTGGACGCTCTTGGTGAATTGGCTATTGCTAATCCTATATTCACTCACGGTCAACTACCTCATCTGGTTAGCAACCCTACACTTGCATTGTCTAGTTTTTTGTTTGTGTTAACCGTGCAGCGCAGTCGGCTTTTTTTTAATGTGCTTCACCACAATATCAAGCATGGCTGCCAAAAAATGTTTTGTGGTGCATTTATCTCAAAGCCCAGAAAGCTGCCATAAAATGTTGATTACATTAGTATATAATTAATCAATTTAGGTGAACTGGGCAGAAGTTCTCCTCTTTATTTATTTCTAACAATATAGTTTATATTTAAACAATTTGTAATTGTAGGAGTTAGGTCTAATATGTTGAAAGCTTTTAGCCATGATGAACGGCTGCCCTAGTACGTGTCGTGTTGTATTTTTAATGCATATCTTGGACTGCCAAATAGTGGTGAATAAGAAAAAACTGGCTAATGAACTGACTGTTAGATACGCAACTAAAAGAGCTGAAAAGCATCTATGTGGCCACACAATGTATATTAGAAGCATACAGTTGCAAGTACTCTTTGTGTTTAACTTTATTTTTTCTAAGATATGATCTATTTGTAAATATATTTGCTTATATGTGTTGTGGCTTAATGCTTGATGTCGTTCCATGTAGGTAAAATATATTGAACCATTGCTAAGTTCTCCAATAGTAAGTGATGCTGCATTTTGTGCAATGTTGAGGCTGGCTCGCTGCACAGCCCCTCCTCTTTGCAATTGGGCAACTGATATTGCTGCTGCAATCCGTGTAATGTCTGTTGAAGATTTTGAAATGGTTTTGGACCTTATGCCTGTGATTATGGAAGAAGATAGCAAAAAGAGGCCATCACCTGGCCTCTTTGAACAAATAGTAACTGGGCTGACAGCTGCATGCAAAGCGGGACCTCTTCCAGCAGATTCATTTACTTTCATCTTTCCGGTATTTCTTCAATTTCATCAATGGTCCTATCATAATTTCCCTTGTGTTCCTCTTGGCTTTTCTTTTTATCTTTTTCTTTTCTTTTCATTAATCTGCTTGTTTGCACTCAGATAATGGAGACGATCCTTCTTTCTTCGAAAAAGACATGTCTACATGATGATGTGCTTCAGATACTATCTATGCATCTGGATCCGATATTACCTCTACCTCGACCTAGAATGTTATCAGTTAAATATTCTTCTTTCATGGCATAGCATGATCATTTGCATAATTTTATTCCCTTCAGTCTCTAACTTCTTTTTTTGGGTGGCGCTAGGTTCTTTATCATGTGCTGAGTACCGTTCCTGCTTATCATCCTTCAGTTGGACCTATGCTGAATGAGCTATGCCTAGGTCTAAAACGCAACGATTTAGCACAGGTTATTTATTCATTCCACAGCTTAGTACTTCTTTTCATCTGTTATGATGTCCTTACACCATTCTCTATTTAGGCTCTTGTTGGGGTATATGCAAAAGAAGTGCATGTTAGGCTTGCCTGCTTAACTGCTATAAAGTGTGTTCCTAGCCACTCTGTACAACGGGATTTGCAGGTTTCAACAAGCCTATGGATCGCTGTTCATGATCCAGAGAAGGTCAGTAACAACCTTCCTATTCAGTTTGACGTGGAACTTGGGCATTGGCCCTTTCTATATCCTTGTTTTTTTATTGAACTTCGAATGTTTCGTGAAACTTCTTTTTTCTGGTACTCTCCATGACACATTTGTTATCTAGGCGGTTGCTGAATTAGCAGAGGAGTTATGGGATCGCTTTGGTTTTGATGTTTGTACTGATTATTCTGGCATATTTGATGCACTTTCCCATAAAAATTACAATGTTAGAGCTGCCGCAGCTGAGGCTCTGACTGCTGCGTTGGATGAAAATCCAGACAAAATGCAAGTAAGTCTCCTGTATTGCAAATTCTGTTACATTATCATGTTATTTTGAGAGGAACCAGAGTATTTCATGGTCATCTGTCTAAATAATTGTTGTTATATGGTCATGGTAGGATACACTTTCTGCTCTGTTTTCATTATACATACGAGATCTTGGTCCTGGAGTTGAATTTGGAGATACAAACTGGCTTGGAAGACAGGGTATTGCATTAGCACTCCACTCGGTTGCAGATGTCTTGGGTTCTAAAGATCTTCCTATTATCATGACATTTCTCATCTCACGTGCATTGGTAAGTGTTTCCGTACCGTACTAGTATATGTGCATTTTATGATTTGCATGCCTATAAGTACCTTGAAAATTTAGTACCTACTTATACTGAACTTACAGGCTGATCCTAATCTGGATGTTCGTGGTAGAATGATTAATGCTGGCATCCTTATTATTGATAAGCATGGAAAGGAAAATGTTCCTTTGCTGTTTCCTATTTTTGAGAGCTACTTGAATAAAAGGGTAAGTTCCTGTGATAATTTGAGCATTGGGATTTAGTAGATGATATAGATAATGTATTGTAATCTGCAATATCTGTATTACTCTACGTTTTCGGATATGTTACAGGCATCAGATGAGGAAACATATGATCTTGTCAGGGAAGGTGTTGTTATATTCACTGGTGCTCTAGCAAAACATCTATCGAAGGTGCAAATACTATCAGACTTATAGGCTGTTCGTTTAATTTATCAGATACCTATATATGGTACTAATTTAGACCTTCTTGCAGGATGATCCTAAAGTTCACAGTGTTGTTGAGAAGTTGCTAGATGTACTTAACACCCCGTCAGAGGCAGTTCAGAGGGCTGTGTCAGACTGTTTGTCTCCACTTATGGTCTCAAAGCAGGTGAGTTGTGTTATTCACTTCAGTTCTATTTCTTGCATTGATGACCTCATGATCCTTTCAGTATTCACTTCTGGTTTCTTGTTTGTCTGCTTTATGTTATAATGTCAGTGTGCACTTATTTACATATATATATATACATATTAGGAAGAAGCCCAAGCTCTTGTATCTCGACTACTGGATCGGATGATGAAATGCGAAAAGTATGGTGAACGGCGTGGTGCAGCCTTTGGCCTTGCTGGAGTGGTAAAAGGATTTAGAATTACTTCATTGAAGAAGTATGGTATTGCTGCAACATTACAACAAGCTTTGGGAGATAGGTATGTGACTTTACCTCTTCATCCAATGCTACATGAGGGACTTCATGTATAAAATTAGTTGATGCACATGTGCTGCATACAATTTAATGATAATATAGAGATCTACATATTACCCCATAAACTACGTCAGTTTAATTTTCACCCCTCAGATCCAAAACTGATTAAATTTGCACCCTCATTTTCCCAGTGTTTATGTGCACCCTGTTTCCACCCTGGTTTTGGTTTTATCCCACATGGACGCTGTCTCAGTTTATGACTTAGAGCCAGCTGCCCTCGTGTGCCACGTGTGCGACAAGTCACCACCACATAACCCCTATCTCCCTCTCTCCTCTATCCTGTCTGGCCATGCCTTGAGCTTAAGCTCGTGGGTGAAACAATGCTGAAGTGGAGTGTTTACGGCAAAAATAGTCCGGGAGATAGCACTGAACCCGCCAGTGTCAGCAGGGATGTGGTGCTTCTGTAGTTGGCTGATGGTCTGGTTGGGAATCATCAGCGAAAGGCACTAACAAGGATAGAGCCATGGACTGGAACATGCACCCTGTGGTGGGCAGGAGCTTAGCGGGGCTCTCGAGTCACAATTCCAGCGAGTCTATCCCTGGGAGAGCAGCTGCTGAACAGCTGCACCGTTTGTTCCTTCATGCCCCATGTTGCACTCTTCACCCAGGCTCCTGTAGGTGGTCTACAAGTTCGTAAAGATGCAGCTTGTCAACAAGTAGGGTTGGAATTGGAATGTTGTGGTAGCAAATAGGGCACAGTTGGGGCGGTGGCTTGCTGCTGCTAGTGGCCAGCTGTGACCTCAGTGGTCATGATGCTTAGATGCAAAAAGAGAGAAACACTGTACTGAGAGCATGCAGGGTTGGCTTTGATTTTTGAAGGAAAAGGGCTCTACTGCCATGGAGAAGGGAAAAGGGAAAATGAGAAAAAAAAGGGAAAGTTATACTGGTACGTGGGCCTCTGCTGAGATTTCTGCCACATAGGCCATCCTGTGGCAGCCTGGCAGAGGTTTAAGTAGACGGAGTTAACAAGTATAGATGCAGCATTTAGATGGTTTTAAGTCCATCGGGGAAGGTAGTGACATGTGTGCAGTTGAAAAGTGAATGCAGTTATAACGTTTAATCATTAGTTTTTAGTAGATGTCTTCAGCCCTAGCTTGAGACCTTCATTTCATCCTTAAATTTGCATTGTAGGCAACTGCGCCTCACTTATGTATTGCAAGGATAGGATTAGTTTTTTGCTTCATTGTTTCTTGTCATGTTATTTCCATCCGATGCCCTCCCTTTCTTTCAAAAGATAGTATTAGAAACATCAGATGTCTTGTGAATGATTAGTGTTTCACCACATCGATTCTGCTGTTCCCAGAGCGTCTGCAAAATCCCGTGAAGGAGCATTACTTGGATTTGAGTGCCTGTGTGAAAAGCTTGGCAGATTATTTGAGCCGTAAGTGTAGCAATGCTTACTTCATAATTGTTTTCTGGTTGAAAATGGTTCATTATGATTCTTGTCTTGCAGCTATATCATCCAGATGCTACCCTTGCTTCTCGTGTCTTTCTCTGATCAAGTTCTGGCAGTGCGTGAGGCTGCTGAATGTGCTGCTCGCGCAATGATGTCTCAGCTCACTGGTCACGGTGTTAAGCTTGTCCTGCCTTCACTTCTTAAGGTGCAGATGTCTCTTCTTCACGCCATGAAACTGTTCTATTTTTGCTTGATATCAACAGTTGCCGACATCTACTTGCTCTTGTTACACACTTCAAGTACTCCCTCCGATCCAAATTAATTGACTCCCACTTTGTCTAGATACGGATGTATCTAGTCAACAAACGCCTCTAGATACATCCATATTTAGACAAAGTGGAGTCAATTAATTTGGATCAGAGGGGGGAGTATATAATCTTCAATGCATCTTCCAAATCTTATGTTATTTTTATCTATTAATGCATTGCACTGTTTTAAGATTTGAGCTTACTTATATAGATGACCTGTCATCAGAAACTACTAGTTGCATTGCATGCAAGATGCAACTGCAAATTGTCTACTTGTGTCCTTTCAGTAAATCAACTAGAGAGAGCCATCCTGATGGCCATCTGTCATCCACTTTTTGTTTTGTTTTCTCCACTCTGATAATGCTCCTTGCTTGTTTCATGTCTAGTTTTTACACTTACTGTTGTATTCCTTTTGTACTATGTTTCTTAATAGTTCAGATAGATACCATAAGAAAAATTCAGATATGAGGCCACATATGTTTCCATGAATGTGAACTGCACTATATATTTTTATCTAGCGTGGCAAAGGCCAATATATATAATTTGTACAAAGACAACTATTCCTTGGCATTAGAGTAATATTGTACAATCGGGATGACTAATACTGAGTAATAAAGTTGTAATGGTTGGCCGTACTATTATATGTATTTTCTTAAATTGCACATATCTGGATGAGTATCATGTATTTTCTTCCAGGGCCTAGAGGATAAAGCATGGCGAACTAAGCAAAGCAGTGTTCAACTTCTTGGTGCTATGGCATATTGTGCTCCTCAGCAGCTATCTCAGTGTCTTCCGAAGATCGTTCCGAAGCTAACAGAGGTATATGATGGAATTTTTATTTGCATATAATCTGCATGAATTTTTCTCAAGTTATGTATCATTTATTTTCCAGGTACTAACTGATACACATCCTAAAGTCCAATCAGCCGGACAGACAGCCCTCCAACAGGTAACACTTGCTTATTTCTCATAGACGTTGGGATGTTCTTATACCTTATCTCTGATGGATACTGTCTATTTTTTCCAGGTTGGAAGCGTCATAAAGAATCCTGAAATCTCGGCACTTGTTCCAATTCTTCTGTCAGCTCTGACAGATCCAAATGGCCACACCAAACATTCTCTTGACATCCTTCTTCAGGTGAACTGGGTTATTAGATAATGTTCACCCTGTTTTTGCATCTCAATTGGTTCCATCACCTCTGATGATTCTTTTTTATTTTCCTGTAGAACAGGGTGTAATGTGTGTATTTACCTCAACTGATTGTATTTACCTCTGATGACTTCTTTTTTATGGCAGACGACTTTTATTAACTCCATAGATGCACCATCACTTGCGTTGCTGGTGCCCATTGTGCACAGAGGACTGAGGGAGAGAGGTGTTGATACTAAGAAGAAAGCAGCTCAAATAGTCGGGAACATGTCTTCTTTAGTTACAGAACCACTGGACATGATTCCATACATAGCATTGCTTCTACCTGAAGTCAAGAAGGTTTTTTATGCCAGTCCTGGACACAGCATTTTGGAAGCTGATAGTAATGTTTAATGAATTTAAAGTCAACTTACTTGATTCTCATACTCTACTTTGATATTTTATAGGTTCTAGTGGATCCCATACCTGAAGTCAGGGCAGTTGCTGCTCGAGCTCTTGGGTCTCTTATAGTAGGAATGGGTGAACAAATTTTCCCAGATCTTGTGCCATGGTTGTTAGATACACTGAAATCTGATAATAGTAATGTTGAACGATCTGGGGCTGCACAGGGACTAAGTGAGGTTGTTTTCTTCTCCTTCACTTTTATTGTTTTGTATTATCAGTTTTGACTTTTTTGAACTTAGCAGTGTGTTGTCATGGATGTTTTGTTTCTTAAATCTTCTGATGCATTGACTGAGATAGACTTAGACATGCAATCTAACATGTGTAGCCAAGGCATTTCACACCTGTAATTTCTGTAGAAGTTATGCATTGCTTGTCAACTCTCACTTGTCTGACACTTCATTTGATTAGGGGTGGAAATTGTCAGTTCACAATTTTTTTTTTCATGTTTAGGTTTGTTGAGGGTTTTCCAAGTCCAATATTTTTGGAGTTCCAGGAAAAGCAAATGCTTTTAGATTTCTAACACCATTGTCAGTTAGTGCCTTGTGTGGCAAGAAATTTTCTGTTAGTGTATAATTTTGCATATTGTTGTGAACTTCCAGGTTTTAGCTGCTCTTGGCAAAGATTATTTTGATCAGATTCTTCCTGACATCATCCGGAATTGTTCTCATCAGAAGGCTTCGGTTCGCGATGGACACCTGACACTTTTCCGCGTAAATTTGCCCCACAGTTCCCCATCTTTTTATCATATCACTATATTGCCTGAAATGTTCTAGCGTTCCTGACTTGTATCCTTCTGTAGTATCTGCCAAGGTCCATGGGTGCAATTTTTCAGAATCATCTGCAGTCAGTTCTTCCTGCTATATTAGATGGTAAGATAGTTGAACTTCTATCTATGATGGTCTGCTCCGTGTAACATTGACTTCTAATATTTACTCTTGTCAGGGCTTGCTGATGAGAATGAATCTGTTCGTGAGGCTGCACTTGCTGCGGGTCATATCTTTGTGGAGTACTATGCAATAACGTACACACTCACATTTCAATGAGTTCAATGTTCATTTTTTTTAGTACTGCTCTTGATATGTGATGGCATTTTCTTCATGTTAAATAGGTCTTTGCCTCTGTTGCTTCCTGCTATTGAAGATGGGATATTCAATGATAATTGGCGTATCCGACAAAGTTCTGTTGAGCTTCTGGGAGATCTTTTGTTCAAGGTCGCTACCTCCTTTATAATAATGCTCTGACATATAGTAATTCCTATCTTACCTTTTCTAATTGTTGCTTTACCATCTGTAGGTGGCTGGAACTTCTGGGAAGGCAATCCTGGAGGGTGGAAGCGATGACGAAGGTGCTAGCACAGAGGCTCAGGGACGTGCAATTGTTGAAGTTCTTGGAAGAGTGAAACGGGACGAGGTTCTTGCTGCCATTTATATGGTCCGCTCTGATGTTAGCTTGACTGTCCGCCAGGTATTTGCTATATTTTACCCTTCTGTGGAACCGGTGAATTTGGTTGTTTTGTTCGAGGCAGTTGAATATGCAACTGTTCAGTATTCAAGAGTGCCCTTTTCTAGAGCTTCTCTTTTTCATGCTAGGCTGCGGTACATGTCTGGAAGACAATTGTAGCAAATACTCCAAGAACTCTGAAGGAGATCATGCCTGTACTTATGGACACACTAATTTCATCTCTTGCATCATCTTCCTTGGAACGGCGGCAGGTTCGATTTATTCATACATGGTTTGATCTTTGTAAAGAACTGTTCTAATTTTGATGTTGGTATATTGACATTTTTTCAGGTTGCCGGGAGAGCACTTGGTGAGCTTGTAAGGAAGCTTGGTGAGAGAGTTTTGCCCTCTGTTATTCCCATTTTGTCACGAGGACTCAAGGACCCAATTGCTAGCAGAAGACAAGTAAGTTTATTAGCTTTCTATTCCTACATAACTTGATTTATAGTTTGCGATTCGCAAAAAAGAAGTTCTAGACTTTGCGACTTAGGACTTGGGGAATTTTACCAAGACTTGTGTTAATCGCTTTATTTCCTAGTAGAGATTGAAGTGAAGTATTCATGTGCTTTTGTTGAACTCTGTTCCTATTGAAATTTCTGAGATTTAACTTTCATATTGTTGTCTTGAATTCTGTGTTCGTGTCATTATTTTTGCCAGCCCACCAGTTTCTTTGGAAGCTGTATATGGATATGATGCTTTCTTAATATATTTTGGACACACCTTGTATGTTGTTGAATATACCAAGTTTTGGATTGATCAATGTACTGTTAACCTTTTTCTCTTCAGGGAGTATGCATCGGCTTGAGTGAGGTTATGGGTAGTGCTGGAAAGCATCAACTATTAAGTTTTATGGATTTACTTATTCCTACCATCCGAACTGCTCTGTGTGACAGGTTTGTCTTCTGGCTGTATAAGTGTGTTATTTTATAGTTAGGTATCACTAAACAGCAAGCATTTGTAACAGCACACAGGAGGTTCGCGAATCTGCTGGATTAGCCTTTAATACTCTATATAAGGTAACACTGGGGACCACATGCTTATAGTATGGATGATTTTGTTAGACTGCATGTTTTGTTATTGACTTTGTTATCTTCCGTAGAGTGCTGGACTGCAAGCCATTGATGAAATTGTCCCCACACTGCTACGAGCCATGGAAGATGACGAGACCTCTGCAACAGCCCTTGATGGTCTAAAGCAGATTCTAAGGTTTTTTGTCAGTTACCATTAATTTGGTTAAATTGAATATTTTTGCTTGAGCACCAGAGATTCTATGATATGCTGACCTTTCAAATGATTTGACAGTGTCCGTACTGCTGCTATTTTGCCCCATATATTGCCCAAACTAGTCCAGCCCCCCCTCTCGTGAGTGAACCGGTTTTTTATATTTAGAATTTTTGATCAACTTTTGTTTCCTTACAAATTACCTTTGTTGGGGTTGTAGTTCATTCAATGCACATGCACTGGGAGCACTGGCCGAGGTAGCTGGGCCAGGTTTGAGTTCACATATTGGAACTATTCTTCCTACATTGGTACTTGCTATGGATGATGAAGATGAGGTGAGAGGCATTCTAAATACATACTTTAGATCTGGCCTATTTATTAGTCATGTGATCATTATTTGTACTCTTATTCATAATCTAATACATTTGCCCATAATTCGTAATCTGTCCAGTTTATGAGTAAAAATGCTATATTTAGTGTATTCTGTTATTGCTGACAATGAATATTTCTCTTGGCAATTATAGGATGTACAGAGCACAGCCAGAAAGGCTGCTGAAACTGTTGTGTTGGTTATTGACGACGAAGGAATTGAAACACTAATGCCTGAGCTTCTCAGAGGAGTCAATGACAGTCAGGTTGTTCACCTGAGAATTCTCATTGAGCTTGAATCCATATTATACGTGTTGTTAATTTAAGGTTGACATATTTTTTTCTGGCCAGGCATCTATGAGGCGGGGTTCAGCCTATCTTATTGGTTTCCTCTTTAAAAACAGTAAATTATATTTGGCTGATGAGGCTCCTGAAATGATGTCTACCCTAATTACTTTATTGAGCGATACTGATAAGGCAACTGTATCTGTGAGCACTCTCCATCCCACACTCCTGTTTTAGTTTCTTTACTTTTGAGGCTTACTTACAATGGTCAACAGGCTGCTTGGGAAGCATTTTCAAGAGTTGTTGGCTCTGTTCCAAAGGAACAGCTTCCTACACATATAAAATTAGTGCGCGATGCTGTCTCTACAGCCAGAGATAAAGAACGTAGGAGGAAAAAGGTGCTTCTTGGAACTTTTACATTTATGATCTGCATATGTGGCAATAATTTGCGTTTGCTAGAGCGGAAGAAATATTGCTACATTTTTTCAGGGATACTCCGTTAACTTTGTTCTGCCTGACATCCTAACAACTTGAATCAATTTCAGGGTTCGCCTGTTCTCGTACCGGGCTTATGTCTTCCTAAAGCACTGCAGCCTTTTCTTCCTATATTTCAACAGGTATCTACTCACGCAGAACTATTAGTTGTTATAATCATAGCCTTTTGTACCAAGTGTCGAATTGCATGCAGCGTGAACTACCTGATTGAGAAGCATGTGCGTTACAAAATCAGGCTAGTCTTGAGCACATTTTACATCAGATCTTCTGTTGTATTTCAGGGTTTAATTAGTGGGTCTGCCGATACAAAAGAGCAGGCAGCAGAAGGTCTGGGAGAATTAATTGATGTTACAAGCGAGAAAACTCTTAAGGAAGTCGTTGTGCCAATAACAGGGTATGGCTATCTTATTTTTATCAAAATAGCACCTGTGTTATGGTTCCATCTTGTATTTTAAAGGAGACATTTGCTATCTCCATATAAAAGAAGCCCCAAAGCAATTCTATATAACAGAAATAATTGCAACCATCAGCCACGTTACAAGCTGCCACACTGAAACTTTGTTTCTATAGCATGTTATTCCTGCAAAATAAGCGAACTCCTTGTAAGCATATTTGTAGTGCTCCTTTAGTTTAATGTTAGTTATAGATACCCAAAGTTTGTCATTGCTAATAGGTATTCTATAGTTGTTCTTATGTGCGGAAATGTCAGCTCCAAATTTCCGCACTAATCTGCTGTGTGGTCATAAGCTTGAACTTGAATATGGAGCCTGGTAAAAATCCTGGAATGCGTTGAGCTTTATATACATAAACAATCTACAAAGCTAATGCACATATAAACATGTCATTTTTTTCACACTTAAGCTAGTACACATTCAGCAAAGATGTCATATTTTTCACATTGTAGCTGCTGCATTGTAACTTTCTCTTAATTTATGTACCACTATGTGTAACAAATCCACCCTCTAAACATGGTGTAATACTGTAATTACATGGTTCCGTTTTTAATCCTGCATGCTGGGTTTTTTTTTGTTTTGTATATATACGGCTTGTCTTTATAGGAGGCCTGTTGCTCTAATATATGCCTTGCTGTGCGTATAGGCCCCTTATACGCATTCTCGGAGACCGGTTTCCATGGCAAGTTAAGTCAGCTATCTTATCAACCCTGACTATTATCATCGCAAAAGGCGGGCTTGCACTTAAGCCCTTCCTTCCCCAACTTCAGACAACATTTGTTAAATGTCTACAGGATAGTAATAGGTTGGTACAGGCTTCTCTTTCTTTACTCCATCGATTGTTTTATCTCCTTTGAGTCCTTTTACACGAACGTATGAATTGCAGATCTGTCCGGACAAGGGCCGCATCAGCTCTTGGAAAGCTTAGTGCATTAAGCACACGAGTTGATCCTTTAGTTAGCGATCTGTTGTCCATGTTGCAGGTATTTCTGGCATTACCTTTTATTTTGTTGTGGGGGTTGAGATGGAGTTGCCCTGTGCAGAAGTAATTTTATGTTTTTTCAGTCAGGGGATGATGCTGTCAAGGAAAGTGTGCTTTCTGCACTCAAAGGTGTTGTTAGGCATGCTGGTAAAAGTGTTAGTTCTGCAATCAGATCACGTGGGTGTGCTCTTCTCAAAGATCTGCTGGAGGCTGATGCTGATGATGTCCGCAGTTCTGCTGCAAAGGCAATTGGTACATTGTCACAGGTATTGTAAATTGTTGCATTTTTTAAATCTTTATAGATGTTTCAGAAATAATTCACAAGATTTGCCTAACTAGTGGTTAAGGCATCGGCCTGAAATTAAACAATAGTCTGCTCGCGATCCTACATCTGCTGTAGGACTAATCAAGCCAGTGAAATCAATTGCACTAAACAACACATCAGAACATATAATTAAGATACCACATTGTCTTCTTTTACACACATTTTTGGACATTATAGCCAGGCTTGCCAAAGAAAGATCAGTATGTTTTCTGAAATTAAATATGGGAGTATATTTGTTGCAATAACATCTTATTATGGGACGGAGGAAGTACTTCGGCTGATTGTATCGGCACTTTGACCTGTATTGTTTGGAAAGCAACTCCTATTTCAAGGGAATGTAATATTCTCCGTTGCTTACAACTGTTCAGTCATGGGCTTGCCATTGTTTATCTGTGGAGGAACCATTTTTTTATAATAGTTGGAATTATTCTTTTCTTTTCTAAAGTTACCTATGTACTTATTATGCATATGCTTTCTTCAGTACACGGACGAGATCGAGACCTCTGATCTGGTGCAGTCCCTGTTGAGTATGGGCACATTACCAGACTGGTGTACCAGGCATGGTGCTTTGTTAACATTCTCATCCATATCAAGGCATTCTCCAACAAAACTGTGCGATTCAGCATCATTTGCATCGATTGTTGATCTTCTGAAAGATTCTCTAAAAGATGACAAGGTATTGGATCAGCTTGCACTACTTGGTTACTGTATTTATCACTGTGTTTCCATCTGTAGTAACTCTTGTCTGTGTTGCGGAGAAGTTCCCTGTTCGTGAAGCCTCTACAAAAACTCTGGGGAGGCTACTTTGCTACCAGCTACAATTTGAAGGCAGCACCTTGCAACTTATTCAGTTGCTTATCTTGGCATTGCGTGATGATTCAAGTGAAGTCAGGAGAAGATCTTTGTCCTGTATCAAAGCTGCTGCAAAGGTTTATTATTAGATCTATTTCCATTTTTCTATATTTTTTACGTAGGTGTTACACTGGTAATCTAATTATTCTTTGCTGCAGATAAATCATTCAGGTCTTGCTACACATATCTCGATATTGGGCCCAGCAGTTGGTAATACTTTAAAGGATAGCAGTACGCCAGTTCGTCTAGCTGCGGAGCGCTGCGCAGTTCATGTTTTCCAGTTGACCAAAGGTACATGCTCGTACTGGTCCTTGTTTTCTGTTGTTTCATATCACATCTTGTTCAATACTGGAGCCACGTATTGGTGGGCTTGTGGTAAATTTTGTAGCTGTCCTAACTTTAACAGTGTTAGTTACTCAAAAATCAATTTACTACGTCTGTCTCCAGGGGCAGAAAATGTCACCACTGCACAAAAGTACCTTAGCAACATGACAGGCTTAGAAGTAAGAAGACTTGCGAAGCTTCCTGTGGAGAGGTAAGAGAAATTGACTAATTTAGTACCCTTACTGTCCGGATGCCTGCAATTGTTTTGCGTTGTTTCATCTTAGTGAATCTGGACATAACTTGATAAGAAACTTAAACTTTTTTCCATGGCTTTCCGCTGCAGCGATGGCAGTGAAAGTAGTGACGATGACAGGAGGACATAAACACTGCTCTGTCACAGCTGCATCCAAGACCATTTTTGTCTGTTCATTCAGATCATACCTGATATCTTATAGGTATAAACCGGGAGTGGAACAATGTGGTCAATTTTTTCCTCTGACCCTTGATGTAAACACCTTTTTTGGCAACATATAGTATTTAGAGGACTAGAGGATATCGTATGTGTTGTTCATATTTCTTGCTACGAATGAACAATGTTCATATCTGTTACAGAAGCATTGAATGAGGCAAATGAGGCAAACACCATTTACTTCAGGTTGAGCACTTGCATGAAAACGAACTCATTCACCTCTATTGGATGACGCTAAAACTGCAAGGATCATGATTTGTTTTACAACCAAAAATCTTGTTGTGTAATATAACAATCTACTATTGACATGCTGCAATGAAACATTACCAATAAATGTTACAAACTTACAATCTTAATATGGGTCAATAGGCATATTCTTTTCCCCACAGTTCCTCTCAACTTTTAACTTCCATGGGAGGAGGCTACAAACACACAAATCGTTCTACAAGCAGGAAGAACCATATTCTTCTCAACCGAACTCAACAATCTTCTCAACCGAACTAAACAATCAAGCCACATTGAAGAAACACAGGGCCTAGCCACACTTTGATGTCTACCATCTTTCATCTCCCTCCCACATATTCTTCTCCTTGGGTCCGGTCGGCCCTTCCTCCTTGGACAGCTCGTTTGGCATCTTGCTCACCATGTTCTCTGCTGAACCCCTGATCCGGAGAGGCAGACGCTTGGTCGTCCCCTCCATCCTCGTCTTGGACTTGTAGATCACCGTCGGCCCCCACTCCCTCATGAACTGCAGCCACTGCGGTTCGACCACCACGCCGTCCCCGAGGTACTCCGCCGACACGATGCGGTACTTGACGCTGGAGTCCACGTACAGCTTGCTCCGGGCAGCGTCGTTCAGTATGCCAACCCCTAGCGCCGCCGAGCCCTGCAAGTACACGCCGGCGTACGGGTAGCTCGCGTGCCCGTTCCTGGACGAGTACACCGCCGGCCTGTTCCCCGCGGCGTACTCGAGCGCGGACGCGTCCACCCACCTGCCGCCGCTGTGCTGGGAGTAGTAGACGGCCATGAGCTCGCCGGTGAGGTTGCTGACGCGGAGCGTGAAGTGCTCCCAGTCGCCGACGTGCTGGCCGGTGGTCCCGAGCGGCATGCTGACCATGCCCAGCTTGAGCCTAGCAGGACCGTTGAAGGGGCAGAAGACCCACATGGCGACGTCGGTGCACGCCCCGCCCATGGCCGGCTTGACGTGCGCGTACAGCTCCGCGCTCTCGATGTCGCCGCGGCAGACCTCCTGCCTCCTCTTGACGTCGCACGGCAGGTCCATCCAGTACTCCCCGTCGTTCCACCCGCCGCCGGGCAGGTTGGACCCCTCCGCGTCGATCTCCTCCCCGACGGCGCCCCCGCCTTTCCGGAACAGCTTCGCCCCGTTCTTGAAGTACCAGGCGACGGACGACGGCAGGTAGACCTCCTTGGGGTGGAAGAAGAGCGTGGGGCCGTAGTGCTTGATCACGGCGTGCACCTGCTCCAGCGTCGGCATCGCCGTCAGGTCAAGGTCCACGTTCTTCAGGCACGCCAGCCCGCCCTGCTCGCGCGGCGGGGTGCGCCCGTCCACGGCGCAGCAGAACGTGCCCGCGCCGATGCCCTTCTCCCGCATCCCGCGGCGCAGCGGCCTGAGCCCACGCACGACGAAGGCTGCGGCTTGAGCTGCAGGCGCCGACGGTGACGCCGACGCCGACGACGGCTGCGGCTTGAGCTGCAGGCGCAGCAGCGCGCCGTGCGGCTCGCACTCGTCGTCGGTGAGGTCGGCGCGCACGCAGCGGACGTCGTCGAGCGCTGGCTTGGCGGCGTCCGTCGTGACGAGGAACCCCAGCGCCCGGTACCCCTCCGGCGGCACGGGGAGCCAGAAGAAGGCGTCGCTGCGGCCGTACCCGGCGCAAGCCCTGCTCGCGCCGCTGGCGTGGAAGGCCCAGACGAGCTCGTAGTCGCGCGGCGCGCAGAGGGGCGGCTGCGGCGAGTCGGCGGCGCCGGCCCTGGCGACGAGCAGGTGGCCGTGGAGCGGGCGGCTGTTGGGCTGGCAGTAGTGGCCGAGGACGGAGAAGCCCTCCGGGAGGGCGGTCGGCCTGTAGAAGGTGACGCCGCAGCTCTGCTGCAGCCGCGCCGACGGCGACAGGGCGCAGATTTTCTCGAAGGCCGTGGCTGCGGCGAGCTCCAGCTCCCCGCCCCCGACGGAGATCCTCCCCCGCGCGAACCCGCCACCTGCCGCATTGCACACGTCGAACTCACACGTCAATGAATCAATCAATGGACGGAGAATGGTAGAAACTAGCGACGTGTCCAATAATTCAGGGACAGACAGAGAGGCGAAGGCGAAATCAAAGATGGGGACGGTCGGTCACCTGGCGGCCACGTCGGGAGCGGCTCGGGGAAGGAGAATGGCTTCGGCGCCGGCTCCTCCGCCGCGCCGGCGCCGGCGCGGCCGAAGAAGCGCCCCAGCATCGGCGACGGGGTTTGTACGGCCGTGCTTTGGAGTGGAGGTGTCACCTAAACCCGGATCAACTAACTAACTAACGAACTGCCGGATCGAGACGACAAGATCTAGACTTGGTTCCTCCAGGTTGCAGGGACGGAGAGGATAGCCCTGAAGAAGAAGATGGCAAGTGATGCCTGGCTCCGATGGCAAGATAGGTTTGAAGGTGCACGGCGCCACGCCGGGGCCCTCTGCCGGCGCCTAAAAGGTGAATGCAGATGCCCTGTCCGTGCTTTGTTTGGTGAGACTCTGCCGTGCTCTTCGATTGGACGATTTATTCCAAGTTTCTGCATCGGGGGAGCCAGATATACTATGGAGAGGATGCTTTTGGCTTCGACTGGGTGCGGTACACCGCGGCGTGCCAGATATTACCGACAACTTTATGCGAGGCAAAATCGATAAAAATAATCCAAAGACGAACAAATTCGAAAAGTAAATATTGGGCGAAACTATTTCACGCAAAGAAAAAATCTATTCTAAACCCTGAACTCGTAGAGGTACTCGAAATTCTTGTTGTTTGTGCCCTGAACTATATAATCCCGATCTATATCGAACCTTGGGCCTGTTTTTCAGAGAAAAAATATAAATATAAATTGCTACTATCACTGGCTATATTGGCCCACAGGTAAGATTCATCTTCCTCCCCTATCCCACTATGGCCAGCATTAGCAAGCTAGGCCAAGGTGTGGTGCAGGCCGGCCACGACGGCGTATTCAATGCCACGAGCCTATGTGACCGCCTCCTCATGCTCGCCGATGTGCACAACGATCTCATCTTCGTTATATGTCCGTAGCACCGCCCGCACCATGGAGCACGTACCGACCAACACCACTTGCCCTCTTATCCCCTGCCTAGATGTTCCTGTTGCTGGTCAGCAACCAGAGGATATCGCCGGAGAGGGGTAGTCAAGGCAGTAGCGAGGAGAGCCTCTACGAGTCCAGGGTTTAAAATAGTTTTTTTTTCCTTCACACAACTAACCCTTTTTAGCCGCGCCTATCACTGTGGTGCCGCACCCCTCTCTGTTGCGCCGGTTAGCAGGGCACCACATACGTCGCCAGCGTGGACAAGCAGGATCCGCGTGCGCTAGTGTGGCACCCTACAGCAAGTCGCCACACTGTGGTAAACCGCGTCGTGGCTTGGACCGCGACACATCGTATCTGTTTAGTTCGTCCTTAGCCGGCCTACCCTATCCACTTGACCTCACAGGTGCACGGTGCGGCAGGTGGAGACAGTGGCAGCGGCAATTCCTCTCCCCCTCCTGTATTCCTTCATAAAAAAATCCAAATATATGAAGCTTTCCTCCGTGGACATTGATCTCAACCCCTTCCCCTAGGTATTCTCCTGCAATCCCCTCAATTTTATCGGAAAGTTCTTTCACATTTGCTCTACTTTTGCTATTTTAGGGAAACCCTAGTTCATCAAGAAATTTAGAAAATTATATGCACTTTTAATTTTGTAGCATGTGAATAGCACTTGTGTGACTATGATTATGTCTTTTGCACTCTAGATTTTGTAGTCACATGCTCATATATTAGTTTTTGTATTCTCACATTTGCTCACATATTATTTTTTATATTCTCACATTTCCTCACACTAGTAGTTTTTACATGCTCACATGTGTAGAACTTGAGTTGTGTCGGTGCTCGTGCTTCGCATCTTTGCCGTCCATCCTCTTGCCTTGGCACATGTGAGTTGATACACAACTAGATATGTGTCAATCAGGGCCCCCCTTCCATGGTCTTTCATGCACAATCCAAGGACATCCATCCTCCCCGCATTTAACCATGTGACGTTTCTTCGCATCCGAGTGAATCATCGTGCACGGACAATGATACTTAACCGAGTACTCCTTGAGCCATTGCTTCAATTCCAACAAGGTTGTGAACTTCAATCCGGGAGAAATCCCATTCTTCTCGGTGAGAACTTGGCCTTGGTCGAAGCACTACCTCATTCTTCTCGTGATTATCATCGCGATCTATAGTTCCTTGCGTATAATAATTATCCAAATCTCCAACATTGTTTCATGGAGCTCAACCTCATTCTCATCGTCCCCATACTCATCATTTCTCTTCTAATATTTCGTCTTGGTTCTTTGAAATCAGGTTGGATGTTTGCATCACATCATGTTGATTACAAGTAGGTTTGCTCATTTTCTCTTGGTTCAAGGGTTCAGGACTCCTACCATTCAACGAGGAGGCAAAGCCGGTTCAAGTCCAAGTACAAACTACTATCAACCTTTTTGGTTGCAAACAACTCAAGAGCCTTATCTAGTGATTCGGCCACCATCTCCTTGTATGCAACCCAACATTGTTCGGAGTAGATACGCATTGTCTTCCCGCATTATGCCTTCCCTCCAACTCAACATCATAACTAGGGTTGATCTAATCCAGATCAATCCTAAGTTACTCAAGACCTCAGTGTAGTTAGGACTACGCTCGAACACCAAGTTAACCTCATCCGGGTCCGGCTCGATGTTTCCTTTCCAAAAAGTGTCCTTGTCCACATGATGAACATGGATAATTCTCGCCATCCCTATAATAAGCATAACAACACAACGGTAAAAAGATTTCAATAAATACCCAAGACAAGATTAACACAAACATCGTAGTCACAAACCAAAACATAACCTACAAATCTAACAAAAACCTTAACCCTAACATAAGAACAAACAAAAACCCTAACCCTAACCCTAACCTACCAATCTTAAGCAAAATGCTTCATATATGCCATAGGACCAACATTGGCCAAAGCAACAAGAATCAAACATGCATTTTGGGTCAATTCATATTTCTAGGGTTCCCAAGATTTGGGCATTAGCCACAAAAATATAAAATTTTAGTGGGTCAAAATCAAGGGAAACGAGGGAGAGAGTACCTCTAGGAACTTGGGGTGTTCAAACTCCAAGGAGAAAAGCTTCAGATCCGTGGGTTTTGGAGAGGAATAGAGGAGGGGAGAAGAACCCTAGGCAACCGTCGACGCCACTGCTACACCAGCGTCCGAGCGCTTAGTTGATCCCATCTTTTACAGAATCAATTCCTTTCTTGAATATACAAAAATTCAAGTGGCTCGGGTTGGGCCGGCCGGGCCAACAAAATACACTTTGATGTACCGCGCCCCAGTCCACGGCGCAACACATCACACTGTGGCACCACACTTGCGCACGCGGGGTCTGCTTGTCCATGCTAGCGGTGGGTGTGGTGCCATGCTCTACGGCACGACATAACAGAGTGTGACGCCACGGTGATAGGCGCGCACAGAAGGGAGGGTTAGTTTCGTGAAATTGTTTCCAAAGAAGTTGACTTTTCAAATTTGTTTCGCCTTAGGTTATTTTTATTGATTTTGCCTTTTTGCGACGTCCCAGTCCCTTGCTTAAACTAGGACTCAACGGGACACACAACAGATTACCTCTTTGGGTTGTTGCAGTAATATAGTTGCAGGAGTATCACTTCCTGAGGCGTGGAGTTGACAGCAAGCAAAGCAAGCGTCGCACAGGAAAGAACGAGAGCCAAGGCAAGAGAAGCAATCAGCTCAAGATAAGAACTCTGCCATTTGCAACACAATAGAGCGTGTGATATAAAATAAAATGAATGACATGATAGAATACAACTCTACGAGGATTCCAAACCTGACTGCACAGCACACGACCTGAGAATGTTCCCCGATATAGCCTACAGAACAAGATAGGTATGTCCACTGTCTGCTAATACCATGGGTGCAGCAACAGGCTGATGAGATGCGGGAAAATGACTATGCGTATCATTACAGTATCTCGTAACATTTCTCCCTTGAGCTATCGAAGCTATTTTTCTTTCTTTCAGGATAACTCTTTCGGAGACCAACTTCTCGTCGAGATCAAGAGCCATCACAGGTACGTATAGATCAAGCTGCAAAAAAAAGGAGGACTGTTCTAGTTAGAGAACTGCAGTAGCTGGTGAGATCAATCTATTTTGATTTTGCGAAAAGGCATTCAGCTGGGCAAACGAGGAATTATACCCGGCTCTCTTAACTCCTGACTATCTGTCTCAAAAAAGGAAAAACTCCTGACTATCTAACTGCGCGTGCAACACTTCTAAACTGCTGCTGCAGATGCACAGTTACAGTAATCTAAAGAGAAATGCTTAATCCACCACACGATAGATGACATCGTAGTAGAATTAAGAACAAGCTAGCACATGCATAATCATGCTCACATGCATACATATCAAATGCAGATTTTGCAAAACTACAGTGGGGAGGACTATTTTCAGAAAAGTTGAACTGGAATTCAATGCTCCCAAGAGCACCTAACTGAGGGCATCTGAAGACGACTTCTTACAAAGAAAACTAAGATCGATGAATCATCAGTATTCAGGTACACCTTGATCATGCAAAGAACATGCTCTAAAAAGTCAAGGGACTCAAACACCCTGGCAGGGTAAAATTAAGCAAGTCTATCGGGTGTTTCAGAAATATGACGGTAAGAGTTGGAAAATAAATATACCGATCACATGGGAAATAAGTCGAGCGGTGATTGGTATAAAGTGTATCTACTGCATTTACTACATTGATACGTATCGGGTGATATACCACATGAGTATCATTCTTAAGTCTCAAGAAGCAAAAGTTATGACAGGTTATGTTCTGTATAGTACTCCAGCATATCTGCAGCATTTACTACAATGCTATATTCTAATTAATAACTACAGTAGTATTTCACTAAGTTAACATACATAGAAGCACATGTCACATGTGGTCAGCTGTCTCAAGCACTAGAGAGGCAGTTTTCCATGGAAAAATTAGCACGCATGTACAGTCTATTAAGCACCCTTGTTAATGGAGTTAAAACAACACCCTTGTTAATGACTTTGGCTAAATAAATTGATGCCCAGAGCCAAGACTGAAATCAAATTATACTGATAATCTTGTGACAACTGTTAGGCTTAAAGGGTGCTTTACTATAGTAGTACCCACTATTTGCACACTGAAGATAAGAAACCCTTATGCACAGCAACCGACTAGCATGAACTAGTTCAGACAGAGCTCAGCTCATCCTTATCCGAAATATTAACAGTTCAACACAAAAAAAATTATGAGTTTCCAAAGCCAATGGCAATAATCCCAAGAACCTTATATATGTAAAATACATCAACATTACAAGAGGTGATCTATTTGCTATGTCCTTGATATACAACCGACAACAGTGGCAGTATATCGTCTTTAATGTGTTCTCCTATTAACACAGAAAAACAAGGAAAAGCTAAAGGAGCCTGCTTCCGCAACTTCGTACTAGTAGTAGGCCAAGGACGAAAACTAGCTAAATTGTTGTACTCTTGGCCTCCAGTCTAAACTCTAGAATCTAGGAATACTGTTTCGTACTAATACACACGCATACGAAATGTTCAATGGCATTGAAACACGCTTCTGTAATCCAAAGTTTATCACAGTTAGAGATAATGCTACAGACTCTTTAACTGAGCCACATGCCTTAATGAACCTCACATAGATATGCAGATAGTTATCCTAGCCAATACTAAACAGAGTCACACATCTAGATTCAAGATTAACTCCCAAGAACAGAAGGATCAAATCCAAGGATGCAGCATTTAACAACTTGACTTTAGCAAAACCTATGTGCTCACAGAATCTCGGTAGGATACAAAATCTACTCAATCGAACGAAATCATCAAATGCACGTCAGTCAGATGCATCAATAAGTCTGATCATTAATGTAAGTTAAGCTCATATTTGCATCAGTAGATCTAGGATGCAAGTTTATCAGGAACAACCATCCTGATCTAGTATTCACCTCTAGAATCTAGAAATAACTGTTTATCACGCTTAATACTACCAAAATCTCCTCAATCAAACAAAATCATCACACCCATGTCACTCAGGTGCATCGATAAGTCTGATCAGTAAAATTAGTTAAGCTCATATTTGTATCAGTAGATCTAAGATTAACCCCCAAGAAGAGAGGGATCAAACCCAAGGGTGCAGCATTTAACAACTTAATAACTTTAGCAAAGCATATGTGCTCATTGAATCTCGGTAGGATACTAAGATCTCCTCCATCAAACGAAATCATCGCATGCGTGTCAGTCAGATGCATCAATAAGTCTTCTGATCATTAATGGAAGTTAAGCACATAGTATTTGCACCCGTAGATCTAGGATGCAATTTTCTATCAGGATCAACCATCCTGATCTAGTATTCACCTCAGTAAATTCAGCGGGGCAGAAAAGAAAAAAGAGATGGATGAATCGAATTGGTACCTCAATTGACTTTGGGGTCGGGCATGCCGAAGAGCCCAGGGCCGGCCCCGGCGGCGGCGCGTGGCGGCGTGAAGCCGAGGAGCTTCTGTAGGTTGGTCCGGATGCTCATGGAGCAGAGGAAATAGAGGAAGACCATGGCGCAGTCGGTGGGGTCGTTCCCGGGCAGTCCGCGGTGGCTCATGCGCTGCACGAGCGGGACGGGCGCGAAGGGCAGCTTGGCGACGGCGCGGCCCTCGAAGAGGGAGTTGAGGAGGCCGAAGACGACGAAGAGGACGGCGGCGACGACGGCGCCGGACTTGAGCTTGGCGAAGGAGAGCTCGCGCGAGGCGTCCTTGAGGCTGGTCTCGACGCGGTCCATCTTCTTGGCCCGCGAGGAGGCGGCCTGGGAGGAGGAGGAGCCGGAGGAGGAGGTGGGGCCCGAGGCGGTGGACTTCATGGAGTCGAGCTTGCGGGAGTGGCGCTCGATGGAGGCGCGCAGGGAGTTGTAGGTGGTGGTGCGGTAGATGAGCAGCCAGGAGATGGCCTCGCAGAGCACCGCCGTGGCCCCCGAGATGGCCACCACCGAGAGGCTGTCGCCGTAGCGCAGGGAGGCGAGCGCCGAGGCCATGGGCTCGCGGCGGCGGCGACCGGCCGGCCGGCGTGGGGCGGGGTGTGGGAGGCGGACGGGAGAGAGATCTCGATTTGGCTGCGGGAAGGAATCGGCGATGTAGTTGTTGGGCAGTTGGCTGTTGTGCGCGTGCGGGTTGTGGAGACCGGAAGAGATGTAGGAGGCTGCCATGTGGGGTATGCTTGGGACTTGGGAGTTGGGAGCTGGTTATTTGGCAAGATTTTCTTTTTTCAATGGCAAACCAAAGGCGTACCAAATCTTTATGAAAAACAGAAAAAAGAAAATTATAAGGACCAACACTTCGCTGCGAACACCAAAGCCAGCAAACTCCGCACACAAACGCTAGCCTACTCTGGCGGCACCGTTAAACTCCCTCCAACTTTAGCTATCTTCCACAAAGTTGAACTGTCCATTGCATTGTTGTGAAATATTGTTGAATATACTCTATTCTTCTTCTGTGTTTCCACAGCAGCCACACGGTGAGAATGACTAGGATGTCAAATCCTTTCCTATTTTTTCTATGCACTCCCTCGCAACACTCCACCAGGGCTCCAAAGAGCTACCTTTGCAGACTGTGTTTGGTTTTTGCGCAAAATTTTCCTACTAAAATTTGGCCTGCCAATATTTTGGTTGAGCTATTTCTTGCCTACAAGATAGCCAATATTGGCTAAAAAAATAAAGTGGAGTAGTGGAGCAGTGACAAGCCAAAATGCTGGCAACTATTCGAACAAGAACAAATCTTTCGGTCATGGCCAAACAATGATAGGGTAGGCTTTCATGACCAAACAAAACTCTAGCTTCTTATTTGTTGAAGCTAATTAGGTCCATTGAAGTTGGACCCATTCGGAACAAAGAAAAGGTATTGTAATTTCCCTAAAAAAAAAAAGGTATTGTAATTGTGGAGGGTAGGATTTGTATAGAATTTTTTTCTAAGGTGTCATTTGAAACAAAGGAACGTGAATCTAAGATTCCTTAAAATGCCGGTTTCGGCTCTGGCCGATGGGCTGTAATTTTATGGACAGATGTTTCAAGTAAAAACAAAGGATAACAACTAACTTCCTTCTCGCCAATTCTAATCATCGCATGGAGAGGAAAAACATCACCATTAACGAAAAAGAAATCCCAAATTGCATCTGCCTTTTGGCATACCCTTTTTATGGACTTGTTGTAGTCCTTTTTTAAGCAACATTTTTGCGATGGTTGTATCTCTGGTCAAAACATATACTGAGTAAGTAACTTGAGCAAAAAATGGAACTACAATAAAAAAAAAGGAGCCAACAATGACAATGTTTGTAGAGAGACCACCTCACATAGATAGTCTTTGATAAAACATAAATAAAGGGAATGGATCAAAATCCTTATTTAGATCCAAGGCTACAATAAGAACTCTTAAACCACTAGCTCTATGGGAAAGGTCCATGTTGACAAACGAAAATCGATTAAAGCCTCTGGTGGGCTTATGGTATGGGATCTCATGTTGAACACCTCACCACTATCGACAAAATAAATAGCATCTTTCGCTATCTCTCCACCAGCTGGCATAGACTTGCAGAAAGGTTTGCTAATGAAAAGTGATTGACCACATAGCCCATCCGACACCGGCATCCATGTGCCGGTATTGATGTCCACCTCAAAGACCTTCACACTGCGAGTGTATCTAATAGCATAGTATGGGATTTGTAATTCTCGTCTCACCATGATCATCTTCCCACATGACTCAACGAAGTACCACAAGGTGGCAATCAGGTCCCTAGGTTCCTCTTGCACTTCCTCATCATCAGTGAAGTGGATAGCTTCGAGAATCATGCCATCACCAGTCTTCTTCCTCGATTCATCTAGATCACGACCATTCATTTCATCATCAAGATCGACATCATTTTTGTCCTCACCATCATCGATGTCCTTGTCTTTGCTCTCCCCCTCGTCATCCTCATCATCGGTCTTCTCCTGGGCCTCCTCCTCATCGTCATCATCAACATTATCGTCATTGCCGTCGTTGCCATCATCGTCACCATCGGTATCATCAATGATGCCCCAATCATTAGATTCATTATCAAGCCTAATGATACTATTGACATTGGTAACCATAGGTACGCCGTCATCATCAAAGGCGATATCTAGGGAGACGAGTCCAAGGCTACTCACATCGAGAGGGGTGTTGTTGTCAACACGGGTGACCCCATAGAGTTTGTCTCCAAGAAAGGCAACATCGATGATACTGACAAAAGGAGTTGTTCGTGGCTGAGGTGACCACAATCCCTTGCCTGGCTGGACCAAGATGAGGGGGTAGTTCCAGTTGTTGGTCATGACGGCGATGATATCGTCCGGTGTCGACCGCATGTGCACCTTGAAGACGCGGAAGATCTCAGTAACTTGGCTGATGACATCATCAAGCTCAGGGAGTGGCACAATTGCTCCGGAGGAGGTATTGTAGAGGAAGTAAGTGTGGGTCTTGTCGGCCTGCGTGTAGTCGATGGCGATCCAGTCGTTGCTGGAGCCGATGCACCTCACATTGTCGATGTCAACAGAGGCATCAGTTGAGGTGACGAAGAAGGGTTTGCCATCCCAGCGGACGATCCTAGGGAAAAGGTCTCGAGGAACACGCTCATGTCGCATGGCGGAGTGCCAAGAGCGGCACACTGCCCGGAACCGAGCATGGTCGTCGGCGGCAAGTCGGGCCATGACCAGGCCGAGGATCTCTGGTGGGAGCTCAGACCACGGCGGCGAAATCGACGACGACGGCGCCATCAATCGATCGTGGTAGTTAGCTTCGCTTGAACGAGCTGGTCGTACGTGCAATCGAAGGGCCGGAAAGAAGAAATAGGTATCTGTGATGATACCGAGCAGCGAGTATATATCAAGCGCAATAGGAGTTTTCGTGACCGAGTTTGTTCGTGTCCATACACGTAACAGGCAGAACATACTCCGGTTCGTATGCGTGTCCGGTTTTCTGACGTTTTTAAATAAAAAAAATCTGAAGTTATCCGGCTCTCCAGCCCAAGCAAAAAACAGGCCGACGCGACCCGACCCGACCCACACTGGAGACTGGACTCGCCTGCCTCTTCCTCCTCTTCCCCACCCTCTCACCCGGCCGGACCAGCTGCCGCCGTTTCCGCCTCCTCCTCCCCCGATTCGCACACGATGGAGCTGGAGCAGATCAAGAAGGTGGTGGGTGGAGCCGTGACTGCGGCGACGGTTGGCACCCAGGCCTACAAGATCTACCAGAAAGGAATGAAGCTAATAGGGCCAATCGAATGCCCGTGGTGCTACAAGAACATCCCGCGGGACCTGTTCGAAGCTCATCTGTTGCAGCACAAAAGGGACCATGATGTCTGCGAGGTGAAAAGGGCTGTTGCGGAAGGGACGCGGGCAGGAAAGGAAGCTGCCAAGGCGTACAAGAAGCAGGAGCAGGAGGCACGGCAGCAGGCGAGGCGAGCGCGGGAGCAGGGACGGAGGTCCACGACACGCCACAGGGAATGAAGGTGAACACTCTCTTCCAGGGTTTCCAACTGTGTGTCGCTCGAATAAAAAAAAATTCACCTTTTTTTTGTGGCTTAACTGTCAGATCTAGATGTTGCTTTGGGTTTTGAGTCCTGGTTCTTGGAATTGTCGAACAACAAATGTCAACCATAGGGCTAGCCTTTTGTTGCCATGAGCTACTCCTACGCCCATTTTGTTTAGGTGACCAAGGGAACGTAATGCCCACCAAGAACTAAACAACACATGTGTCCTACTAATTGGGTTTTGAGTCCTGGTTGAAATTTAGAATCAAAGTGTTTTATCTAACAAAGCTACTATAGCCTGACAATCTTCCCCGAACTGACAATTCACAAGATTTCTGCATTGCTGTTGAGTGATTCTAATGTGAGGATGATTGTTTCTGCTTGTGCTCCAGTACAGCCTGCAAGCATGTACTTTTTTTTTGTCACTACCATAGTTTTACATGACTGAAAGTATCCTCTTCATTTTGGTCAGGTAAAGAGAGTTTTGGGGATATATATGTTGTTTGCCCATTTTTTCTCAAGCCTGTAGACATTATATCCCTTCAAAGAGTTAACAGCGAAATAGGTCACGCCGCTTATGCATGTCAGCCAAAATGGCACTGGTCGCCATTGCAAAAGAAAAAACAAAAAATCACCATGATGCTTCATTGAAGAATCACTAGGGAAGAGTAATTATACTGTATATCTTACTTCCCTAGTAAAAAAATATAGAATTTACTTTTAGCGGATATTCCTATGTGTCAAATTAGACAAACATAATAATCAAGGTCTGAAACCGTCACTTGCAGTTGCATATTATTTTGGAACTAGCTAAGTGCCTGTGCGCTGCAACGGTCAATAATTAATGATTAGTTTATTTTATTTCATGTTTGTTCAAGAGTGTTAAGATTAATTTGTACCCATGTCTGCTCTTTTTCCTTATCGAGAGTAAACACTAACTAATTTATTTTTGTTAACCTTTTCTAAAATAATCTACTCCTTTAGTAGTTCAGATGGTGCGACGTAATAATAGATTAAGGAACTGACGTCTAAATAATGTCTTAAGCAATACCTCTCGTCAGTTCAATCTTCTTCACGGTCTAACACTAACAAAAACAATATACATTTGTATAGTTACTAAAAGAAAATGAAAATCCTGTATCAAGTTTCAGAAGTTTTTTTTTTGACAATTCTGCAACAAAAATGCCACAATTTAGAATAAGGAACCAGTGCATTGATGAAAACACAGAAGCTACAACCGACAGTCTAACACTAACAAAACAGTGAAAATATGACCGCGCAGCTGCTCAATGCTGTGCTCACCAAGGCTCGGCCGTCATGCTGCGGCTCAGCTGCTGCTCGATGCTCACCAATTCGCCAATCCCCGAGTGTTGCGCCACTGACAACTCGGCGCCGAGAACCGGCCCGAGGCCGAGTGGTGAGTGTTCAACGCGGCCATGAGAGCTCAACCGCCTCCTCGACAAGGCCGCAACGGAGGATGAGGTGGAGTCTGTGGCATCTGTCAGCTAGGAGCAGGCTGGAGCGCGATGAAGCGCTGGGCAGAGCAGAGAGAAGAATGTAGAGGTAACTGTCTCGGGGCAAGAAGAAAAAATAGGAACAATTCAAGGATTGCTGTCCCCAGCTATTCTCATCATCATAATTGTCCCCGAGTGTTACCTCTACATTCTTCTCTGCTCTGGCCAGCGCTTCATCGCGCTCCGCGACGTCCCCCGCCCGATCCTAGCTGACGGATGCCACAGACTCCACCTCATCCTCCGTTGCGGCCTTGTCGAGGAGGCGGTAGAGCTCTCGCATGATGCGCTCTACAGCTTGCATCTCAGCGAAGAGGCCCTGGTGGCAACCAAACCGGGAGGTGCCAGAGACAGGGGCCCCCCACAGGGGGCCTGGAGTTTGTAGGCGGCGGATCGGCGGCGACGGATGGTTCCGTTCATGTCGCCTGAACCTACATGCTTATGCCCTGGTGTGTTCTTTCATCCGTATGCTACTACTTTTAGCCGTTGAGCCTGTTTTGATCATGCACAGATTATAGTCAAAACCTTATTTTGGTTAGAAGTCACAACAACAAACATGCATTGAATGTGTTCTCCCATGCATTGGCAGGGATCTATCGATGGTCTATGCAATCAGAAGGTATTTTGAAATAAAATTTACATTGCCAAAAGGTAGAAAAGGCTAAAACCTGATTCGGTCTACTTTTCTCTTTTTTTAGATTTGCGTATCAGATTAATACTCCTGGCCATTTAGTGTCTCCAAAGATTTGCGTATCAGCTTATCCATGCATATCAGAAACCAATAACCATGTTTCGTTTCGTGGGAGTTGGGCAAAAGACTGATCAATCATGGCACACATCATCATGACACTAAACAGAAAAATGCGGAGCAGGGTAGATACAGTTCCAGCCGTCTCCAACATGTGCATGCACAAAACAGCCTGCAACAACACGCTCAGCTTCAAGAGGATCTTCAGCTCATCCATGGCCAGCCCATTACGGACGATAACGCTCAGCCCGTTACAGATCAAGCCGGCCTTTCCAGCGCAAATCAGGTAGCCGCCGGTGGTGTGTACCTCCTACAAAGCGGATAACAAGAGGAGCGATCTACGCCAAGGCGGAAGAAGCGCTGACTCCGCCTTGGCGTAGATCGCTCCTCTAGTTATCCAGCTTGAGCCATAGCCGGATTGAGACCAATCCCTGCATTGTCCATGTTGTGCCCAGATCTGGAGCAGCTGTGGGATGAATGATTTTTCTTTTCTTCTTTTCCACAGAACAGAACAGCGAAACGATACATTTCACTTGGCGGTGGCAAAGCCTGTAATTTTAGCGAGCGGTTTTTTACGTACGACGATCGATGTGGTTCAGCCGGTTTTTTGGTGTGGGATCGCTATATCGCGCTGGTTTTCCAGTTTTTTGGCGTGGGATCGCTATATCTCGCTGGTTTCCAGGTTTTCTTGGCGAGTGATAGCTTCCCGCTTTTTTGAGGTATGAAGCTTGGACCGCTGGTTTTCTTGACGTACCAAACGGGTTTTCTACCTACCGATACCACCGATTGCAATTTAGTAGTAAATACATGTATTAGAAGCTGTTTAAGCACATCCTAGTTTAACATATTATTAATTGTTGCTTCTAAATAGAGGATAGCTTGTGCTTGTATTGGTTAACCTAAACGTCGAAGCTTTAAGCTAATAATGCCTGAGTTTAGCATGAAACTAGTGTATGTCCTTCACAGTTGATATTGTATTTGTTTCAGCCTTGTGAATTTGCAGGCTGAAATAAAAGGAATATTGTAGAGTAAAGTGCGAACAGGTGTGAGATACAAGGTAGAAATGTCAATTATAACTTGATAAAAATGATTATTGGGCAATAGTGTGAATAGCATAATTTGTTTGTTTTGTTTCACCGCCTAGGTACCTTGTCCACTCTAGGATGTTTGTTTTCTTTCACTGCCAAAGTACCTTGTCCACTCTAGGACCTCTCTCAGATTGGTGTTTACATTGTTAACATGCTGACGTGCCTAGTCCACTCTGGGATTTTTTGTTGTCACTACCATAGTTCCACATGAGCAAAAACAGATTCTATCCTCTTCATTTTGGTCAGGTGAAAAGAGTCTCGGGGGTATTTTATTTGCCCAATTTTTCTCATGTATGTAGACATGATAAGTTGATAACCCTTCCAAGAGTTACCAACCAAATAGGTGATGATGCTTATGCACGATGTAAACCAAAGATGATGACACTGTTCACCATCGCAAAAAAAAAACTCACCATGAGGCTTCATGAAGCATCACAACGGATGAGTAGTTATGTGTCTTACTTTCCTGGTAAAACTATATATCTGTTTTACTTAATTATATATCTTAGTTGTGCATAATTTCGTGTCAAAACTTTTATCTGTTCTACTTAATTATATATCATAGTTTCCAGCTATTATCTGTTCTACTTAATTACATGTCTTTGTTATGCATAATTTCGTGTTAACAAGGATACTTGTATAACAAAATCTAGGAAATAGAACTTACATTTTCATTATACACATTCTTGCATAGCTCTTGCATCTGGAGTACTGAATTTAGCATCACCTGGCACCTCTCCAGCATAATTCTAGATCAGATCCAAATCATTAGAATTGAGGTGTTTTATTTAACAATGTTACTACAACCTAACCATCGTCCCCCAACTAACAATTTACAAGATCTCTGCATTGTTGTTGAGTGATTCTAATGGGAGGATGATTGTTTGTACTTGTGCTTCAGTGTAGCCTGCGAGCATGGTACTCCTATTTTGAATTTAAATATGTACCTTTTCCGATTTCCGCTTATTTTCTTCTTTCCATGGATCTGTGTTTGAATCATCACAAGTTTTGATAGAAAATAGTTATCACCATTGAAAACAGATACAAAATACAAAACTTATGTCTTCATGCAAACTAAACTATGTTATGTTTTGGCAATACTTTGAGGCCGTAGCGTATTGACCAAATTATGTTGCTCATCTTTGCAGGAATAGCTCGAGCAGAGTTTAGAGCTGGAGCAGCTGTGATTTTCTCGTTATCAGTTGAACTGCATTAAGTACTACCTTTTATTTGCGCCCTGATGGTAGCTTAGAGCTGCTGGTAACATCCAACCAATGCGAAGACTAAATCCGTATATCGTACTAATCTAATGGTGGTCTTTACCTGATATTTGCCTTGGTGGCCAGAGAGGCACGGTCCGTGGATTCAAATATATTAAGTTAAAAGCTGTCACTTCTGAAAACTCATTGTCTTCAAATGTTAGATTCAAATATATTAAGTTAAAAGCTGTCACTTCTGAAAACTCATTGTCTTCAAATGTTAGCGTTTGATGTTATATCTTGTGTTTGTGCTATATTATTGAACTTCCTCACATGCCTTTTTCAGCTAGCTCTGGTATGTACTTGCTATGGCTATTCCGGCTAGCTATGCCCTGCTCTGTACTTCCACTGCCACTTCCTGAGCATCCACGGTGGGAGTAATCACTGGACCCGATTGTGCTTATGAGGACCAAACTGGCCATTATATTTATCTAGAGTAACTTATTTAAAGAGTGGATGCTATTTGCAAACCAAGCAACAGGAAGTGTAGCTCAAGCTGACAGCCCTTTCCTTATGTAGGCAGTACAAGTATGCTATTCATGCCTCACCACTAAAAATAAAATCTAACCATGCAGTTATACGTGTTCAGATTATTTGTTTATCTCGACCTGTTTTTCTAGATGATCGAGATCCTGAACGGATGTTTTTGAACCGTGGTAAACAATAAGAACGAACATTTACACAGTACAATAGAAAATCGCCCGCCACCTTATTGTTTAGAGTTCACTGACCACGGTGCTATATCGCTGTATAGAGTTCACTGACCAATATTTCACCAGTATTCTAACATCTCTAACGGACATTTTTCCATCAAAAGGTGCCCTTTTTTAGAGGAAAAAAAGTGGAAATGACAGCTTATCAATTTGTGGCAATTTTTTTTTCTCTTTTTGGACTCAGCCGTGAAGGATCTGTCTAAACCGGTTAGCAAACTCTTGCTTTAATTTTATGGGGTACCTTTAAGCCTACCAAAAAGTGCTTCATTAGTAAAGAATGTTTTTCAGGGTGACGTTTAGAACGCAACATGTAGATGGAAAAAAGCAGACAGAGTAATGAGGCTAAATTGGCCAGCATGTCTATATTAATTTGCAGTAGATTTGGTTAGGATTTGCGAGCACAAAGCTCTACCTATGTTGGTAGGGGTGATTTCAATATAATCCGCAGACCAGAAGAGAAAAAATAATGATAACTTTAGTGCAAGATAGCCTTTTATCTTCAACGCTATTATTGGGAGTCTTGATTTGAGGAAAATTGTTCTCTCTGGTCGGCAATTTACTTGGGCTAGTAGAAGGGAGACACCCACATATAAGAAGCTAGATCGTGTTTTAGCAAATTCCTCTAGTAATGGTTCGTGCTTTGACCCGCACAAGGTCTTGTCATACTCCGTTAGTAGTTGACTTTGGTAATCCGTCTCACCATGTGAATAAGTCAATTTTTTTTCTTTTGAGCTATCATGGTTGCGCCAGGATGGTTTCCATGATCTAGTGAAAAGAGAATGGATGTTGGTTAAGGTGGCAAACTCGCCTGTGGAGAGGTGGCAGAATAAGATTAGGCATCTTAGGAATTTTCTCCGGGGGTGGGCAAAGAATCTTTGTGGAGTTTACAATAAAAGAAAAAGAGAGACTTCTTCTGTTAATTAATGAACTCGGCATCAAAGATGAAACATGTCCTTTGGATATGCCCGAGAGGGCTGCTAAAAAGGAGGCGGATGAATGCCTCACGATGCTATGGCGTGACAAAGAGACTAAGTGAGCTCAGCATGCCAAGGTTAAGCATGTGCAAGAAGGGGGGAAATAATACGAAGTACTTCCACTTAATTGAAAATGACAAACATCCAAAGAAGAAAATTTATCAGCTTGACCATGATGAGGGGACCATAGTTGGTGAGGCCAACTTAAAATTCTTCATTACTAAGTACTATAAGAAATTATTTGGAGCGCCGGTCTCCAATTTTTTCTCCATGCTTGAAGAGTTTTATGATGATATCCCAAAACTATCTTCGGATGAGAGAGATATCCAGACCAGTGACTTCACCGAGGAAGAAGTGTTTGATGCGATTTTCCAGATGGAACATAACAAAGCTCTGGGGCTGGATGGATTCTCACTTGATTTTTATCAGAAGTTTCAGGATGTAATTAAAGTTGACCTCATGGCAATGCTTTCTCACTTGCAGTCTGGTGACTCGCCACAGTTTAAATTGAACTTTGGGGTTATAACATTCCTACCAAAAAAGGAAGATGCCAGTTGTATTGAGCAACATAGGCCCATCTATCTTTTAAATGTTAGTTTTAAAGTGTTCACGAAGGTTGAGACTAATAGGGTGACTAGCGTTGCTGAAAATGTAGTTCAACCTACTCAGTCGGCATTTATGCCATGTAGGAATATATTGGAAGGAGTAGTTGTGTTACACGAAACCATTCATGAAATTCATAGGAAGAAGATGGATGGACTTCTCTTCAAGATTGATTTTGAAAGTGTACGGCAAGGTTAAATGGTCTCTTCTTCAACAAGCTTTGTGTATGAAAGGTTTTTCACTAAAGTGGTGTGAATGTGTAGCTCGTTTTGTTCAAGGTGGTAGTGTCGGAATTATGGTCAATGATGATATTGGTTATTATTTCCAAACACTCAAGAGGTTGTGTCAAGGCGACCCTTTGTCGCCTATCCTTTTTAACATCGTTGCAGATATGTTGGCAATCCTTATTTCTAGAGCTAAATAGGATGGCCAAGTTGGAGGGTTCATACTTCATCTTGTTGAGAGGGGTGTATCCATTCTGCAATATGCCAACGACACGATTCTTTTAATGGAACACGACTTAGTGAAGGCCGTTAACATGAAATTAATTGTGTGCCTCTTCGAACAGCTCTTAGCGACCCGGACATTTGGAACCTGGGTGCGCGCGCACCCGTTTACGAAAAGTTCAAAAAATGTTATTTAAAAATTTTCAAAAAAATGTGAAGTAAATTTTTGCATGTACATATTATGTTGATACTTACTCGTGTAAGTTTTCACGAAAAAATACCATTGTGTGTGGCCTGCATAAAAATGACAAAATGTCCAAATGAGAATCGTGAACAGGAATTTGTACTATTCACAGGAATAGGAATTTGCATTTTGTCATTTTTGTGTAGGTCACATACAATGGTATTTTTCCGTGAAAACACACACGAGTAAGTATCAACATAGTATATACATGCAAAAATTTACTTCACATTTTTTTGAAACTTTTAAATAGCATTATTTTGAACTTTACGTAAACGGGTGCGCGCGTACCCAGGTTCCATTCACCATTTCCGCAACTCTTAGGTCTTAAGTTAATTTCCATAAAAGTGAAATTTTCAGTTTTGGAAAGGAAAGGAGGTAGAACAAGAGTACAAGCATATCTTTGGATGTGAGTCTGTTCTCTACCTTTCAAATATTTAGGTATTCATATTCATTATAGGAAGCTCTTAAATAAAGAATGAAAACCTGTTGAGGACCGTTTTGAGAAAAAACTAGGAGGTTGGATTGGTAAGATGCTCTCATATGGAGACCGGATGGTCCTAATTAATTTGGTACCGACAAGTTTACCAATGTTCTTTTTGTCATTTTTCGAAATCCCAAAGGGGGTAAGGAAGCGTTTAGATTTTTTAGGTCACTCTTCTTCTGGACAAATGACAATCTGAAAAAAAAATACCGCCTTACCAAGGATCAGGGAGGTTTAGGCATCGAGGTCCTTGAGTTGAAAAATAAGTTCTTACTAAGTAAATGGATTTTTAAGTTACTGAATGAACAAGGTATGTGGCAAGAGATACTACAAAATAAATACCTTGGTAAAAAAAAAGTTACTCAGGTCAAAGCCAAACCAACTGATTCGCTGTTTTGGAAGGGTCTAAGAGCATCTCCAGTCGCGTCCCCCAAACCGTCCCCCAAAGGGATTTGGGGCGCGCCGGACAAAAAAAGAGTTCCAGCCGCGTCCCCAAAGCCCATTTTTGTCCGGCGCGCCCGATACGGTGTCCGGCGCCCGAGCCCGTCCCCGTCCCACAGGGACGCCGGACACAACGAGCGAGGCCAACGACGCGGCGTCGGCGGCACGGAAGGCTAAAACCCCGTCGCCTACCTTTGGTCAAGCGACGTTAATGGCGTCCCTGTTTTCCCAGGCGACGCAGGACGCGTCTCGTCGTGCATGGCCGCGTGGCCGTCCGCGCCGGAGTTATTGCGTGCAACCGCTGCCGCCGCTGTTTTAAGACGCCCTCAGTTATCGCCGCTCGTAATCCTTCTCGCCGCCGCCTCCCCTCCCGATCTCCTCCCGCTCAAAATGCGAGCTCGTCCTCCCGCAAGATCGCCGCGGCGAACGCTTCGACGCGAAGCCTCACCGTGGCGGAGGCGTGGCGCTGCCACGCCCGTATCCAGTCCCGCCGGACATGCGGGCCGCAGCGGCGGCCGGAAGATGGCCGTGAACGGCATTGGCGTCCGCCGCCGCCGAAGCCGAAGACGGACCAATGGAGGGACGCCATCAAGGCCCGTCGGGCTCAACTCACCGCCGAGGAGCGGTTGGATCCGACATGGGCGGTCAACGACAACGACGCTGGTGGACGACGTACTTCCGTGCGAAGTACGACATCGAGATGCACAGCACCGACAACCTCGTCGGCGGCCCCAACAGTGGAAGGAAGGCCGCGCCGTTCCGGCCCGGCGCCCTCGAGAACGTCATCCGCGGCCTCCGCAACGGCGCTCAAGGCCGGAGATGCGTCGTCGCGCGCCGTCTCCTCAATGGCAGCCGAGGAGGACGACGCTCGTCCTCCTCGCACTCTTCTTCCTCGGGACCGGCGATCGACGCCGTCCTCGTCGCTCGGCGCCCTACACCGTCCCCAAACGGGAGGTCAAGGAGGAGCGGCGACGCCCGTCAACACGAGGCGTGGCGGCAGCGCCGGCGGCGCAAGGAGGCGCGGCGCCCCTCCTCATCCCGAAGCCGGAGGTGAAGGAGGAGGAAAGGAGGCGGCGCTGGCGGAGTACGAGCGGCAGCGGCGGCTCATCGCGCAGCCGACGACCCCGAGGACTCGCCTGGGCGGCGTTCTTGGCGTCCATGGACGACAAGGACGTCTGGAGGGCGACGGACGCGGCGATCGCCATGTCCATCCGCGACTCCGGCAAGCCGGTGGACCTCACCGACGACGGCGGGGACCAAGCGGCTTGGTGAAGGACGAGCCCGTCGACGAGCGCGTCAAGCGGGAGGTCGTCACCGACGAGATGTACAACTTCCACAGTACTACGCCTCCCGCCGCAAGTGGTTCTAGATTAGGTTTAGTTTTAAAGTTAGTCAAATTTCGTTCGAATCTATGTAAGTTTGGACGAATCTAATCGAATCTAGTTAAGTTTAAAATTTGCGAAATTTTGTTTGGGGACGCGTGGGGAGCGACGTCCCCCAAACGCGGCACGAACGAAACACGTCCCCCAAACGCTCAATCCGGCGCGGTTTGGGGGACGGTTTGGGGACGCGGCTGGAGATGCTCTAATGGGAGTCAAAGATGAGTTCTTCATCGTGGGATCTTTTGTTTGTGGCGATGGGGTAAGCATTCGTTTCTGGGAAGATACTTGGTTAGCTGATAAGCCTCTTGCCGCCAATATCCATCTCTCTTTTAGCATTGTCAGTCTTGCTATTGTGTTATCGCATTCGCCTGTGAATATTAGTTTCAGGAAGGATTTACCGAGGGATATGGCATGTGTAGCTGAATTTAGTAGAAAGACTTACGGAGATTCAGTTGGTTGATGAACCAGACAATTTCTCTTGGCACCTGACCACTTCTGGGGTGTTTTCAGTCAAATTTATGTATGCTAACTGTATGAGTGGCCATACTGGATATTTGCGAAAATACCTATGGAAACTCAAGGCACCACTGAAGATTAAGATCTTTATGTGGTTTCTTAGTAGAAAGATGATTCTGACCAAAGATAAATTAGCAAAACAGAATTGGCATGCGTCTACAAAATGTGTTTTTTTTTTGTGATGCTCAAGAAACCTTTAATGCTAAAGAGAGATGGATATTGGCACCTTCTAATGTGTTTTCTTGTCATGTCCGTTTGCTAACTGAGTATGGAGAGCTGTTTATTTTACGTTTAATATTATTATGACACCTTCTAATGTAACCAATATGTTTGGTAATTGGCTTAATGGAATTGAATCATCTATTAAAGCAAGAATTCGAGAGGGAGTTTGTGCATTAATTTGGGCAATATGGAATTGTCGAACCGATGTGATTTTTAACGAGACAATGACTCCAAATTTTGTGTAGGTCATTTACAGGGCTTTGTATTGGATCCATATGTGCTCTTTCCTTCTTTCTGCGAAGCAGCGAGAACATATGGACTGTGGTTGCACTCGGCTGATGTCGGTCGTTCGGCTATCTTTAACCAGGATGGTTAGCGCCAATTGCTTAGAATCCAAGATGATTAAATACCCATCAGCGTCTTTGGTTAATCCATGTTGCAACTTTATGCGATATTTGAGTTGTAATATACTTTCATACTATTACTTTGCAATAAAGAAAGCTGTGTGCATCACTTTGATGCAAAGGTTAGGGCTACGCTCCCATATTAAAATAAAAATCAATTTGCAGTAGTCTTTATCTCTGTTTTTCATTTTAAGTAGTAGCAAAGACACCCATGCTACGCTGCGGAACCAACAAAAGAATGCGTAAGATTGTAAGACAGGCAGGGAAGCTCTGCAGATAACCAACAAAACAAGGTGTAAACATTCTAGAAAAAAAGTAAGACGGATATGGAAACAGTACCGTGAATAGCTTGACATTGATATTTCCCTATCTGGTGGCAATGTAACTTGTAAGGAAGAGCCAGATCCATCCGAGTGCGCACAATCACGCATCGCCCATGAGCAGGGTGGCAGTCATGAATCTACAAGACGGTAAAATAAACTACTACTCAGCTCCATTCCATATTACTTATTGATGATTTAGTAGGTTTGTACTACATCAGCGACAACTAGTATGGAACGGAGAAAATATCAAATAAGCCAAGACAGGTCAGAGCTAGAGCGGAGAAAAAAGCTTAAAACAATGGAATATATTAGAAATCAAGGTTAAACTTTCATGTGATAGTAGTACTCATCTATTTTCTGCGGTTCAAAAACTATAGTAGTAGTACTAGTGCTCATCTTAGTCGCCCCTCAGGGAGTCATGGTCATCTACAGCATCGGCTGATTAGAAGAGGTATTATGTATCATGGATCTAGGCTTATAATGTGGTCGCTCCCGCAACCGGCTGGGAATCCGTCCCCGTGGCATGAGCCTTTGAGGAGGACCGAGGAGGAAGAAGAAGCAGATCTACGACGAGGGGGCATGGCACAAAATCCTTTGCTAAATTAGCCGTAGGTGCCAAGGAAATAGGGAATCAGCTAGCGACCTAGTATGGAATGAGATGCAGTATATGGTTACAGGAAAATAAGAGAAATTGCCATCATAAGTGATACATGTAAATCCCTGCGGAAAAAAAAAGCATACAGAAGCAGGTTCTTGGTAGAACCAGATGAACAAACAATGGACCTCTCAGCTGCCCAGAGATATACCCACCGGCCTTACCTAGATGAGCTGGGGAGGCTCAGCTCAGCTTCGCTCAGGGTAAGGGGAGGAACAAGATAAGGAGGAAAAAAAAGGCAAAGAGGAAAGAGGAGCAAGCTACCGATTTCCATTTTGAAGCAAGCTAGAACAAGCTAACCTGCAGATCCCATCGAAGTGTAACGGAGTGCACAGAGCACGTATTTGGGTGAAAAGTAAATACGCTCTACTTGTGGTACTACTGAGATCTGAGCGGCAGGCAGACAGCACGCACCGTGATTTGCAGCTTTCACAAAAAGTCATGACTCTTGAAACAGGATGTCCAATTTGATTGAGTGGATCGTTCTGACAACAGGCAGAGCTAGCTAGGCATAGACATCCATCCACCGTTGCCGGAACACGGGAACAGCTTCCATAGGCTCACGGGCACTTGGTCAGTAGAGGAAAACCAAACCGGAGAAGGAGCGAGAGAGAGGGGGGATGAGGGAGAGCTGTGCGCTGGATTTTTCTAAGCAACTATGCGCTGGATTTCGTTCGTCTTATTTTCTCCTTTTCTCTGGAAAACTCACCGACCCACCTGGGCACTAGTAAACCTTTTCTTTTGCCAAATTTTGAAACTCCAACTTCTGAGTCTTAAAAATAATCTGCCAGGAATTATATAGATACATAGGTCAAAATTGTATGCTACAAGTTTCATTTAAAAATGTGTTGTATTTCGGGATTTACAAAACACCAATATTTCTAATTTACTCCTATATGCCCTCAATTTTTTTTCCTATATCTCGAAAAAGAATGGCCTTTTCTATCAAAACTTTGCACGATTATAAATTTGAATTTTCGGAACTCAAAAGTACAATTTTTTTATTTTATGAAGAAGAGTGCACTAGTGAGCCCACTACTGCAAATATGTGCCCATTTTTTTCCTCTCTTGTAGTACAACTATTATCAAAAGAGTGACACGTGGATTTTTGGCTCCGGGATCCCCGTAAATCCTATTTAAACAACATATCAAGAAAATACTAAAAACATTGTGTTTGAAAATATGTCATAAATTAAGATATGGGGGCTCTATCATAATAATCGAGACTTTCTTTCTTAAAGAAACATACTAAACTTACATAGACAAATAGAAACGTTGCTTAATTAAGATACTATACTAAGAACTAGCAATATATGCATGTGCGTTTACTAGTAGGAAAAAAGTCTTTCGTTCGGAGCTGCAAGGAGCATTAGTCCCGGTCGCTATTTGGCTCGGGGTTATTGCCAGCAATAGTTCCGGTTACAACGGCTAGAACGCGCGGCAAGCTATAGTCCTGGTTCGATCGGAACCTTTAGTCCCGGTTGGTGATATCAACTGGGACTAAAGAAGTTGTGGCGGGTGCGATCACCTTTAGGCCCGGTTGGTATCACCAACTGGGACTACATGTCCATCTCTATATATACCCATACTCTGCCCAAGGTTGTGAGCCACACTTAGTTTTTTCCCTTCCAAGCACCTGAGGTGTATGTTGGTTGGCTTTCTCTTCTTATGCAGAAGAGGTGTTTGATGAAATGGCTCAAAGCAAGTTTCACTTGAGTTCACACAATACAAATATGATATGAAGTGCTCGAGCCACATTTAAGCTTTCTCCTCCTTTTTTCCCTCTCGATCGAAGTTAATAACTTTATCCTTTCATCTGTCATTGATAAAATGCATGTGTCGATGTACATAGCTTCACATACTGCGGCACAGCCGGAAGCGTGGCGTTCAAGATCCGGAGGGCGGATTTCTTCGTCTGAACTGTTGGAGTTTCGAGGAAGGTGTGATATGCACATACGATTTTCTTTCCGAAGGGGTTGGAGGTGTTGGCTGTGTTACCCTCTTTGCGTTTCGGCGAAGCCCTATTCTCATCCTTTGGCTCGAAGCTATTCTCGTCATTGCCCTTGTTCTTGCCTTTGCCTCCTTTGACACGTGGGCGGTGCTTCCTTGCACGCTTGTATCCTACTTCTAGATCCATCTTAAGATCGTTGACCCATTTGCAGTTGCAGCCGTGACTTCGTCAGCCGCTGCTGGCCCCTGCCGGCTTCGCCACCGCGGCCGCTGCCTCTTCCGCCACCTTGACCTCCTCACTGGAACATCATGGCGGCCATGTCGGATCCGCTGTTCTTTTGGTCCTCAGGGGGATTTTTCCGCTTGTTATTGACGTCGCGGTTCTTCTTCTGCTGGTGCAGGGCAAGGCTGTGGCCGGAATCTCTCCACCTGCGTCGTCATCAGCGGCGGTGTGAGTGTTGGCGATGGAAATCATCTTGTCTAGGTTCAGCTTCTGGTCATTGTACTCGCACGTCAATTTGTGCCGGAGCAGACCTTACCTCTGCAAACTTCCTATGAAGGCCAGCATAGCAGTTCGATCGTCGACGTTCTCGCAATTGTTTCTTGTTTCTAACCACCGAGTAAGGTACTCTCGAGAGGTTTCATTTTTCTTATGTATACATGCTTGCAGGTCACTGGCCATGGATGGTCTCTTGTAGGTGCCCCTGAAGTGTCCCTCGAAGGCTATCTTCAGGTCGAACCAACAAAAGATGGAGTTCTCTAGGAGGTCACTGAGCCAAGTCTGGGCCGTACCACACTACAAGAAAAGTTCTGATAGACAACGTCTCAAAATCGTCCGCTAAGGGGTATTTTTCGTCGCCTATGGGCCTAACCCGACGATATGGGTTCATTGTACTGCGTCAGGCAAAGTCCAACGACGATTTTTCGGTCCGCGCTTGGGCGCCTTTCCGCCACATCGGACCGATCGGAATTTCGAGCCCGTTGATCGACGTCATGCAAGCGACACGTGGCAGACGCCGTTAAGCGCAGTTAACGGCGTTAAGCTGAAACCGTGGTAGATGGTAGGCCCACACGAGGCCTGCCACGTCTTAAGCGGCCGGGCCAGATGACATAGTTTGAGTCAACTATATAGTGGGCTGGTCCATTAGTTACGTGGGCCGCCTAACCTCTAAGGTTGATGGTCAAACTTAAATGGGCCCCATTTAACATGGGGTCCACCTACAAGAACTGGCCCAGCAAGTGGGTGGGCCAAAAACAGTGGGTCCCACTTTCCGTTAAGGGGCGGCCCATTTAGTATGGGTCCACCGTATAGCAAGTGGGCCGCCCAACAAGCTAGTGGCCGGCAAAAACACAGTGGGTCCCACTTTCCGGTTAAAGGGTCGGCCCATTTCGTTTGTGGGGTCCACCATACAAGTGGGCCGCCCAACAAAAATAGTGGGTCAAAAACACAGTGGGTCCCACTTTCCTGTTAAAGGGGCCCATTTAGTAAGTGGGGTCCACCATATAGCAGGGCTGCCCAAGAAGATACGGTCGCCAAACACAAAGGTCCCACTTTCCGTTAAAGGGACCAATTAGTATGTGGGGTCCACCATATAGCAGGGCGCCCAAAAAGATAGGGGCCAAAACACAGTGGGTCCCACTTTCTCTTAAAGGGCCCCCATTTAGTATGTGGGACCACCATATAGCAAGTGGGCCGGCCCAACACGATAGTGGGCCGGGCCAAAACACATGTGGGTCCCACTTTCCTGTTACCCCAAATAGTGTGGGTCCACCATAGCAAGTGGCCGCCCAACAAGATAGGGTCGCCAAAACACAGGTCCCACTTTCCTCTTAAAGGCCGCCCATTTATTATGTGGGTCCACCAAAAGCAAATGTCGCCCAACTAATTGTGCGGGCCATGTTGGCGGGGTCCACCTTAAAGCAAGTGGGCTGACCAATTAGTGGGGTCCACCGTAAATCAAATGGCCGCCCAAGAAGTAAGTGGGCCCGTTTAGTTGTTTATATGCCATAATATGCGCTTTAGGATTTTGCGGGCAGCACATATGTGATTTCGCTTAATTGGGCCGTTTAAGGGATGGGAATTCGTGATTTAGATACGAGAATATTTACGCAGCATTGATTTCTCTCGGATAGCCTCACTTACCACAAGCACCAAAGAAAAAATGCGCGAAAGAACTATAAAAACTAACTAAATATTACATCAGCTGCAAGGCATTGAAAAAAATATTACAGAACCCAGAGAAATTGAATGGTAATTAAACCTAGCAATACAATGAAGCGATCCGCAATCTTTTAAGTTGTCCATGCAGCACCTATATCTGAAACAAAGACATTACAAGTTAAGACAGCAACAATGGAAAGGCAAAGACACTACAATATTGTTTGGCAAAGAATTTGGAACTCATCATTTCGTCGTTATAACAAGATCATTGTAATGCGCACAATAAGCAAACAAAGAGTGCATGCCGCATACCAACAGCCAATATATAACGAGCATGTTAGAATGAAACAGCAGACTTACTACTGTCGAGTCCCATGCAAACCAACATGTTCAGGGAGTACAAAATTGGCATGAACAACATAGTAGCAGGCTATAAATTTTGTAACAACGACGAGCAAGATGAAGTTATGATGGCTACATCTACAGAGCAGGGAATGTAAACCAAAAATAGAAGTTACGATGGCAAAAGCTAAAGAGGAGGGAATGTGAACCAACATGTGCCAAGTGCAATTACTTCACTTTGGCCGTGAACTAAATAATACTCCTGAACTTATAGTGAAGGGGATGCAAATCAAGATGTTTCGGGATATAAACTTGTAATGAGCAACACATGGAGGATAGTTAATGCTGGAGCTTAGGATGGACCAGATACAGAATATAGTGGGATCACCTGTGAACTTGTATAAGAGGGAATGCAAACCAATATGTTCAGCTTTCCATATGTGAGCGTCATGCCAAGTCAGAGAAACAAGTCAATAATGCAGCTTTTGAAGAACAAGATGGCACGCAAAATTATTATCTAGTAGTATGACAAGTTTATTTGTACTACAGGCTAGATAGCAGAGTGATAGCATGCCAAACTAAGTCCTTACTTTGTTAGCTTACAATGAACTAGATACAAAACAATGGCATCACCTGTAGTACAGGGAATGCAAGCCAACATGTTCATGGAGTAAAAAATTGGCACAAACAACATAGTAGCAGGCCATAATTTTTGTAACAACGACGAGCAAGATAAAGTTATGATGGCTAGATCTACAGAGCAGGGAATGTAAACCAAATATAGAAGTTACGATGCCAAAAGCTATAGAGCAGGGAATGCGAACCAACATGTGCAATTACTTAAAATTGGCCATGAACTAAATAATAGCAGGATGTTACTATAATACCTACAGTATAATTTTTGTAACAACGATCGAGCAAGATAGAAGTTATGATGGCTACATCTCCAGAGCAGGGAATGCAAACCAAAATGTTCAATCGCTTAAAGTTAGCAATGAAGTAGAAAATAGCAACGTGTTACGGTCATAGCTAGGAATGAACTAAAAGAGCTTCAGACAAACAAGCATCTGAACCCAGAACATGGCGCTAAAACAAGGGACTTACATTAGGAGAAGCACTCTGTGGGAGTCACAGCAGATCTTCCTGGGGTTGATAGATCCGGTGATGAAGTACGCTACATGTGCTACTTGGGGTTGGAGAGACGGCCATTACACTTCATGGTTACTCATCTCATCTGCAATCGTAAGCACGGTTCCCCAAGATTAAACAAGAACTTGCAGGCAAGCAATAGAAAAGCGACAGTAGAAGAGTTTAGATCATGCACGCGCCGGTGAAGCAGATCCGGTTCATGCAGCGGTGTCGGTGAGCAAGATACGATGCGGTGGACGACGGATCCGGCGAAGCGGCTCCGGCGGGTGGACGATACCGCACTGAAGCGATGCGGTAGACCGCTGGATGAGCATATGGTTTCGAGGTTCGGGGATGATCCGGTCCGGTTGATGACGGCGTCGATGAAGCGGCCCGCAGCCGGATGACGAGGATCGCGAGGGCTCGGGTAGGCCAGTCCGGCGGGGATGTTCCGGTGCGGTGGTCGTGGAGGTGGGAGAGAGGGACTTGGGAAGTTCCGGTGGGTGGTCTGAGGGAAATGAATTTTTTTGGGAGGGTTTCCGGGCTAGGGAGGTGGTGATCCAAAAAATGGGCAGACCCCCCACCAACCGACTTTGTCATCTCCACAGGGTAGAATGGGAATTTGGAAGCGTACGAAATTTTTGTATTTTGTAGGCGGGAAGTTTTGCCGCTATGAGATTTTGAATTTCGCTAAGGTCCAAGTATAATGATAAAAAATTGTGAGACCGTACTAGTACCTGTTCAAGGCCGAGTGCAAAATCAAATCATCATCATCTTGAATATTGGTCACTACCATGGTCATGATCTATCTCTGAAATTAGCGTATCCGCTATATCAAAGTATAATGATAAAAAAATTGTGAGACCGTACTAGTACTTCTATTCTAGGCCGAGTGCAACATCAAATCATCATCACGTTAAAAATTTGTTACCATGATCATGATCTATCTCTGAAATTGGCGCATCCGCTATATCTTTCAAAGTATAATTATACGAGTAATAAAAATTGTGAGACCATACTAGTACTTCTGTTCAAGTTCGAGTGCAACATTAAATCATCATCACGTTGAAAATTTGTTACCATGATCATGATCTACCTCTGAAAATGGGCGCATCCGCTAAAACTTGCAAAGTATAATGATACAAAATTGTGAGACCGTACTAGTACTTATGTTCAAGGTCGAGTGCAACATCAAATCATCATTACATTGAAAAGTGTGTTACCATGATCACGATCTATCTCTGAATTTGGCTCATCCGCTAAATCTCGCAAAGTATAATGATAAAAAATTGTGAGATTGTACTAGTACTTCTATTCAAGTTCGAGTGCAACATCAAATCATCATCACGTTGAAAATTTGTTACCATGATCATGATCTATCTCTGAATTTGGCGCATCTGCTAAATCTTGCAAAGTATAATGATAAAGAAATTGTAAGACAGTAGTAGTACTTCTGTTCAAGGTCGAGTGCAACATCAAATCATCATCACGTTGAAAATTTGTTACCATGATCCTCGAAAATAGGCGCATCCGCTAAAACTTGCAAAGTATAATGATACAAAATTGTGAGACCGTACTAGTACTTATGTTCAAGGTCTAGTGCAACATCAAATCATCATTACATTAAAAATTGTGTTACCATGATCATGATCTATCTTCGAATTTGGCGCATCCGCTAAATCTCGCAAAGTATAATGATGAAAAAAATTGTGAGACTGTACTAGTACTTATGTTCAAGGCCGAGTGCAGGATCAAATCATCATCATGTTGAAATTTGTTACAACGATCATGACATATCTCTAAAATTGGCGCATCCGCTAAATCTTGCACGTGGCGCATCTCGGTGCGGAGCAACAAGGTGTATCAATCAACGTTAGCGTCATCGGGCTCTCCTCTTTTGATAGATCTTCTACATGGCGTGGCGCACCGCCCACCGAGAAGCAGTCACATGTGAGATCGAGGTGGAGACGTCGCCGGCATCCTCGAGGCGCGACCGCCCTTCTACGAGCCAGAGTCGACTCAAGGTATGAATCCATGCGCTGTCGCGTCCCTTCTGCATATGAAGTGGAATGCCTTAGATTTATTGTTCTTCTCTTACGATTATTTGCCGGACATGTGTGCTCTTTCTCTGAATATATTGCTTGAAAAGCTAACCAAGTTACTTAAATTCACTTCGTTCTTAATCTTGCGTGCCAATTTTGTTATTTTTGGTGACAGTGGTGCGCGCAATTTATTTCTGGGTGTTGAGTGTTAGGCCTAAGTCGAAATCCTCAGCTAAACAAGGCCTCAGCTTAACACATAAAAAGGTGTTCAATCTCGCCCACAATGTCCTCTTCTTTCCTCTTCCTTTATTGGAACTTGTTTTGCAGACAAGGAAAGTGGCACGTGTAATGTGAGTAAAACCCTCTTAGCCAAAATCAGCTACGAGCAAGATTTTATGTATTGTAGATTCCCCAATTGACTCTCATCCCCAATGTAGTCTTTTTTATGTCAGTATAGACTTCTTTACTGGATGTATACTATCGTACATGGCATGCATTTGCCTAATGAGGAGCATTGTATTGCCATTCTAGCCAACTGATCGATCTGTCAAGCTTCATGCACGAGATGCCATGTTTAATTTACTCCCTCGCTCCGATCCATATTTATTGGTGTAAAATGAATGTGAATCGGAGGGAGTACTCTTCTTAGATAGTACTACAGTTCAAAAAAAACTGTACTACTACATCACAAATGCATCAAAAGAGTACTACATCACAAGACCACCACGGTTGTACTAGTAGAGTTTAATGCTTAACTTCCAAAGGGAATAAGATTACACATATGAACTTTAAACAGGCGCTGTCCGATGTCTGCTTGTTTGGGAGCACAACATAAATAATACTACCCCGTCCATACATAAGTGACTAAACTTTGTCTGAAGATGTTTCATCTATATATGTTTTTAGTGTGTAGATACATCCGTATCTTGAAGGAAAAAGGTGAGCCGCTAACTTTTTGAATAGAGTGAGTAATACAATTCGGATAAACAATGGTGTAGTAAAACAAATACTCCTGCCCATCATAAAACAAAACACAGACTGACTCAAATATATAGATCACAAAAAGGTTTCATCAGAACCCGAACATATACATGCAGAAATGTTTGATCACATAAACATTTGGCATATTTATGCCCCCAAAACAAAACGTGGACCGTGTTACTATAGCACTGGACAGAAAAACATTTCCACCAGAACGAAAACTAAGGGCATGTTTGGTTCTCAGCCACACTTTGCCAAGCCAAAGTTTGGCAATTTGGCATGTGTTTGGTTCTTGCCACACTTTAGAGCTGCCACACTTCACTATTCATATGGCCCACTTGTCATAGAGTGAATTTTTTGCCAACTTTTGCCACACTTTGTGGCTTCCAAAATCCTAGCCACACTTTTGTGGCTGCCACACTTGCCAAAGTTAGGCTTGGCAAAGTGTGGCCCGGAACCAAACAGGCCCTAAAAGACATCAGACCAAACAAAAGCTGGGCTATCACTTCTTGCCCAAACAAGCCTTGCTCCTTCATATGCGACTTCCTTTTCTCTTATGGATGTTGAACTTTGAATTAGATGGGTTCCTGACAGCGCGTTCTTTTTCGTGTCCTTGATGTTGCACTCTGGATCAGGTCGGTTACTGTCAGGAAATGAACAAATTGATCAGCAAAAGTCATATGTAAATGAATGCAAAGGTTACATATGAATGACTAACCCGGTCTAACTGAGTAGGGATGTAAAGTGCACCAACGTCTAGCAGAATTGTACTTTCTCCACTGCCAGTTGCTCATATCTAATTGGAATACTCCCTCCTTTGCCCGTACAACCAGCTCATTTTTGTCCTCAAATACGCAGAGTAACCTTACTGGATGTTTCCAATTGTATGGAAATGATGTGTCAAGGCCAAAAAAGTATCCAATTCAAAATTTATATGACATGTCCATGACTCGTGATCGCCTGTTGATGATCTTGTACTGGTCCATGTTTGTAGGGTGAAGTCTCTTATAACAGCAAGGGCAACATCTCCATTATGTCCCTTGAAGATGTGAATGTTAAGCATGAATATATCATGCGTCTCATGAGGGCACTGAATATATTTCAGAGTCTTCTTTGCATGGTCAAGCTCAATGATATATCTAGACTTCGTTGGCCAGTACAAAATACCCCCTATGAGAGTTGCCGGTCTACGGTCAATCTCTGACAGCATCGGAGTTGATCGAGCTAGAAACTCCCATTCTTTTGAATCTGGTGAGTAGATATGAGCCTGTGCATCGTAACGTTTAGTTGTTATCCAAACAACCGAGAACTTGCCACAATGTGTAAACGGTTCAGAGTTGTTTCTCGAACAGAGAATTGAGCCGCTGCTTTCAATTGTGTGATTGCGCCACAATGGTGGTTCGGTATCGCTGTGAGAACTTGCCTAATTGGATCCCAGACTGATATATACCCTCTGGATACATTAGAATGGAGTAGCACCATACCATCGCGGCATCCCAGGACATAGATTTTGGGACCGTTCACTTGAGACGGGATTGCCAGCATCTTCAAGATGGCCGGGTGAAGATCATGCTCTGTGATGAATCGATTGTCCTCGGAGTTGTTGGTGAAAAACCCTAGCAACGGGTTTCCTCCGTTGTGTGACACAGTTAGCTTTCTGAAATAATTGCTTCCCATACATTGCCTCCATGCTTTCTTGGTGCCTGATGCAGCTAGTAAGCAGGTTGGATGGGGAGGAAGCCTGACAAGAATCTGAGAGACTACATCTCCAGGCAGATCGTTGATTGTTGTGGGTGTCCTTCGACTGAAGCTGGTAGGATTATGCAAATCGCACGATGCATCGTCAAAATTATGTAAACAGCACACTGCATCATCTATTTTTTAAAACAAAATGCAACATCTAATTTGACTAAGCAGAAAAATGCATCATCTAATTCATCATCAAAGTTTCCTAAACTGCACGGTGCATCAAAAAAATCAAAATAGTGTAAACAGCACAATGCATCAGCAAAATCAAAATAATGTAAACAGGACAATGCATCAGCAAAATCAAAATAATGTGAACAGCACAATGCATCAGCAAAATCAAAATATTGTAAACAGGACAATGCAATTGTAATCCTGTTGCATAATCAATGAAGCCCTTAATTTGCAAAAAAAACACCACAAAAATAGGACGCACCAACGGAAGGCAATCTCGCATATACAGTAATAATTGCTAACGTGTCAACACGATTGGAGGAAAAAGAGACCTCTACAGGACCCAAAACGCTGTGGTAACATCAGATGGGGTTAGCTTTGATATAGGTAATAAAATGTAAACAGCACAATACATCATCTAAGTTGACAGCAAAATTCTTCATCGAAATTTCCCACACTGTTCAAGGAATCAGAAAAATTACCTAAAAGGCTAAAAGAGCAAAATGCATCATCAGAGTAAAATATATGTAAACAGTACAATGCATCATCCAACTTTTGGCTAAACAGCAGAGAGCATTAGCTAGGTTGACAGAAAAACAAAAACAAAAAAAACCATGAAAAATTCCTGAAGAGGTGAGTGCATAAAAATTACTACCTAAAAAGCATAATGAATCACCCAAATTACAAAAGAAGCAGAATGCATCATCAAAAATACAAAAACATCTCAATGCATCATCACGTCTGGTTTGGGCAAAAAACCCCAATCCACCAGATCTAACCTCATTGCAGGGGAAGGTAGAACTTACAAAGGGGTTGACGAGTCACGATCATATGCAACAAGCGCCGCCTTAGATGAAGTCACCATCCAAGCTCTCGACGCGTTCAAAGCAGCCAGCTTCGAAGCCTCCGACGGTTCTCCCGGCTGCGCCGCCAAACTCTCGAAGCACGCGCCAAGACTTTCCAACAAAATGCGCTTCGATACGAGCATTTGCCAGCGCCACGCGCCCGGGCCCGTCCTAGCCACCGCCTTCGCCTTTGCCTCCGCATTTACATGTCTCCGCCGATGCATGCAGAGCATCCGTCTCCGCTTTCCATGTATCCGCCGACGCAGTGTAGGCATCGAGCGACGCCGTTTTCATTTCCTAGAAAACCCAGTAAGTTACTCACATTGCAATCCCCAAATTAAGGTTATATCGAACACAATGACCGATGAACCTCTGTACTCGCCGGAGGTTGGAGATGTACATACCTGCGAAGATCGGTCCGGTGGTGCTTGACGGTGGTGCGTCGGGGACGGGGAGAACTCGGCGGGGAGAATGGTGGCGCGGCCCAAGACGGCGGCGCGGAGAGGGGCGACGGTGCGGTCATCGAACCTCGGCAGACAGTATTTTGTATATACATATGAGAAGAAGAATAAAGTCTGGTCGAATGAGGCGCGACCGGCAGAGTACAACCGAAGGCTACTAGTGCTACCTTGGAGTATTGTAGTAATATAACATAATAAAAATAATGGCCTTGTTTAAACCACTCTTGTCAGTGTGGCATCGCTTCCAAATTTAATGCATTCTGTGGAAATCGGAATAATGCTGTAAAAACTCTCATACTAGTGTGGTATATATAGCATGCACCGACACTTTTCAACAAAATGTCGTCTCCATTTCATAGGAGACTGCTTGCACACTTGGATACGATGCTGACATGACGAAGGGCGCAGAAGTATTTTGGAGTATTTCATTCGAGCAGATCGGGGCGACGGTGCGTCTTTGGAGGGAATACCGTGTGGTGTGTCTTTGGAGGGAATACCGTACGTACTTAGGAGTATTTCATTCGAGCAGACTGCTTGCACACTGGGATACGATGACATGACGAAGGGCGCAGAAGTTTGCGAAAATGGTTGTACTACCATCCGACCATTAGTATAATCGAGCAGCCTAGTATAATCATTGCGCGATAGCTTACACGAGAAGGAAAAGAGCCGAACAGCTGTGGATAATAAAAGCATTTGGCTCTTCGAGGATCCTTCTTCTACTGCCTTCTCGAAGGAGTACTACTATTGTAATCTTTTTTTGTTTTTCTGGGACCTTCGTGTCCCTTCCCGTTGAAAAGTGAAGTGTTTCGAATACATTCATATGCCTATGTTTCTATTTTTACAAGCAAATAAATAACAAAGGATGACTCAATGCACAAGTTGATCTCATTTTGAAATTTTTTAAAACTTCTTCTATTGTATTCAAATTTGATTAGAAGGAGTCGATCGATTGTACATGCCAATCGTATAGCTTGGTGGGTGGATTGGCATTTGAAGTTTGGTCATTGTGTTCTTGTTTGTTACCACCCTCGCAAGGCACGTCCAAGTATTTCCTGTCAGAATTTATGGCATGTATGTAGTTAAATAACCTACATTATTTCAATTATGAGTTTAATTACTAGGCAAAAGCTTAAAAATCCATATATAGTTCCAGATTAAGATGAACAAATCCTTGAACCTATATCTACAAAATTGATGGCACTAACACATCCTACCAAGCGGAAAGCATGTCTACCCTACTGCTTCCAAAAGGTGGAATTATGACAATAATGTGCAACTGTTAAAATTTGGTAGCCCTCCTTCACAATTAACACACATCTAGCCATTTTTGTACAGTAATAAAAAAGGGAAATCATTCTTTCATGCATGCATATAATTGTTAGAATCTCTTGTTTGTGAAGTTGCTTAAAATACGATCTCTTCCAAACTTGAGGTCATATGATAACTAAAAAGTTTTGTATGGCGGGATTTTGCATCAAAGGACATGCGCACAATACTCACTTGTGGGCATAAAGCCAAACAAACTCATATTACTAGGTTTGTATTAATTTGTTCAAGAAATTTCACCATCACACATGATTTTGTGCTTGCGTTAATTTTACTTTAAAACTTCTTCCAAATTCAAATTTTCTTCAAACATGCCAACGGTACATGTCTACCAATTAATAATTAAGGGTACACCACACGTACTGCCTCGTAGGGTACATAAAAAATTATACTATATTTTATGGCATGTACTAATTTCACATAATCTACAACTCAACGTCGAGTTTAATGATCAGCCCAGAACTAGAAAACAAATATACATATAGTTGCAAATTAACCTAGAAAAGCTCTAGTATCCTTTAAAACCCTAGAAAATGGACATGCATGCATGCATCCTACTCATAATAATTAATTAAGGTCTCGATCTCTATACTGCTCACGAAGTTTGGAATTCTGGCAAATATGCAACTTGTTTCATTAATTTACCATGGCGAGATAGATGCATGCACATCGATCACTTAAAAAATATAAAGTTTGTAAAGGATTTGGCATCCATATATGCTCACCGGATATATAGATAAGGCCAAGCAAACACATCGAATATTTTGAAGAAATGTTTTTGCTAGAACCTTCAAATTTTTAGATTTACATCACACACAAAGAACACACCTTTAATTTCGCCAGGTTTGTGCACTAATAAAGTACTCCTACAGTACTAGAAATTGGATTGTTCTACTCCGGAGTGATATGCTCACCGGAGTATTTTTGGATCTTAGCTGGAGCGGCGTTTGGCGGTTGCACGAAGCCGTGCTGGATGTTAAGCCTGTCGAGGCACGCCTGGTGGAAAGCGTGCGCCACCTTAGCCTCATCGGCGCGCCGCTGCAATGCTGCGTCCCTGGGATTTGCAGCCGCCGCATTCTTAGCCTGCACGAAAGCTTGCAGAGCATCCCGGCATCTATAGAGTGCCGGGAACATCACGTTATATACGAGCTCCTTGGCGGTGTTGCTCCTGCAAAGGGCGTCGCCGTGATGCGCTTCGAAAGAACGGCCTGGCTCCACGGCCGGCACCGCCTGAAGTGCGGTCGGATTAGGCGGCTGGCCACGGGAGCTCCCTGCCTCCGCATCGTTCGCGCCGGCCGGGAAGGGGATCTCACCTGCTGGCAAAGAAAACCATGCGGCATGCGCGGGCGGAAAAGCCGGCCAGGGCCGAGCGGGCGTCGCATGCGGGGTTGCGTGGGAGATCGCCTCTGCATCCATCGGCCCGCACGGGAAGCGGCTGGCGAGGGGCTCCACGGCCAGCGCCGCCGCCGCGGGCTGAACAACCGGCCAGTGCAGAGCGGGCGGGTTATGCCTTGGTGCGCGATGGACGAAGCGAAGGCGGCGCTGATGCTCCGCTTCCTCGTCGGTGGTAGGACTACGCGCGCGGCGACCAGAGCCAAGTCGGAAGGCCATAGATATGTCGATTGGTCACTTAAGCTGGAGAGGTTCTCTTACCATTTCGGAGAAGCGGAGTAAGAGGAAGTTGTTGCTTATACGGGTTCACTGCCACGTTGGGTTAAGAGGGGCAAAGTTGGTCAATGCCTAGGAAGTTGGAATCGTTTTGGCCCCAATTTTTTAATTACCTTGCGGTTCATCTCTCGGTCTCTCCCACCTCTTCACTATCCCTCCCCTTGCCTCCTTTCATGCTTCATCGTAGTGCATCTTGTTTTTCTAGCACCTTCACAAAAATCATACACATTTGGCCGATTCTGTCATTGTGTGCACTAATAAAGTAAAAAAATCCATTATATGTGAATAAACGTTTAATACACTAGCTCGCAAAGATGTTTCTCAAGGCGATATGCACAATGCCTGCCAAAAATGGGTCATGATAACTAAATTTCGTGTTAATTTTTGCATGACATGTACTCACTTGTGTATGAAGCCAAGCAAACTCATAATCTATACCAAAAAAATGTGAAAGAGTTCTTTTTAGTATCCTTCATACATGGGGTTCCTATTTTTACTTTCTATTTTTACTAGTTACAAGTACTCATGCATGAAAACTTTTGAAAATATGTGCATTTTGGGCTGTGTGGAGACATGGTACAATAATATATTCAAGTTGATATACAAAGTCTAGACATATTCAAACTAGACAAATAATGTATCTAACCCCTAACCCTAAACTCTGTCTTATGAAGTCAAGCATGCATGAAGAGAATTGGTTTTGGGTTTCAAACATGGAAATTTCAAAATCATCCCAAAAGCTTCATTTTAGAGCGACTAAGAAGGATCCAGGCTTACCTTTCCATTTTCATGTTTTAAACTTGTTTAAATCTTGGTCAAATCCTAGATTTGACCAAGATTCAAATGGGCATAAAATAAAAAAATGAAAAAATGAAAAACCAAAGCGCACATAGTCTTCTTATATGTCATATAGTAAGCATTAAAGTTGGTAAACAAGGTCTAGACATATTCAAACTAGACAAATCATGTATATACCCCCTAACCCCTAAACTCTATCTTATGACGAAGTCAAGCATGAAGATTAAGTGGTTTTGGGTTTCAAACATGGAAATTTTGAAAACCTCCCAAAAACTTCATTTTAGGGTGACTAAGAAGGATACAGGCTTCCCTTTTCATTTTCATGTTCTATACTTGTTTAAATCTTGGTCAAACCTAGGATTTGACCAAGATTCAAATGTGCATCAAAATTCCAAAAAATCAGAAAAATGAAAAACCAAAGCACATAGTTTTCTTATGTCATATAGTAAGCATTAAAGTTGATAAACAAGGGTCTAGACATATTCAAACAAGAAAAATCATGTATCTACCCCCTAACCCTAAACTTTGTCTTATGTAGTCAAGCATGAAGAGAAGTGGTTTTGGGTTTCAAATATGGAAATTTCAAAAACCTATCAAAAGCTTCATTTTAGAGTGACTAAGAAGGATCCATGCTTGCCTTTTCATTTTCATATTTGAAACTTTTTTAAATCATTGTCAAACCTAGGATTTGACCAAGATTTAAATGGGCATAAAATTAAAAAATCGGAAAAATGAAAAACAAAAGCACATAGTCTTCTTATGTCACATATATATATAGTAAGCATTCAAAAGTTGATAAACAAGGTCTAGCTAGACATATTCAAATAAGACAAATCATGTATCTACCCCTCTAACCCTAAACTCTGTCTTATGAAGTCAAGCATGAAGAGAAGTGGTTTTAGGTTTCAAACATGGAAATTTCAAAAACCTCCCAAAAACTTCATTTTAGAGTGACTAAGAAGGATACATGTTTCCCTTTTCATTTTCATGTTTTAAACTTGTTTAAATCTTGGTCAAACCTAGGATTTGACCAAGATACAAATAGGCACAAAAAATGAAAAACAAAAAGCACATAGTGTTCTTATGTCATATCGTAAGCATTCAAGTTGATAAACAAGGTCTAGATATATCCAAACCAGACAAATCATGTATATATGTACCCCGTGTCGATCTTATGAAGTCTAGCATGAAGAAAAGTCGTTTTGGCCGGGTTTCAAACATGGAAATTTCAAGAACATCCCAAAAGCTTCATTTTAGAGCGACTAAGAAGGATCGAGGCTTACCTTTCCATTTTCATGATTTAAACTTGTTTAAATCTTGGTCAAATCTTGCTCAAGCATGAAGATAAGTGGTTTTGGGTTTCAAATATGGAAATTTCAAAAACCTCCCAAAAACTTCATTTTAGGGTGACTAAGAAGGATACAGGCTTCCCTTTTCATTTTCATGTTCTATATATACTTGTTTAAATCTTGGTCAAACCTAGGATTTGACCAAGATTCAAATGTGCATCAAAATTCTAAAAAAATCAGAAAAATGAAAAACCAAAGCACATAGTCTTCTTATGTCATATAGTAAGCATTAAAGTTGATAAACATGGTCTAGACATATTCAAACCATACAAATCATGTATCTACCCCTAACCCCTAAACTATGTCTTATGAAGTCAAGCATGAAGAGAAGTGGTTTTGGGTTTCAAACATGAAAATTTCAAAAACCGCCCAAAAACTTCATTTTAGAGTGACTAAGAAGGATACATGCTTCCCTTTTCATTTTCATGTTTTAAACTTGTTTAAATCTTGGTCAAACCTAGGATTTGATAAACATGGTCTAGACATATTCAAACCAGACAAATCATGTATCTACCCCCTATCGACCCTAAACTTCGTCTTATGAAGTCAAGCATGAAGAGAAGTGGTTTTGGGTTTCAAATAACATGGAAATTTCAAAAACCTCCCAAAATTAAAGCTTCATTTTAGAGTGACTAGTTAAGAAGGATCCAGGCTTACCTTTTCATTTTCATGTTTTAAACTTGTTTAAATCTTGTTCAAACCTGGGCATAAAATAAAAAATAAATAAAATAAAAAACCAAAGCACATAGTCTTCTTATGTCATATAGTAAGCATTCAAGTTCATGAACAAGGTCTAGACATATTCAAACCAGACAAATCATGTACCCCTAACCCTAAACTTTGTCTTAATTATATATGAAGTCAAGCATGAAGCAGAGAAGTGTGGTTTTGGGTTTCAAACATGGAAATTTCAAAAACCTCCCAAAAAGCTTCATTTTAATTAGACGGGCTGGTTAATTAAGAAGGATCCATGATTAATTACCTTTTCATTGTCATGTTTTAAACATGTTTAAATCTTGGTCGAACCTAGGATTTGACCAAGATTCAAATGGGCATAACAATTCAGAAAAAAATCGAAAGAATGAAAAACAAAAGCACATAGCCTTCTTATGTCATATAGTAAGCATTCAAATTGATAAACATGGTCTAGACATATTCAAACCAGAAAAATCATGTATCTACCCCTAACCCTAAACTCTGTCTTATGAAGTCAAGCATGAACAGAAGTACGGTGGTTTTGGGTTTCAAACATGGTAAATTCAAGAACCTCCCAAAAGCTTCATTTTAGAGTTACTAAGAGAAAGATCCAGACTTAATTACCTTATCATTTTCACATGTTAAACTTGTTTAAATCTTGCTCAACAAACCTAGGATTTTACCAAGATTCTCAAATGGGCATAAAAATCAAAAAATGAAATACCAATGCACATAGTCCTCTTATAAGTCATAAAGTAAGCATTCAAGTTGATAAACAAGGTCTAGACATATTCAAACAAGACAAATCATGTATCTACCCCTATCGACCCTAAACTTCGTCTTATGAAGTCAAGCATGAAGAGAAGTGGTTTTGGGTTTCAAACATGGAAAATTCAAAAACCTCCCAAAATTCAGCTTCATTTTAGAGCGACTAAGAAGGATCGATGCTTACCTTTTCATTTCCATGTTTTAAACTTATTTAAATCTTGGTCAAACCTAGCTAGGATTTGACCAAGATTATGTGCAAAAAATTCACACAAAAAAAGAATGAAAAACCAAAGCAATATCTTCTTAATTATGTCATTAGTATCATGCTTGAAACTTGTTTAAATCTTGGTTGAACCTAGGATTTGACCAGAATCAAATGTGCATAAAATTCTTAAAAAAATAGAAAAATGAAAAACAAAAGCACATGGTCTTCTTATGTCATATAGTAAGCATTCAAGTTGATAAACAAGGTTTAGACATATTCAAACCAGACAAATCATGTATCTACCCCCTAACCCTAAACTCGGTCTTATGAAGTCTAGCATGAGGAGAAGTCGTTTTGGGTTTCAAACGTTTAAGCCAAAAGCCCCATTTCAAATATTTCAAACTTATTCAAATTTGAAAGACACACAAGTTATAGCACACATAGTGCATACATTCTCACACATACTGCACTAGATGCTAACCCGGCCTATAGTTTGAGGCCATTGGATGAGGTCGAAAAAATCTTGGATTAGAAATGGGGTTGTTCGAACCCCGTAGTTGGATTTTTTGAACCTTGATCTGTAGTACCGGGCAAAGCCCTAGTTTAACCTATTTAATTATAGATTCGTAGGTCGATTTTTCTACCTTTTTATTATTACTATGCAGCACATGTGTGTTTGCCCGTCGAGTGAAACTCGGAGGAAGAGGGATCACTCGGAAGGAGAGAAGAAGGGAGAGAATTATGGTGTCTCCCCTTTTTCGGGTGATGATGTTGACTTTTGTGCAGGGTTTGTCAGAGAGGAGGTGCGAGCGAGCGAGTCGAGCGAGGCCGAGAATGAGAGAGATTTGTTTTTTTTTTTTTTGAGAGGGACGACCGAAGGATCCAGAAGGACCCACAGACTTCCAATACGCATCCTGATGCGTCTTCTCTTGACAAAGAAAATGTCTGGGAGTTTGCGTACCTATTGCACGTGACTTGTGCTCACTGAAGTGTGGGACCTCACGCATGGGCACCACACGTAAGTGACAGACCTGTTGGTGTAAAAACTCGGTTGATTATTATAGTGCATTAGAACAAAGTTTCCTATGGATTCAAGGGTAGGAAATCCAAGTTAACTCATTTACATGACATTATTTTTTCCATGAAGCAAAGTTAACGCACCTATCAATTGGTACATTTTGGAGTGACTAAGAAGGATCCAGGCTTACTTATTCGTTTTCACGTGTAAAACTTGTCTAAATCTTGGTCAAACAAAATTGGCAGAAAATTCAAAAAAAAAAAAAAAATGAAAAACCAAAGCGCACATAGTCTTCTTATATGTCATATAGTAAGCATTAAAGTTGATAAACAAGGTCTGGACATATTCAAACTAGCTAGACAAATCATGTATCTACCCCCTAACCCCTAAACTCTGTCTTATGACGAAGTCAAGCATGAAGATATATAAGTGGTTTTGGGTTTCAAACATGGAAATTTCAAAAACCTCCCAAAAACTTCATTTTAGGGTGACTAAGAAGGATACAGGCTTCCATTTTCATTTTCATGATCTATACTTGTTTAAATCTTGGTCAAACCTAGGATTTGACCAAGATTCAAATGTGCATCAAAATTCCAAAAAAATCAGAAAAACGAAAAACCAAAGCACATAGTTTTCTTATGTCACATACATATATATAGTAAGCATTCAAAAGTTGATAAACAAGGTCTAGCTAGACATATTCAAATAAGACAAATCATGTATCTACCCCTCTAAAACCATAAATAACTCTGTCTTATGAAGTCAAGCATGAAGAGAAGTGGTTTTTGGTTTCAAACATGGAAATTTCAAAAACCTCCCAAAATTAAAGCTTCGTTTTAGAGTGACTAGTTAAGAAGGATCCAGGCTTACCTTTTCATTTTCATGTTTTAAACTTGTTTAAATCTTGGTCAAACCTAGGATTTGACCAATATTCAAATGGGCATAAAATAAAAAAATAGATAAAATAAAAAACCAAAGCACATATTCTTCTTATGTCATATAGTAAGCATTCAAAAGTTCATAAACAAGGTCTAGACATATTCAAACCAGACAAATCATGTACCCCCTAACCCTAAACTTTGTCTTAATTATATATGAAGTCAAGCATGAAGAGAGAAGTGTGGTTTTGGGTTTCAAACATGGAAATTTCAAAAACCTCCCAAAAAGCTTCATTTTAATTAGACTGGCTGGTTAATTAAGAAGGATCCATGATTAATTACCTTTTCATTGTCATGTTTTAAACTTGTTTAAATCTTGGTCGAACCTAGGATTTGACCAAGATTCAAATGGGCATAACAATTCAGAAAAAAATCGAAAGAATGAAAAACAAAAGCACATAGTCTTCTTATGTCATATAGTAAGCATTAAAGTTGATAAACATGGTCTAGACATATTCAAACCATACAAATCATGTATCTACCCCTAACCCCTAAACTATGTCTTATGAAGTCAAGCATGAAGAGAAGTGGTTTTGGGTTTCAAAAATGAAAATTTCAAAAACCGCCCAAAAACTTCATTTTAGAGTGACTAAGAAGGATACATGCTTCCCTTTTCATTTTCATGTTTTAAACTTGTTTAAATCTTGGTCAAACCTAGGATTTGATAAACATGGTCTAGACATATTCAAACAGACAAATCATGTATCTACCCCCTATCGACCCTAAACTTCGTCTTATGAAGTCAAGCATGAAGAGAAGTGGTTTTGGGTTTCAAATAACATGGAAATTTCAAAAACCTCCCAAAATTAAAGCTTCATTTTAGAGTGACTAGTTAAGAAGGATCCAGGCTTACCTTTTCATTTTCATGTTTTAAACTTGTTTAAATCTTGTTCAAACCTAGGATTTGACCAATATTCAAATGGGCATAAAAATAAAAAAAAAACCAAAGCACATAGTCTTCTTATGTCATATAGTAAGCATTCAAGTTCATGAACAAGGTCTAGACATATTCAAACCAGACAAATCATGTACCCCCTAACCCTAAACTTTGTCTTAATTATATATGAAGTCAAGCATGAAGCAGAGAAGTGTGGTTTTGGGTTTCAAACATGGAAATTTCAAAAACCTCCCAAAAAGCTTCATTTTAATTAGACTGGCTGGTTAATTAAGAAGGATCCATGATTAATTACCTTTTCATTGTCATGTTTTAAACATGTTTAAATCTTGGTCGAACCTAGGATTTGACCAAGATTCAAATGGGCATAACAATTCAGAAAAAAATCGAAAGAATGAAAAACAAAAGCACATAGCCTTCTTATGTCATATAGTAAGCATTCAAATTGATAAACATGGTCTAGACATATTCAAACCAGAAAAATCATGTATCTACCCCTAACCCTAAACTCTGTCTTATGAAGTCAAGCATGAACAGAAGTACGGTGGTTTTGGGTTTCAAACATGGTAAATTCAAGAACCTCCCAAAAGCTTCATTTTAGAGTTACTAAGAGAAAGATCCAGACTTAATTACCTTATCATTTTCACATGTTAAACTTGTTTAAATCTTGCTCAACAAACCTAGGATTTTACCAAGATTCTCAAATGGGCATAAAAATCAAAAAATGAAATACCAATGCACATAGTCCTCTTATAAGTCATAAAGTAAGCATTCAAGTTGATAAACAAGGTCTAGACATATTCAAACAAGACAAATCATGTATCTACCCCCTATCGACCCTAAACTTCGTCTTATGAAGTCAAGCATGAAGAGAAGTGGTTTTGGGTTTCAAACATGGAAATTTCAAAAACCTCCCAAAATTCAGCTTCATTTTAGAGCGACTAAGAAGGATCGATGCTTACCTTTTCATTTCCATGTTTTAAACTTATTTAAATCTTGGTCAAACCTAGCTAGGATTTGACCAAGATTCAAATGGGCATAAAAATTCAGACAAAAAATCTAAAGAATGAAAAACCAAAGCACATAGCCTTCTTAATTATGTCATATAGTAAACACTCAAGTTGATAAACAAGCTAGGTCTAGACATATTCAAACCAGAAAAATCATGTGTATATCTACCCCTAACCCTAAACTCTGTCTTATGAAGTCAATCATGAAGAGAATTGGTTTTGGGTTTCAAACATGGAAATTTCAAGTACGTCCCAAAAGCTTCATATATTTTAGAGTGACTAATTAAGAAGGATCTTGGCTTACGTTTTCATTTTCATGCTTGAAACTTGTTTAAATCTTGGTTGAACCTAGGATTTGACCAGAATCAAATGTGCATAAAATTCTTAAAAAAATAGAAAAATGAAAAACAAAAGCACATGGTCTTCTTATGTCATATAGTAAGCATTCAAGTTGATAAACAAGGTTTAGACATATTCAAACCAGACAAATCATGTATCTACCCCCTAACCCTAAACTCGGTCTTATGAAGTCTAGCATGAGGAGAAGTCGTTTTGGGTTTCAAACGTTTAAGCCAAAAGCCCCATTTCAAATATTTCAAACTTATTCAAATTTGAAAGACACACAAGTTATAGCACACATAGTGCATACATTCTCACACATACTGCACTAGATGCTAACCCGGCCTATAGTTTGAGGCCATTGGATGAGGTCGAAAAAATCTTGGATTAGAAATGGGGTTGTTCGAACCCCGTAGTTGGATTTTTTGAACCTTGATCTGTAGTACTGGGCAAAGCCCTAGTTTAACCTATTTAATTATAGATTCGTAGGTCGATTTTTCTACCTTTTTATTATTACTATGCAGCACATGTGTGTTTGCCCGTCGAGTGAAACTCGGAGGAAGAGGGATCACTCGGAAGGAGAGAAGAAGGGAGAGAATTATGGTGTCTCCCCTTTTTCGGGTGATGATGTTGACTTTTGTGCAGGGTTTGTCAGTGAGCAGGAGGTGCGAGCGAGCGAGCGAGCGAGTCGAGCGAGGCCGAGAATGAGAGAGATTTGTTTTTTTTTTTTTTTTGAGAGGGACGACCGAAGGATCCAGAAGGACCCACAGACTTCCAATACGCATCCTGATGCGTCTTCTCTTGACAAAGAAAATGTCTGGGAGTTTGCGTACCTATTGCACGTGACTTGTGCTCACTGAAGTGTGGGACCTCACGCATGGGCACCACACGTAAGTGACAGACCTGTTGGTGTAAAAACTCGGTTGATTATTATAGTGCATTAGAACAAAGTTTCCTATGGATTCAAGGGTAGGAAATCCAAGTTAACTCATTTACATGACATTATTTTTTCCATGAAGCAAAGTTAACGCACCTATCAATTGGTACATTTTGGAGTGACTAAGAAGGATCCAGGCTTACTTATTCGTTTTCACGTGTAAAACTTGTCTAAATCTTGGTCAAACAAAATTGGCAGAAAATTCAAAAAAAAAACAGAAAAATGAAAAACCAAAGCGCACATAGTCTTCTTATATGTCATATAGTAAGCATTAAAGTTGATAAACAAGGTCTGGACATATTCAAACTAGCTAGACAAATCATGTATCTACCCCCTAACCCCTAAACTCTGTCTTATGACGAAGTCAAGCATGAAGATATATAAGTGGTTTTGGGTTTCAAACATGGAAATTTCAAAAACCTCCCAAAAACTTCATTTTAGGGTGACTAAGAAGGATACAGGCTTCCATTTTCATTTTCATGATCTATACTTGTTTAAATCTTGGTCAAACCTAGGATTTGACCAAGATTCAAATGTGCATCAAAATTCCAAAAAAATCAGAAAAACGAAAAACCAAAGCACATAGTTTTCTTATGTCACATACATATATATAGTAAGCATTCAAAAGTTGATAAACAAGGTCTAGCTAGACATATTCAAATAAGACAAATCATGTATCTACCCCTCTAAAACCATAAATAACTCTGTCTTATGAAGTCAAGCATGAAGAGAAGTGGTTTTTGGTTTCAAACATGGAAATTTCAAAAACCTCCCAAAATTAAAGCTTCGTTTTAGAGTGACTAGTTAAGAAGGATCCAGGCTTACCTTTTCATTTTCATGTTTTAAACTTGTTTAAATCTTGGTCAAACCTAGGATTTGACCAATATTCAAATGGGCATAAAATAAAAAAATAGATAAAATAAAAAACCAAAGCACATATTCTTCTTATGTCATATAGTAAGCATTCAAAAGTTCATAAACAAGGTCTAGACATATTCAAACCAGACAAATCATGTACCCCCTAACCCTAAACTTTGTCTTAATTATATATGAAGTCAAGCATGAAGCAGAGAAGTGTGGTTTTGGGTTTCAAACATGGAAATTTCAAAAACCTCCCAAAAAGCTTCATTTTAATTAGACCGGCTGGTTAATTAAGAAGGATCCATGATTAATTACCTTTTCATTGTCATGTTTTAAACTTGTTTAAATCTTGGTCGAACCTAGGATTTGACCAAGATTCAAATGGGCATAACAATTCAGAAAAAAATCGAAAGAATGAAAAACAAAAGCACATAGTCTTCTTATGTCATATAGTAAGCATTAAAGTTGATAAACATGGTCTAGACATATTCAAACCATACAAATCATGTATCTACCCCTAACCCCTAAACTATGTCTTATGAAGTCAAGCATGAAGAGAAGTGGTTTTGGGTTTCAAACATGAAAATTTCAAAAACCTCCCAAAAACTTCATTTTAGAGTGACTAAGAAGGATACATGCTTCCCTTTTCATTTTCATGTTTTAAACTTGTTTAAATCTTGGTCAAACCTAGGATTTGATAAACATGGTCTAGACATATTCAAACCAGACAAATCATGTATCTACCCCCTATCGACCCTAAACTTCGTCTTATGAAGTCAAGCATGAAGAGAAGTGGTTTTGGGTTTCAAATAACATGGAAATTTCAAAAACCTCCCAAAATTAAAGCTTCATTTTAGAGTGACTAGTTAAGAAGGATCCAGGCTTACCTTTTCATTTTCATGTTTTAAACTTGTTTAAATCTTGTTCAAACCTAGGATTTGACCAATATTCAAATGGGCATAAAATAAAAAACCAAAGCACATAGTCTTCTTATGTCATATAGTAAGCATTCAAGTTCATGAACAAGGTCTAGACATATTCAAACCAGACAAATCATGTACCCCTAACCCTAAACTTTGTCTTAATTATATATGAAGTCAAGCATGAAGCAGAGAAGTGTGGTTTTGGGTTTCAAACATGGAAATTTCAAAAACCTCCCAAAAAGCTTCATTTTAATTAGACTGGCTGGTTAATTAAGAAGGATCCATGATTAATTACCTTTTCATTGTCATGTTTTAAACATGTTTAAATCTTGGTCGAACCTAGGATTTGACCAAGATTCAAATGGGCATAACAATTCAGAAAAAAATCGAAAGAATGAAAAACAAAAGCACATAGCCTTCTTATGTCATATAGTAAGCATTCAAATTGATAAACATGGTCTAGACATATTCAAACCAGAAAAATCATGTATCTACCCCTAACCCTAAACTCTGTCTTATGAAGTCAAGCATGAAAGAAGTACGGTGGTTTTGGGTTTCAAACATGGTAAATTCAAGAACCTCCCAAAAGCTTCATTTTAGAGTTACTAAGAGAAAGATCCAGACTTAATTACCTTATCATTTTCACATGTTAAACTTGTTTAAATCTTGCTCAACAAACCTAGGATTTTACCAAGATTCTCAAATGGGCATAAAAATCAAAAAATGAAATACCAATGCACATAGTCCTCTTATAAGTCATAAAGTAAGCATTCAAGTTGATAAACAAGGTCTAGACATATTCAAACAAGACAAATCATGTATCTACCCCCTATCGACCCTAAACTTCGTCTTATGAAGTCAAGCATGAAGAGAAGTGGTTTTGGGTTTCAAACATGGAAATTTCAAAAACCTCCCAAAATTCAGCTTCATTTTAGAGCGACTAAGAAGGATCGATGCTTACCTTTTCATTTCCATGTTTTAAACTTATTTAAATCTTGGTCAAACCTAGCTAGGATTTGACCAAGATTCAAATGGGCATAAAAATTCAGACAAAAAATCTAAAGAATGAAAAACCAAAGCACATAGCCTTCTTAATTATGTCATATAGTAAACACTCAAGTTGATAAACAAGCTAGGTCTAGACATATTCAAACCAGAAAAATCATGTGTATATCTACCCCTAACCCTAAACTCTGTCTTATGAAGTCAATCATGAAGAGAATTGGTTTTGGGTTTCAAACATGGAAATTTCAAGTACGTCCCAAAAGCTTCATATATTTTAGAGTGACTAATTAAGAAGGATCTTGGCTTACGTTTTCATTTTCATGCTTGAAACTTGTTTAAATCTTGGTTGAACCTAGGATTTGACCAGAATCAAATGTGCATAAAATTCTTAAAAAAAATAGAAAAATGAAAAACAAAAGCACATGGTCTTCTTATGTCATATAGTAAGCATTCAAGTTGATAAACAAGGTTTAGACATATTCAAACCAGACAAATCATGTATCTACCCCCTAACCCTAAACTCGGTCTTATGAAGTCTAGCATGAGGAGAAGTCGTTTTGGGTTTCAAACGTTTAAGCCAAAAGCCCCATTTCAAATATTTCAAACTTATTCAAATTTGAAAGACACACAAGTTATAGCACACATAGTGCATACATTCTCACACATACTGCACTAGATGCTAACCCGGCCTATAGTTTGAGGCCATTGGATGAGGTCGAAAAAATCTTGGATTAGAAATGGGGTTGTTCGAACCCCGTAGTTGGATTTTTTGAACCTTGATCTGTAGTACTGGGCAAAGCCCTAGTTTAACCTATTTAATTATAGATTCGTAGGTCGATTTTTCTACCTTTTTATTATTACTATGCAGCACATGTGTGTTTGCCCGTCGAGTGAAACTCGGAGGAAGAGGGATCACTCGGAAGGAGAGAAGAAGGGAGAGAATTATGGTGTCTCCCCTTTTTCGGGTGATGATGTTGACTTTTGTGCAGGGTTTGTCAGTGAGCAGGAGGTGCGAGCGAGCGAGCGAGCGAGCGAGTCGAGCGAGGCCGAGAATGAGAGAGATTTGTTTTTTTTTTTTTTTGAGAGGGACGACCGAAGGATCCAGAAGGACCCACAGACTTCCAATACGCATCCTGATGCGTCTTCTCTTGACAAAGAAAATGTCTGGGAGTTTGCGTACCTATTGCACGTGACTTGTGCTCACTGAAGTGTGGGACCTCACGCATGGGCACCACACGTAAGTGACAGACCTGTTGGTGTAAAAACTCGGTTGATTATTATAGTGCATTAGAACAAAGTTTCCTATGGATTCAAGGGTAGGAAATCCAAGTTAACTCATTTACATGACATTATTTTTTCCATGAAGCAAAGTTAACGCACCTATCAATTGGTACATTTTGGAGTGACTAAGAAGGATCCAGGCTTACTTATTCGTTTTCACGTGTAAAACTTGTCTAAATCTTGGTCAAACAAAATTGGCAGAAAATTCAAAAAAAAAACAGAAAAATGAAAAACCAAAGCGCACATAGTCTTCTTATATGTCATATAGTAAGCATTAAAGTTGATAAACAAGGTCTGGACATATTCAAACTAGCTAGACAAATCATGTATCTACCCCCTAACCCCTAAACTCTGTCTTATGACGAAGTCAAGCATGAAGATATATAAGTGGTTTTGGGTTTCAAACATGGAAATTTCAAAAACCTCCCAAAAACTTCATTTTAGGGTGACTAAGAAGGATACAGGCTTCCATTTTCATTTTCATGATCTATACTTGTTTAAATCTTGGTCAAACCTAGGATTTGACCAAGATTCAAATGTGCATCAAAATTCCATAAAAAATCAGAAAAACGAAAAACCAAAGCACATAGTTTTCTTATGTCACATACATATATATAGTAAGCATTCAAAAGTTGATAAACAAGGTCTAGCTAGACATATTCAAATAAGACAAATCATGTATCTACCCCTCTAAAACCATAAATAACTCTGTCTTATGAAGTCAAGCATGAAGAGAAGTGGTTTTTGGTTTCAAACATGGAAATTTCAAAAACCTCCCAAAATTAAAGCTTCGTTTTAGAGTGACTAGTTAAGAAGGATCCAGGCTTACCTTTTCATTTTCATGTTTTAAACTTGTTTAAATCTTGGTCAAACCTAGGATTTGACCAATATTCAAATGGGCATAAAATAAAAAAATAGATAAAATAAAAAACCAAAGCACATATTCTTCTTATGTCATATAGTAAGCATTCAAAAGTTCATAAACAAGGTCTAGACATATTCAAACCAGACAAATCATGTACCCCCTAACCCTAAACTTTGTCTTAATTATATATGAAGTCAAGCATGAAGCAGAGAAGTGTGGTTTTGGGTTTCAAACATGGAAATTTCAAAAACCTCCCAAAAAGCTTCATTTTAATTAGACTGGCTGGTTAATTAAGAAGGATCCATGATTAATTACCTTTTCATTGTCATGTTTTAAACTTGTTTAAATCTTGGTCGAACCTAGGATTTGACCAAGATTCAAATGGGCATAACAATTCAGAAAAAAATCGAAAGAATGAAAAACAAAAGCACATAGTCTTCTTATGTCATATAGTAAGCATTAAAGTTGATAAACATGGTCTAGACATATTCAAACCATACAAATCATGTATCTACCCCTAACCCCTAAACTATGTCTTATGAAGTCAAGCATGAAGAGAAGTGGTTTTGGGTTTCAAACATGAAAATTTCAAAAACCGCCCAAAAACTTCATTTTAGAGTGACTAAGAAGGATACATGCTTCCCTTTTCATTTTCATGTTTTAAACTTGTTTAAATCTTGGTCAAACCTAGGATTTGATAAACATGGTCTAGACATATTCAAACCAGACAAATCATGTATCTACCCCCTATCGACCCTAAACTTCGTCTTATGAAGTCAAGCATGAAGAGAAGTGGTTTTGGGTTTCAAATAACATGGAAATTTCAAAAACCTCCCAAAATTAAAGCTTCATTTTAGAGTGACTAGTTAAGAAGGATCCAGGCTTACCTTTTCATTTTCATGTTTTAAACTTGTTTAAATCTTGTTCAAACCTAGGATTTGACCAATATTCAAATGGGCATAAAAAAAAAAAACCAAAGCACATAGTCTTCTTATGTCATATAGTAAGCATTCAAGTTCATGAACAAGGTCTAGACATATTCAAACCAGACAAATCATGTACCCCCTAACCCTAAACTTTGTCTTAATTATATATGAAGTCAAGCATGAAGCAGAGAAGTGTGGTTTTGGGTTTCAAACATGGAAATTTCAAAAACCTCCCAAAAAGCTTCATTTTAATTAGACGGCTGGTTAATTAAGAAGGATCCATGATTAATTACCTTTTCATTGTCATGTTTTAAACATGTTTAAATCTTGGTCGAACCTAGGATTTGACCAAGATTCAAATGGGCATAACAATTCAGAAAAAAATCGAAAGAATGAAAAACAAAAGCACATAGCCTTCTTATGTCATATAGTAAGCATTCAAATTGATAAACATGGTCTAGACATATTCAAACCAGAAAAATCATGTATCTACCCCTAACCCTAAACTCTGTCTTATGAAGTCAAGCATGAACAGAAGTACGGTGGTTTTGGGTTTCAAACATGGTAAATTCAAGAACCTCCCAAAAGCTTCATTTTAGAGTTACTAAGAGAAAGATCCAGACTTAATTACCTTATCATTTTCACATGTTAAACTTGTTTAAATCTTGCTCAACAAACCTAGGATTTTACCAAGATTCTCAAATGGGCATAAAAATCAAAAAATGAAATACCAATGCACATAGTCCTCTTATAAGTCATAAAGTAAGCATTCAAGTTGATAAACAAGGTCTAGACATATTCAAACAAGACAAATCATGTATCTACCCCCTATCGACCCTAAACTTCGTCTTATGAAGTCAAGCATGAAGAGAAGTGGTTTTGGGTTTCAAACATGGAAATTTCAAAAACCTCCCAAAATTCAGCTTCATTTTAGAGCGACTAAGAAGGATCGATGCTTACCTTTTCATTTCCATGTTTTAAACTTATTTAAATCTTGGTCAAACCTAGCTAGGATTTGACCAAGATTCAAATGGGCATAAAAATTCAGACAAAAAATCTAAAGAATGAAAAACCAAAGCACATAGCCTTCTTAATTATGTCATATAGTAAACACTCAAGTTGATAAACAAGCTAGGTCTAGACATATTCAAACCAGAAAAATCATGTGTATATCTACCCCTAACCCTAAACTCTGTCTTATGAAGTCAATCATGAAGAGAATTGGTTTTGGGTTTCAAACATGGAAATTTCAAGTACGTCCCAAAAGCTTCATATATTTTAGAGTGACTAATTAAGAAGGATCTTGGCTTACGTTTTCATTTTCATGCTTGAAACTTGTTTAAATCTTGGTTGAACCTAGGATTTGACCAGAATCAAATGTGCATAAAATTCTTAAAAAAATAGAAAAATGAAAAACAAAAGCACATGGTCTTCTTATGTCATATAGTAAGCATTCAAGTTGATAAACAAGGTTTAGACATATTCAAACCAGACAAATCATGTATCTACCCCCTAACCCTAAACTCGGTCTTATGAAGTCTAGCATGAGGAGAAGTCGTTTTGGGTTTCAAACGTTTAAGCCAAAAGCCCCATTTCAAATATTTCAAACTTATTCAAATTTGAAAGACACACAAGTTATAGCACACATAGTGCATACATTCTCACACATACTGCACTAGATGCTAACCCGGCCTATAGTTTGAGGCCATTGGATGAGGTCGAAAAAATCTTGGATTAGAAATGGGGTTGTTCGAACCCCGTAGTTGGATTTTTTGAACCTTGATCTGTAGTACTGGGCAAAGCCCTAGTTTAACCTATTTAATTATAGATTCGTAGGTCGATTTTTCTACCTTTTTATTATTACTATGCAGCACATGTGTGTTTGCCCGTCGAGTGAAACTCGGAGGAAGAGGGATCACTCGGAAGGAGAGAAGAAGGGAGAGAATTATGGTGTCTCCCCTTTTTCGGGTGATGATGTTGACTTTTGTGCAGGGTTTGTCAGTGAGCAGGAGCGAGCGAGCGAGCGAGCGAGTCGAGCGAGGCCGAGAATGAGAGAGATTTGTTTTTTTTTTTTTTTTTTTGAGAGGGACGACCGAAGGATCCAGAAGGACCCACAGACTTCCAATACGCATCCTGATGCGTCTTCTCTTGACAAAGAAAATGTCTGGGAGTTTGCGTACCTATTGCACGTGACTTGTGCTCACTGAAGTGTGGGACCTCACGCATGGGCACCACACGTAAGTGACAGACCTGTTGGTGTAAAAACTCGGTTGATTATTATAGTGCATTAGAACAAAGTTTCCTATGGATTCAAGGGTAGGAAATCCAAGTTAACTCATTTACATGACATTATTTTTTCCATGAAGCAAAGTTAACGCACCTATCAATTGGTACATTTTGGAGTGACTAAGAAGGATCCAGGCTTACTTATTCGTTTTCACGTGTAAAACTTGTCTAAATCTTGGTCAAACAAAATTGGCAGAAAATTCAAAAAAAAAACAGAAAAATGAAAAACCAAAGCGCACATAGTCTTCTTATATGTCATATAGTAAGCATTAAAGTTGATAAACAAGGTCTGGACATATTCAAACTAGCTAGACAAATCATGTATCTACCCCCTAACCCCTAAACTCTGTCTTATGACGAAGTCAAGCATGAAGATATATAAGTGGTTTTGGGTTTCAAACATGGAAATTTCAAAAACCTCCCAAAAACTTCATTTTAGGGTGACTAAGAAGGATACAGGCTTCCATTTTCATTTTCATGATCTATACTTGTTTAAATCTTGGTCAAACCTAGGATTTGACCAAGATTCAAATGTGCATCAAAATTCCATAAAAAATCAGAAAAACGAAAAACCAAAGCACATAGTTTTCTTATGTCACATACATATATATAGTAAGCATTCAAAAGTTGATAAACAAGGTCTAGCTAGACATATTCAAATAAGACAAATCATGTATCTACCCCTCTAAAACCATAAATAACTCTGTCTTATGAAGTCAAGCATGAAGAGAAGTGGTTTTTGGTTTCAAACATGGAAATTTCAAAAACCTCCCAAAATTAAAGCTTCGTTTTAGAGTGACTAGTTAAGAAGGATCCAGGCTTACCTTTTCATTTTCATGTTTTAAACTTGTTTAAATCTTGGTCAAACCTAGGATTTGACCAATATTCAAATGGGCATAAAATAAAAAAATAGATAAAATAAAAAACCAAAGCACATATTCTTCTTATGTCATATAGTAAGCATTCAAAAGTTCATAAACAAGGTCTAGACATATTCAAACCAGACAAATCATGTACCCCCTAACCCTAAACTTTGTCTTAATTATATATGAAGTCAAGCATGAAGCAGAGAAGTGTGGTTTTGGGTTTCAAACATGGAAATTTCAAAAACCTCCCAAAAAGCTTCATTTTAATTAGACCGGCTGGTTAATTAAGAAGGATCCATGATTAATTACCTTTTCATTGTCATGTTTTAAACTTGTTTAAATCTTGGTCGAACCTAGGATTTGACCAAGATTCAAATGGGCATAACAATTCAGAAAAAAATCGAAAGAATGAAAAACAAAAGCACATAGTCTTCTTATGTCATATAGTAAGCATTAAAGTTGATAAACATGGTCTAGACATATTCAAACCATACAAATCATGTATCTACCCCTAACCCCTAAACTATGTCTTATGAAGTCAAGCATGAAGAGAAGTGGTTTTGGGTTTCAAACATGAAAATTTCAAAAACCGCCCAAAAACTTCATTTTAGAGTGACTAAGAAGGATACATGCTTCCCTTTTCATTTTCATGTTTTAAACTTGTTTAAATCTTGGTCAAACCTAGGATTTGATAAACATGGTCTAGACATATTCAAACCAGACAAATCATGTATCTACCCCCTATCGACCCTAAACTTCGTCTTATGAAGTCAAGCATGAAGAGAAGTGGTTTTGGGTTTCAAATAACATGGAAATTTCAAAAACCTCCCAAAATTAAAGCTTCATTTTAGAGTGACTAGTTAAGAAGGATCCAGGCTTACCTTTTCATTTTCATGTTTTAAACTTGTTTAAATCTTGTTCAAACCTAGGATTTGACCAATATTCAAATGGGCATAAAATAAAAAATAAATAAAATAAAAAACCAAAGCACATAGTCTTCTTATGTCATATAGTAAGCATTCAAGTTCATGAACAAGGTCTAGACATATTCAAACCAGACAAATCATGTACCCCCTAACCCTAAACTTTGTCTTAATTATATATGAAGTCAAGCATGAAGCAGAGAAGTGTGGTTTTGGGTTTCAAACATGGAAATTTCAAAAACCTCCCAAAAAGCTTCATTTTAATTAGACGGGCTGGTTAATTAAGAAGGATCCATGATTAATTACCTTTTCATTGTCATGTTTTAAACATGTTTAAATCTTGGTCGAACCTAGGATTTGACCAAGATTCAAATGGGCATAACAATTCAGAAAAAAATCGAAAGAATGAAAAACAAAAGCACATAGCCTTCTTATGTCATATAGTAAGCATTCAAATTGATAAACATGGTCTAGACATATTCAAACCAGAAAAATCATGTATCTACCCCTAACCCTAAACTCTGTCTTATGAAGTCAAGCATGAACAGAAGTACGGTGGTTTTGGGTTTCAAACATGGTAAATTCAAGAACCTCCCAAAAGCTTCATTTTAGAGTTACTAAGAGAAAGATCCAGACTTAATTACCTTATCATTTTCACATGTTAAACTTGTTTAAATCTTGCTCAACAAACCTAGGATTTTACCAAGATTCTCAAATGGGCATAAAAATCAAAAAATGAAATACCAATGCACATAGTCCTCTTATAAGTCATAAAGTAAGCATTCAAGTTGATAAACAAGGTCTAGACATATTCAAACAAGACAAATCATGTATCTACCCCCTATCGACCCTAAACTTCGTCTTATGAAGTCAAGCATGAAGAGAAGTGGTTTTGGGTTTCAAACATGGAAATTTCAAAAAACCTCCCAAAATTCAGCTTCATTTTAGAGCGACTAAGAAGGATCGATGCTTACCTTTTCATTTCCATGTTTTAAACTTATTTAAATCTTGGTCAAACCTAGCTAGGATTTGACCAAGATTCAAATGGGCATAAAAATTCAGACAAAAAATCTAAAGAATGAAAAACCAAAGCACATAGCCTTCTTAATTATGTCATATAGTAAACACTCAAGTTGATAAACAAGCTAGGTCTAGACATATTCAAACCAGAAAAATCATGTGTATATCTACCCCTAACCCTAAACTCTGTCTTATGAAGTCAATCATGAAGAGAATTGGTTTTGGGTTTCAAACATGGAAATTTCAAGTACGTCCCAAAAGCTTCATATATTTTAGAGTGACTAATTAAGAAGGATCTTGGCTTACGTTTTCATTTTCATGCTTGAAACTTGTTTAAATCTTGGTTGAACCTAGGATTTGACCAGAATCAAATGTGCATAAAATTCTTAAAAAAATAGAAAAATGAAAAACAAAAGCACATGGTCTTCTTATGTCATATAGTAAGCATTCAAGTTGATAAACAAGGTTTAGACATATTCAAACCAGACAAATCATGTATCTACCCCCTAACCCTAAACTCGGTCTTATGAAGTCTAGCATGAGGAGAAGTCGTTTTGGGTTTCAAACGTTTAAGCCAAAAGCCCCATTTCAAATATTTCAAACTTATTCAAATTTGAAAGACACACAAGTTATAGCACACATAGTGCATACATTCTCACACATACTGCACTAGATGCTAACCCGGCCTATAGTTTGAGGCCATTGGATGAGGTCGAAAAAAATCTTGGATTAGAAATGGGGTTGTTCGAACCCCGTAGTTGGATTTTTTGAACCTTGATCTGTAGTACTGGGCAAAGCCCTAGTTTAACCTATTTAATTATAGATTCGTAGGTCGATTTTTCTACCTTTTTATTATTACTATGCAGCACATGTGTGTTTGCCCGTCGAGTGAAACTCGGAGGAAGAGGGATCACTCGGAAGGAGAGAAGAAGGGAGAGAATTATGGTGTCTCCCCTTTTTCGGGTGATGATGTTGACTTTTGTGCAGGGTTTGTCAGTGAGCAGGAGGTGCGAGCGAGCGAGCGAGCGAGTCGAGCGAGGCCGAGAATGAGAGAGATTTTTTTTTTTTTTTTGAGAGGGACGACCGAAGGATCCAGAAGGACCCACAGACTTCCAATACGCATCCTGATGCGTCTTCTCTTGACAAAGAAAATGTCTGGGAGTTTGCGTACCTATTGCACGTGACTTGTGCTCACTGAAGTGTGGGACCTCACGCATGGGCACCACACGTAAGTGACAGACCTGTTGGTGTAAAAACTCGGTTGATTATTATAGTGCATTAGAACAAAGTTTCCTATGGATTCAAGGGTAGGAAATCCAAGTTAACTCATTTACATGACATTATTTTTTCCATGAAGCAAAGTTAACGCACCTATCAATTGGTACATTTTGGAGTGACTAAGAAGGATCCAGGCTTACTTATTCGTTTTCACGTGTAAAACTTGTCTAAATCTTGGTCAAACAAAATTGGCAGAAAATTCAAAAAAAACAGAAAAATGAAAAACCAAAGCGCACATAGTCTTCTTATATGTCATATAGTAAGCATTAAAGTTGATAAACAAGGTCTGGACATATTCAAACTAGCTAGACAAATCATGTATCTACCCCCTAACCCCTAAACTCTGTCTTATGACGAAGTCAAGCATGAAGATAAGTGGTTTTGGGTTTCAAACATGGAAATTTCAAAAACCTCCCAAAAACTTCATTTTAGGGTGACTAAGAAGGATACAGGCTTCCATTTTCATTTTCATGATCTATACTTGTTTAAATCTTGGTCAAACCTAGGATTTGACCAAGATTCAAATGTGCATCAAAATTCCAAAAAAATCAGAAAAATGAAAAACCAAAGCACATAGTTTTCTTATGTCACATACATATATATAGTAAGCATTCAAAAGTTGATAAACAAGGTCTAGCTAGACATATTCAAATAAGACAAATCATGTATCTACCCCTCTAAAACCATAAATAACTCTGTCTTATGAAGTCAAGCATGAAGAGAAGTGGTTTTTGGTTTCAAACATGGAAATTTCAAAAACCTCCCAAAATTAAAGCTTCGTTTTAGAGTGACTAGTTAAGAAGGATCCAGGCTTACCTTTTCATTTTCATGTTTTAAACTTGTTTAAATCTTGGTCAAACCTAGGATTTGACCAATATTCAAATGGGCATAAAATAAAAAAATAGATAAAATAAAAAACCAAAGCACATATTCTTCTTATGTCATATAGTAAGCATTCAAAAGTTCATAAACAAGGTCTAGACATATTCAAACCAGACAAATCATGTACCCCCTAACCCTAAACTTTGTCTTAATTATATATGAAGTCAAGCATGAAGCAGAGAAGTGTGGTTTTGGGTTTCAAACATGGAAATTTCAAAAACCTCCCAAAAAGCTTCATTTTAATTAGACCGGCTGGTTAATTAAGAAGGATCCATGATTAATTACCTTTTCATTGTCATGTTTTAAACTTGTTTAAATCTTGGTCGAACCTAGGATTTGACCAAGATTCAAATGGGCATAACAATTCAGAAAAAAATCGAAAGAATGAAAAACAAAAGCACATAGCCTTCTTATGTCATATAGTAAGCATTCAAATTGATAAACATGGTCTAGACATATTCAAACCAGAAAAATCATGTATCTACCCCTAACCCTAAACTCTGTCTTATGAAGTCAAGCATGAACAGAAGTACGGTGGTTTTGGGTTTCAAACATGGTAAATTCAAGAACCTCCCAAAAGCTTCATTTTAGAGTTACTAAGAGAAAGATCCAGACTTAATTACCTTATCATTTTCACATGTTAAACTTGTTTAAATCTTGCTCAACAAACCTAGGATTTTACCAAGATTCTCAAATGGGCATAAAAATCAAAAAATGAAATACCAATGCACATAGTCCTCTTATAAGTCATAAAGTAAGCATTCAAGTTGATAAACAAGGTCTAGACATATTCAAACAAGACAAATCATGTATCTACCCCCTATCGACCCTAAACTTCGTCTTATGAAGTCAAGCATGAAGAGAAGTGGTTTTGGGTTTCAAACATGGAAATTTCAAAAACCTCCCAAAATTCAGCTTCATTTTAGAGCGACTAAGAAGGATCGATGCTTACCTTTTCATTTCCATGTTTTAAACTTATTTAAATCTTGGTCAAACCTAGCTAGGATTTGACCAAGATTCAAATGGGCATAAAAATTCAGACAAAAAATCTAAAGAATGAAAAACCAAAGCACATAGCCTTCTTAATTATGTCATATAGTAAACACTCAAGTTGATAAACAAGCTAGGTCTAGACATATTCAAACCAGAAAAATCATGTGTATATCTACCCCTAACCCTAAACTCTGTCTTATGAAGTCAATCATGAAGAGAATTGGTTTTGGGTTTCAAACATGGAAATTTCAAGTACGTCCCAAAAGCTTCATATATTTTAGAGTGACTAATTAAGAAGGATCTTGGCTTACGTTTTCATTTTCATGCTTGAAACTTGTTTAAATCTTGGTTGAACCTAGGATTTGACCAGAATCAAATGTGCATAAAATTCTTAAAAAAATAGAAAAATGAAAAACAAAAGCACATGGTCTTCTTATGTCATATAGTAAGCATTCAAGTTGATAAACAAGGTTTAGACATATTCAAACCAGACAAATCATGTATCTACCCCCTAACCCTAAACTCGGTCTTATGAAGTCTAGCATGAGGAGAAGTCGTTTTGGGTTTCAAATGTTTAAGCCAAAAGCCCCATTTCAAATATTTCAAACTTATTCAAATTTGGTTCAAATTTGAAAGACACACAAGTTATAGCACACATAGTGCATACATTCTCACACATACTGCACTAGATGCTAACCCGGCCTATAGTTTGAGGTTTTTGAAATTTCCATGTTTGAAACCCAAAACCACTTCTCTTCATGCTTGGCTTCGTAAGATAGAGTTTAGGGTTTGGGGTAGATACGTACATGATTTTTCTAAGTATTTTTACGCCCATTTGAATCTTCGTCAAATCCTAAGTTTGACCAAGATTTGAACAAGTTTAAAAACATGAAAATGAAAAGGGTAAGCCTGGATCCTTGTTTAGGGTTAGGGGGTAGATACATGATTTTTGTGGTTTGAATATGTCAGACCTTGTTTATCACCTTGATATATGACATAGGAAGACGGTGTGCTTTTGTTTTTCTTTTTTTTGAATTTTTATGCCCATTTGAATCTTGGTCAAGTCATAGGTTTGACCAAGATTTAAACATGTTTAAAACATGAAAATGAAAAGGTAAGCCTGGATCCTTCTTAGTCACTCCAAAATGTACCAATTGATAAATGAGTTAACTTGGCTTCATGGAAAAAATAATGTCATGTAAATGATTTAACTTGGCTTTCGTACCCTTGAATCCATAGGAAACTTTGTATAAATGTAGTAGTATAATAATCAACCGAGTTTTTACATCAACAGGTCTGTCACTTACGTGTGGTGCCCATGCGTGAGGTCCCACACTTCAGTGAGCACAAGTCACGTGCAATAGGTACGCAAACTCCCAAGAGAAGACGCATCAGATGCATGTGGGTCCTTCTGGATCCTTCGGTCGTCCCTCTCAAAAAAAACAAATCTCTCTCATTCTCGGCCTCGACTCGCTCGCTCGCTCGCTCGCTCGCACCTCCTGCTCACTGACAAACCCTGCACAAAAGTCAACATCATCACCCGAAAAAGGGGAGACACCATAATTCTCTCCCTTCTTCTCTCCTTCCGAGTGATCCCTCTTCCTCCGAGTTTCACTCGACGGGCAAACACACATGTGCTGCATAGTAATAATAAAAAAGTAGAAAAATCGACCTACGAATCTATGATTAAATAGGTTAAACTAGGGTTTTGCCCACTACTACAGATCAAGTTCAAAAATATCCAACTACTAGTTCGATTTTGGGCTACTAATATAAAATTAAAATAAGTTGAACTAGTATTCCTCTAAAAAATCATTTTGGTATGCATTGTTTGATACTTTTCATAGCTATAGTGCATCACAAATTTATGATTTCATGCTTTGCTTTGCCAATTTCGATTTTTTCTAACCACCTTCTCTTTGATTTCAAATTTAGGTCAAACTATCGATGCCTACTATGTGTTCTACTTGAATTGGATGCAGCGTGCGCACATGTTTTGCCATTGTTCTGGGCTTCCACACATCTTTGGGGCATCCAAGTATTTAAGTTACCTTGTTTTTTTGAATTGTAATTCATACCCTTCCTCCCAATTTTTATGCCCATTTGAATCTTGGTCAAATCCTAAGTTTGACCAAGATTTGAACAAGTTTAAAACATGAAAATGAAAAGGTAAGCCTGAATCCTTCTTAGTCACTCAAAAATGAGAAGCTTTTGGGAGTTTTTTGAAATTTCCATGTTTCAAACCCAAAACCACTTCTCTTCATGCTTGACTTCATAAGACAGAGTTTAGGGTTAGGGGGTAGATACATGATTTGTCTAGTTTGTTGTTTAGACCTTGTTTATCAACTTGAATATAATGCTTACTATATGACATAATAATACTATGTGCTTTGGTTTTCATTTTTTTTTGATTTTTTCTGAATTTTTATGCCCATTTGATCTTGGTCAAATCCTAGGCTTAACCAATATTTAAACAAGTTTAAAACATGAAAATGAAAAGGTAAGCCTGTATCCTTCTTAGTCACTCCAAAATGAAGCTTTTGGGAAGGTTTTTGAAATTTCCATGTTTGAAATCCAAAACGACTTCTCTTCGTGCTTGACTTCATAAGACAAAGTTTAGGGCTAGGGGTAGAAACATGATTTTTCTGGTTTGAATATGTCTAGACCTTGTTTACCAACTTGAGTGCTTACTATATGACATAAGAAGGCTATATGCTTTGGTTTTTCATTTTTTTTGAAATTTTATGCCCATTTGAATCTTGATCAAATCCTAGGTACGGTTTGACCAAGATTTGAACAATTTTAAAACATGAAAATAAAAGGTAAGCCCAACCTGGATCCTTTAGTCACTCTAAAATGAAGCTTTTGGGGGGTTCTTGAAATTTCCAAGTTTGAAACCCAAAACCACTTTTCTTCATGCTTGACTACATAAGACAGAGTTTAGGGTTAGGGGTAGATACATGATTTTTCTTGTTTGAATATATCTAGACCTTGTTTATATCAACTTTAATGCTAACTATATGACATAAGAAAACTATGTGCTTTGGTTTTTAATTTTTCTGATTTTTTTATTTTGATGCACATTTGAATCTTTGTCAAATCCTAGGTTTGACCAAGATTTAAACAAGTATAAAACATGAAAATGAAAAGGGGAAGCCTGTATCCTTTCTTAGTCACTCTAAAATGAAGTTTTTGGGATGTTCTTGAAATTTTCATGTTTGAAACCCAAAACCACTTCTCTTCATGCTTGACTTCATAAGATAGAGTTTAGGGGCTAGGGGATAGATACATGATTTGCCTAGGTTTGAATATGCATGTCCAAACCTTGTTTATCAACTTGAATGCTTACTATATGACATAAGAAGACTATATGCTTTTGTTTTTCATTTTTCTGATTTTTTTAAAATTTTATGCCCATTTGAATCTTTTGGTCAAATCCTTGGTTTAATTTGACACGGATTTAAACAAGTTTAAAATATGAAAATGAAAAGGTGGTAAGCAGGCATGGATCCTTCTTATATATATTAGTCACTCTAAAATGAAGCTTTTGGGAGGTTTTTGAAATTTCCATGTTTGAAACCCAAAACCACTTCTCTTCATGTTGTTGACTTCATAAGATAGAGTTTAGGGGTTAGGGGTATAGATACATGATTTGTCTTGTTTGAATATGTGTCTAGACCTTGTTTATCAACTTTAATGCTTACTATATGACATAAGAACACTATGTGCTTTAATTTGGTTTTTATTTTTTTTAAATTTTGATGCACATTTTGAATCTTGGTCAAATCCTAGGTTTGACCGAGATTTGAACAAGTTTAAAACAAGAAAATAAAAGGTAAGCCCGCCAGACTGGATCCTTCTTAGTCACTCTATAATGAAGCTTTTAGGGGGGTTGTTGAAAATGTAAGCATGTATCCTTCTTAGTACGTCACACCACAATGCTTTTGGGAGGGTTTTTGAAATGTCCATGTTTGAAACCCAAAACGACTTCTCTTCGTGCTTGACTTCATAATTAAGACAAAGTTTAGGGTTAGGGGTAGATACATGATTTTTCTGGTTTGAATATGTCTAGACTTTGTTTATCAACTAGCTTGAGTTTTGGGTTTCAAACATGGAAATTTCAAGAACCTCCCAAAAGCTTCATTTTAGAGTGACTAAGAAGGATCCAGGCTTACCTTTTCATTTTCATGTTTTAAACTTGTTTAAATCCTGGTCAAACCTAGGATTTGACAAAGATTCAAATATATGGGCATAAAATTCAAAAAAAATAGAAAAATGAAAAACCAAAGCACATAATCTTCTTATGTCATATAGTAAGCATTAAAGTTGACAAAAAAGGTCTAGACATATGCAAACTAGACAAATCATGTATCTACCCCCTAACCCCTAAACTCTGTCTTATGAAGTCAAGCATGAAGAGAAGTCGTTTTGGGTTTCAAACATGGAAATTTCAAGAACATCCCAAAAGCTTCATTTTAGAGTGACTAAGAAGGATCCATGATTACCTTTTCATTTTCATGTTTTAAACTTGTTTAATCTTGGTCAAACCTAGGATTTGACCAAGATTCAAGTGGGCACAAAATTTAAAAAATCAGAAAAATGAAAAACCAAAGTACATAGTCTTCTTATGTCATGTAGTAAGCATTCAAGTTGATAAAATGGTTCATGCAGGCGTCTTAGCTCCTAAAAAAAATTATACACCAATTGATTTGACGAATTGATGATTTACTCTAGTCTGCTTCTAGACCATGCAGCTAGCGAGTATTCATATGTACTGCATGGAGCCCCCAACTTTTGACTTCCCGTGTCGGAAAAGGCCTGTCTAATAATGTGGGGCAGTGAGGTATCCCGAAGTATCTAGAGGGTTCCAGTGTTTCAGGCTTTCAGCATCGCCAGTCCAAGGGAAGGATGGGTGACGAATCCGTGCATTCACAGCCGTTTAGATCTGAAGAGTCCTTGTATGATGAGCGGTAGATAGCACCTCTAAGCTGCAAATCAACAGCTTCAATTACTTCAAATGAGCATTGGCCGGAAGGCTGACAGAGTGAAAAAATTCAATTTCAAAAACTCATGTATAGAATAGAAAAAAAATAAAAAACATGTAGATAGAATAGAGGTATAGATAGATTAGCCCAAAAAAGAAGAGGACGGGGAAATTTCGAACGCTCGCCTTTAACTCAGCACAGCAGACACCTCCCTCGCGCACCTAAACTTTCGAACGCGCGCCCAATATTTCGAACGCTCGCCTTTAACTCAGCACCCAGCCCACCTTGTTCTTCTCTAGACACCTCCTTCGGCGCCCTGTTCTTCTCTAGACACACCCTCGGTGAACCAGGCCGCGCACCAAAACTTCCCCACGCTGTCTATCAGCCGCGTCAGCCGGCGACTGCTGGTGGCGCCGTTCTTCTCCAGCCGCACCGGCAGGCGCGGTCAGCTGGTAGATCCTCACGGTATGCATGCTATCTTCAGGCCTGGGCAAGTACGATTCATTATAGCTCAATCGAAGTCAGTCGCCGTCGCCCAGCCCTTATAAGTTCGTTAGTTCGTTCGAATCGATCGGTTGATATTGTTTTCCTCTCGATGTGTTTGTTTGACATTGTTTTCCGCTTTACCTATTTGCTCGAATTCGTTCGTACTGTACACTGTACTGCTCACCATTGCCCAATGTCTGTAGTCGTCGCTTGGTGCCAGTCCTCTATGGACCTGTTTGTAATCTTATTACTTCTGGGTTCTTTGCACTGCTAATACATCGGTGGATTTACGGCCAAAAAGAAGAAAGAATTTGTTGGTATTATATTGCTTTCGATTGATCTGTTCGCCCCCAAGCTTTTACAGAAGCCGCAAGAGATTCAAGGATGAAATGGCTCTCCTTGTTTGCGGTGGCGGATCTACAGGGTATGCCGTATATGCCACGGCATACCCTGCGTCCAAGCCGTGCAAGATCTTTGATAGTTTAATGAGCTGAGCAATTAATCAAGATGAGTGATGTATATGTATACATGCGGTGCTAATACATGTGGCGTGCAGCCATGCGAACACTGAGCTAGTGCATGTAACCGATTGATTAGACATCCGATTGATTTGGCCAAAATCCGGTGATAACACATGCCCCCCTGGTTTTGGTAATGATAATATCAAAACCATCTGTTTTTCCTTCGAGGGGTCATGTCGTGGCAGAGCAGAACCGTCGCAGTATTCTTCATCATGACGCCTTGCCTTCTCAACTTCTCTGCACGATTTGACAGTTTTGAATATTTTATGATTTGCCACACTTTTCTTAAAAGTGTCTATTATTTGCCACATGACCACCACATGTCTCTTTTTATTTAACCGCATCGAACAGTTCACTTCTTCATCCTCCTGCTTCAAACCAGCCATCGGCCCAAAAACCCTCCTCCTCTGTAACCATGTCTTCCTCTTCCTCCTCCCAATCCTTTTCCTCGAGTGAGCTGGAGCCAGAGGTCAGCCAGATGGAAGCGTACAATAGGCGCGCTCCCAAGCATTGGGACGAGCAAGAGTTCGACTTCGACTTCGTACCAGAGGGTCGACCCGAGGACCTCGTCTGGTCGGATGGCGACATGCCCCTGACTGACGGGGAAGATGACCTCCGATTCCTGATTGACGGAGAACTGGAGGCGGAGAGCGACGACGACGACCCTCTCTTCCGGGGTAAATTCACTTCCTCCACCAAAGAAGAAGAAGAAGAAGAAGAGGACGACGAAGACGAAGACATCTCCTCCGACACGAAGAAGGAACCAGAGGACGACACCTCCTCCGATGAACCGCCACCAAAGCGCATCCGTGGCTGGGCCTGGTCCGATGAGGAGGATGATGATGAAGAGGAAGAGGCCTCCGCTGAAGGTCACAGTAGCAGCGACGAGGAATTCGTCGACAGTAGCAATGACGGCAGCTACCCCAGCGACGACGAAGACGGCAACAGCCCTTAGAGTAGGGATTTACTAGCATAAGACTAGCCGTAGCAATCTGTTCCCCTTTTGTTGAGCAATCAGCTTCTCCTTGTAAGAAATCCCCTTTTAAATCAATGAAGATGGATAGATTCTTCCTTTTGAGGGCAATCAGCTCTTCTATGTAAGAAATCTGATCATCGATGAAGAATTTCCTCTAATTTGACTTTGTCGATTTTCTTCAAATTGATTTAGCCGATTTTCCCTCAATACTCCACTATAATAAATATAGCATATCTATGATAGTACTCTATGATACCACCCACTATGCACCCATGTTCCAAACACCACTCCCGCTGACTGTACCTTATTGTATCGAGCGATAAGCTTGATGAGCAACCCAAACAAACAAAAAAAAGACTGTACCTTATTGTACTTGCTCTTACCCGTATCTTCTCTTTCTCTTTCATCGCGAGTGCAGCTAATTCAGTTAGTCTTCCAATGAATATTAATATTTTGTCTCAATGATGTCATGTTTCGACTAACAATTAGCACTTTTGAATTCTTAGATTGCCTTTTCACACGATGCACTTCTTTTAATTTATTTTACCACATTTCAATGTGAACCTTGACCAAATAAATAGGACAACAATATCACGATCATATAATACATAAGCAGCATTGTTAGAATCGTGTTGGAAAATACTTTCTAATGATACCAGTTTTATATCAATTTTTTTATATACTTCATCCTGAAAAATATGTTTCAACTTCATCAAAACTTGCATGTATCTGCAAACTAAACTCATCTAAATACATGTATATCTACATAAAATTGAAACATCATTTTTAAATAGAGAGATATAGATTAATATTTTTTCGAAGATAAAATACGAAAAACAAGGGTGCATTGTTTATTGAAATGGAGTGAGTAGTATATATAAAATCATTTTAGTTGCCAATGATCATGTTGAGGGCCTCTATTTCTTGTTTTGCTCAGGCCCTCCGTATTCTCAGGTACGGCCCTGGTGGTCTATGAACCTGTATGTAATCTTATTACTTTTGGCTTCTTTGCACTGCTAATAGATCGGCGGAATTACGGCAAAAAAGAAGAAAGAATGTGTTGGTATTGTATTGCTTTCGATAGATCTGTTCGCCCCTCCCCCCCAAGCATTTATAGATGGCACAAGAGATTCAAGGATGAAATTGCTCTCCTTGTTCATAAGGCAAAGAGGAAATCATATCATGGGTAGAACATTATATATATATTTTGCTGCTTGGGATCTATGATCCTTTTAGTTGCTGCTCTCCAGCAACTTTTGTACATATTTCCCTCTTTTTATTAATAAAAAAATAATAAGTGGGGAAACCCAGTGGTCAGCCTAAAAAAATCTGTTCGCTAGGTAGCCGTAGTTTTGCACTCAGTTTGTTTGCTGAAATCGGCTCAAATAATGTAGCATTTATAGTTTTATATTCGACCTGTTTGCTCAGGTATGCTTGCTTACATTCGTAGGTGACCTGTTTGTTGAAATAGCTTATCGCTTCTCTGACCATCTATCTCCTCAACAGATGGACAGAACTTGGATATTATTTGACTCATTAACCACACCAACATATTTGAGTGGTATTGAAGACTTCATGAAGCACGTTAGTGATTTTACTGACGGCGACAAGACAAAGGAAGTGATTTGTCCATGCCGCGTATGTTTGAATATTGGGTCCAAGCCTCAACATGTAGTCTCAGATCATTTATTCGTTTATGGGATGGACCAGACATATATCAGGTGGATTAACCATGGTGAACACTATGATCAGCCTGACATTATTGATCCTCTTTATTCTGATGGTTATCAGCCTGAAGATCTCGTCCAGGATGAGGCTACTGCTAATTTGTTACGGGATCTGTATCCATATGCAAGCCAACAGCCCCATGGTTATCACAAAAAGCCTCTTTTCCATGACCTGATAGAAGATGCTAAGCGCTTAGTGGCCCCTGGTTCTGTTGTGTCAAGATTCGAATTAATTGTGAAATTACTTCATGACAAGTCATACCAGGGGATTACCAATAAAGCGTTCAATGCAGTTGCGAAGACATACAGCGATGCACTCCCTGGGGCTGGACTGCCAAAATCCTTTTATGAGGTGAAGCAGTACATCAAGGTACTGGGACTTGGATATGAGAAGATTGATTTTTGCAAAAATAACTGTGCACTGTTTTGGATGGAGTATAATGACCTCGATGAATGTCCAGTATGTAAGGAATCAAGATGGAAACATGATGGAGCTGGTGGTAAGAAAAAGATTCCTTGGAAGGTTCTGAGATACTTTCCACTTGTACAAAGATTGCAGAGGTTGTTTGCTTCAGAACAAACATCTCGGGAAACAAGATGGCACAAAGAGATTCTCACGCCCGACCCTGATTTACTGAGGCATCCTGCTGATGGCGATGAATGGAAGCAATTCGACCTGGATCATCCAGATTTTGCTGCAGATCCAAGGAACCTGAGACTTGGCCTTGCTACAGATGGATTCAACCCATTTGGCAACATGAGCAACTCGTATAGCATGTGGCCAGTACTAGTTACACCTTACAACCAGGCTCCCTGGACATGCACCGATCAGTCGAACTGTATGATGGCCTTACTCATCCCAGGTCCCAAATCTCCTGGGAAGGATTTTGATGTGTTCATGCAGCCTCTTATTAGAGACTTGCAAACATTATGGGAGGGTGTCCCTACACGGGATGTGTGTCAACCTAAAGAACAAAATTTTCTATTACGTGCTGCTGTACTGTATTGCACCCATGATTATCCAGCTTTGGGCACTATGTCAGGCAGAGTAACATCAGGTTATAATGCATGTGTTCACTGTGATACTGATCAGCTGGCAGTGAGGATAATAAACAAGATATGCTATATGGGCCATCGCCGTTTCCTTCCATTAGATCACAGTTTCCGAAAAAATAGAAAAAAATTGCAATTTATTGGTGATCAGGCCTGTAAAAAGACTAAACCGCAGCACTTTAAGAGTCACGAGTTGGAGGCGCACCTAGAAGCGGTCAGAAATGTTAAACCAGGAAAACCACCAGCCGCCACAGCAGGTACAGCAGAGAAGAATACAGAAGATGCAGCAGCAGTAGTAGCAGATAGAAAAAGGAAGAAGAGACGAGATGAACTGAGTCTAGCAGCTACCAAAAGGAAGATGGGAGGTGAAATAGCAGCACGTACCAAGAGGAAGGAAATGGAAAATGATAGACCGAGAATATTTTATAAGCGCAGGACCACTCTTTGGGACTTGCCGTATTGGGCTGGTAAGAAGCTTCGGCATAATATTGATATCATGCACATGGAGAAGAATATATGTGACAGCATTGTCGGCACATTACTCAACATTCCATCCAAGACAAAAGATAGCTCAAATGCTAGGATTGATTGTGCAACATTGAATGTTAACAGGCACTTGCAACTGGATCGTAATGACAAAGTGAACAAAGGCAAGGAAAAACATTATAAATTTCGAGGCGCGGAATTCACATTGCCGATGCCTAAAAGGAGATTATTTTGTGAGTACCTCCGAGGTGTGATGTTCCCGTTCGGATTTGCTTCCAACATTGCAAATTGTCTCAATGCTGAAGGAAACAAGCTCCAAGGGTTGAAAACTCACGATTGTCACATCCTGCTGCAAAGGCTTTTAGCTATTGGCATTAAAGATTTAGTGAAGCCAAATATGTACAACGTGATTGCAGAGTTGGGAAGGTTCTTTAGGGAAATATGTAGTAAAACTCTAAGCAGAGCTGTTGTAGAACGTCTTAAGGTGGACATAGCAGTAATCCTGTGCAAGCTGGAGCTGATATATCCTCCAGCCTTCTTTGATGTGATGGTGCATTTGGCTGTTCATCTACCTGATGAGGCACTTTTAAGAGGTCCGGTACAGTATGGATGGATGTACCCTATAGAACGTCGACTGTGCACTTTCAAGAATACAGTTAGGAACAAAGCTAGACCGGAGGCTTGCATTGCAGTGGCGTATATTGCTGCTGAAGCATATACATTTGCCTCAAGATATATTCCTGATATTGAGACCAGATTCAATCGGGGTCGCAGAATTTTGGAAGTTGGAGGATCTGTTTTTAAACATGGTGTTGAGCTAATAGGAAAGAGGACCGAAAAAACATTAGAGCAGTCTGAATTTGAACAGCTGTCTTGGTATGTGCTGAATAATGCTACAGAGGCTGATGAATATGTTAAGTGAGTACTATGCACACGAACTACTCAGTTCCTCGCATATACTATGAACTTGTATCAAAATGAAATATATTCAGCTGACTTGGCTATGTTTTGCAGGTTGTACATGGAAACGAATGGAAAGCTATCGGCACGTGGGAGTGGGTTTCAGGACTGGTTTGAGAAATATGTAAGATGTTCAATTGCACTCTGACTTGTCTATGTGTTTTCACATGAGATGACCTCTTGTCTATTTTGTAATCGTAGATCTCGAAACTCCATGCGGAGAATCCAGGCGCTGTTAGTGCTGATCTCCTTGTCCTATCACGTGGTCCAGATAAGAGGGTGTTGGTAGCTGCAGCTTGCAATGCCAATGGTGTCCATTACAGCTCCTATGAGCGTGAACAACATTTGAAGACACGAAATAGTGGCATCACAACCAGTGGAGATCACTTGACAACCAGAAAAAAGAGATCAGAGTCATTTGACCATTATGGTCACATAGAAGAGGTTATTCAGTTGTTCTATAGTGATAAGGTTACTGTCCGATCTGTGGTTCTATTTAAGTGTTATTGGTACAACCAAGATCCAAACAAGGGCAAAGGTGCCAGAAATGATGGGTATTTCATATCAGTCGATACTACTGCTCAGTGGTACAAGGATGATCCTTATATTTTGGTACCTCAAGCGGCCAAGGTACTTTTCTTGGAAGACAGATCTAGAAAAGGATGGCAGTATGTGCAAAAGTTTGTGGCAAGGAACATATATGATTTGGATGAGAATGCGGATCCAATAATTGGTGCCCAGCAAGATGATTTCGCTGGTTGTATGCAAACTAAAGTTGCTGACATTGATGAAACCTCGTTGGATACAGGTATCCCTGCACATGATGGAGAAGTAGATTTCACTGTTGAGGTTAGCATAGTCGACAAAGAGATGGATAAACTGAAGCTACCTGGTGAATCTCAGGAGGAGAATGGACAGGACGAGCAGGATGAGACCATGCACGAATATCAGAATGAAGACGGAGGTGATGATGATGATGATGATGATGATGATGATGATGATGATGATGATGATGATGATGATTAGACTCTTGTCTCTGTATCATGCTGTGAGATGAAGAACCATGATTTGTTTTGATTTTTCTATTTGGAAAATGTATGAGTCCTGAAGACAATTATCTGTTGGATTGTAATCCCATGATGACTAATTATTTATGTTTGTTGTCCTACTAAAAGTTGGTCAAACTTAATTGTGTGGAAGTAATCACATGCTGTTTGATTCATAGGGTCATATCCCATAGGAAAATAGAATGATAATAGATCAAACTAATGCAGAATATCTTATAACCACAATCAAATAGAATTTCTCTTGACATAGGATTCAAGTTGGCATGGCATCCCTATCATACAGGGTTTTTATTCATACTATGCTACAAATCGAAAATAAGATGGGTCAGCACTTTATCGCGGCAGATAGGGCAGCTGGCGTTCGTTACAAACCAGGAGAAGATGCACTTCCTATGGAACGGGTGTTTGCATCCCCGGAGACGCACCGTTGTGCGCTGCGACAGCCCCAGCATGCATATGCTGCAGTGGCCGTCCTCCGGCGCAACTAGGACCCAACTGTCCTGCAGCGCCGGCAAGTTGACGATGAGCCGGTGGTCCACCCTAAGGGTGAGGTCGAAGTGGAGGCCACCGAGCCGACGACACGCCTGCTGCCACATCAGGTGCATAACATCGTAAGGCATGATGATGTCCCACTCCTCCTCCGTGAGGTTCAGGTTCTTGAGCAGCCATACACGGGCAAGAATCTCGCGCATAGTTCGCACGACATTGCCCCCACTACGCAGCTTCCTCGGAGGCAAGCTAAGATCCAGCACCACCTCTTCGCAGGGTGTAGTGGTGATATCGTCCTCATCCAGTGGGGCAGGGAGGGGGCCGGCCATCCTCCTGAGCTCGTACGTCCTCGAGAAGAAGATGTGCACTGTCATAGTGTACGGGGACGCCTCGCCCTCGCCCACGGCCGGCGGCTCGCCGACGGAGAAGTCGGTCGTGCTTGCCGACACACGGCAGGCACGGAAGACATGTGGGCCAGACTCGATGATGCGCTCGCGTGAGGAGCGCTCTAGTAGGGGCGTCGCCGCCATTGGGGATTCTTCGGAGGGCTGTAGACTGGCGGCTAGTCGACGGTGAGGTGGTTGGTGTGAGATCTCTGGGATGAGGCCAGGGGAAGTGGGCGAAGTGCTCGGGACTAGGGACTGCCCTCAACTTTCCGCAGTAGTTTATGATAATAATTGGTGGACGAGGGAGACTAGTCCAGAGACTACCCAAAGTTGATAAATCATGTTCGAGGGAAAATGCCCAAGATTTATTATCAAAATTCAAGCTAATTTCGCCGATTTTGTTCTGCCGTTCATTAGACATCATCCAACGGCCTTTGGTCTCTGGGATTCGCTGCTACAGTGTCATCGAGTACTATTTTCTACCCAATTCCAGAAACATCCATAAAGCTAGTACAGTAGATAGCTTTCCTGCTTGTTGGCCCCACCCCATTTTTTTAATCTTTTCTTCCTTATCCCCTTCGCTCATGCTAGCAGCTACTTGCAGCCATTGCTACACCAGCGAGGTGATCTCTATATGATAGGCACGGTTTTAGTAAGACAGCAAGTTGTAGATAGCTAACCATGAGACACATGCCTCTCTGGTTGAGACTGAGCTCGCTCTTGTGATTGGGCTCCAATGGTCGAGGTGAGTCACAGCTGCAATGACAGAGGTTTGTGCTGAATTAATTAGCACAGAGGCGTAACTAGCACTAGATGGAGAAGGCATAGTACACATATCGGACACGAAGTCGCGTCTGGCGAGCAGCTCGCATTCACTTGCATCAGTGCGGTACAACAAAGATGATGAAGAAGGATTGGAGCTTTGAAGGTAGTCAGAAAAGTTACAAAAAATAATACGTGCAAAACTTAACCTGTATAAACGCACATGCATGGATAATTTTACATTTCTGCATGAGAAAGACATGTCAATTTTCAGTACGACATGGTTTGATTTGTCAAATTTGATGCTCCTTAATGCATTTTAAGTGAAAATTACAGGTTTATTCATTATAATTGCCGATTTTTAACGTTACGTGCAGCTGACTAGCAAACTATAAGTGTGTGATTGCTTGCTTCCAAAATAAGGATATGTAATCATTTTGTATAAGGTAGTACCAATTAGTCGTTATATTGCAGAACTTAAAGAGTTTTGAGAGATTCAACTCGTTGCTACTCCATAAGAATGGTCATGTTGACAAATTTGATCCAGTGTTGAACAGAGCCAGAAACATTTCAAAAACTTGAGCATGGAAGAGGCTAGGGGTAAATGCCCCAAGGCCAGCCGAGCCTATCGTAGGTGCCGTCCCGAGGAGGAAGTACCTTAATTTGGGGCGCGCGCGGACGCTGCGGTACCCCGAGCTCGAGACGCCGCCGTACCGGTAGCTCGACCCGCGACGAGGCATGGCGGCGGCGGCGGAAGCGGAGCGGCGGCGGCGGAAGGTAAAGCTCCTGCTGACAAACATATTAGGCACAAATGGGCAACCTTCAGTAACCCATGTTCCATTTTTTTTTGTCAGGATAACCCCATGTACCACCTTCCCAATAGAAAAAGTACTGTTCAACCTTCCCCTGTTGGGCCCAATATTTCACTTTTGGGTTGCCAAGGAACATCTACATGGTAATTGTTATCGGTCTACTTGCTCCGGCCGTCGAAGCCCAATAACTTCAAATGGGCCTTTCTGCTCATGCAATTTCGGCCCTTTTCTAATGAAACACAGATCCTATGATTGGCAAAAAAAAAAATACACGGAGATTCTACATAAAAGTTGTTTTTATTTATTTTGAATTATAGGGTTCCAATTTTTGAAACTGCTCATGCCCAATATGAAAATCCTTGATCGCTCCATACCCACATGGATAACGGTATTTTTAAAAATTCATAAAGTGGATTTGAAATTTAAAACATATCCTAATAATTCCTTGATTTAATCTATCAACTTGCAAGATCTTGGAGCCAAAGAGCTTGTATTAGTCTGCGAAAATAATACTGATAAACCTGTCGTTAACAAGAAATGAAGGTTTATCGTTCAGAGAGGATGCCATGTGGGACCCATGAGACAGTAGCGTCCTCAACGTTTCAAAGAAAAAGGCAAGTAGCCCGAAAATAGGGGTAAAAAATAAATCCTACAAAGGAAACATTTATAGTTCATAGAGGCTGACATGTGGGACCGATCTGCCAGCTGCATCCTCATCATTTCGAAGTCGGCAGGGATCAGAAGAAAAAGGCAAATAGCCAGAAATTAGGGGTCAAAAATAAATCCAAAAAGGAAACTTATATTCTTCATAGAGGATGACATGTGGGACCGACCTGCCAGCAGCGTCCTCATCGTTTCAAAGGCCGCAGGGGATCAAAAGAAAAAGGCAAATAGCCAGAAATTAGGGGTAAAAAAAATACAACAAAGGAAAGGTTTATTGTTCATAGAGGCTGACTTGTGGGACCCATGAGCCAGCGGCGACCTCAATTTCAAAGGCGGCATATGATCGAAAAGAAAAAGGCAAGTTAGCAAAAATCAGTGGGTAAAAAAAATCTAAGAAATGAAACTTTATTGTACAGTCCCATGAGCCAGCACCTTACTCAACGTTTCAGTGGCGGCATGAGATAGAAAGAAAAAGGAAAGTGACCAAATATCAGGAGCAAAAAATAATCCAAGAAAAGAAACTTTTATTGTACATAGATGATGACATATGGGTCCCACTTATACAAGCTCTTTCGCTCCAAGATCTTGCAAGTTGATTGTACATAGAGGATGACATGCGGGCCCCTTGTGTCAGCAGCTTACTCAACGTTTCCAAGGCGGCAGGGGATCAAAAGAAAAAAGGAAGTAGCCAGAAATTAGCGGTAAACAATAACTCCAAGGAAGGAAACTTTTATTGTTCATAGAGTATGACATGCGGGACCCATGCGCTAGCAGCTTCCTCAACGTTTCAAAGGGGGCATGAGATCGAAAGAAAAAGACAAGTGACCAAATATCAGGAGCCAAAAATAATCCAAGAAAAGAAACTTTATTGTACATAAAAGATGACATGCGGGTCCCATTTTGCAGCAGCGGTGTCAACGTTTCAAATGCGGCTTGAGATCAAAAGAAAAAGAGTAGCCAGAAATTAGGGGTAAAAAAACTCCCAGAAAAGAAAGTTGATTGTACATAGAGGATGGCATGCGGGTCCCATGACCCAGCACCTTACTCAACGTTTCAGAGGCGGCATGAGATCGAAAGAAAAAGGAAAGAGACCAAATACCAGGAGCAAAAAATAATCCAAGAAAAAGAAACTTTTATTGTACATAGAGGATGACATATGGGTCCCACTTATACAAGCTCTTCCGCCCCAAGATCTTGCAAGTTGATTGTACATAGAGGATGACATGCGGGCCCCTTGTGTCAGCAGCTTAATCAATGTTTCCAAGGCGGCAGGGGATCAAAAGAAAAAGGAAACAGCCAAAAATAAGAGGGTGAAAAAAATCCAAGAAAAGAAACTTTTATAGTATCGAGGATGACATGTGGGTCCCATGAGCCAGCAGCTTCTCAACGTTTCAGAGGCTGCATGAGATCGAAAGAAAAAGGCAAGTGACCAAAAATAAGGGGGTAAAAAAAATCCAAGAAAAGAGACTTGATTGTACATAGAGGATGACATGCGGGTCCCACCAGTCAGCAGCTTACTAACGTTTCCAAGGCGGCAGGGGATGAAAAGAAAAAGGAAATAGCCAAAGATCAGAGGGTGAAAAAAATCAAAGAAAAGAAACTTTTATAGTACATAGAGGATGACATGTGGGTCCCATGGGCCAGCAGGTTCCTCAACGTTTTCAAGGGCGGCATGAGATCGAAAGAAAAAGGCAAGTGACCAAAAATCAGAGGGTGAAAAATAATCCAAAAAAAGAAACTTTTATTGTACATAGAGGATGACATGCTGTCCCAACGTTTCAAATGCGGTTTGAGATCAAAAGAAAAAGAAAGTAGCCAGAAATTAGGGGGTAAAAAAACTCCAAGAAAAGAAAATTGATTGTACATAGAGGATGACATGCGGGTCCCACGAGTTTGCAGCTTACTCAACGTTTCCAAGGCGGCAGGGGATCAAAAGAAAAAGGAAATAGCCAAAAATCAGAGAGTGAAAAAAAACCCAAGAAAATAAACTTTTGTAGTACATAGAGGATGACATGCGGGTCCCATGAGCCAGCAGGTTCCTCAACGTTTCAAACGTGGCATGGGATCGAAGGAAAAAGGCAAGTGACCAAATATCAGAGCCAAAAATAATCCAAGAAAAGAAACTTTATTGTACATAGAGGATGACATGCGGGTCCCATTTTGCAGCAGCGGTCCCAACGTTTCAAATGCGGCTTGAGATCAAAAGAAAAAGAAAGTAGCCAGAAATTAGGGGGTCAAAAAAACTCCAAGAAAGGAAAGCTTTATCGTTCATACAGGCTGACATGTGGGACCTATGAGCCAGCAGCTCAACGTTTCAAAGGCGGCAGGGGATCAAAAGAAAAAGGAAATAGCCAAAAATCAGGGGTGAAAAAAATCCAAGAAATCAAACTTTTATTGTACATAGAGGATGACATGCGGGTCCCATGAGCCAGCAGATTCCTCAACGTTTCAAACGTGGCATGAGATCGAAAAAAAAGGCAAGTGACCAAATATCAGGAGCCAAAAATAATCCAAGAAAAGAAACTTTATTGTACATAGAGGATGACATGCGGGTCCCATTTTGCAGCAGCGGTCTGAACGTTTCCAAGGCGGCACAGGACCAAAAGAAAAATGAAGTAGCCAGAAATCAGGGGTGAAAAAAATCCAAGAAAAGAAAGATTTCAATTGGGCTGCATCTAGACATCTGGGCCTTCGAACTATCCTTCTGGGCCTTTTGACACGTACAATTTCAGCCCACTCCAGAACATGATAGTTCGGATTTTTCTCAAAAAAAAAAAAAACAGGAAAGTCCTATGCTTCGCCAAAACAAAAAACAAGGAGATTCAAGATATATGTTGTAAAAATAAAGATTTAATTTATCCGTTTGCAATAGCTCAGAGCGCAATACACTGTTTATTGTCTGCAAAATAATCAAGATATCACATGTTTCTTGTACGGGGAGGCTGACATCGTGGACCCATGAGCCAGCAGCGTCGTTTTAAAGGCGGCAGGGGATGGAAAGAAAAAATAAACCAAAAATCTGTTGGTAAAAAATCCAAGAAAAGAAACATTTTCGTTCTGAGAGGATGACATGCGGGACCCATGAGGCAGCAGCGTCCTCAGCGCTTATTGTTCATAGAGGCTGACATGTGGGACCCGTGAGCCAGCAGCGTCCTCAACGTTTTAAAGGCGGCAGGATATCGAAAGAAAAAATAAGCCAAAAATCATTTGGTAAACAATATCCAAGAAAAGAAACATTTACCGTTCTGAGAGGATGACATGCGGGACCCATGAGGCACAGCATCCTCAACGATTCCAAGGCGGCGGGGATCAAAGAAAAAAAGGAAATATCCAGAAATTAATTAGGGGTTCAAAAAAATCCATCAAAGGAAACTTTTATTGTTCATAGAGGATGACTTGTGGGACCGACCTGCCAACAGCGTCCTCATCGTTTCAAAGGGGCAGGAGATCCAAAGAAAAAGGCAAATAGCCAGAAATTAGGGGTCAAAAATAACTCCAAGAAAGGAAACTTTTATTGTTCGTAGAGGATGACATGCGGGACCCATGAGCCAGCAGCTTACTCAACGTTTCAAAGGCGGCATGAGATCGAAAGAAAAAGGCAAGTGACAAAATATCAGGAGCAAAAGATAATCCAAGAAAAGAAACTTTATTGTACATAGAGGATGACATGTGGGTCCCATTTTGCAGCAGCGGTCTCAATGTTTGTAATGCGGCTTGAGATCAAAAGAAAAAGAAAGTAGCTAGTAATTAGGGGGTGAAAAAAAATCCAAGAAAGGAAAGTTGATGGACATAGAGGATGACATGCGGGTCCCTTGAGCCAACAGCTTACTCAACGTTTCAAAGGGGCGGGGATCAAAAGAAAAAGGCAAGCCAAAAATCAGAGGGTGAAAAAAAATCCAACAAAGGAAACTTTTATAGCACATAGAGAATGACATGCGGGTCCCATGAGCCAGCAGGTTCCTCAACGTTTCAAACTTGGCATGAGATCGAAAGAAAAAGGCAAGTGACCAAATATGAGGAGCCAAAAATAATTCAAGAAAAGAAAGTTTTATAGTACATAGAGGATGACTTGCGGGTCCCTTTTAGCAGCAGCGGTATCAGCGTTTGAGAGGTGGCAGGGGATCAAAAGAAAAAAGAAATTGCCAAAAATCAGATGGTGAAAAAAAACCAAGAAAATGAACTTTTATAGTACATAGAGGATGACATGCGGGTCCCATGAGCCAGCAGGTTCCTCAACGTTTCAAACGTGGCATGAGATCGAAAGAAAAAGGCAAGTGAAAAAATATCAGGAGCCAAAAATAATTCAAGAAAAGAAAGTTTTATAGTACATAGAGGATGACATGCGGGTCCCATTTAGCAGCACCGTTTGAGAGGCGGCAGGGGATCGAAAGAAAAAGGCAAGTGAAAAAATATGAGGAGCCAAAAATAATTCAAGAAAAGAAAGTTTTATAGTACATAGAGGATGACATGCGGGTCCCATTTAGCAGCAGCGGTATCACTTGAGAGGCGGCAGGGGATCGAAAGAAAAAGTCAAGTGACCAAATATGAGGTGCCAAAAAAAATCCAAGAAAAGAAAGTTTTATAGTACATAGAGGATGACATGCGGGTCCCATTTAGCAGCAGCGGTATCACCGTTTGAGAGGCGAGGTGATCGAAAAAAAAAGTCAAGTGACCAAATATGAGGTGCCAAAAAAATCCAAGAAAAGAAAGTTTTATAGTACATAGAGGATGACATGCGGGTCCCATTTAGCAGCAGCGGTATCAGAGGCGGCAGGTGATCGAAAGAAAAAGGTAAGTGACCAAATATGAGGTGCCAAAAATAATCCAGAAAAGAAAGTTTTATAGTACATAGAGGATGACATGCGGGTCCCAGCAGCAGCGGTATCACCGTTTGAGAGGGCAGGGGATCGAAAGAAAAAGGCAAGTGACCAAATATGAGGTGCCAAAAATAATCCAAGAAAAGAAAGTTTTATAGTACATAGAGGATGACATGCGGGTCCCATTTAGCAGCAGCGGTATCACCGTTTGAGAGGCGGCAGGGGATCGAAAGAAAAGGCAAGTGACCAAATATGAGGTGCCAAAAATAATTCAAGAAAAGAAAGTTTTATAGTACATAGAGGATGACATGCGGGTCAGTTAGCGCAGCGGTATCACCGTTTGAGAGAGGGGGATCGAAAGAAAAGGCAAGTGACCAAATTTGAGGTGCCAAAAATAATCCAGAAAAGAAAGTTTTATAGTACATAGAGGATGACATGCGGGTCCCATTTAGCAGCAGCGGTATCACCGTTTGAGAGGCGGCAGGGGATCGAAAGAAAAAGGCAAGTGACCAAATTTGAGGTGCCAAAAAAAACTCCAAGAAAAGAAAGTTGATTGCACATAGAGGATGACATGCGGGTCCCATTTAGCAGCAGCGGTCTCAACGTTTCCAAGGCGGCAAGGGATCAAAAGAAAAAGGAAGTAGCCAGAAATCAGGGGGTCAAAAAAATCCAAGAATAGAAAGAATTTTGGTTCATAGAGGATGACATGCGGGACCCATGATCCTGCATCGTAAACGGCTCGATCGGAGAACGTTGAACGAGATGGCGCGATGTAGAAAAAAACAATGCCAGAGAGGCTGCCATCTGGGCCCTACATCCCTCGGCGGTGCGGATTTGCGTTGACTCGGCCGGCGAACCCGAGATTTCGAGATGCACCACGTCCCGGGCCACCATACGCCACGTTTTGGCCGCTTTCGTCGGGCTAGGTGGCCTCAAAAACGAGAAAAAAAAGTTTTGACATGCACCACGGAGGGACCAAAATCGTCGGCCATGGTACACCAGCAACCACGGCGCGACTTCAACTTCGTCGGCCATGGCAACTTTTCTTGTAGTGCCAACAAGGTACAACCGGAGCATGCGGCGGGCCATGTTTGGGGTCCCTCCGGCAAAGCTGACTGCATTGAAGTAGTCATCAATTCAGGTATCGGGTCTCTCTCTACCATCGTAATGCTTCAAGTTTCCGGGTAGCTTGAGATTCAGGCCTTTCGGCATTTTTTCCTCGCGAATCCTATTCCCAAAAAACTTTGGGCCGATGTAGCCGATCCTGTATTCGTTCAGACGTTCCCGTGCGTCACGTGAGTTCACCCTATGCTCAGGGGACTATGAGCGGGAGTGTGATGTAATATCCCAGGTTTAGAGGCTACAAAATGAGAGAACACCAAAGTGTGCATTGCATTCATGCATAGAAAATCCGGGGAATTTTCGCGCTTTCAAATAAAACTTACCACAGTAACTGAAGTTTCACTTGACTTGCTGGAATTGAAGTAGATCATCAAGTCAAGCGCTATAAACTTCACTGTGATCTTTGCTAAAACCTTGTTTTGGGTAGAGATGATTTGATCTATGGGCTAGATCAAATAGAATTAGCTTTACAACAAACAACACCTTAAGTAAGGGTCAACTACAAGATCTTATAAGATCTCAACATGGTGTTCCTTACAACAACACATTCTTTAAGAATCAAACCCTAACTTATTAACACTTAAAAGTTAGCAACTACCTTTGTGTGTAATTTAATTCAATTCTAAACTTATTAATAAATAAGGTAAATCACAGGGTCTAAAGTGCATAAAGGCCACACATTCTTATTTAAATCATAACTTATTAAATATATGGAATATCATAAAACTAAATCCATTTACATTACAAATTATAGTTCAAACTATTTGAATAAAATAAACTATGAGTATTTTGAAACTCATATGATCATGCCTTGGTGAATTCAAACACCAACTATCCAAAATTGAGGAATAACCTTCAACCTTGACTTTTTGACCAATATTATAATATAAATCCAATCAAATATGATATAGTGACTCATCCACAATAATAAAACCATCCACAAGATATTTAGTAACAAATGCCACTTGGCTATCCAAAGATAAATCATATGAGAAGATAATGATCATGCCACATGGGATGAAAATATCTACATGACTTGCACTCCAAGCTATGCCACCTCATGCTCAAAGGATTGCTATGGATGAGGGCATGACAACCAAGCACCTTACTCATCAAACCAAAACAAGAGTCACCCACCTATGTGTCATGATACTAGAGCTTGCCCAAGCCTATAAAAGGAGCCACACCCTTCATCCATTTGATCATCTTGTAGCATGACACAAGGAAACCAACACATAGAGCCACTCCATACATTAGCTAGGATCAAGATGAAGAAGCTAGGAGGTGGAGGCATACCACAAGATGCAGGTTTATCAGATTTCCAGAAGAACAAGCTACATAAGATACCAAGGTAGAATTCCTAGGCAAACCATATATTTAGAGGATCATATCATCATCTCCTGAGTAGGACCTTAGGTTATTAAAAGACATTGAGAAGTGAGAGAGATTATAGATGCTAACCATATCCATGTCTATCCTAGAGAATACTAGAGTAGTATTAAATCCTACTTGTTCAAACCAACCTTTAATCTTGGAGGTGAGAGCCATATTCTATTAGTGAAACATAACTAAAACCCTATGCCATATCTGAATTCCAATCCAAGGATCACTTTGGATCATAAACAGAACCCTGCCATACCTCATGCCTATTTATATTTCAATTCAATGAAGCTTATGCAAAACCCTAAACCATTTCATATGGGATCCACTCCACATAAAATAATAAGTCCTAACTTGTGTAGCATAGATCACAAGTATAAACCAAACTAGTTATACCTAAACTCAAATGCTATTTACGTGAGTAGAGTGAAATCAGTATCCAATTATATTTTACCTTCCAAGTAAGTTGTTTAGTGAACCAAAGGAAATAGTATTTTATAAAGTAGAAGCACCATTTAAACAAGTAAGTTAACCATGATGAGCATAGGATTTAGCTTAAATAATTCAAGCTAAAAGTTGCTAAGAAAGATTATTAAATATAGAGTTTATCCAAACCATCTTCTGAAACCCTAAGAAATCATCATCCACATAAAATCATAAACCAATTCCATTCTCTTTGCTATTTTTTAACACCTAGCCATAATTAAATTATATGTGAGTAATCACTATGGGTTAGCAATAGAAAAATATAATATGTTCACCATGCCCATGTTCTAAATTTTTAAGCATTTAAACAGATTTAATTTCTAAATTTGAAAGCAATTGAGTTGAACCCTAAAATTATATCTATTTGAATTTTTAACTTGTGCCTCATAAGAACCAAAATTAATCAATTATAAAATAGTTGTTTAAAAACAAAACAATACATTGAGTATCATTATCAAATTATTTTGATATTTAAATAATTTAGAACCTGCAAAATAATACAGAATTCAAATTTGGATTCAAATAACAAAATAGAAAACAGAAAAAGAAAACAGAAATTTGAAAAAGAAAAAGAGAGGGAAACTTACCTGTCCTGGACCGTGCAGCCCACCAAACCAGCCCAGCAAAGGACCAGGAGCAGCCCGAACCAAATACCGTTTCGGTGTCTTTAAAAATCATGCGAGGAGAAAAGCTTCGTCGTCGTCGTCTTCGAGCACGACAGCGTTGCGAAGCCAATAGGCCACGACCTCAACGGCGATAAGGATGACCCTGGACGTCGCAGGCCATCTCAGAACTGCGCCCAATCTCTCTCGCGTCCGTCCTATCCTTTAGCGCCAAGATGCGTGTGCCCTAGCACACCTCACCGTCGTCGACGCATCCCAGTGCCGGCCGTGAAGTTACGGTAGAAGCCTCGCCGAGCTCTATAAAGCTGCCAGTAGCTTCGCTGTAGAACCCTAGTTCTTCGCTGCCCTTCCATTTCCCCTCAATCCATCTCCATCTTCCGCAATCATCCACTCTCTGTTGCCGGTGTCGATCAAGAACACGGCGGAGGAGGCCACCCCAGCCTCCGGCGCGTGGTCCAGGAGGAGCGCCTGGACTCAAGGAGCATCTGGGAGGAGCCCAGCATCCAGGGGAGCCATGTAGCGGACCAATTCCATCGATCCCTTCTATAACACATCTCCGGGAAATGGTCAATCGCCGTCGCCTCCGTCAGCAATCGTCGTCGTCGACCACGCCGTCGTATTCAGGGTGAGCTCGCGCATCTAATGAGCCAAATCTCGCTTCCTAGATCCGTCTTTAGCTCGCAACCGATAGTTGGCCGGAGCCCGCCGTCGCAGACGTGTTCACCGGCGATGCTCCGGCGACCATTGGGTGGTGTCGTTCACGCTCGTTTACTCAGCATCGATGCGGTTCGAACGCACCTAGTTAGGATGTCTCGGAGGTCTCTAGTAGTCGTTGTCGCTCGCCGGAGCATCACGAGCGTTCTCTCCGGCGAGATCGACGTGGCACCGCCACCTCAGCTGTTGGCGGTCGTTGCCGCGTGACAATTGACTCGGTGAACAGGCCCACGTCGATGTGGGTACAGCTCGAATCGGTACGTTTAGATTTTTGCTTTATTTCGAATTCCAGAAAAATGCTGAAACTTTGCAAAATCATAGAAAATTCATATCAACTCAGAAAAATATGAGTAATATATCAAAATGCTCACAAAAATAAACTTTATCTAAATAAAATATAAAACAAAAATGTGTGTCAAAATAAAAATTCACTTATTTTTATCTTTGTTAATTATGTCTTCTCATTTGTTTTAAATACAATTTAAATTCAATAAATAGTTAAGTTTCAAAAATTAAATTTTAACTATTCAGTAACTAAGTAAAATGTTAAGATTAATTTTCTTTACCATAATGGCATTCACTTAAATGTTAGTGATAATTCATAAACCCTAATTTGCAAATTACTATTTTTATATTTTATTAAATAATAATAAATCAAGAAACTATTAAAAGCCAATATTAATTTGGTATTTCAAATATTGTGAACTCAAACATTTTTAATTAGAAATTTATTATTTTTAAATCCTAATAACAATTGTTAAACCCTGATTTATGGATTAAACCTAAATAAGAGTTACCCTAGTTATTAATTCTTGTGAATAAAATGTCAAACCATTATTAATTTTGTTTCAAAGTAATTAGTTACCACACCTTTATTGTAAATTATTAGTTTACGAATTGTATCATAATTTAGAAACCCTAATTTTAATATAAGAAAGACCTTGATTCCATTATTTTATGTGCTCATCCTAAATTAGTTGCAATCCTAAAACCCTAGGGGTTTAGCCCATATGATCACATAAACATCACTTTACTTATAGCGCCTTACTAAGCAACAAATATATGCATGCTCATGATCCACTAGGATAAAACCAATTCACATAAGATTATCATTTCATATCTGTATGTTTGATTAAAACCTATATGATCCACTAGTGTCATCTAGGTATAAACCCTAGCTTGTTAATATGTTAGCACCATTGATCATCATACTTAGTATCACACCATGAAATTCAACCACAATCATCAAACCCTAGTATAATCCTAATGAGGAACCCTAACACCAACCTTGTGTAGCAATTCCCAACACATGCTCCTATTCCATTAAACCATATTTAGGAAATCATAACCCACCTAGTTTAGAAGCCATTAGTAATCACTTAGAAAGCAAATGAGAAGCCATAGTAAACCCTAGTGGCTAATTTATGGAACCATATTGATAACCATCCTTTGATACGATGCTTAGGAGCAACCATAGAAATAACCTGCCAATACTTGTTGCATATAGACCCAATCCAACTTAAGAAACCAACTAGTCCCTGATAGAAAACTAAATGAATCCAATAGTAAACCCTAGAAGCCATAGCTCCTATTTATAATAGTTCTTGTTCTTATTTAACCTGTTCTTCAAAAGTTATTCTTTTGAAGTACAGATGTCAATCAAACCATAGAAGCCATAGTTCTTATTTGATATGCTTACTATTTCTTAATTAACATGTTCTTCAAAAGTTATTCTTTTGAAGTATAATACAAGTAATCAGCAACCATGCCATGTAGAACTTAAAATTGATAATTGTTCTTTACATATTATTCCACTACTATTCTTTATGTATATGCTTGTTATGATGTCTTATATCACTTGTTTATGCTATTAATATAACCAAACCCTAATAAGAACCTTGTTTGAGAACCATCCTAAAAGTGCAACACATCCTAAAGAAATCTTTACAACTCAATCCTAAATCATCGAGGTTAGGTTACGCTCGGGACGATTGCATCTCATACTATGCATTATAGCATCTTTGCCAGTTCTTTAAACATTGTCCTTACCGGACAATGATGGTATTTCAGAATTTGGAGTTCTCACGTATCGAAGCTTTTGCCTGCATAATCTTGCAGTCAAGAAAGGCAAGTTCATCGCTTGCTCATGTCATTTGATTATTTTTATCAAACTATATGCAAAGTACTATACTTATCACTCTTGCATTGAAAAGCAAAGTATTATTTTACAATTATGAATATGACTATGTGGTGGGCAATGGAACCATGGTATGTGTTGATTGGTGGAGGTTCCATTGCAAGGGTACTACTCATCTAGGACTAAGTACCAATGCCGTCCAGTGATTCTAGCGCCGTACATATCGCGTTAACCATAAGATCTATAATGGCTCTGGGGAAGTCAGCTGTATCTTTTCCCTCTCGCATGCCAACGGACTGGTAATAAGGGTTGCCCGATCAGTCTATCTTTGGTAAAGGTGGGGACATGTGGTCCGTCACGGTCTACCATTAGATACAGGAGAGGGTAGACTTATTATTGGTCTATGAAGGATTGTAAGGGTTGTCCGGATCGGTCTATCTATGGTGTATAGGACAGGGCACATAAGTTGTTCGGATCAGTCTACCTTAATGGTATAGGAGAGAACAAGTGCCTGGGTTAGTCTACCCATAGATATAGGAGAGGACAGACTTACAAAAGGGTGGGTCTGCGGGGTCGCGGAGAAGGCAGTGATTGGCTTGGATCTTACACCTGGCCCCACACCAAGGAAGTGTGGACGAGAACGCGTCTCGGATAGGTATCAAGGATAAGTTCTCTTATGGGAAAAGTAACGCACCTCTGCAGAGGGTATCAAAATTGTGGCTGTCACTCCCTGTTCCGGGAAGGGAACTGCGAACGCGGCAGGAAAGGAACTCCATGAAGTTCTGGTCAACCTGTGAAGACTGACGGGCATAGTTTTCAGAATAAAATAAACCTTTTGAAGAAATGTTTATGAAAACTTGCATTCGCCTATGACTTTCTGGTCTGTGGCTGTAGCTAGTGCATGATACACCTATTTCCTAATATGAACTTGTTGAGTACGCTCGTACTCATCCCACTCTTAAATCCCCTGCTTAGCTATGGAGGCACCGGAGGATAAACTACCGTGGAACTCGAAGACAAAGGAGTCAACTGCAACAAGATGAAGAATCCAAGCAAAGAAGTCAATGAAGTCAACTGCTGCAGCAACTAGAGTGGAAACTTAGACTAGTAATAGAAGGGAGCCTTTCCCTAATCCTAGCACCTAAGTAGCTAGATTTCTATAGCAAGCCAAGTAGCTCTTAAGCTTGAGTTAGCAATAAGTTAGACTACGAGTCGTTCTTCTGGAGCTTTATTTGAAGTTTTACCTCACTGTAAAGTAGGAGGCTGTGTTGATCTTCTGTAAACAGCTTGTGTATCCTTCTATAGACATACCTTGGACTCGCATATGTTTCTGTTGTACCACTCTGAGAGATGTAATATGGGTGGAACGGTCTTCACTTTGTTATGTCAAATTTGTGATTCGACACAATGACAGCCTTACAACTGAGTCTTCACAGCTGGCCAAGAAAAGCACTGTAATAGGGGTGATGTGAAAGCAGCAGTAATATGAGAGCAATAGTAGCAGTAATATGAGAGCAATGGCACCAGAAAATAGTTGATACTACTTCCAATGACATATAGGACCGAGTGAGTATTTGATGATGAGATGGACCGGGGTTCCCAGCTATCTACACTAGTGGTAACTCTCCAATAACAAGTGTTGGGTGAACAAATTACAGTTGGGCAATTGATAGGATTGAAATAGCATTAAGACAGAACATCAAGTCTATTAATCATGTAGGCATGTTTTCCATATATAGTCATACGTGCTCGCAATGAGAAACTTGCATAACATCTTTTGTCCTACCAGCCGGTGGCAGCCGGGCCTCAAGGGAATCTACTGGTAATTAAGGTACTCCTTTTAATAGAGCACCGGAGCAAAGCATTAACACTTGGTGAAAACATGTGATCCTCATATCTAAGCCTTCCCCTCCAGTTATCCCAGTTGCTGTCACTTTGGGGCCTCGGGTTCCGGACATAGACATGTGCAAACAACTTGTAGATACAATCTAAGCAATAATTATAGAGCTTAAATCTAAGATCATGCCACTCGTGCACTAGTGACAAGCATTAAACACAACAAGATTGCAGCAACAATAACTTCACAAACTTTATAGATAGACTGATCATAATGTAACAATTCATCGGATCCCAACAAACACAACACCGATTACATCAGATGGATCTCAATCATGTAAGGCAGCTCATGAGATCATTGTATTGAAGTACATGGGAGAGAGTACCAACTAGCTACAGCTAGAACCCGTAGTCCATGGGGGAACTACTCACGGAGCATGATGGAGGCGGTGGCGTTGATGGAGATGGCTTCCGGGGCACTTCCCCGCCGGCACAGAGACTTCTGTCCCCCGAAACGGAGTTTCGCGATGGCGGCGGCGCCCTGGAGTCTTTCGGAATATGATTGATTGTTTGGGTTTTCACGTCGGGGGATTATATAGGCGAAGAGGCGGGCGGGGGTGTGGAGGGGCCCACCATGGGGCGCCCTCCTTGGCGCCGCCTGGTGGTGTGGGGCCCCCTTGGCCCCTCTCCGTCTCTCCTTCGGTGTTCTGGGTCCGTCTCGGTAAAATAGGAGGTTTGGCTTTTGTTTCGTCAAATTCCGAGAATATTGCCCGAACAACTTTTCTGGAACCAAAAACAGCAAACAGAACGGCACTTCGGCATCTTGTTAATAGGTTAGTCCCGGAAAATGCATAAAAACATTATAAAGTGTGAGCAAAACATGTAGGTATTGTCATAAAACTAGCATGGAACATCAGAAATTATAGATACGTTGGAGACGTATCAAGCATCCCCAAGCTTAGTTCCTACTCGCCCTCGAGTAGGTAAACGATAAAAAGAATAATTTCTGAAGTGACATGCTACTAACATAATCTTGATCATACTATTGTAAAGCATATGAGATGAATGAAGTGACTCAAGGCAATGATCTATAGTTTGCTAACAAATAGATAACATATAGCAAAACTTTTCATGAATAGTACTTTCAAGACAAGCATAAAAAAGTCTTGCATAAGAGTTAACTCATAAAGCAATAAATTCAAAGTAGAAGGCATTGAAGCAACACAAAGGATGATTAAGTTTCATCAATTGCTTTCAACTTTCAACATGCATATCTCATGGATATTTGTCAACACAAAGTAATATAATAAATGCAATAAGCAAGCATGTAAGAATCAATGCACACAGTTGACACAAGTGTTTGCTTCTAAGATAGAAAGGAGTAGGTAAACTGACTCAACATAAAGTAAAAAAAGGCCCTTCGCAGAGGGAAGCAGGGATTAAATCATGTGCTAGAGATTTTTAAGTTTTGAAATCATATAGAGAGCATAAAAGTAAAGTTTTGAGAGGTGTTTGTTGTTGTCAACGAATGGTAGCGGGTACTCTAACTACCTTATCAACCAGACTTTCAAGAGCGGCTCCCATGAAGGACGTTATCTCTACCAGCAAGGTAGATCATCCCCCTTCTCTTTTGTTTACACATGTATTTTAGTTTCATTATTGATGACACTCCTCCCAACCTTTACTTACACAAGCCATGGCTAACCGAATCCACGGGTGCCTTCCAACATTATCATACCATGGAGGAGTGTCTATTTGCAAAATTAAGTTGCTTACTGATAGATCGGGGCAAAACATGTGAATAGAATTATTAATGAAAGTTAATTAATTGGGGCTGGGCACCCCGTTGCCAGCTCTTTTTGCAAAATTATTGGATAAGCGGATGTATATGCCACTAGTCCATTGTGAAAGTCTGTCAAAAGTAAATGACAAGGTTGAAAGATAAACACCACATACTTCGTCATGAGCTATAAAACATTGACAAAAATAAGAGATAATAGTTTTTGAATTGTTTAAAGGTAGCACATGAAGTATTTACTTGGAATGGCAGGGAATACCACATAGTAGGTAGATATGGTGGACACAAATGGCATAGGTTTTGGCTCAAGGTTTTGGATGCACGAGAAGCATTCCCTCTCAGTACAAGGCTTTGGCTAGCAAGGTTGTTTGAAGCAAACACAAGTATGAACCGGTACAGCAAAACTTACATAAGAACATATTGCAAGCATTATAAGACTCTACACTGTCTTCCTTGTTGCTCAAACACTTTTACCAGAAAATATCTAGACCTTAGAGAGACCAATCACGCAAACCAAATTTCAACAAGCTCTATGGTAATTCTCCACTAATAGGTTTAAACTACATGATGCAAGAGCTTAAACTTGATCTACTTGAGAGCTCAAAACAATTGCCAAGTATCAAATTATTCAAGAAAATATGAAGCATTTTTCTCTTTCCAACCAAATATCAATAAGTGCAACAGCTTTTAACTTCCGCCATGAACATGAATAATAAAACGAAGAACACAAGTGTTCATATGAAAAAGCGGAGCGTGTCTCTCTCCCACACAAGGATTGCTAGGATCCGAATTTATTCAAACACAAACAAAAATAAAAACACACAGATGCTCCAAGTAAAGCACATAAGATGTGGAAGAATAAAAATATAGTTTCACTAGAGATGACCTGATAAGTTGATGAAGAAGGGGATGCCTTGGGCATCCCCAAGCTTAGATGCTTGGTCTTCTTGAAATATGCTTGGATGATCCATGGGGGCATTCCCAAGCTTAGGCTCTTCACTCTTCTTGATCACATTATATCACCCTTCTCTCTTGACCCTTGAAAACTTCTCACACCAAACTTCTCATAAACTTCATTAGAGGGGTTAGTACTCAAAAAACTTTAATCCACTTTAGTCCTGTAGTGACACATTGCAAGAACTCAATAAAACATTAGCTACAGCTCTCCACGTCTAGAAAGCCTTACTTAAAGTCCACAAGAGACAATGCAAAAAACAGAGACAGAATCTGTCAAAACAGAACATCCAGTAAACATGAATTTTTTCGACGTACTTCCGTTGCTCAAATCAGAAAACTCAAAACTAATGAAAGTTGCGTACATATATGTGGAACACGCATCAATTTTTGCAGAATTTTTAGGTTCTCCTACAGAGAATCTACTCAATTCGTGACAGATAGAAATCTGTTTCTGCGCAGAAATCCAAATCTAGTATCAACCTTCTATTAGAGACTTTACTTGGCACAACAATGCAATAAAATAAAGATAAGGAGAGGTTGCTACAGTAGTAACAACTTCCAAGACACAACAAAACAGTAGCAAAATAAAAACATGGGTTATCTCCCAAGAAGTGCTTTCTTTATAGCCATTAAGATGGGCTCAGTAATTTTAATGATGCTCACATAAGGATGAGAGTTGAAGCAAAGAGAGCATCAAAAAGCAAGTTCAAAACACATTTAAGTCTAACACACTTCCTATGCATAGGAAACTTGTACACAAATAAATTCATGAAGAACAAAGTGACAAGCATAAGAAGATAAAACAAGAGAGGTGTTTTAGTACCATGAAAATTTCTACAACCATATTTTCCTCTCTCATAATAATTTTCAGTAGCATCATGAACAAACTCAACAATATAACTATCACATAAAGCATGCTTTCCATGATCTACAAACACATAATTTTTATCAAGCTCAAAAATAATGGGATTAAAACTTTCAAACCCACTTTTATCAATAATATAACAAGATGATTGATCAATCTCAAAAGATATGGGACTCCTAGCACTACAAGAAAAGTTCTGATAGACAACGTCCCAAAATCGTCAACTAAGGGGCATTTTTCGTCGCCTATGGGCCTAACCCGACGATATGGGTTCTGTTGTCGAAACTGCGTCAGGCAAAGTCCAACGACGATTTTTTCGGTCCGTCGCGCTTGGGCGCCCTTCCGCCACGGAAAATCGGACCGTTGCGGAAGTGTTTTCGGGAGCCCGTTGACTGCTGACGTCATGCAAACTGACACGTGGCAGACGCCGTTAACTGCAGTTAACGGCGTTAACCGGCTGAAACCCCGTGGTAGATGGTAGGCCCACACGAGGCCTGCCACGTCTTCGGGCCGGGCCAGATGACATAGTTTGACCGGTCAACTATATAGCTGGGCTGGTCCATTAGTTACGTGGGCGGGCCTAACCTCTAAGGTTGACTGGTCAAAACTTAAATGGCCGGCCCATTTAACATGTGGGGTCCACCTTACAGAATCGGGCCGGCCCAAGAAGCAAGTGGGCCGGACCAAACACAGTGGGTCCCACTTTCATGTTAAAAGGCCGGCCCATTTAGTGTGTGGGGTCCACCGTAAGTGGCCGGCCCAACAAGCTAGTGGGCGGGCCAAAAACACAGTGGGTCCCACTTTCCGCTTAAAGGTCGGCCCATTTAGTTGTGGGGTCCACCATATAGCAAGTGGTAGGCCCAACAAAATAGTGGGCCGGGCAAAAACACAGTGGGTCCTTTCTGTTAAAGGGCGGCCCATTTAGTATGTGGGGCCCACCATATAGCAAGTGGGTGGCCCAAGAATGGGCCGGGCCACAGTGGGTCCCATTCTGTTAATGGGCGGCCCATTTGGTATGTGGGGTCCACCATATAGAAAGTGGGCCGGCCCAACAAGATAGTGGGGGCCCCACAGGTGGGTCCCACCTTCCTATTAAAGGGCCGGCCCATTTGGTGTGTGGGGTCCACCATATAGAAAGTGGGCCGGCCCAACAAGATAGTGGGCCGGGCCAAAAACACAGGTGGGTCCCACCTTCCTATTAAAGGGCCGGCCCATTTACCATGTGGGACCACCATAGAGCAAGTGGGCCGGCCCAATAAGCATGTGGAGCCCATTATCGTGTAACCGGGCCGGCCTACTAAAGAAGTGGGCCGGCCCAAAATGAAAGTGGGTCCCACACTACTGTAAGTGGGCCGGCCCAATCTGTTGTAGGGCCCTACTTGTTTGACTAGTCAACTTGCATTAAATTTCATGAGCCTAAAATCTGATTTCAATGATACACACAAGTACATACACAAATAAAACAAATAGGAAAATTACAAGGCAATTAATGTGCCCAAATAAAAAAATTACATAGAATCATTGAGGACTTCTATTAGCATCATCAATAACACGTTGACATTTGGCAATCGCCTTGATTGAATCTTGTGTACTCTTTGTCAACATATCAGCTACAGATCTTAAAGCAGCAATACCATGTCTTTTATAAAGTACAGCCTTGAGATATTTACTGTCTGATGAAAGAAATGGTCTAGGTTGACGGCTATGAGAAGATGCATCAGAAGAAAGATCAGAACTTTTTGTGGGCCTCACTGGTAATGAAGATTGCTTCATCACAACTGCATTCTGATAATAATGCAAAAAGAGTTAAACGATGAACTATGCAAACATTTATTATGCAATGTAGATATAAGATAATAACAAGTTGCATAAATAAGACATGTATGGAACTTGTACTAAGCACAAACTTACATCATAATGTTGCACAGGGTCGCTACAGATCCTTTTTTGGCGACTATCTTCTAATGATGACTGCTTCATTAAAACTGCATTCTGGTAACATTGTAAACATAGTTACAACAATTAACTATTCAAACATGTATTACGCAATGTAGAGATCAGATAACAACATGTAGCAGAAATAAGCACAAGATAAGATAAGATGCATGTACTAAGCACATACTGGCTCACTGCAGGTCCTTCTCTTGCGTGCACTAGTCGTGGTCAACATGCCTATCATTTTAGGTTCAGCCATCAAGTGAAATGCTAATCCTCCTGCTCCATTGTCCTTAATCTGTGTTTAGATATCACATTTAAGACCAAGTCAGCTGGTTTCAAATAACAAAAAACTTGAGCTGCCAAATGAATAAGCCAATATTTACCAGATATCAGATTAAAACCAACTAGATGTTGCTTTGCATGAGATACGAATTTCAGACATTCAGATTTAGAGTAGGGTAATGCCAAGGTTTTACACATAAAGTAAACTGGCATTAAGAATGACCAAATGTCAGGTTCAAATCACCCTCGAAGTTTCTCCAAGACAAGCATATCAAATAGGCAGAAACATAGTAAAGCATGAATGGCATTGCTATGGCAGGGTTCCAAGTGTTAATCTCTTGCATAAGGAACAATGCATATAGGTTATAGATAATAACGGAAGTAAACTGCCAAAATTACCAACCACGAACTCAGATTCCAACCTTACCTAGCGTCCCCGCTGTTAATGTTGGATGTTCTAATAAGTGGTTCGCATGATCAATCCCTAGGAAAAATAACATTGACAAGTCAGTCTACGATAATACAAAGACCAGACATGCACGCAGCAATAACTATATAAGCTAAAGACGAGGTATAAGAGCAAGCAGATTGGAAATGCACATAGCATGATTATAAAAGCAGTGTGAGAATAGCAGACACGAGAAAACAGCTAGCGGTGAGCTAATGACGTGGTATAAGAACAAGCAGATTGGAAATGCCCATAGCACGACTATAAAAGCAGTGCGACAATAGCATGCAGTACAAAAACAGTTGGCAGCAAATGAATGGGTACAAGGCTATAAATATGTGGATGCACACAGGTGTCAGTAGAATGAACAGGATGGTAGCGACCGGATAATGCTTTTGTACTGTACAATATTTAAACAAACTTCATGCGAAGCAACACATCAAGAAAGTTAACGGCATATGAGATCTGCAAATAACTACACAAAACATGGCTAAAGAAACACCGCGATCTAACGGGCCAGCGTACTAACCAAGCTGCGGCGGGGTGGACGGGGGCGGCAACTTGCATTCCAGCGGCGGCGAACGCGGGAGACGATGAATCGACCCTGTTTCAGTAGAAGCGGGCGTTAGTGAAGCAGATCTGGTTGGCTGGCAAGGTATTCGGTGAAGTTGATACAGCCGCTGCGGCGAGGTAGTCGGTGGCGAGGTCGGCGGTGAAGCAGATCCGTCGGTGGCGAGGTCGGCGGTGAAGCAGATCCGTCGGTGACGAGGGCGGCGGGGGAGCGGATCAGGTGGGTGGACAGCCAACACGATCAAGGCTACGCTGTGGAGGAGTATGCCGGCGGCGAAGCAGATCTAGTACTGTAGAGAGTCAGAGCTTTGGCGTGTGAGAGTATTTTTGAGCTAATGGGGCGAATGGTTGGTGGGTGGGTGTGGGCCTGTGGGGAGGGTTCGGGATCTAGGCAAGATATTTCATTGTTACCGAATGAGCCCTCCATGGTCGGTGGGTTGTAGCTTCCGGACCAGGGTTAAAAGGGTAAAACTGGTCACGGGATTTTCGAATGGATGCGGCGGGATGATTTGGCGCGCGGCCGAAATTTTCAGTTTCAAGCTACGAGCAGAACGACAAAAATAATGTTCTTCCCCAGGGAGCTCTCATTTCTTCCTCTTCTCTTTCTCTCTCGAGTCTCTCCCACTCCCCCGGCTCCTCTCCCCCTTCTCTCCGGCGGCCTCGCCGGCCGGAGACGAGGCCGACTTCTCTCTGTATATTGTACACCCTCCGAACTAAATTAATTGATTCAACTTTCCTTAGACGTGTATGTATCTAGAGTAAAAACATGTGTGGATACATCCATATTTAGATAAGCAAAGTTGAGTCAGCTAATTTGGATCCGAGGGAGTTAGTGTTGTTGTAAGCTTAGATCCAGTGTTTCCCATGAGCAGAATGGCGCAATGGAGTCGGGGATCTCGTCATCGGCTTCAGATCTGGCCTATGGTGAATCTGGCGGATCTTGCCGGCCAAACCCCGATCTGGTGCCATCAATGTGATGGCGCTAACGGTGAGGCTTGCTTTGGTCAGTGCTTCAGATCTGGCCAATGGGGAAGTCAAGCTGCTAAAGTTCACAAGCTCGGGGCATACGACGGCGTCATCCGTCTTGCCCGTGCACATCTTGGACTTTCAGCGGCCCTTCTCAGAGCCAATATGCCGTTGCTGAGGCCCTTCTTCTCCTTCGTCCTGGCGACTACCGGCGACACCGTCCCAAGTGGTGCGTCCCCGGCGACGGAGTTGCTGGAAAGGATGCGGAGCAGAGATCTGATGTGCGGTCGAGAAGGACTCGATTGATTTTCTTCTATATGTTTTGGGGTCCTTTTTGTAAAGTTGCAGGTTCTATTAGTTATTGTCTAGTACTTTTGGTCCTCTATGTAATTTTTTGGACTAGTTTCCATTGGCACTGATAAACTTGAATTTTGACAAGTTCACGGGGAAAAAAATTCCTTTGCACATATGGCCTATCATGTATAAACATTCTTGAGATTTAAACTATATGTAATGTGCCATGCATTAACCCTAAACCATATATATGTAACTAACCCTAGCTGATCAAACCCTACTTAATTAAAACAAATAACCCTAAACTATACGCATGCACTTTATGCGCAAAGGCGCGGGTGCCTCTAATAATGTGTGTGCGCACTCGATCGATGATCCCTAAACCTTATACAACCCTGAAACCCTAATCCCTAATCCCTAAACCCTAAACACCCTAAACACTAAACCCTAGACCCTAAACCCTAACCCTAACCCTAAACCCTAATTAAACCCTATATATAGGCCAACGACACTTAATTGTGCATCAAGCAGGCCAGGGGTGCCTCGCGGTCCTCTAATTAAATTAAATGTGCCATGCATTAACCCTAAACCATATATATGTAACTAACCATAGCTAATCAACCCTACTTAATGAAAACACATAACCCTAAACTATACTAGCTATAACCCGATCTAATAAAAACATGCTCTATATATAGCAGCTAGCTAGCAAACCGTAGATTAACACCAATTAATATATACATGGCCTATATCGATCATGTTGTATAACATATCCCTGAGATTCATTAATTAATTATATAATTATCGTGATAAATTAATTAACTTTAATTTTGACAAGTTCTCTCGAATGAAAACACATTTGATTAAGTTGCCTCATAATATATATATATATAATTAGTGTGCATGCATGGCCTACCATGCATTCGTGCATATATTTTAATGTATATTTGAACATATTCTTGGGGATTTCAATCTCTCTCTCTCGATCATCTATATATCGTTGGTGGCCAAAAAACACACATATATATGCATGCAATTTATGCGTAAAGGCGCGGGTGCCTCTAATAATGTGTGTGCGCACTCGATCGATGATCCCTAAACCTTAAACAACCCTAAAACCTTAAATCCCTAATCCCTAAACCCTAAACACCCTAAACACTAAACCCTAAACCCTAGACCCTAAACGTACCCTAACCCTAACCCTAACCCTAACCCTAAACCCTAGCTAATCCTAAACCCCAATTAAACCCTATGTATAGGCCAACGACACTTAATTGTGCATCGATCGAGCGGGTCATGGGTGCCTCGCGATCCTCTAATAAAATTAAATGTGCCATGCATTAACCCTAAACCATATATATGTAACTAACCCTAGCTAATCAACCCTACTTAATTAAAACACATAACCCTAAACTATACTAGCTAGCTATAACCCGATCTAATAAAAACATGCTCTATATATAGCAGCTAGCTAGCAAACCGTAGATTAACACCAATTAAAATATACATGGCCTATATCGATCATGTTGTATAACATATCCCTGAGATTCATTAATTAATTATATAATTATCGTGATAAATTAATTAACTTGAACTTTGACAAGTTCTCTCGAATGAAAACACATTTGATTAAGTTGCCTCATAATATATATATAATTAGTGTGCATGCATGGCCTACAATGCATTCGTGCATATATTTTAATGTATATTTGAACATATTCTTGGGGATTTCAATCTCTCTCTCTCTCGATCATCTATATATCGTTGGTGGCCCAAAAAACACACATATATATGCATGCAATTTATGCGTAAAGGCGCGGGTGCCTCTAATAATGTGTGTGCGCACTCGATCGATGATCCCTAAACCTTAAACAACCCTAAAACCTTAAATCCCTAATCCCTAAACCCTAAACACCCTAAACACTAAACCCTAAACCCTAGACCCTAAACGTACCCTAACCCTAACCCTAACCCTAACCCTAAACCCTAGCTAATCCTAAACCCCAATTAAACCCTATGTATAGGCCAACGACACTTAATTGTGCATCGATCGAGCGGGTCATGGGTGCCTCGCGATCCTCTAATAAAATTAAATGTGCCATGCATTAACCCTAAACCATATATATGTAACTAACCCTAGCTAATCAACCCTACTTAATTAAAACACATAACCCTAAACTATACTAGCTAGCTATAACCCGATCTAATAAAAACATGCTCTATATATAGCAGCTAGCTAGCAAACCGTAGATTAACACCAATTAAAATATACATGGCCTATATCGATCATGTTGTATAACATATCCCTGAGATTCATTAATTAATTATATAATTATCGTGATAAATTAATTAACTTGAACTTTGACAAGTTCTCTCGAATGAAAACACATTTGATTAAGTTGCCTCATAATATATATATAATTAGTGTGCATGCATGGCCTACAATGCATTCGTGCATATATTTTAATGTATATTTGAACATATTCTTGGGGATTTCAATCTCTCTCTCTCTCGATCATCTATATATCGTTGGTGGCCCAAAAAACACACATATATATGCATGCAATTTATGCGTAAAGGCGCGGGTGCCTCTAATAATGTGTGTGCGCACTCGATCGATGATCCCTAAACCTTAAACAACCCTAAAACCTTAAATCCCTAATCCCTAAACCCTAAACACCCTAAACACTAAACCCTAAACCCTAGACCCTAAACGTACCCTAACCCTAACCCTAACCCTAACCCTAAACCCTAGCTAATCCTAAACCCCAATTAAACCCTATGTATAGGCCAACGACACTTAATTGTGCATCGATCGAGCGGGTCATGGGTGCCTCGCGATCCTCTAATAAAATTAAATGTGCCATGCATTAACCCTAAACCATATATATGTAACTAACCCTAGCTAATCAACCCTACTTAATTAAAACACATAACCCTAAACTATACTAGCTAGCTATAACCCGATCTAATAAAAACATGCTCTATATATAGCAGCTAGCTAGCAAACCGTAGATTAACACCAATTAAAATATACATGGCCTATATCGATCATGTTGTATAACATATCCCTGAGATCATTAATTAATTATATAATTATCCCTCGAGCGACGGCCCGCAAAGCCTCCTGGTCGCGCGCCGATGCAAATTGCAAGGGCGTGCCACCTGACCTATACCTGGTCAGGAAGGTGTGGATGATGCCTCGCTTAGTTTCCTGCAGGGCACACACGTACACGTTAAATACGAGCCTCGATCGGCTCTCAGGTTATCCTGTGAATCGGCTCATGGAGCCGATCCACCCATGATTCGTCCAAGGTGGCCGAATATATGGTGGTCCTGCTTGATCAAGATAAAGCATATGAGATCCACGACGATTTGGGGTTTTCACCGCATAATCGGATCATCCTACTCACGATTGGGCCTCGCGCTCACGCACGGTGATCGTAAGCCAACCCTAGACAAGGCCTAAAAACCAACACTAGGTTGATCCTCGGAACATCCTGTCTAGGGGCAGCAAACTACACCCTACGTGCCGCTGGATCCTCCAACCCTTTGTAAGGCCTAACTATTGCAGATATTAAACTAATCCTTGATGAATCAAGGAGCAATCGTAACGGATCAGATCTACTAAATAACGATCAAGCGGGGTGCCGCCCCTGCACCCATGATGAGGTACAAGGACGGCTAGATGCGCAAGGGTTGCACTACGACAGCATATGATACTAGGAACAATGCTAACCCTAACACATCTATGATAACTACGTTGCTCGCCATCAAAAAGGCTTCAGCACGAGCAACGCATGAACAACGTAGGCAGGCTCGTGCTGCCTAGATCGCGAGATGCGATCTAGGCAGCATGGTGCTTACCGGAGGAACCCTCGAGACGAAGGAGTTGGCGATGCGCCGAGATTGGTTTGTGTTGAACGTTGGTTGTTGTTTATTCCATAAACCCTAGATACATATTTATAGTCCAGGGGACTTTCTAATGTGGGCGTGCACCAAACCGTGCACGGGTAAAACTCTAACTTCTAAACTAAGATGCGATCTAATATGTTACAGATACATGGGCAGTTTAGCCCAACTTGGTATAAAAGGCCGATTCACGTATTTCTTCCATGTACAATCTTCACGTCCATCTTGATCGCGGCCCACCTCTGACTCGGTCAAATTCTGGTGATAACACATGCCCCCCTGGTTTTGGAAATGACATTTCCAAAATCATTACGCTTTTCCTTCGTCGGGTCATGTCGTGGCAGAGCAGAACCGTTGCAGTATCCTTCATCATGATGCCCTGCCTTCTCAACTTCTCCGCGTGACGCAGTTTTTTTCTTTTAGGCACCACTTCCTCGGAAACTGCTGTGGCATTGAATTTCCACTATATCCCCTTTTATTTAACCGCCGAACAGTTCTCCTCTGCATCTCCTTCGCATTAGCACTCCAAAAAACCCTCCTGTGCCACCATGTCTTCTTCCTCCTCTGCCTCATCGGATCTTTCCACCCAGTCCTCTTCGTCCCGCGAGCCGACGCCGGAGCACAACCCGGCGGAAGTCCACGCGGCCAACATCCGCCGCGCCATTGCGGCCGGGGAGGAGTCAGACCATGACTTCTCCATCTGGTCCGAGGACGACCAGTCCTCGACGGACGGGGAGAGCGACCTCCGCTTCCTCGCCAACGGGGAATCGGAGGAGGAGAGCGATGACGATCGCTTCTCCTGGGATGACTTCACCTCCTCCGAGGGGGTGAAGGAGGAGGAAGAGGAAGAGGAGGACGACAACGACAGCCCTCCGACGAGCCGCCGGCCAAGCGGTTCTGCCCTTGGCCGGGCAACCAGCGACTTCGACAGCGACGAGGACGACGCTGACGAAGAGGACGAAGACAACGAGGGCCCGGTCGGCGGCCATTGGAGCGACGACGAGCCTGCCGGGAGCAGCGCCGACGGCAGCGACGACGGCGACGACGAGGGCAGTGATGGCCCGTAGATAGGACCTCTAGAATAGGGCCAGCAGTAGTAGATGGGGCAATGTATCCCCTAGTATTTCCTTTTGAGAGCAATTAGCTCTTTATGTAAGAAATCTCGCCTATTAATGAAGAACTTTTCCCCAATTTGATTTGCCGATTTCTTCTGAGTTCAATTGAGCCGATTCCCTCTTCTACTGACCTTGCCGATTTGTCCCCTTTGCCAATGCGTGATGAGCCGATAGCACCGCATCGGTCCTTCAAAATTCGCCCTTCCCTTCTTCAACTGATGATTTTCTAAATCTGGCAGAAAATGCAGGATCTTCAGGAAAACCTTTGAACTTTTCCAACCAAACCCAATAATCCTCTTCAGTACTCATCATTTGTGAAGAAGGTTGCAATGAAGGATCAGCCGATGGTATCCCAATCGGCTTTTAAACAGAGTATCCACGTGCATGTTGCCCCCGAGCCTTACTCGAGGCGAGACCGTTAGAGAGAATGCGCCAAAGCCGATCCTCTCTTCCTCAGACCGATAACCTCCGTTTCAGCTGGATTAGCGCCAAAGATTGGAAATCCTTGACACAAAGGTTCAGGAACCCGGATCGGCTCGAAGAAATTTCCATCGGCATCACCTGGCCTCGAATTTGGTGGAGACTCCATCGCATAATTCCACTAGAGTCGATAGACATGTATCGGCTTTATCCACCTCTTGAGATTCTTAAGTCGATGTCTGCTGCATCGGCTGCTAATTTTTTTTTTAAAAAAAAATTTTTTAGGCCGATTTGTGTGTCGGCCCCCATATTTGATAGTATTATCTCATATCCTCGTGTTTTATCCATCTAGGTGCCCCCCGAGCCGATTCTGTCAAGAGAATTGATGGTATCGGCTCTTCAGGTAGTCCCTGTTGGGTCAAACGTTGATCCCAGGCAAAATAGATGGTAAGGATAATTTTGGCCGATTGCTGGAATCGGCCTCCACGTTGCTTGCTCAGTGGGGCCGATCGCAAGGATCAGCCTCGCCATGTTTGCTTATTGACGTAGTCTTGCTACTCGTCCATGTCGGCGGATAAAACCAGCCCAATCTCTGACTTTATCACGTTGGTGCGCTTGCTGTTGTCCGCCTCGGGTGCATCGTGTGATCGTGGAGCTCTACACCTCGCCGGACGAACGAGCACCATGTTTGTGCCAGCCGATGTTTCATCATCGGCTTTCCTTTGCTTGGGGCGCCACTCTTTTCTTTGCGGCAGTCCCTCCTCATCCAGGGTCCTCTGGACTTTCGCAGCCAGATCAGGTCGTGCCTTCCTCAGCGTATGCAAGTATAACCTTTCGGCTTCCTCCAGACCGCGCAATCGCTGAACCCTGCGCTTTTGTGAATGGCTGAGACCATCAGGGCACCACCTTGGACGGTGGTACCTGTCTTCTTCGTCTTCCCCCTCGTCTTCCGAATCCTCGAGATCTTCCAACCGAGGGGTCTCAGCACGTCTGCTTTGTGGTGGGAGAGGCCCTAAGCGCTCGAACACAGACACGTTGGCTGCCTCCTTCTTTTTCTGGTTGCATTCTGGGCAGTTGCCGATTGTTGGTAATCGGCTCATTCCTGAATCCCAGCAGTGTCTGAAGAAGGGGCAGTCCCAATGCCTGCCCGTGTCGTCTTGCTCCCTGGCGTGGCGCTCCTGTCGCTCCTCATCGTGATTATGCCGACGATGCCTTCTGTCGTTTCTGGCCAGACGATCTCTTTCATCATCGTCGCCGTGTCGCCGGCGTTGGTCATACCGACTCACATACTTGTTGAGGAGGTGATCAGAGAGGGGTCGTTGATATCTTATGTTCTTCACTTCTCCCTCTGTGACGTAGCGCTTGCCATCTTGACGGAGCCGATCGCATGGAGCGGCCTCCTCTGTGTCTTTGCTCTGAGAGCAGCTGCCCTCATCCCCGCCCTTCTCAGAGTGGTGTCCAAGCTCTACCATGTTGATGTTGGCTGAGAAATCTGGCTGGCACCCTCCGAGGTGGGTAAACTCCACCATGTTGACGGCGGGGAAGGGGTGTGTGTCGACCTTCATGGCGTACTGGTTAAAAATTAATCGCCCATTTTCTATCGCCATTTGGATCTGCTGACGCCACACCCTGCAGTCGTTAGTGGTGTGGGTGAACGTGTTATGCCACTTGCAGTATGGCTTTCCGTTCAGCTCTTGCACCGTAGGGAACTTGTGGCCTTCGGGTATCTTTATATGCTTCTCCGCGAGTAAGAGATCGAAAATCTGCTCGGTTTTCGTCACGTCGAAGTCGAACCCTCTTGGAGGCCCTGGTGGCTTCACCCATTTGCAGGTTACTGGGCCTGCCGCTCGAGTCCACTCAGCCACTGCGACCTCTTGTTCTCCCGTAGCACCTTCATCTTCGCCTGCGTCAACCATGGTAACCACGCGCTTGAATTTGTCCTGGTAGACATCTGGGTGGCGCTGTTCATACGCTGACAGCTTCTGCACCATGTGTGCTAATGAAGGGTAGTCCGCTTGGGAGGCCACGTCCTTGATCGATGATGATAGACCCACCACCGCCAACTCGACTGCTTCTTTTTCGCTTACGTGAACCGAATAGCATCGGTTCCTAACGGTCCTGAAGCGCTGGATGTATTCCGACACTGTTTCCCCGCGCTTCTGTCGTACTTGTGCCAAATCGGCAATGCCAGCCTCGGAAGCCTCTGAGTGATATTGCTCATGGAACCGTTCTTCCAACTGCTTCCAAGTCTGGACTGAGTTCGGTGGCAGCGATGTGTACCAACCGAAAGCCGATCCTGTGAGGGACTGTGAGAAGTACCTCACACGCAGCTCGTCTGACGCTGAGATCATGCCCAGCTGCGCCAAATATCGGCTCACATGCTCGATGGAGCTGGAACCATCTGATCCGCTGAACTTTGTGAAGTCCGGGAGCCGATATTTGGGTGGTAGCGGGATCAATTCGTACTCGTTGGGGTACGGCTTGGTATAGCCGACCGTCTTCCTTTTCGGCATCATGCCGAACTGATCTTTCAGAATCGTACAAATCTGATCCGCGGTGATGGCTGAAGGTGCCGAACCTTGAAGATTCGTCGGGGTGGCGTACTTAACCAGCCATGCTTGTTTTTCCGGTTCTGAGCCAACTGCAGGAGCTGGGCTCTGGAGTTTTGTCGGGGTGGCGTATTTAGCTAGCCACGTCTGCTTCTCGGGGTCTGCCTCCGACGTTCCTCCTGTTGTTCCAGAAGTCCCCGCTGTTGCAACCTGGTTCGAGAGTGCCCAGGTGTTGCAGTCTGGCACGTATGCACATGCGTATCCGTGCGGGATCTCCTTGGGCGCGTCATGTAGGAATTGGTAGTCACTGGGGTCACCACCAATCTTGTAGACGACGTAGGCCGATGAGTTCGGCGCTTCGGGCGCTGCCAATGCGAACGGCAGCGGTGGACGGGACTGGAGTGGCAACTCTCCTTGGTGAGTCCCTAGAGCTGGTCCTGACGGAGAGTACTGGCGGCTCATGATCTCCTGGATCACGCGCAGAGCGACGCGCTCCAACGTATTCACCAGGCTCTCAGAATGGCGGTGCAGAGAATGAGCCACCATGAAGTTGATCTCCTGACGCAGCGACCTGGTGCGTTCTTCTGACGGGGTGGATAGGTCCACTCCATCAAGCGCGCCTTCAGGTGAGAACCCCTTCCATCTGATGCCATGGGAGCGGGTCCTGTGGAAAGAGCCGATGAGGTCGGCTTCGAGGAAGGCTTTGACCTCGTCATACTTCTTCTTGAGCTCGCCATTGAGCTCCTCGTAGGTGACCGGAGTTTCTTCCGCCATCTCCGATGTAGATGGCGATGTGGTGGATGTTGAAGATTGGTCCCACCGGGCGTGCCAGAATGTGTTGACGTCAGAAACCCACCGGCGGGCAGTGACTGGTCAACACCGTAGAGCCGGGAACAACTAGGGCTGCGGCTGGCCCCAGTCCCTCAGAGCGACGGCCCGCAAAGCCTCCTGGTCGCGCGCCGATGCAAATTGCAAGGGCGTGCCACCTGACCTATACCTGGTCAGGAAGGTGTGGATGATGCCTCGCTTAGTTTCCTGCAGGGCACACACGTACACGTTAAATACGAGCCTCGATCGGCTCTCAGGTTATCCTGTGAATCGGCTCATGGAGCCGATCCACCCATGATTCGTCCAAGGTGGCCGAATATATGGTGGTCCTGCTTGATCAAGATAAAGCGTATGAGATCCACGACGATTTGGGGTTTTCACCGCATAATCGGATCATCCTACTCACGATTGGGCCTCGCGCTCACGCACGGTGATCGTAAGCCAACCCTAGACAAGGCCTAAAAACCAACACTAGGTTGATCCTCGGAACATCCTGTCTAGGGGCAGCAAACTACACCCTACGTGCCGCTGGATCCTCCAACCCTTTGTAAGGCCTAACTATTGCAGATATTAAACTAATCCTTGATGAATCAAGGAGCAATCGTAACGGATCAGATCTACTAAATAACGATCAAGCGGGGTGCCGCCCCTGCACCCATGATGAGGTACAAGGACGGCTAGATGCGCAAGGGTTGCACTACGACAGCATATGATACTAGGAACAATGCTAACCCTAACACATCTATGATAACTACGTTGCTCGCCATCAAAAAGGCTTCAGCACGAGCAACGCATGAACAACGTAGGCAGGCTCGTGCTGCCTAGATCGCGAGATGCGATCTAGGCAGCATGGTGCTTACCGGAGGAACCCTCGAGACGAAGGAGTTGGCGATGCGCCGAGATTGGTTTGTGTTGAACGTTGGTTGTTGTTTATTCCATAAACCCTAGATACATATTTATAGTCCAGGGGACTTTCTAATGTGGGCGTGCACCAAACCGTGCACGGGTAAAACTCTAACTTCTAAACTAAGATGCGATCTAATATGTTACAGATACATGGGCAGTTTAGCCCAACTTGGTATAAAAGGCCGATTCACGTATTTCTTCCATGTACAATCTTCACGTCCATCTTGATCGCGGCCCACCTCTGACTCGGTCAAATTCAATTAAAATATACATGGCCTATATCGATCATGTTGTATAACATATCCCTGAGATTCATTAATTAATTATATAATTATCGTGATAAATTAATTAACTTGAACTTTGACAAGTTCTCTCGAATGAAAACACATTTGATTAAGTTGCCTCATAATATATATATAATTAGTGTGCATGCATGGCCTACAATGCATTCGTGCATATATTTTAATGTATATTTGAACATATTCTTGGGGATTTCAATCTCTCTCTCTCTCGATCATCTATATATCGTTGGTGGCCCAAAAAACACACATATATACGCATGCACTTTATGCGTAAAGGCGCGGGTGCCTCTAATAATGTGTGTGCGCACTCGATCGATGATCCCTAAACCTTAAACAACCCTAAAACCCCTAAATCCCTAATCCCTAAACCCTAAACACCCTAAACACTAAACCCTAAACCCTAAACCCTAACCCTAACCCTCTACCCTAGCTAACCCTAAACCCTAATTAAACCCTATGTATAGGCCAACGTCACTTAATTGTGCATCGAGCAGCCCAGGGGTGCCTCGCGGTCCTCTAATTAAATTAATTGTGCCATGCATTAACCCTAAACCATATATATGTAACTAACCCTAGCTAATTAACCCTACTTAATTAAAACACATAACCCTAAACTATACTAGATATAACCCGATCTAATAAAAACATGCTCTATATATAGCAGCTAGCTAGCAAACCGTAGATTAACACCAATTAAAATATACATGGCCTATATATATCGATCATGTTGTATAACATATCCCTCAGATTCATTAATTAATTATATAATTATCGTGATAAATTAATTAACTTGAATTTTGACAAGTTCTCTCGAATGAAAACACATTTGATTAAGTTGCCTCATAATATATATATAATTAATTAGTGTACATGCATGGCCTACCATGCATTCGTGCATATATTTTAATGTATATTTGAACATATTCTTAGGGATTTCAATCTCTCTCTCGATCATCAATATATCGTTGGTGGCCAAAAAACACACACATATATATATACGCATGCAATTTATGCGTAAAGGCGCGGGTGCCTCTAATAATGTGTGTGCGCACTCGATCGATGATCCCTAAACCTTAAACAACCCCTAAAACCTTAAATCCCTAATCCCTAATCCCTAAACCCTAAACACCCTAAACACTAAACCCTAGACCCTAGACCCTAACCCTAACCCTAACCCTAACCCTAAACCCTAGCTAACCCTAAACCCTAATTAAACCCTATGTATAGGCCAACGACACTTAATTGTGTGCATCGAGCAGGCCAGGGGTGCCTCGCGGTCCTCTAATTAAATTAAATGTGACATGCATTAACCCTAAACCATATATATGTAACTAACCCTAGCTAATCAACCCTACTTAATTAAAACACATAACCCTAAACTATACTAGATATAACCCGATCTAATAAAAGCATGCTCTATATATATAACAGCTAGCTAGCAAACCGTAGATTAACACCAATTAAAATATACATGGCCTATATCGATCATGTTGTATAACATATCCCTCAGATTCATTAATTAATTATATAATTATCTTGATAAATTAATTAACTTTAATTTTGACAAGTTCTCTCGAATGAAAACACATTTGATTAAGTTGCCTCATAATATATATATAATTTTAGTGTGCATGCATGGCCTACCATGCATTCGTGCATATATTTTAATGTATATTTGAACATATTCTTGGGGATTTCAATCTCTCTCTCTCGCGATCATCTATATATAACGTTGGTGGCAAAAAACACACACATATATACGCATGCACTTTATGCGTAAAGACGCGGGTGCCTCTAATAATGTGTGTGCGCACTCGATCGATGATCCCTAAACCTTAAACGTACAACCCTAAAACCCTAAATTAATTATCGATCTCCCTGTGATTCATTAATTAATTATATATATAATTATCGATGATAAATTAATTAACTTGAATTTTGACAAGTTCTCTCGTATGAAAACACATTTGATCAAGTTGCCTAGCTCATAATATATATATATAATTAGTGTGCATGCATGGCCTACCATGCATTCGTGCATATATTTTGATATATATTTGAACATGCATATTCTTGGGGATTTCAATCTCTCTCTCTCGATCATCTATATATCGTTGTTGGTGGCAAAAAAATACACATATATATACGCATGCACTTTATGCGCAAAGGCGCGGGGTGCCTCTAATAATGTGTGTGCGCACTCGATCGATGATCCCTAAACCTTAAACAACCCTAAAACCCTAATCCCTAATCCCCTAAACCCTAAACACCCTAAACACACTAAACCCTAGACCCTAAACACCCTAAACACTAAACCCTAAACCCTAGACCCTAAACACCATAAACATTAAACCCTAAACCCTAAACACCCTAAACACTAATTAAACCCTAAACCCTAGACCCTAAACACTAGACCCTAAACCCTAGACCCTAAACACCCTAAACACTAAACCCTAAACCCTAGACCCTAAACACCGTAAACACTAAACCCTAAACCCTAAACACCCTAAACACTAATTAAACCCTAAACCCTAGACCCTAAACACTAGACCCTAAACCCTAGACCCTAAACACCCTAAACACTAAACCCTAGACCCTCTAAACACCGTAAACACTAAACCCTAAACCCTAGACCCTAGCTAAACACCCAAAACACTAAACCCTAAACCCAGCTAGCTAACCCTAAACCCTAATTAAACCCTATATATATAGGCCAACGACACTTAATTGTGCATCAAGCAGGCCAGGGGTGCCTCGCGGTCCTCTAGTTAAATTAAATGTGCCATGCATTAACCCTAAACCATATATATATAACTAACCCCTAGCTAATCAAACCCTAGTTAATTAAAACACATAACCCTAAACTATACTAGCTATAACCCGATCTAATAAAAACATGCTCTATATATAGCATGCAGCTAGCTAGCAAATTAAACGGTAGATTAAAACCAATTAATATATACATGGCCTATATCGATCATATGTTGTATAACATCTCCCTGAGATTCATTAATTAATTATATAATTATCGATGATAAATTAATTAACTTGAATTTTGACAAGTTCTCTCGAATGAAAACACATTTGATTAAGTTTCCTCATAATATATATATAATTAGTGTGCATGCATGGCCTACCATGCATGCATTCGTGCATATATTTTAATATATATTTGAACATATTCTTGGGGGATTTCAATCTCTCTCTCTCTCTCGATCATCTATATGTCGTTGGTGGCCAAAAAACACACACATATACGCATGCACTTTATGCGCAAAGGCGCGTGTGCCTCTAATAATGTGTGTGTGCGCACTCGATCGATGATCCCTAAACCTTAAACCCTAAATAAACCCTAATCCCTAATCCCTAAACCCTAAACACCATAAACATTAAACCCTAAACCCTAGACCCTAAACCCTAACCTCCTAACCCTAAACCCTAAACCCTAATTAAACCCTATATATAGGCCAATGACACTTAATTGTGCATCAAGCAGGCCAGGGGTGCCTCGCGGTCCTCTAATTAAATTAAATGTGCCATGCATATATATGTGTTTAATTTGGGGATTTCAATCGCTCTCTCGTATGTAGCTCTCTCTACTCTCTCTCTCTCTCTCTCTCTCTCTCTCTCTCTCTCTCTCTCGTTGGTGGCCAACAACACACACATGCACTTTGTGCGCAAAGGCATGCGCCTCTAATAATGTGTGCGCAGTCGATCGATCTAGTTTTGATTAATCATAGCACACAAATAAAGAAGTTGTATTTGAATCCACACAACCTAATCTAAAACACATAACCCCTAACATGGCCTAATTAATTAACCCTTCTCGATCTCTACCTAATTAGTGGAAATTGCACAAAATCAAAAGGGGTCCCTCACTAATTATGCATATCTGCTAGATTGTGATAAACTTTTGCCACATATATATTTGGTGGATGGGTGCATCTTGGCATGTAAACAATTAGTGTTTGCAAATGGCGTTGTCAAAATTTATGTACAAATGATTTCTTTCCATCCAAAGTGCATAAAATGGGAGTTTTAATGAAGAAAGTACAAATAAAACAGCTCAACATGCTTCCACACCCCGATTTTCACACGAAGTAGAGCATATTTAAAGGATAATTCCAGAGTTTTACTATTTTTCAAGCAACTTTGCTAATTTTCCCCCACTCACATGACTTTATGTCGATTTAACGAAAATATGGCGAATTTAAACTACATGGGCGGGATAGTTTGAATTGTGCGCGCGGCAAAGGGAACCGCCTATTCCTCAACCTTGTGCACGGCAAATTACACACGCAACTCCATTAAACGCCACCTACCGACCTTAATTATCACCCCGGCGGCCCGGCCGCATGACCCCCCACCCACCCGTACACAACTTATCCCCGTCCGTGCGAAGAGCTTCCCCTCCCCGTCCCGTCCGTGCGAAGAAGAAGCTTCCCCTCCCCGTCGTTCTTCTCGAGACGCACCGGCGGTCAAGTTGATCCACGGTAGGGCTGCTATCTCTAGCTCAATCATGTATCGGGCAAGACAGCCTAACGATTTATATTTTCTTGATGCTGCTAAAAAAATTCGTCAGTATGCTCGAACTAATTGGCACTTTATAGTTTTCCGCTCGATTTGTCATCGATCAATTTGTTCATTTGCGTGGGCATATAGAGTCAGTTCTGCACTCGATCCGTTAATTTGCTGAAATGCCATGGCAGAGTTTTGTACACGATCTGTTTGCTAAAATGTCGATGGGCATTTTTTGTTTTGTACTCGACATGATTGCTGAAATGCATAATCATGTAGTATAGTTTTGTACTCGATGGATATACATTTCCTACTTCGCCTTAAATTAATCACCAACCACTGTATCTCATAATTAAACAGATGGACAGAACTTGGATACTGCATGGACACTTATGTTCCCCTTCATATATAAATGGTGTTCAACCCTTTATGGGGTTTATTAGAGCTCATGATGGTCACAACCTGGACGTGTATTGCCCGCGCTGCACATGTATGAATGGTGAGAAGAGGCCTCACCCTGTAGTGGCAGATCATTTACACATTTTTGGGATGGACCGCACATATGTTAGGCGGGTTTAGCATGGTGAACCATATAATGATCCTTTAGCAGGAGAAGCAGATCTTGCTCACACTGTATGTGTGCTGGCATATGTAGTTAATTATTTATATTGATGCTGCCGCTGTTTCAATCAATAGTTTGCATTGCTGTGCAAGGTTCTGTACTCAAATTTAACTTGTTGCAGATGGATGGACGGGAAGGAGAGAAAAAGCGCTTGCTTCAGGAAACGGGTTTCAGCTCTGGGACATGTGCTGTGCCAGATGAGAAGGTAAATATGTAAAACGGCATTTGTTCAGGTTGCATCCCTTAGATGTTTGTCTAATCGGTTGATGTACTAATTGCAGAAGCATAGAGTTGAAGAGGTCTCTCAGTTTGATGGGAGATTTGAAGATGAATCTCAGTTTGATGCACCTGTGGATGGTACTGATGACGAGCCTTTCATAGACGAAGGTCCTGCACCTGAGATTATCCAGTCTACAGAAGGAGGCCGTGGACCGAGTACACAGCTTTGCGTTGAAGTGGATGCACGCCCGGAGATCATCACGGGCGTCCGGGTAGTCTCAAGACCACCCAGCCCTGATGCACCTGTGGATGGTACTGATGACGAGCCTCTCATAGACGAAGGTCCTGCACCTGAGATTATCCAGCCTACAGAAGGAGGCCGTGGACCGAGTACACAGCTTTGCGTTGAAGAGGATGCACACCCGGAGATCATCAGGGGCGTCCCGGTAGTCTCAGGACCACCCAGCCCTGATGCAAAATGTTGAGCTACTTTATGATTCGTACTCTTATGTTCTGGTGCTGTAGTATGTTATGATTTGTACGCCTTTGGCGCTAGATTAAGCATTCAGTGGATGATCGCGTTGCAAAATTCGACACCCACACAATCAGTTCATCGTATGAGTAGTAGCACAATTACTTCTACAGCGATTCCTGCCAGCGCATTAGTTGGTAGCATGAAACACTTTCAGGTACTCCCCTCTGATTCATATTAATTGACTCAATTCTGTCTAGATATGGATGTATCTAGATGCATTTGTTAACTAGACTAACAAACTTGAGTCAGTTAATATGAATCCGTGTAAACCGCCCAAGTCCTCGAGCAGCTAGTTTATTGACTCTGGACTCCAAGCCTCTCGCGGCAAGCCATCGACGAAGCTTTGACCAGATCTTGGCCCGCAATTTTTTTTGTGTGGCGAATAGCAAAGCTTTGACCAGTTCCTCTCGGGATACAGCACGCCGGTGAGCTTGCACGGTTGCCATGAGCACTTTCCGGCGGAACTTCCTCTTCAGCGCCCTCAAGCCGCTGCTGCGAGACAGCACGCAGTGCCTCGAGGTGGACGGAATTCTGGATCTCAGGGCGGGTGGTCCGCATCGTCCGGGAACGATCTCCAGCGGGTTAACGAGGACATGCATGGCGGCCAGGGGATTTGTTTTTTTTTTGGTTTGAGCTTGGGATTTGGGGTTTTTTCGGATAGGGGAGGAGGAACCGAGGAAGAGGAAGGAACAGCCGCGTGCTTGGCGCGTGGCGGTGTGCTTGAATTTCGAATTTTTGTGAAATGTTTCATTTCCCCGCTACAATTCGGGGGTTTCTTGACGCGCCAATGCGTCCCGCCGGGCAGCTTCAAGTAAATTTGGGGTGCCACACTATGGGCCCTAGTTTCAGTGAGACATGTAATGACTAGTCACATCAGTAAGTTCACTGTGTAATAAAATATGTTACCCCTCCCCTTTATGTAGCACCCCTTCTCTCCCGATCGAGTGCCGATTGCCGACGGATGCAAGCCGCTAGCTCGATCCCCTCCTTTCGCCTCCACCGTCCAGGCATCCAGCTTGGAGGGGCAAGCTGCATCTAGCCCAAGCGGATTAGGTAGGACTAGTAATGTTCTCTCCTTTCTCGAGATCGGTTCTTTTTTCCTCTCCTCGATATCTTGCGCATCTCTTTCCTATTCTGGGCGAAGGGGTGTCTTTCTGGTCACCCTCGAGCTGGGAGTGATTGATGGGGGTGGGGGCGGGGGCTACCTTTGCTTGGATTGGGGTGTTCTTCCTTTATTTGTCGACATTTGCAACCTTTGTAGTTTCTGCTGATCCTCACTGTATCTTTTGTCAGCTTGTACAGGAAAGGTAAGACCTCGGCGGTGGGGGCAATGGAGCGTAAGGCCACCACGCATGTGGGCAGTTGGCTGAGCCTGAGCTGCGTCCCCAGCCCCGCGAAGCAGGTACTCCGTTTGCTTATCCACTCTTTACCTTTTAAGTGTCTCTCTGGTCTCTGCATCCTCAATCTGTTCCTGTTCTGGAATATGCTTAAAGTAGCACATGTCTTCAGCTGTTTGTGCGTAAAGCCTCTGTGACACCATGCTCTATATTCTCTGTATCAGGTTGGTACCTCCAGGTTCCGTGCTGAGGCTATGGGGAACGAGAATAGCGCCCCACCTGCTGCAGGAGCATGGCCCGATCTGCAGCACAAGAAGCGAAATGCCACTGCCGAGCTGGGCAGGGACCGCCCAGGGGTAATTTTTTTAACCAACTTACCATGATGTAGTCTGAATCTGATACTCCCTCAGATCCAAATTAATTGACTCAACTATCTGTAGATACGGATGTATCTAGATGTGTTTTAGCTCTAGATACTACTGCCTCCATCCCAAAGCTTTGGGCTTATATTATTTTTAGAAAGTCAAACTATACCATGTTTGACTAAGCTTTTACCAAAAATCAGTAACATGCAAAATACAAAATTAATATCATTAAATAGATAATAAAATATATTTTCCTACGGTATCTACACAGTATTATATTTGTTGATAGAATGTTCTAAAATTTTGGTCAAACTTTGCTTGTTTTGATTTCTCAAAAATAAATAAGGCTTAAGCTTTTGGATGGTGGTAGTACATTCATATCTAGACAAAGCTGAGTTAACTAGTTTTTTTGTCTGTCCATAGCTAGTGTTCACGCTGCAAAAGGCTAAGAGCATCCACTATATGCATCAGTCTATCTCATACAGTAATTCAATATCACTGCTGAGGTCTGCCTTTTGTTTTGCTATTCATATGCAGACTGAAACTTTAGGGCCTTTACTCAAAAGGAAGATCAAAACTGCGGCTGATCAGGCTGCCAGTATGTTGATGCCGCCCCCATCTTCTAAATGCCTCTACAAGCACAAGGCCACGCACCAGCTGGGTGGTGATCTTTTAATGAATATGGTATATTTTCTTAATCCACAAAACATGCCTTGATTTTTCTCTGTTTATTGTCGGTTTTTTCTATGCTTGCCAAAAGTTTACAACAACAACAACAACAACCAAGCCTTTCAGTCCCAAACAAGTTGGGGTAGGCTAGAGTTGAAACCCATAAGATCTCGAAGCCAAAAGTTTAGAAACACCAAATTCGTTTGCTTACAATCATCATACAGTAATGTTCATCTACTCCAGTTCCCCTAACCCAACATAAAATGATGTTAATTACGATTTTTAGATTAAAAGAGCACCATTAGGCGCTGTTAATTACGACTTTGAGATTAAAATGTCATTTGCAATTGTTAATTACAATTTTGAGACAATTGGTTAGTTTAACCTCGATCTCTTCTGCTCTCCATTTTTCCCAACCGAACAAAAATGTAACCATTCCATTCCTCTGAAATGGAACCATTCCATTCCATTCCACGCTGTTTCAGAACCGAACACACCCTTGCATTGTTGTGAACTGTTGTCCATACACGGCCATACCCTTCCACTTACATCTAGCACTATATGCATCAGTCTGTCTCAGAGTCATTCAATATCACTGCTGAGATCTGTTCCCATTCTTATGCAGGCTGAAACTGCTGCGCCTTTACTCAAGTGGATGCAAAATGAGGCTAATGAGGCTGCTGTGAGGACGATGGTGCCGGCACCATCTTCCGAAAACCTCTACAAGCACGAGGCCATGGGCCAGCTGGGTGGTGACCTTTTAATGAATCTGGTATATTTTCTTAATCCACATACATGATTTCATTATTATCTGTTTAATTACTGTTGGCTTTGTCTAATGCTTACCAAAAGTTCAGAAACACTGCGTTTGCTTACAATCATCATACACTAATTTTTCACTTTTCAGTCTGTCTCATCCAGTATATAAACTGTTGATTTCCATTGGCTTCTTTTGTAATCATTTGCATTGTTGTCAACTGTTCTCTATGCACAACCCTATTCTTCCACTTACACCCGCACTATTTGCATCAGTCTATCTCATAGATTTATTAAATATCAATGATGAGTTCTGTTGCTATTCATATGCAGGATGAAACTTCTGTGCCTCTACTCAAATGGATAAAAAATGATCCTGATGAGGCTGCTGTGAAGACGATGGTGCTGCCACCATCTTCTGAAAACCTCCTCAAGCACAAGGCCACGGGCCAGCTGGGTGGTACCCTTTTCAGTAAGCAGGTATATTTTCTTAATCCTCATACATGATTTGATTTTTGTCTGTTTATTGCCGGCTTTGTCTAATGCTTACCAATAGTTCAGAAACACACACACCTATTCTTCCACTTACATCCAGCACTATATGCATCAGTGTCTCATAGATTCATTTTATATATCACTGCTGATGTCTGTTGCTCTTCAATTTTTATATGCAGACTGAAACTGCTAAGCCTTCATTGGTCAAAAGGATTGCAACTGCTGCTGATGAGGCATCTGCAGAGGCTGCCACCAAGTTACTGTCAGCCCCACCTTCTGGATGCTTATATAAGCTCAAGTCCAAGGATCAGCCGGGCCGTAACCATCCAAGGGTTCGGGTATATTTTCTTAAGCCACATATACATGCCATGATTTATGTCTGATATTATCACTGGCTCTGTCTAATGCTTTTTGGAATTCGGAAACACCAAATTAGCATGCTTATATTCATCATACACTAATTTTTCACTGTTCAGTTTGTAACATAGTGTTATGCACTTGCTTGTCAACATTTGCATTGCTCTGAACTATGCACTTTACACAACCTAATTCTTCCACTTACGTTCAGCGCTACGCACCAGTAGTACCTCCCATGTTTCCTTCACCATCCCGATGCCGAGCTTGCGGGAATATGGCGGGCCCATGTACATACCCCGCATATAACACCTCCTATGGCTCTATCTACCTTTCTAGTAGCTCCTTCACAGAGTTACAGGTATGTATTCTCAGTGGTTTAGCATGAATTGGCATATAGTAAAGTCTTGTTTTTAGTCTTCCTGCTTCTTACATTTGTATCAATTTTCACATGCAGACTGTACCTTGTGAACTTCGTCCAATGATTAACCAGATGTGTCCGCATGAAGGATCTTTCACTATGCATGGCAATGGAAAATTGATGAACACCTACACGGTCTATGAGGTGTATGTCTACAAGACGCAGGCCATCACATATTTGTATGGACATGATTGGAGAAAGTTTGCTTTTGACTACGGTCTGAAGAAGGGCGACGAGCTGAGGATCAGAAACTCAAACGGGCAGATATACGTAACTGCTTACAGAGTTGGAGACACTTCCAAATATATAATATGTAACTTTTTTCTACTCATATCTTTTGATAACTGCATTCTGAGCAGTTGTTCTAAACCATTCCCTCTGTTCTAGCTTGCTGGGTTTAACATGATCAAAGCTGCAGATCCCCTGATGGAACAGGAGCGGATGTCACAAAGGGCAACCACACCAGCACCGGCACCGGCTTCCCACTCTCCTGCATCAGCACCGGTTCCTGTACCAGCTCCGTTTACTGCATCTACCCAGCAGTCCCCTACATCAGCATTGGTTCCTGTAGAGGCCCCATATACTACACATGCCCAGCAGGCTCCTGCATCAGCACTGGTTCCTCTAGCTGCACCGTTTACTGCACCTGCCCAACAGTCTCCTGCATCAGCACCGGTTCCTCTAGAGGCACCGTTTACTGCACCTGCCCAGCAGTCTCCTGCATCAGCACCAGCTCGTGTACCAGCCCAGGCTCATGCACCTGCCCCAGCCAGATCACCGAGGTCTCAGCTCATTGCTGTGGCCACCCGTGTGGTGACCAGGACGCATCTGAAGGCTATGTTCGTGAGTATATGACAGCATAACTGCTCTTATCTTGATGTCTTCTCTGCTCAAAGTCTCACATGGTTCAGTGCATTGGTGCCATTGACTAATTTTTGGTGGTATCTCTTGCTTTGAATCAGAAATTGCCTAAAAGTATCTCCAAGGATCTCAATGCTGGCCGAAGGGGCAAGATATCCCTCGTCATGGAGAGTGAAGGTCTCACCGTGGAGGGACGGTACTCTGTCAGTCCCACAGATGGCCGCTTGGCTGTTACTTCCAGGTGGAAAAAGTTCATTGACGGTGCCAAACTTCGCATTGGATCAAAGTTGAAGGTCAAGATCTTTCGATGCCGCTGTGACATGCTGGTCATAAAGTTCGCGGTTGTCTAGTTCTGTTGTCCCATGAGCCCTTAGCAAATGCATTTGTAGTTATACTTATATAAGGTTATCTTATCTGAACTGCTAATTAATTGTATGGGTGGTAAAACTCTGGCAAGCTTTTGCTCTTAGCAAGTATGTATGTATGATCAGCTATTATGATAACTAATGTTTGTGTTCATCTTAATTTGCATTTCCGTTTTAGAAAAAAACTTAATTTCTATTTTGGCTGACCTGTTAGAGAACTATCAGATTGAACCCACAACATGATTCATATAGATTCATTACACCGAGCCACATGTCTTGACCTTGCGATACACTACTTCCATTAATTAGTGCAAGAAGGCTTACCTGAGCTGCCTGAACCATGGCAGATTCGAATCCACCTTATCTATCTAGAAATACAACCTTTGCAGAAAGAGGATTTGCAGTATGGGGAGGCTGACATTGGGGACCCATGAGCCAGCAGCGTCGTCAACGTTTTAAAGGTGGCAGGAGATCGAAAGAAAAAATAAGCCAAAAATCAGTTGGTAAACAAATTCAAGAAAAGAAACATTTACCTTTCTGAGAGGATGACATGCGGGACCCATGAGGCAGCAGCATCCTCAACTATTTCAAGGCGGCAGGGGATCAAAATAAAAAAGGAAATAGCCAGAAATTAATTAGGGTCAAAAATAAATCCATCAAAGGAAACTTTTATTGTTCATAGAGGATGACATGTGGGACCGACTTGCCAGCTGCGTCGTCATCGTTTCAAAGGGGGCAGGGGATCAAAAGAAAAAGACAAATAGCCAGAAATTAGGGGAAAAAAATAAATCCAACAAAGAAAACTTTTATTGTTCATAGAGGATGACATGCGGGACCCATGAGCCAGCAGCTTCCTCAACGTTTCAAAGTCGGCATGAGATTGAAAGAAAAAGTCAAGTGACATAATATCAGGAGCCAAAAATAATCCAAGAAAAGAAACTTTATTGTACATAGAGGATGACATGCGGGTCCCATTTTGTAGCAGCGGTCTCAACGCTTCCAAGGCGGCACAGGACCGAAAGAAAAATGAAGTAGCCAGAAATCAGGGTGTGAAAAAAATCCAAGAAAAGAAAGATTTCAATTGGGCTGTATCTGGACATCTGGGCCTTCGAACTATCCTGCTGGGCCTTTTGACTCGTACAATTTCAGCCCACTCCAAAACAGGAAAGGTCGGATTTTTCTCAAAAAAAAACAGGAAAGTCCTATGCTTCGCAAAAACAAAAAACAAGGAGATTCAACATATAAGTTTGTTTATGTAGATATAAAGATTTAATTTATCCGTTTGCAATAGCTCAGAGCGAAATACAACGTTTATTGTCTGCAAAATAAAATATCACATGTTTCTTGTACGGGGAGGCTGACATCGGGGACCCATGAGCCAGCAGCGGAGTCAACGTTTCAAAGGCGGCAGGGGATCGAAAATAAAAAAAGCCAAAAATCAGTTGGTAAAAAAATACAAGAAAAGAAAACATTTATCGTTCTGAGAGGATGACATGCGGGACCCATGAGGCAGCAGCATCCTCAACGTTTCAAAGTCGGCATGAGATCGAAAGAAAAAGGCAAGTGACATAATATCAGGAGCCAAAAATAATCCAAGAAAAGAAACTTTATTGTACATAGAGGATGACATGCGGGTCCCATTTTGTAGCAGCGGTCTCAACGTTTCCAAGGCGGCACAGGACCAAAAGAAAAATGAGGCAGCAGCATTCTCAACAATTCCAAGGCGGCAGGGGATCAAAAGAAAAATAAAGGAAATAGCCAGAAATTAATTAGGGGTCAAAAATAAATCCACCAAAGGAAACTTTTATTGTTCATAGAGGATGACATGTGGGACCGACCTGCCAACAGCGTCCTCATCGTTTCAACGGGGGCAGGGGATCAAAAGAAAAAGGCAAATAGCCAGAAATTAGGGGTAAAAAATAACTCCAAGAAAGGAAACTTTTATTGTTCGTAGAGGATGACATGCGGGACCCATGAGCCAGCAGCTTACTCAACGTTTCAAAGGCGGCATGAGATCGAAAGAAAAAGGCAAGTGACCAAATATCAGGAGCCAAAAATAATCCAAGATTTATTGTACATAGAGGATGACATGTGGGTCCCATTTTGCAGCAGCGGTCTCAATGTTTGTAATGCGGCTTGAGATCAAAAGAAAAAGAAAGTAGCTAGTAATTAGGGGGTGAAAAAAATCCAAGAAAAGAAAGTTGATGGACATAGAGGATGACATGCGGGTCCCTTGAACCAACAGCTTACTCAACGTTTCAAAGGGGGCAGGGGATCAAAAGAAAAAGGCAAGCCAAAAATCAGAGGGTGAAAAAAAATCCAACAAAGGAAACTTTTATAGCACACAGAGGATGACATGCGGGTCCCATGAGCCAGCAGGTACCTCAACGTTTCAAACGTGGCATGAGATCGAAAGAAAAAGGCAAGTGACCAAATATGAGGTGCCAAAAAAACTCCAAGAAAAGAAAGTTGATTGCTCATAGAGGATGACATGCGGGTCCCATTTAGCTGCAGCGGTCTCACCGTTTGAGAGGCGGCGGGGGATCGAAAGAAAAAGTCAAGTGACCAAATATGAGGTGCCAAAAATAATCCAAAAAATGAAAGTTTTATAGTACATAGAGGATGACATGCGGGTCACATTTAGCAGCGCGGTATCACTGTTTGAGAGGCAGCAGGGGATCGAAAGAAAAAGTCAAGTTACCAAATATGAGGTGCCAAAAAAATCCAAGAAAAGAAAGTTTTATAGTACATAGTGGATGACATGCGGGTCCCATTTAGCAGCAGCGGTATCACCGTTTGAGCAGGGGATCGAAAGAAAAAGTCAAGTGACCAAATATGAGGTGCCAAAAAAATCCAAGAAAAGAAAGTTTTATAGTACATAGAGGATGACATGCGGGTCCCATTTAGCGGCAGCGGTATCACGTTTGAAGCGGGGATCGAAAGAAAAAGTCAAGTGACCAAATATGAGGTGCCAAAAAAATCCAAGAAAAGAAAGTTTAATAGTACATAGAGGATGACATGCGGGTCCCATTTAGCAGCGGTATCACCGTTTGAGGCGACAGGGGATCGAAAGAAAAAGGTAAGTGACCAAATATGAGGTGCCAAAAATAATTCAAGAAAAGAAAGTTTTATAGTACATAGAGGATGACATGCGGGTCCATTAGCAGCGGTATCAGTTTGAGAGGCGGCAGGGGATCGAAAGAAAAAGGCAAGTGACCAAATTTGAGGTGCCAAAAAAACTCCAAAAAAGAAAGTTGATTGCACATAGAGGATGACATGCGGGTCCCATTTAGCAGCAGCGGTCTCAACGTTTCAAGGCGGCAAGGGATCAAAAGAAAAAGGAAGTAGCCGAGAAATCGGGGGTCAAAAAAATCCAAGAATAGAAAGAATTTTGGTTCATAGAGGATGACATGCGGGACCCATGATCCTGCATCGTAAACGGCTCGATCGGAGAACGTTGAACGAGATGGCGCGATCTAGAAAAAAACAATGCCAGAGAGGCTGCCATCTGGGCCCTACATCCCTCGGCGGTGCGGATTTGCGTTGACTCGGCCGGCGAACCCGAGATTTCGAGATGCACCACGTCCCGGGCCACCATACGCGACGTTTTGGCCGCTTTCGTCGGGCTAGGTGGCCTCAAAAACGAGAAAAAAAAGTTTTGACATGCACCACGGAGGGACCAAAAATCGTCGGCCATGGTACACCAGCAACCACGGCGCGACTTCAACTTCGTCGGCCATGGCAACTTTTCTTGTAGTATAGATAAAGTCAAGACCTCTCCAATCCCATTTTCATTAGTAGTACAATTAATATTATCAAGTAACATAGGACCATCATCTAGAGCTTTATCATAAACATTTGCTAAGCAAAACTCTTTAGTACCATGCATTTCGATATCAGGCACAAACAAAGCATTATCATAACATTTTTCGAAATAGCATGGATTATCATAGATAACAGTAGCATAATTATTCTCACAAGTTTTACTCATAGGGAATATTTCAAGAGAATCCACAGGAACATAACATTCATCCTCCTTTGGTAAGCATGGAGGACAATCAAATAGTGTAAGAGATAAAGAGTTACTCTCATTAGAAGGTTGGCATGGGTAGCTAATCCATTCTTCCTCCTTTTGTTCATCACTCTCCTCCTCTTTTTCATCCAATGAGCTTTCAGGTTCATCAATTTCTTCTTTCACAGGTTCCTGCAAATTGTGAGTGCATTCTTGTGCATGAATGAGTCTCTCTTTATAATCAATGATATAAGGATTATTGCTGTAATGTTCTATGCAAAAATCAAGGATAGAAGAGACATAATCTTTAAGGTCCTTACAAGCAACACAGGTTTCATAATTTTTAGACATGAAGGATTCTATTTCAGAAGCTCCCATAAATAAAACAAATTGTTCTACTTCTTCAAACCCAAGATGAATATAGTTATTCCAATGATAGTTCACAATTAAAACTTCTTCACTAAAGCCACATTGGAATTTAAGATGTTTAGTATCCTGTTTAGAGCAACAATTTATATCATGGCGTTTAAGCAAGATTTTAGCAATTGTATTCAATTTTTCTATACGGCACTCATGACTTTACCCTTTCTTGATTCTCTATAATTCATATATAATTCTATAAGCTCCATACAGGTTGTGGGTTCTTCCATAACAACAGTTTTTAATTTTTCGGTTTTTCAAATTTTTATGGATTTTCGGGTATATAAGAAAAATAAAACAAGACAAAAACAAACTAGACAAAAGTAAACTAAGCAAAATAATACTAGACAGAAATAAACTAAACACAAATAAACTAGACAAAAGTAAACTAAGCAAAACAAAATAAAATAAAAACAGAGAGAGAGGTAGAGTGTACTCCCCAGGTGAACTTATGAGTAGAGCTATGCCTCCTCGGCAACGGCGCCAGAAAATTGTCTTGATAACCCACAAGTACAGGGGATCGCAACCGTCTTCGAGGGAAGTAAAACCCAAATTTATTGATTCGACACAAGGGGATACAAAGAATACTTATAAGCCTTAACAACTGAGTTGTCAATTCAGCTGGACATGGAAAAGCACTAGTAACAGGGGCGATGTGAAAGCAGCATTAATATGAGTGCAATAGTAACAGTAACACGAGCAATGGCACCAGAAAATAGTTGATACTACTTCCAATGACATATAGGACCGAGTGAGTATTTGATGATGACAGATGGACCGGGGTTCCCAGCTATCTACACTAGTGGTAACTCTCCAATAACAAGTGTTGGGTGAACAAATTACAGTTGGGCAATTGATAGGATTGAAATAGCATTAACACAGAACATCAAGTCTATTAATCATGTAGGCATGTTTTCCATATATAGTCATACGTGCTCGCAATGAGAAACTTGCATAACATCTTTTGTCCTACCAGCCGGTGGCAGCCGGGCCTCAAGTGAATCTACTGGTAATTAAGGTACTCCTTTTAATAGAGCACCGGAGCAAAGCATTAACACTTGGTGAAAACATGTGATCCTCATATCTAAGCCTTCCCCTCCAGTTGTCCCAATTTGTCACTCTGGGGCCTCGGGTTCCGGACATAGACATGTGCAAACAACTTGTAGATACAATCTAAGCAATAATTATAGAGCTTAAATCTAAGATCATGCCACTCGTGCACTAGTGACAAGCATTAAACACAACAAGATTGCAGCAACAATAACTTCACAAACTTATATAGATAGACTGATCATAATGTAACAATTCATCGGATCCCAACAAACACAACACCGATTACATCAGATGGATCTCAATCATGTAAGGCAGCTCATGAGATCATTGTATTGAAGTACATGGGAGAGAGAGTACCAACTAGCTACAGCTAGAACCCGTAGTCCATGGGGGAACTACTCATGGAGCATGATGGAGGCGGTGGCGTCGATGGAGATGGCTTGGGGCACTTCCCGTCCGGCGGCGTCTTGCAGTCTGTCCCAGCGGAGTTTCGCGATGGCGGCACCCACAGGTCTTTCTGGAATATGATTGATTGTTTTAGGGTTTTCACGTCGCGAGGGATTATATAGGCGAAGAGGCGGCGCGGGGGTGTCGGGAGGGGCCCACCCCATGGCGCCCCCCTCTTGGCCGCACGCCGGTGGTGTGGGGCCCCTTGGCCCCTCTCGGTCTCTCCTTCGGTGCTGGTCCGTCTCGTTAAAATAGGAGGTTCGACTTTTGTTTCGTCCAATTAGAATATTGCCCGAACAGCTTTTGGAACCAAAAACGCAGAAAAGAGGCGGCACTTCGGCATCTTGTTAATAGGTTAGTCCGGAAAATGCATAAAGATATTATAAAGTGTGAGCAAAACATGTAGGTATTGTCATAAAACTAGCATGGAACATCAGAAATTATAGATACGTTGGAGACGTATCACCACTCTGAGGGATGTAATATGAGTGGAACGGTGTTTCACTTGTGTTATGTCAACGACTTGTGTACTACACCATGTGGTGGTACGCTGGGTCACCGCATGTGACCTCCGGCCTCCGCCTCCACCTCCCCTACTAGGTGGTGGTGATGGAGAACCGTGCGGGGCCTACGAGGCCTCTTACTTCCACTGTCAGATTCTCCACGTCCTTCCTGGTGGTGCTTGTAATATCCCAGAACATAGGACAAACGCGGGGTAGATTTAGAAAAGGGTTGTGCATTTCATCGCAAAACGTTGAAATTTCCGCGCTTAATTGCATAAAACCTAAGAGGGATCGAGGTTTCTCTCTCGTTGCTATTAGGGTTAGAGTAATGAGAGTGCTATAAATTTCGACATGATCTCTTTTGAAAGCTAGGGTTTTGGAGATGAATTTGAATTGACATTTGAATTTGAATTTCAAACATACATGAATATAAGTAAACAATAATTCAAAAGAATTCATAATTTATAACTCAAACAATATAATATTTACACAACACATTTCATAAATAAATTATAAGAATTACAAATAGCTCATTAGAAAAACTTGAGCTTTATTGATTTAACACACATATTACATTGTCTTTACATAATTTATTTGATATTACAATAAATAGGATCAAATACAAACCAGAAATAAGTAAATAAAAAGAAGATTACAACATTGAATAGTTTTCCTACACTAAGTCTTCCAAAATCTTCACGTGATCTTCTCCAATTCTTGATCAACATGAAACCTGCAATATATAAAGGAAAAAAGAACCAGATTGTCCAGCAACAAGTGGCAAAGCCACTTGGATAGCAAAAATAAGGAGAAAATGGACCAGATAAGCATTGGTTGGGGGATCAAGTCCCAGCCAAAGCAAAAGCAAGGCATAGATCTTTTCCCCATCACACACCATGGTGAAACCAGGGCAGGACACCAAAGCACACATCCATGGGTGTTCTGTCGACCAAGCAAAGCATCACCAGATGCTATAAAAAGCAGAGTAACAAGTAGATAGAGATGAACTTCACAGGAATAGCAAGATCACCAGCAAGAACACCACAGTAGTCACATTTATCTAGTTCATCCATTCAACCCAAACCAAACCAAGCTTAACCAAGTAGTAGATCATGGTGACATAGAGCAAGATCATCCATGAGCTAGGAGGTGAAGGGAAAATTGATCAAATCAACCAGCAAAAGCACTTCATCAACAAAAATAAACCATCTAGGAGCTGGAGCAAGGTATAACTCATACTGGAGAGGATCCAAGGATCCAATCCATCATAAGCATGCTCATACACAAACTTGGTATGGAGCAGATGCTGTTGGAGATATGCCCAAGAGGCAATAATAAATTGGTTATTATATATCTTTGTGTTTATGATAAATGTTTATATATCATGCTATAATTGTATTAACCGAAACATTGATACATGTGTGTTATGTAAACAACAAGAAGTCCCTAGTAAAGCCTCTTGTATAACTAGCTTGTTGATTAATAGATGATCATCGTTTCGTGATCATGAACATTGGATGTTATTAATGACAAGGTTATATCATTATGTGAATGATGTAATGGACACACCCAATTAAGCGTAGCATAAGATCACGTCATTAAGTTCATTTGCTATAAGCTTTCGATACATAGTTACCAAGTCCTTTCGACCATGAGATCATGTAAATCACTTATGCCGGAAGGGTACTTTGATTACATCAAACGCCACTGCGTAAATGGGTGGTTATAAAGGTGGGATTAGGTATTCGGAAAGTATGAGTTGAGACATATGGATCAACAGTGGGATTTGTCCATCCCGATGACGGATAGATATACTCTGGGCCCACTCGGTGGAATGTCGTCTAAATGGCTTGCAAGCATATGAATAGTTCATAAGAGACCACATACCACGGTACGAGTAAAGAGTACTTGTCAGGAGACGAGGTTGAACAAGGTATCGAGATACCGATGATCAAACCTCGGACAAGTAATATATCGCGAGACAAAGGGAATCGGTATCGTATGTAAATGGTTCATTCGATCACTAAGTCATCGTTGAATATGTGGGAGCCATTATGGATCTCCAGATCCCGCATTGGTTATTGGTCGGAGAGAAGTCTCAACCATGTCGCATAGTTCGCGAACCGTAGGGTGACACACTTAAGGTTTGATGTCGTTTGAGTAGATATGGGATATGGAATGGAGTTCGAAGTTTTGTTCGGAGTCTCGGATGGGATCCAGGACATCACGAGGAGTTCCGGAATGGTCCGGAGAATAAGATTCATATATAGGAAGTCATATTCCAAGTTTGGAAATGATCCGGTGCATTTATGGAAGGTTCTAGAAGGTTCTAGAAAAGTCCGGAAGAAATGCACTATGGAAGGTGGAGTCCCGGAGGGACTCCACAAGCCTGGCCGGCCAAACCCTAAGGGAGGAGTCCCAGGTGGGATCCACCAAGGGTGGCCGGCCACCCCCACCAAGGAAAGGTGGGAGTCCCACCTTGAGTAGGACTCCCTCCTTGAGTAGGTTTCCCACCAAAGGTAGGTTTTCTTTTGGGGTCTTATTCGAAGACTTGGGATACAACTCTTGGGGCTTCCACCTATATAATGAGGGGCAAGGGGAGGGGGCCGGCCACCCCAAGACCACAAGCTGGCCGCCCCCATAGCCGGCGCCCAAACCCTAGCCGCCTCCCCAAACCCTAGCCGCCTCCTCCTCCACCGCAACTCCCGCATACGCTTAGGCGAAGCCCTGCCGGAGTTCTCCACCACCACCGCCACCACGCCGTCGTGCTGCCGGGATTCCGAGGAGGATCTACTACTTCCGCTGCCCGCTGGAACGGGGAGAAGGACGTCGTCTTCATCAACACCGAACGTGTGACCGAGTACGGAGGTGCTGCCCGATTGTGGCACCGTCGAGATCAAGATCTTCTACGCGCTTTTGCAAGCGGCAAGTGATCGACTACATCCACCCCGAGATCTAATCTCGTTAAGCTTTGCGAATCTTCGAGGGTTAGTCTCTTCATCTCCTCGTTGCTACCGTCTACTAGATTAGATCTTGGCTTGTGTTTCGTTCTTGCGGTAGGAAATTTTTTGTTTTCTATGCTACGAATCCCATCAGTGGTATCAGAGCCGTGTCTATGCATAGATTGGTTGCACGAGTAGAACACAATTGTTTGTGGGCGTTGATGCTTTGTTGTCTTTAGTTCGAGTACTTTGCATCTTTGTGGCATAGTGGGATGAAGCGGCTCGGGCTAACTTTACATGAACTTGTATTGCATAAGTGGCTTTGCGGGTGTCTGTCTCTCCTACTATAGTAAAGATCCAATTTACTCTTTCTATTGACAACACTAGTATCACCGTTGTGGTTCATGTTCGTAGGTAGATTGGATCTTATGCGAAAACCCTAAACCACGTAAAATATGCAAACCAAATTAGAGCCGTCTAACTTGTTTTTGTAGGGTTTGGTGATGTGATATGGCCATAATGTGATGATGAATATGTATGAGATGATCATTATTGTATTGTGGCAACCGGCAGGAGCCTTATGGTTGTCTTTAAATTTCATGTTGAGTAGTATTTCAAAGTAGTTGTAATAGTTGCTACATGGAGGACAATCATGAAGACGGCGCCATTGACCTTGGTGCTACGCCGACGATGATGGAGATCATGCCCGTTGATGATGGAGGATCATGTCCGTGCTTTGGAGATGAAGATCAAAGGCGCAAAGACAAAAGGGCCATATCATATCACATATGAATTGCATGTGATGTTAATCCTTTTATGCATCTTATTTTGCTTAGATCGCGACGGTAGCATTATAAGATGATCCCTCTCACTAAATATCAAGATAATAAAGTGTTCATCCTTAGTATGCACCGTTGCTAAGACTTGTCGTTTCGAAGCATCTCGTGATGATCGGGTGTGATAGATTCTACATGTGCATACAACGGGTACAAGCCAGTTTTGTACACGCGGGTACTAAGGTTGCCTTGACGAGCCTAGCATGTACAGACATGGTCTCGGAACACGGGATACCGAAAGGTAGAGCATGAGTCATATGATTGATATGATGAACACTTGGGTGTTCGCCATTGAAATTACATCTTGTTCGTGATGATCGGACTTGGTGTGGTGGATTTGGTTCGTGTGATCACTAAGACAATGCGAGGGATATTGTTTTGAGTGTTCGCTATGTCCGAACACGCGAGGAAGCTCAGTGACTTGGGGATTGTGATCCCTAACCAGCTGGGTATTCATCGTGTTCTCCAATCACTGCCACCAAGTTACAAGAACTTCGTGATGAACTACAATATGCAGAACATGAACAAGGAGTTACCTGAACTCTTCTCCATGCTGAAATCTGCTGAGGTTGAGATACAGAAAGAGCACCAAGTGTTGATGGTCAATAAGACCACCAAGTTCAAGAAGCAGGGTAAACCTAAGAAGGACCTCAAGAAGGGCGGCAAGAAAGCTGCCGCGCCTCCTGAGAAGCCTAAGGGTGGCCCTAAACCTGATACTGACTGCTATTACTGCAATGGGAAGGGTCACTGGAAGCGGAATTGCCCCAAGTACTTGGCTGATCTGAAGAGCGGCCTTGTCAAGAAGAAGAAAGGTATATCTGATATACATGTTATAGATGTTTATCTCACTGGTTCTCGTACTAGTGCCTGGGTATTTGATACTGGTTCGGTTGCTCACATTTGTAACTCGAAACAGGAACTACGGAATAAACGAAGCCTAGCGAGGGATGAAGTGACGATGCGCGTTGGAAATGGATCCAAGGTCGATGTGATCGCTGTCGGCACGCTCCCTCTACATCTACCATCGGGATTAGTTTTAGACCTCAATAATTGTTATTTGGTGCCTGCGTTGAGCATGAACATTATATCTGGATCGTGTTTAATGCAAGACGGTTATTCATTCAAGTCTGAGAATAATGGTTGTTCTATTTTTATGAATAATATATTTTATGGTCATGCGCCTGAGAAGAATGGTTTATTTCTATTAAGTCTCGATAGTAGTGATACACATGTTCATAACATTGATGCTAAGCGAATTAAATTGAATGATAATTCTACTTATATGTGGCATTGTCGTCTTGGTCATATTGGAGTGAAACGCATGAAGAAACTCCATTCCGATGGATTACTTGAGTCACTTGACTTTGAGTCACTTGACAGATGCGAAGCATGTCTAATGGGAAAAATGACTAAGACTCCATTCTCTGGTATTATGGAGCGAGCTACAGACTTATTGGAAATCATACATACCGATGTGTGCGGACCAATGAGTGTAGCTTCGCGCGGTGGTTATCGTTATGTTCTAACCTTCACGGATGATCTGAGTAGATATGGGTATATCTATTTCATGAAACATAAATCCGAGACTTTCCAGAAGTTCAAGGAATTCCAAAGTGAAGTAGAAAATCAACGTAACAAGAAGATCAAGTTTCTGCGATCTGATCGCGGAGGCGAATATCTGAGTTATGAGTTTGGCATGCATTTAAAGAAATGCGGAATACTTTCACAGTTGACACCGCCGGGAACACCACAGCGCAATGGTGTGTCCGAACGTCGTAATCAAACTCTCTTAGATATGGTTCGTTCTATGATGTCTCTTACTGATTTGCCGTTATCGTTTTGGGGTTATGCATTAGAGACAGCTGCATTCACTTTAAATAGGGCACCATCGAAATCCGTTGCAACGACACCGTATGAATTGTGGTTTAATAAGAAACCTAAGCTGTCGTTCCTTAAAGTTTGGGGTTGCGAAGCCTATGTAAAAAAGTTACAACCGGACAAGCTAGAACCCAAAGCGGAGAAATGCGTCTTCATAGGATACCCTAAGGAAACTATAGGGTATACTTTCTATCACAGATCCGAAGGCAAAGTCTTTGTTGCTAAGAACGGAACCTTTCTTGAGAAAGAGTTTCTCACTAAAGAAGTGACTGGAAGAAAAGTAGAACTCGACGAGGTTATGAACCTTCTCTCATTGATCAGAGTAGCGCAGTACCGGAAGATGTTCCTGTGCCGCCCGCACCGGTAACAGAGGAAGCTAATGATAATGATCATGAAACTTCGAGCGAAGTAGCTACTGAACCTCGCAGGTCGACAAGGGAACGTACCACTCCTGATTGGTATGATCCTTGTCTAAATCTCATGATTGTGGACAACAATGATGAGGACCCTGCGACGTATGAAGAAGCGATGATGAGCCCAGATTCCAACAAATGGCAAGAAGCCATGAAATCCAAAATGGGATCCATGTATGATAACAAAGTATGGACTTTGGTAGATCTACCTGATAGCCGCAAGGCTGTTGAGAATAAATGGATCTTCAAAAGAAAAACAGATGCTGATGGTAATATTACTGTCTATAAAGCTCGACTTGTCGCAAAGGGTTTCCGACAAATTCAAGGTGTTGACTATGATGAGACTTTCTCACCTGTAGCGAAGCTAAAGTCTGTGAGGATTTTGTTAGCAATAGCTGCATTTTTCGATTATGAGATTTGGCAGATGGATGTCAAAACGGCATTCCTTAATGGTGACATTGAGGAAGAGTTGTATATGGTACAACCCAAAGGTTTTGTCGATCATAAAAATGCTAACATGGTATGCAAACTTCAGCGTTCCATTTATGGACTGAAGCAAGCATCCAGAGTTGGAACCGACGTTTGATGAGGTGATCAAAGACTTCGGGTTTATACAGTGTCATGGAGAGGCCTGTATTTACAAGAAAGTGAGTGGGAGCTCTGTAGCATTCCTGATATTATATGTAGATGCTGATACGTCTCCAACGTATCGATAATTTCTTATGTTCCATGCTACTTTATTGATGATACCTACATGTTTTATGCACATTATATGTCATATTTATGCATTTTTTGGAACTAACCTATTAACAAGATGCCGAAGAGCCATTGCTGTTTTCTGCTGTTTTTGGTTTCAGAAATCCTAGTAAAGAATATTCTCGGAATTGGACGAAACTTTCGCCCAGGGTCCTATTTTTGCACGAAGCCGAAGACCGAAGACCTAACGAAGTGGGGCCACGAGGCAGCCAGGTGGCCGGCGCGGCTAGGGCTTGGCCGCGCGGCCCTGCCCCCTGGGCCCCTCGTGTGGCCCCCGCGTTGACCTTCCGCCTACTTAAAGCCTCCGTCGCGAAACCCCAGACCGAGAGCCACGATACGGAAAACCTTAGAGAGACGCCGCCGCGAATCCCATCTCGGGGGATTACGGAGATCGCCTCCGGCACCTGCCGGAGAGGGGATTCATCTCCGGAGGACTCTTCATCGCCATGATCGCCTCCGAGTGATGAGTGAGTAGTTCCCCTGGACCATGGGTCCATAGCAGTAGCTAGATGGTCGTCTTCTCCTTGTTGTGCTTCATTGTTGGATCTTGTGAGCTGCCTAACATGATCAAGATCATCTATATGTAATACTATATGTTGTGTTTGTCGGGATCCGATGGATAGAGAGTACTATGATTATGGTGATTATCAATCTATTGTTCATGTGTTGTTTATGATCTTGCATGCTCTCCGTTATTAGTAGAGGCTCTGGCCAAGTTTTTGCTCTTAACTCCAAGAGGGGGTATTTATGCTCGATAGTGGGTTCATGCCTTCATTGACACCTGGGATCGTGACAGGTTCTAAGGTTGTGATGTGCTGTTGCCACTAGGGATAAAACATTGATGCTATATCTAAGGATGTAGTTGTTGATTACATTACGCACCATACTTAATGCAATTGTCCTGCTTTGCAACTTAATAATGGAGGGGTTCGGACGATAACCTGAAGGTGGACTTTTTAGGCATAGATGCGGTTGGATGGCGGTCTATGTTCTTTGTCGTAATGCCCGGATTAAATCTCACTATATTTACCATGTCATGTATATGCATTGTTATGCCTTTCTCTATTTGTCAATTGCCCGACTGTAATTTGTTCACCCAACATGCTTTATCTTATGGGAGAGACACCTCTAGTGACTGTGGACCCCGGTCCTATTCTTTACATAGCATACAATCTACTTGTTTACTGTTTTCTTCGCAAACATCTTCCACTCGATACGTTTAATCCTTTGTTACAGCAAGCCGGTGAGATTGACAACCTCACTGTTTCGTTGGGGCAAAGTACTTTGGTTGTGTTGTGCAGGTTCCTAGTTGGCGCCGGAATCCCTGGTGTTGCGCCGCATCACATTTCGCGACCATCAACCTTCAACGTGCTTCTTGGCTCCTCCTGGTTCGATTAAACCTTGGTTTCTTTCTGAGGGAAAACTTGCTACTGTGCGCATCATACCTTCCTCTTGGGGTTCCCAACGAACGTGTGAGTTACACGCCATCAAGCTCTTTTTCTGGCGTTGCCGGGAGATCAAGACACGCTGCAAGGGGAGTCTCCACTTCTCAATCTCTTTACTTTGTTTTTGTCTTGCTTTATTTTATTTACTACTTTGTTTGCTGCACTAAATCAAAATACAAAAAAATTAGTTGTTAGTTTTACTTTATTTGCTATCTTGTTTGCTATATCGAAAACACAAAAAAATTAGTTACTCGCATTTACTTTATCTAGTTTGCTTTATTTACTGTTGCTAAAATGGCCAACCCTGAAAATACTAAGTTGTGTGACTTCACAAATGCAAATAATAATGATTTCCTATGCACACCTATTGCTCCACCTGCTACTACAGCAGAATTCTTTGAAATTAAACCTGCTTTACTAAATCTAGTCATGAGAGAACAATTTTCTGGTGCTAGTTCTGATGATGCTGCTGCCCATCTCAATAATTTTGTTGAACTTTGTGAAATGCAAAAGTATAAAGATGTAGATGGTGATATTATTAAATTGAAAGTGTTTCCTTTCTCATTAAGAGGAAGAGCTAAAGATTGGTTGTTATCTTTGCCTAAGAATAGTATTGATTCATGGACTAAATGCAAGGATGCTTTTATTGGTAGATATTATCCTCCCGCTAAAATTATTTCTTTGAGAAGTAGCATAATGAATTTTAAACAATTTGATACTGAACATGTTGCTCAAGCTTGGGAGAGAATGAAAACTTTGGTAAAGAATTGCCCAACCCATGGACTGACTACTTGGATGATCATCCAAACCTTCTATGCAGGACTAAATTTTTCTTCGCGGAATTTATTGGATTCAGCTGCTGGAGGTACCTTTATGTCCATCACATTGGGGGCGGCTACAAAACTTCTTGATGATATGATGATAAATTACTCCGAATGGCACACGGAAAGAGCTCCACAAGGTAAGAAGGTAAATTTTGTTGAAGAAACCTCTTCCTTGAGTGATAAGATTGATGTGATTATGTCTATGCTTGTGAATGGTAGATCTAATGTTGATCCAAATAATGTTCCTTTAGCTTCATTGGTTGCTCAAGAAGAAAATGTTGATGTGAATTTCATTAAAAATAATAATTTCAACAACAATGCTTATAGGAACAACTCTGGTAATAACTATAGGCCATATCCTTCTGCTAATGGTAATGGTTATGGTAATTCTTATGGGAATTCTTACAACAATAATAGGAATGTACCCTCTGGTCTTGAAGCCATGCTTAAAGAATTTATTAGTACACAAACTGCTTTTAACAAATCTGTTGAGGAAAAGCTTGATAAAATTGATACTATTGCTTCTAGAGTTGATAGGCTTGCCTCTGATGTTAATCTTTTAAAGTTGAAAGTTATGCCTAATAATGATCTTGATAATAAGATTACTACTACAGCAAATGCCATCCAAGTTAGAATTAATGAGAATATAAGATTAATGGCTGAGTTGCGTGCTAGGTGGGATAGAGAAGAAAATGAAAAACTAGCTAAAGAGAATAATGTAGCTAAAGTTTGGACTATTACCACCACTAGTAATGCTAATTCTTCACATGTTGCTGCACCTCCTACTATCAATGGTAAAATAATTGGTGTTGGCAATGTTTCTACTCCTAGTGCAAAGCGTACAAAACTGCCTGAAATTGCTAAAACTGCTGAAACTGCTTGTGATAAAACTGCTGAAATTTTTTCCAACCTTGGGAATAATGATCCCATTGCTGTAGCTCATAATGATTTAGATTTTGATGATTGCCACATCTCTGAAGTTATAAAGTTCTTGCAAAAACTTGCTAAAAGTCCTAATGCTAGTGCTATAAATTTAGCCTTTACAAAACATATTACAAATGCTCTCATAAAAGCTAGAGAAGAGAAACTAAAACTTGAAACTTCTATTCCTAGAAAGTTAGAAGATGGTTGGGAGCCCATCATTAAAATGAAATTCAATGACTTTGAATGTAATGCCTTATGTGATCTTGGTGCAAGTATTTCTGTTATGCCTAAAAAGATTTATGATATGCTTGACTTGCCACCATTAAAGAATTGTTATTTGGATGTTAATCTTGCCGATAATGTTAAAAAGAAACCTTTGGGGAGGATTGATAATGTGCATATTACGGTTAACAATAACCTTGTCCCCGTTGATTTTGTTGTCTTGGATATCGAATGCAATGCATCTTGTCCAATTGTGTTGGGAAGACCTTTTCTTCGAACTGTTGGTGCTGTTATTGATATGAGGGAAGGTAATATTAAATATCAATTTCCTCTCAAGAAAGGTATGGAACACTTCCCTAGAAAGAGAATGAAGTTGCCTTTTGATTCTATTATTAGAACAAGCTATGATGTTGATGCTTCTACTCTCGATGTTACTTGATTTGCACTTTCTGCGCCTAGCTGAAAGGCGTTAAAGAAAAGCGCTTATGGGAGACAACCCATGTTTTTACCTACAGCAATTTTTTTGTTTTATTGAGTCTTGGAAGTTGTTTACTACTGTAGCAACCTCTCCTTATCATGTTTTTGTGCCAAGTAAAGTTTTTATGTCAAAGTTGATGTTATATTTGGGATCGCTGCGCAGAAACAGCATTGCTGTCTGTCACGAATCTGGGCATAATTCTCTGTAGAAAATTCGAAAAAATCTGCCAATTTACGAGCGTGATCCTCAGATATGTACGCAACTTTCATTAGTTTTGAGTTTTTCCATTTGAGCAAGTCTGGTGCCATTTATAAATTCGTCTTTACGGACTGTTCTGTTTTTGACAGATTCTGCCTTTTATTTCGCATTGCCTCTTTTGCTATGTTGGATTTATTTCTTTGATCCATTAATGTCCAGTAGCATTATGCAATGTCCAGAAGTGAAAATAATGATTGTGTCACCTCTGAATGTGTGAATTATTAATGATGCACTAACCCTCTAATGAGTTTGCTTGAAGTTTGGTGTGAAGGAAGTTTTCAAGGGTCAAGAGAGGAGAATGATATACTAAGATCAAGAGGAGTGAAAGCTCTAAGCTTGGGGATGCCCCGTGGTTCATCCCTGCATATTTTAAGAAGACTCAAGCGTCTAAGCTTGGGGATGCCCAAGGCATCCCCTTCTTCATCGACAACATCATCAGGTTCCTCCCCTGAAACTATATTTTTATTCAGTCACATCGTGTTCTTTACTTGGAGCGTCGGTTTGTTTTTGTTTTTGTTTTGTTTGAATAAAATGGATCCTAGCATTCACTTTGTGGGAGAGAGACACGCTCCGCTGTTGCATATGGACACATGTGTCCTTAGGCTTTACTCATAATGTTCAAGGCGAAGTTTCTTCTTCGTTAAATTGTTATATGGTTGGAATTGGAAAATGCTACATGTAGTAATTCTAAAATGTCTTGGATAATGTGATACTTGGCAATTGTTGTGCTCATGTTTAAACTCTTGCATCATATGCTTTGCACCCATTAATGAAGAAATACATAGAGCTTGCTAAAATTTGATTTGCATATTTGGTTTCTCTAAGGTCTAGATAATATCTAGTATTGAGTTTTGAACAACAAGGAAGACGGTGTAGAGTCTTATAATGTTTACAATATGTCTTTTATGTGAGTTTTGCTGCACTTGTTCATCCTTGAGTTTGCTTCAAATAACCTTGCTAGCCTAAACCTTGTATCGAGAGGGAATACTTCTCATGCATCCAAAATCCTTGAGCCAACTACTATGCCATTTGTGTCCACCATACCTACCTACTACATGGTATTTACCCGCCATTCCAAAGTAAATTGCTTGAGTGCTACCTTTAAAATTCCATCATTCACCTTTGCAATATATAGCTCATGGGACAAAATAGCCTTAAAAACTATCGTAGTATTGAATATGTACTTATGCACTTTATATTTTATTAAGTTGCCTGTTGTGCGATAACCATGTTCTGGGGAACGCCATCAACTATTGTTGAATATCATGTGAGTTGCTATGCATGTCCGTCTTGTCTGAAGGTCTATCATTCTAGTGGTTGGAGCATGCAAAATTGTTAGAGAAGAACATTGGGCCGCTAACTAAAGCCATGAACCATGGTGGAAGTTTCAGTTTTGGACATATATCCTCAATCTCATATGAGAATAATAACTTTGCTACATGCTTATGCATTTAAGAGGAGTCCATTATCTGTTGTCCATGTTGTCCCGGTATGGATGTCTAAGTTGAGAATAATCAAAAGCGAGAAATCCGAAATGCGAGCATTCTCCTTGGACCTTTGTACAGGCGGCATGGAGGTACCCCTTTGTGACACTTGGTTGAAACATGGCATGCAAAGATCCGGTAGTCCAAGTTAAGTAGGACGAGGTGCGGGCACTATTAGTACACTATGCGTGAGGCTTGCAACTTGTAAGATATAATTTTCATAACTCATATGCTTTATTACTACCGTTGACAAAATTGTTTCATGTTTTCAAAATAAAAGCTCTAGCACAAATACAGCAATCGATGCTTTCCTCTGCGAAGGACCATTCTTTTACTTTTATTGTTGAGTCGGTTTACCTATCTCCTTCCACCTTAAGAAGCAAACACTTGTGTGAACTGTGCATTGATTCCTACATACTTGCATATTGCACTTGTTATATTACTTTATGTTGACAATATCCATGAGATATACATGTTACAAGTTGAAAGCAACCGCTGAAACTTAATCTTCTTATGTGTTGCTTCAACACCTTTACTTTGATTTATTGCTTTATGAGTTAACTCTTATGCAAGACTTATTGATGCTTGTCTTGAAGTACTATTCATGAAAAGTCTTTGCTATATGATTCAGTTGTTTACTCATGTCATTACCTTTACTTTGATCGCTGCATTCATTACATATGTTTACAAATAGTATGATCAAGATTATGATGGCATGTCACTTCAGAAATTATCTTTGTTATCGTTTTACCTGCTCGGGACGAGCAGAACTAAGCTTGGGGATGCGATACGTCTCCAACGTATCGATAATTTCTTATGTTCCATGCTACTTTATTGATGATACCTACATGTTTTATGCACATTATATGTCATATTTATGCATTTTCTCGGAACTAACCTATTAACAAGATGCCGAAGAGCCATTTTTGCTGTTTTTGGTTTCAGAAATCCTAGTAAAGAAATATTCTCGGAATTGGACGAAACTTTCGCCCAGGGTCCTATTTTTGCACGAAGCTTCCGAAGACCGAAGACCTAACGAAGTGGGGCCACGAGGCAGCCAGGGCTACGGCGCGCCTAGGGCTTGGCCGCGCGGCCCTGCCCCGGGCCCTCGTGTGGCCCCCGCGTTGACCTTCCGCCTACTTAAAGCCTCCGTCGCGAAACCCCCAGGACCGAGAGCCACGATACGGAAAACCTTACGTAGACGCCGCCGCGCGAATCCCATCTCGGGGATTCGGAGATCGCCTCGGCACTGGGAGAGGGGATTCATCTCCGGAGGACTCTTCATCGCCATGATCGCCTCGGAGTGATGAGTGAGTAGTTCACCCCTGGACCATGGGTCCATAGCAGTAGCTAGATGGTCGTCTTCTCCTTGTTGTGCTTCATTGTTGGATCTTGTGAGCTGCCTAACATGATCAAGATCATCTATATGTAATACTATATGTTGTGTTTGTCGGGATCCGATGGATAGAGAGTACTATGATTATGGTGATTATCAATCTATTGTTCATGTGTTGTTTATGATCTTGCATGCTCTCCGTTATTAGTAGAGGCTCTGGCCAAGTTTTTGCTCTTAACTCCAAGAGGGGGTATTTATGCTCGATAGTGGGTTCATGCCTTCATTGACACCTGGGACGTGACAGAAGGTTCTAAGGTTGTGATGTGCTGTTGCCACTAGGGATAAAACATTGATGCTATATCTAAGGATGTAGTTGTTGATTACATTACGCACCATACTTAATGCAATTGTCAGTTGCTTTGCAACTTAATACCGGAGGGGGTTCGGACGATAACTTGAAGGTGGACTTTTTAGGCATAGATGCAGTTGGATGGCGGTCTATGTTCTTTGTCGTAATGCCCGGATTAAATCTCACTATATTTACCATGTCATGTATATGCATTGTTATGCCTTTCTCTATTTGTCAATTGCCCGACTGTAATTTGTTCACCCAACATGCTTTATCTTATGGGAGAGACACCTCTAGTGAACTGTGGACCCCGGTCCTATTCTTTACATAGCATACAATCTACTTGTTTTACTGTTTTCTTCGCAAACATCTTCCACTCGATACGTTTAATCCTTTGTTACAGCAAGCCGGTGAGATTGACAACCTCACTGTTTCGTTGGGGCAAAGTACTTTGGTTGTGTTGTGCAGGTTCCGCCGGAATCCCTGGTGTTGCGCCGCATCACATTTCGCGACCATCAACCTTCAACGTGCTTCTTGGCTCCTCCTGGTTCGATTAAACCTTGGTTTCTTTCTGAGGGAAAACTTGCTACTGTGCGCATCATACCTTCCTCTTGGGGTTCCCAACGAACGTGTGAGTTACACGCCATCAATGACATATTATTGATTGGGAATGATATAGAACTATTAAGAAGTGTAAAAGGTTATTTGAATAAGTGTTTTTCAATGAAGGACCTTGGTGAAGCAGCGTACATTTTAGGCATCAAGATTTATAGAGATAGATCAAGACGCCTAATAGGGCTTTCACAGAGTACATACCTGGACAAGATTCTAAAGAAGTTTAGAATGGATAAAAGTAAGAAAGGATTCTTACCGATGTTGCCAGGTAAGGTCTTGAGTAAGACTCAAGGTCCGGCTACGGCATAAGAAAGAGAGAGGATGAATCAGATCCCCTATGCCTCGGCAGTAGGCTCTATCATATATGCCATGCTGTGTACTAGACTGGATATAGCGCATGGTATTAGTTTGACTAGCAGATATCAAAGTGATCCAGGAATGGAACACTGGACAAGTCAAGAATATCCTGAAGTACTTGAAAAGAACTAAGGATATGTTTCTTTGTTATGGTGATGACCAAGAGCTCGTTGTAACCAGTTACACCGATGCAAGTTGGAACACTGATCCTGATGACTCTAAGTCTCAGTCTGGGTACGTGTTTATATTGAATGGTGCTGCGGTAAGCTGGTGCAGCTCCAAGCAGTGCACGGTGGCGAAGTCTTCAACAGAATCGGAATACATAGCGGCTTCGGAGGCTTCATCGGAAGCGGTATGGATGAAGAGGTTCATTGTTGAGCTCGGTGTGGTTCCTAGTGCATTGGACCCACTAGTCATTTATTGTGACAACATGGGTGCCATCGCCAATGCACAAGAACCAAGGTCACACAAGAAGCTAAAGCATATCAAGCTGCGTTTTCATTCGATTCGCGAGTACATCGAAGATGGAGAAGTAAAGATTTGCAAAGTACACACTGATCTGAATGTAGCAGATCCGTTGACTAAAGCTCTCCCTAGGGCAAAGCATGACCAACACCAGAAAGCCATGGGTGTTAGGTACCTTACAATGTAATCTAGATTATTGACTCTAGTGCAAGTGGGAGACTGTTGGAGATATGCCCAAGAGGCAATAATAAATTGGTTATTATATATCTTTGTGTTTATGATAAATGTTTATATATCATGCTATAATTGTATTAACCGAAACATTGATACATGTGTGTTATGTAAACAACAAGAAGTCCCTAGTAAAGCCTCTTGTATAACTAGCTTGTTGATTAATAGATGATCATCGTTTCGTGATCATGAACATTGGATGTTATTAATGACAAGGTTATATCATTATGTGAATGATGTAATGGACACACCCAATTAAGCGTAGCATAAGATCACGTCATTAAGTTCATTTGCTATAAGCTTTCGATACATAGTTACCAAGTCCTTTCGACCATGAGATCATGTAAATCACTTATGCGGAAGTACTTTGATTACATCAAACGCCACTGCGTAAATGGGTGGTTATAAAGGTGGGATTAGGTATCCGGAAAGTATGAGTTGAGGCATATGGATCAACGGTGGGATTTGTCCATCCCGATGACGGATAGATATACTCTGGCCCTCTCGGTGGAATGTCGTCTAAATGGCTTGCAAGCATATGAATAGTTCATAAGAGACCACATATCGCGGTACGAGAAAAGAGTACTTGTCAGGAGACGAGGTTGAACAAGGTATCGAGATACCGATGATCAAACCTCGGACAAGTAATATATCGCGAGACAAAGGGAATCGGTATCGTATGTAAATGGTTCATTCGATCACTAAGTCATCGTTGAATATGTGGGAGCCATTATGGATCTCCGGATCCCGCTATTGGTTATTGGTCGGAGAGAAGTCTCAACCATGTCTGCATAGTTCGCGAACCGTAGGGTGACACACTTAAGGTTTGATGTCGTTTGAGTAGATATGGGATATGGAATGGAGTTCGAAGTTTTGTTCGGAGTCTCGGATGGGATCCAGGACATCACGAGGAGTTCCGGAATGGTCCGGAGAATAAGATTCATATATAGGAAGTCATATTCCAAGTTTGGAAATGATTCGGTGCATTTATGGAAGGTTCTAGAAGGTTCTAGAACAGTCCGGAAGAAATGCATTATGGAAGGTGGAGTCCCGGAGGGACTCCACAACCCTGGCCGGCCAAACCCTAAGGGAGGAGTCCCAGGTGGGATCCACCAAGGGTGGCCGGCCACCCCCCCAAGGAAAGGTGGGAGTCCCACCTTGAGTAGGACTCCCTCCTTGAGTAGGTTTCCCACCAAAGGTAGGTTTTCTTTTGGGGTCTTATTCGAAGACTTGGGATACAACTCTTGGGGCTTCCACCTATATAATGAGGGGCAAGGGGAGGGGGCCGGCCACCCCAAGCACCACAGTTGGCCGCACCCCAAGCCGGCGCCCAAACCCTAGCCGCCTCCTCCTCCAACCCTGCATACGCTTAGCGAAGCTCCGCCGGAGTTCTCCACCACCACCGCCACCACGCCGTCGTGCTGCGGGATTCGAGGAGGATCTACTACTTCCGCTGCCCGCTGGAACGGGGAGAAGGACGTCGTCTTCATCAACACCGAACGTGCGACCGAGTACGGAGGTGCTGCCCGATTGTGGCACCGTCGAGATCAAGATCTTCTACGCGCTTTTGCAAGCGGCAAGTGATCGACTACATCCACCCCGAGATCTAATCTCGTTAAGCTTTGCGAATCTTCGAGGGTTAGTCTCTTCATCTCCTCGTTGCTACCGTCTACTAGATTAGATCTTGGCTTGTGTTTCGTTTGCGGTAGGAATTTTTTTTGTTTTCTATGCTACGAATCCCATCAGATGCTCCACATGGTTAATCATCACTTGATATAGACCAAGTGATGCTAGTAAGAAAGAGGCCAGACCAGTGCTAGTGAATCTAGTACTTGGACATGCACAACTAAACCCAAGTACTAGCTATCCAAAGTATCTAGATAAACCCGACCTAGTGACCAACTAAGTTACCTAGCACCACTTGGTGTACAAGACCATCAGTAAGACCCATTTTCATCAAAAGATTACCACATGGCATTCATATACATGATTCTCAACTGTGGATATTATTATTTTCATAAAACCAACCAGTTAGGCAGTTAGCCAATTTACTTGCAACCAATGTTAGTAGCAAGCTACTGAGATAACAACACAAGCCAATCAAACTAGCAAGCCACACAGGCAAGCAAGTCCTCATTACCTAAAGAGCGACGTTCAGAGATGTGTCTAAGTCCAATTCATCATGGAAATCATATAAGCATCTTTTAATCCAACTGAATCATTACCAACACATGGTTCATCAAGTATATTTGACAGTAAACCATCACAAAGCAACAAAATGACATTCACATGTACTTTACTGAAGCCAAAGCTTCAGTAAATCAAACCAGGCTATCAAATATTGTTTGTCAGGTAATTACTGCAAGCAAGAGTATCCTAAATCATTCACAGAGCATCCACATGTGTCATAACATGACATTAACCACCACCACAGTGTAGAGGCATACACAAGTGTCACTGGCATAGCACCAGAAGCACCACAGATACTAGATGAGCATATATCAGTAAGCATCACAGCTCACCAATTGGTGACCAGCAAGTACTGGGAAGCTTAGCCAGTGGCTAATGCTTCATTTAAGCAACAACATGGCCTAGCAATAGAGTAGCATGGCAACCAATAGCATCATAGGCTCCAGAAGGAACCATGGGAGCAATTAGGATTAGTACAACCTAGCAAGGAAGCACATACATCAATTATAGCATGCCAACATAAGTAAATAGTGTGCATGGGGACACCAGATAAACTGCAAGGAGTAGTAGCAAGATAGGCACATAGCAAGCACCAGTAATGCACATGGCAAGCCATACAGGGAAACAACAACAATAATGGGGCAGCACAAGTAATGGAATGGCATGGCCAGTGGCCAGTAATGGCAACACCTGGCCAGGGCAAGCCAGATAGAGGAGAATCAAACACAGTAGCATAGGAGGAGCATTATTGCATGATCTATTGATCATCAGGAAGCAGAGGAAGAAGAAGAGCATAGCAAATCAATGGAGTTGAGCAGAGAAAGGAGAAGGGGAAAACCTTACCGTGCGCCTGGGAGCAGAGGCTACGGCATGTCGAGGCAGTGCTCACGCGGCGGCATCAGCTGCAAACCCAGGAAAGTCGCCGGCGTTACGCCGACGAAACCAACATCACCACATGCACCATCACACCTGGAGACGACGGCACAGGTGGCGCCACAGCACCACCCGCGCCAGGTCCATCTCCAGGAAGACGACTCTTTGACGGCGGCAGCCTCATCGCGCCAGAATCCACGGATCGACGAAGAACCGACGGAGGCGACCAAACCCTAGATGCAGTAGGATGGTGATCTGGAGAAGGAGGCGGCGAGCGTCGAATCGACGCGGATAGAAAAGTGGAGCGTTGCAAGGGGAAGCATTTGCAACCGGTGGCGAGGTTAGGCGAGGCCGAAGCTGGCTGGAGTGTGACAACCCAAATTTTGAGATTATTAATTAGTTGAGTGAAAAAAATATTTGGTTACCAATTACTGTTTTCCAAATCTCTAATGTTTAATCAGCTGCTAATCTTTGCATGCCACGTATCTGAATTGTTTATACATGATCACTAGAAATACTAATACATGTTGATGGAGCTAACTAACAGAAGTAGCTAGCTAGTTATGTATTAGTACTAGACTAGCTGTACCTAGACGAGACAGGAAAAGCAATGAAGTTTTGCCTTGGATTGATCAGGTCGGTCATGGTTCGTAATCATTGACATGGGACGTGGCTTTCTTGCTGGATGCAACAGCCGACTAGCCAAGGCCTACGTGGAGTTGTGCATGGTCGTCATCCTATGACTGAACAACACGTGGACAGTGACTAATCTTTGACTCACGTTGAGGGGCGGTACCCAGACGTTTTTCAGTCGGCAGATATTTTACGCAGCAACGTCGAAGGGTCAAGCCTTAAGCGGCAAGGCGGCAGTCTGGCTTAGATATTTCCTGATATTTATTCATGAGCGATCACACTTGCTTAGTTGCTTACCTCCCCTATAAATTGTTCCCTGCCGCATACTGAGCACTTCACACACACGCCACTACTCTGCGAGAGTCGATCGGAGAGAATGATAGAGATAAATAATAGAGAGATACCGCGCTAGCTAGTGAGAGTCAGAGAGGTGACGAGCATTCAAGCAGAGAATTACCGAGCGAGATGCTGATGCTGAGAACTAAGCCGTATACATAGTCAGTATATATTGAAGTACTCAGAGACAGGATTGGCGAAAGATGCTAACTCGACGCTGCTGAGACTACGGAGATTGTCGAGCTTTATATGTCTGCATGTACATTTATTTTGGTGAAGTCCTACCGGGATACCGGATACATAGTTCAGGGATTTTCTACCGAGGCAAGTAGATTTTCCTCCTGATCTATACACATTTTCGAAGTAGCTCCTTTGCTACTTCTAGATTCTATATTGTTGATATTCCGTTGGGCTGCTGGTAGCTAGTTCTACTTGCACAGTACCATATTCTTTCCTTGATCCTACTCCCTCCATACCGGATTAAAAGGCAAATTTGCAATCGCAGCGGGACCAAGGCAGATGTTGATTGGCTTCAAATAGCTGTTAATCCTTCCGCTAATTTAGATTTGGAACCAAACAGTTCACGGCCGAGGCCCACGCGCGAGTTACTCCTCCTTCCCTGCATGCAAACTCTTTGGTTTCACAACGCATGCAACACCTTATTCACACCACATGCAACCGGTTGGAGGAATTAGACTACTCATAGTGGGAGTAACATAGGTAGTAACATCACACATTTCAAGACATTTTGGTGACATGGCATGATAATAAATGATGAAAGAGAGTGATGTGGTAACTAGCTATGTTACCATAACATCACACTTTTCAAGACAACATGAGTCTACAACATAATAAATGTTAGTTTGCATGACACCACACATATATTACTCTCCACTATAAATATAGTAACACAGAATAGTAACATGTGCATGTTACTACTCTATGTTACTCCCCACTATGACTAGTCTTATAGAGAAGAAAAAAGGAAAGGATGAGAGTGAATTTAGGAAGGCAGCCCCACATCTGATCCATTTAATTGTGAGAGTTAATTACGGAATTTGCCTAACAAAACGATTCTTCTTCAAATCACAAATTTGCCTTCTAATCCGGTATGGAGGGAGTAATATTGTTGAATGGTTATACTGTTTAATTCTATTCTTCACTTGATCCATTGATCCTGCTTAATATTTCTGCACCATGATCCTTGGTCATGTCTGATCATTGTGTTGTTGGAGAGAGACGGGTAGTCATCTCCAGCTTTTACAATTGTATAATTTGCGGGAACTCATGTGGAGCCTTGAGGTTGTTGATCTCAAGATAGTGACTTGTATCACTTACCTGCGAATATCCCAATTTTGTTGTATTGGTATCACGACGGCAAACATATTGTACCGGTCATAGTTCAGGTATGGGACTGTCTGTGTTCTCCGCTGGGGACGGCCTCTGTTCGGGAACGTGTCGGTGATGGATCCGTAGGAGCGACCGACATCAGTAGGTCAGAGTGTCCGGGTCTTAGCGGGTAAAAGGGCACTGCTTTGGCTAGCGCAAGCTAGTCAAGACTGTCGATGTCGGAGTACCCCTCTACAGAGCGTAAAAGTGTGGATATTCACCCCTGTGACTCCCGGGTTGGGAAGCTTGCTGTCATGTGTGATGCCAATCATTTCCGTGTCAATCTCTGTGAAGTTTATCGTTGTTCCTCATTTCATTCAGTTCAGTTTCGTTAATTATCTCCTTTCCTACTAATCCGTTGTTGATCTTTTCTCTTCCGTTGTGTCTACTTGTTGAGTATACCATTATACTCACCCCTTCCATTTCTTTTCTTTTGCAGAAGTTGGAATTGTTGAGCTTGATGGCGTAGGAGTAGGAGTAGCGCAACGGGATGGGAAAATATTGTATAATGTTTTGTGTAATAGAAAAGATATTCAATATAGTGTTGTTTTAGCTTTATAATATGTCTTAGTTTGAGCCTTACATGTTATAATCGCAAGGTTATAAATATGTGGCATTGTCACGACTAGGCCCGGTTTCGGGGCGTGACATGTGACACGCATGACGCACACGTCCGTTGGGAACCCCAAGTGGAAGGTGTGATGCGTATAGAAGCAAGTTTCCCTCAGTATGAAACCAAGGTTATCGAACTAGTAGGAGCCAAGGAACACGTGAAGGTTGTTGGTGGAGGAGTGTAGTGCGGCGCAACACTAGTGAAACCGGCGTCAACATGGAACCTGCACAACACAATCAAGATACTTTGCCCCAACGTAACGTGAGGTTGTCAATCTCACCATTGCTGAAAACAAAGGATTAAACGTATTGTGTGGAAGATGATGTTTGTTTGCAAAGAACAGTAGAGAACAATGATTGCAGTAGATTGTATTCAGATGTAAAGAATGGACCGGGGTCCACAGTTCACTAGTGGTGTCTCTCCAATAAGATAAATAACATGCTGGGTGAACAAATTACAGGCGGGCAATTGATAAATAAAGATTCAATACATATCATGATGATTACTATGAGATTTAATCAGGGCATTACGACAAAGTACATAGACCGCTATCCAGCATGCATCTATGCCTAAATAGTCCACCTTCAGGTTAGCATCCGCACCCCCTCCAGTATTAAGTTGTAAACAACAGACAAGTGCATTAAGTATGGTGCGTAATGTAATCAACACAAATATCCTTATACAAAACATTGATGTTTTATCCCTAGTAGCAACAACACATCCACAACCTTAGAACTTTTCTCACTGTCCCAGATTCAATGGAGGCATGAACCCACTATCGAGCATAAATACTCCCTCTTGGAGTTACAAGTATCAACTTGGCGAGCCTCTACTAGCAACGGAGAGCATTGATACGTCTCCAACGTATCGATAATTTCTTATGTTCCATGCTACTTTATTGATGATACCTACATGTTTTATGCACATTATATGTCATATTTATGCATTTTACGGAACTAACCTATTAACAAGATGCCGAAGAGCCGTTGTCGTTTTCTTCTGTTTTTGGTTTCAGAAATCCTAGTAAGGAAATATTCTCGAATTGGACAAAACCGGGTCCTATTTTTGCACGAAGCTCCCAGACCGAAGAGATAACGAAGTGGGGCCACGAGGCAGCCCGGGGGTTAGGGCGGCGCGGCCCAAGCCCTGGCCGCGGCCTGCCCCTGGGCCCCTCGTGTGGCCCCCGCGTTGACCTTCCGCCTACTTAAAGCCTCCGTCGCGAAACCCCCGCACGAGAGCCACGATACGGAAAACCTTCCGGAGACGCCGCCGCGAATCCCATCTCGGGATTCAGAGATTGCCTCCGGCACCGGAGAGGGGATTCATCTCCCGGAGGACTCTTCATCGCCATGATCGCCCGGAGTGATGAGTGAGTAGTTCACCCCTGGACCATGGGTCCATAGCAGTAGCTAGATGGTCGTCTTCTCCTTGTTGTGCTTCATTGTTGGATCTTGTGAGCTGCCTAACATGATCAAGATCATCTATCTGTAATACTATATGTTGTGTTTGTCGGGATCCGATGGATAGAGAATACTTTGTTATGGTGATTATCAATCTATTGTTTATGTGTTGTTTATGATCTTGCATGCTCTCCGTTATTAGTAGAGGCTCTGGCCAAGTTTGTACTCTTAACTCCAAGAGGGAGTATTTATGCTCGATAGTGGGTTCATGCCTCCATTAAATCTGGGACAGTGACAGAAAGTTCTAAGGTTGTGGATGTGCTGTTGCCACTAGGGATAAAACATTGATTCTATGTCTAAGGATGTAGTTGTTGATTACATTACGCAGCATACTTAATGCAATTGTCTGTTGCTTAGCAACTTAATACGATGGGGTTCGGATGATAACCTGAAGGTGGACTTTTTAGGCATAGATGCAGTTGGATGGCGGTCTATGTACTTTGTCGTAATGCCCAATTAAATCTCACTATATTTATCATATCATGTATATGCATTGTTATGCCTTTCTCTATTTGTCAATTGCCCGACCGTAATTTGTTCACCCAACATGCTTTTATCTTATGGGAGAGACACCTCTAGTGAACTGTGGACCCCGGTCCTATTCTTTACATAGCATACAATCTCCAATTGTGTTTTACTGTTTTCTTGCAAACAAACATCTTCCACTCGATACGTTTAATCCTTTGTTACACAAGCCGGTGAGATTGACAACCTCACTGTTTCGTTGGGGCAAAGTACTTTGGTTTGTTGTGTGATTCCACGTTGGCGCGGAATCCCTGGTGTTGCGCGCATCACATTTCGCGACCATCAACCTTCAACGTGCTTCTTGGCTCCTACTGGTTCGATTAAACCTTGGTTTCTTTCTGAGGGAAACTTGCCACTGTGCGCATCATACCTTCCTCTTGGGGTTCCCAACGGACGTGTACACGCGCATCAAGCCTGTTTTTGGCGCGTTGCCGGGGAGATCAAGACACGCTGCAAGGGGAGTCTCCACTTCTCAATCTCTTTACTTTGTTTTTGTCTTGCTTTATTTTATTTACTACTTTGTTTGCTGCACTAAATCAAAACACACAAAAAATTAGTTGCTAGTTTTACTTCATTTATTGTCTTGCTCTCTATATCAAAAACACACACAAAATTAGTTACTTGCATTTACCTTATCTAGTTTGCTTTATCTACTGTTGCTAAAATGAATACCCCTGAAAATACTAAGTTGTGTGACTTCACAAATGCAAATAATAATGATTTCCTATGCACACCTATTGCTCCACCTGCTACTACAGCAGAATTCTTTGAAATTAAACCTGCTTTACTGAATTTGGTTATGAGAGATCAATTTTCTGGTGTTAGTTCTGATGATGCTGCTGCCCATCTCAATAATTTTGTTGAACTTTGTGAAATGCAAAAGTATAAAGATGTAGATGGTGATATTATTAAATTGAAAGTGTTTTTCTCATTAAGAGGAAGAGCTAAAGATTGGTTGCTATCTTTGCCTAAGAATAGTATTGATTCATGGACTAAATGCAAGGATGCTTTTATTGGTAGATATTATCCTCCGCTAAAATTATATCTTTGAGAAATAGCATAATGAATTTTAAACAATTAGATACTGAACATGTTGCTCAAGCATGGGAGAGAATGAAAACTTTGGTAAAGAATTGCCCAACCCATGGACTGACTACTTGGATGATCATCCAAACCTTCTATGCAGGACTAAATTTTTCTTCGCGGAATTTATTGGATTCAGCTGCTGGAGGTACCTTTATGTCCATCACATTGGGGGCGGCTACAAAACTTCTTGATGATATGATGATAAATTACTCTGAATGGCACACGGAAAGAGCTCCACAAGGTAAGAAGGTAAATTCTGTTGAAGAAACCTCTTCCTTGAGTGATAAGATTGATGTGATTATGTCTATGCTTGTGAATGGTAGATCTAATGTAGATCCAAATAATGTTCCTTTAGCTTCATTGGTTGCTCAAGAAGAAAATGTTGATGTGAATTTCATTAAAAATAATAATTTCAACAACAATGCTTATAGGAACAACTCGGTAATAACTATAGGCCATATCCTTCTGCTAATGGTAATGGTTATGGTAATTCTTATGGAAATTCTTACAATAATAATAGGAGTGTACCCTCTGGTCTTGAAGCTATGCTTAAAGAATTTATTAGTACACAAACTGCTTTTAACAAATCTGTTGAGGAAAAGCTTGATAAAATTGATACTATTGCTTCTAGAGTTGATAGACTTGCCTCCGATGTTAATCTTTTAAAATTGAAAGTTATGCCTAATAATGATATTGATAATAAGATTACTACTACAGCAAATGCCATTCAAGTTAGAATTAATGAGAATATAAGATTAATGGCTGAATTGCGTGCTAGGTGGGATAGAGAAGAAAATGAAAAACTAGCTAAAGAGAATAATGTAGCTAAAGTTTGGACTATTACCACCACTAGTAATGCTAATTCTCCACATGTTGCTGCACCTCCTACTATCAATGGTAATATAATTGGTGTTGGCAATGTTTCTACTCCTAGTGCAAAGCGAACAAAACTGCCTGAAATTGCTAAAACTGCTGAAACTGCTTGTGATAAAACTGCTGAAATTTTTTCCAACCTTGGGAACAATGATCCCATTGCTGTAGCTCATAATGATTTAGATTTTGATGATTGCCACATCTCTGAAGTTATAAAGTTCTTACAAAAACTTGCTAAAAGTCCTAATGCTAGTGCTATAAATTTAGCCTTTACAAAACATATTACAAATGCTCTCATAAAAGCTAGAGAAGAGAAACTAAAACTTGAAACTTCTATTCCTAGAAAGCTAGAAGATGGTTGGGAGCCCATCATTAAAATGAAATTCAATGACTTTGAATGTAATGCTTTATGTGATCTTGGTGCAAGTATTTCTGTTATGCCTAAAAAGATTTATGATATGCTTGACTTGCCACCATTGAAGAATTGTTATTTGGATGTTAATCTTGCCGATAATGTTAAAAAGAAACCTTTGGGGAGGATTGATAATGTGCATATTACGGTTAACAATAACCTTGTCCCCGTTGATTTTGTTGTCTTGGATATCGAATGCAATGCATCTTGTCCTATTGTGTTGGGAAGACCTTTTCTTCGAACTGTTGGTGCTGTTATTGATATGAGGGAAGGTAATATTAAATATCAATTTCCTTTCAAGAAAGGTATGGAACACTTCCCTAGAAAGAGAATGAAGTTGCCTTTTGATTCTATTATTAGAACAAGCTATGATGTTGATGCTTCTACTCTCGATGTTACTTGATTTGCACTTTTGCGCCTAGCTGAAAGGCGTTAAAGAAAAGCGCTTATGGGAGACAACCCATGTTTTTACCTACAGCAATTTTTTGTTTTGTTGAGTCTTGGAAGTTGTTTACTACTGTAGCAACCTCTCCTTATCATGTTTTTGTGCCAAGTAAAGTTTCTATGTCAAAGTTGATGTTATATTTGGGATCGCTGCGCAGAAACAGCATTGCTGTCTGTCACGAATCTGGGCACAGTTCTCTGTAGAAAATTCGAAAAAATCTGCCAATTTACGAGCGTGATCCTCAGATATGTACGCAACTTTCATTATTTTGAGTTTTTCCATTTGAGCAAGTCTGGTGCCAGCTTTAAATTCGTCTTTACGGACTCTGTTTCTTTTTGACTTAGATTCTGCCATTGCCTCTTTTGCTATGTTGGATTTATTTCTTTGATCCATTAATGTCCAGTAGCTTTATGCAATGTCCAGAAGTGAAAATAATGATTGTGTCACCTCTGAATGTGTGAATTATTAATTGTGCACTAACCCTCTAATGAGTTTGCTTGAAGTTTGGTGTGAAGGAAGTTTTCAAGGGTCAAGAGAGGAGAATGATATACTATGATCAAGAGGAGTGAAAGCTCTAAGCTTGGGGATGCCCCCGTGGTTCACCCCTGCATATTTAAGAAGACTCAAGCGTCTAAGCTTGGGGATGCCCAAGGCATCCCCTTCTTCATCGACAACATCATCAGGTTCCTCCCCTGAAACTATATTTTTATTCAATCACATCTTGTGTTCTTTACTTGGAGCGTCGGTTTGTTTTTGTTTTTGTTTTTGTTTGAATAAAATGGATCCTAGCATTCACTTTGTGGGAGAGAGACACGCTCCGCTGTTGCATATGGACACATGTGTCCTTAGGCTTTACTCATAATGTTCAAGGCGAAGTTTCTTCTTCGTTAAATTGTTATATGGTTGGAATTGGAAAATGCTACATATAGTAATTCTAAAATGTCTTGGATAATGTGATACTTGGCAATTGTTGTGCTCATGTTTAAGCTCTTGCATCATATGCTTTGCACCCATTAATGAAGAAATACATAGAGCTTGCTAAAATTTGATTTGCATATTTGGTTTCTCTAAGGTCTAGATAATATCTAGTATTGAGTTTTGAACAACAAGGAAGACGGTGTAGAGTCTTATAATGTTTACAATATGTCTTTTATGTGAGTTTTGCTGCACCTGTTCATCCTTGAGTTTGCTTCAAATAACCTTGCTAGCCTAAACCTTGTATCGAGAGGGAATACTTCTCATGCATCCAAAATCCTTGAGCCAACTACTATGCCATTTGTGTCCACCATACCTACCTACTACATGGTATTTCTTCGCCATTCCAAAGTAAATTGCTTGAGTGCTACCTTTAAAATTCCATCATTCACCTTTGCAATATATAGCTCATGGGACAAAATAGCCTTAAAAACTATCGTAGTATTGAATATGTACTTATGCACTTTATCTTTTATTAAGTTGCTTGTTGTGCGATAACCATGCTTCTGGGGAACGCCATCAACTATTGTTGAATATCATGTGAGTTGCTATGCATGTCCGTCTTGTCTGAAGGATCTATCATTTTAGTGGTTGGAGCATGCAAAATTGTTAGAGAAGAACATTGGGCCGCTAACTAAAGCCATGAATCATGGTTGAAGTTTCAGTTTTGGACATATATCCTCAATCTCATATGAGAATAATAATCATTGCTACATGCTTATGCATTTAAGAGGAGTCCATTATCTGTTGTCCATGTTGTCCCGGTATGGATGTCTAAGTTGAGAATAATGCGAGAATCCAAAATGCGAGCATTCTCCTTAGACCTTTGTACAGGCATGGAGGTACCCCTTTGTGACACTTGGTTGAAACATGGCATGCAAAGATTCGGTAGTCCAAGCTAAGTAGGACGAGGTGCGGACACTATTAGTATACTATGCATGAGGCTTGCAACTTGTAAGATATAATTTACATAACTCATATGCTTTATTACTACCGACAAAATTGTTTCATGTTTACAAAAAAAGCTCTAGCACAAATACAGCAATCGATGCTTTCCTCTTTGAAGGACCATTCTTTTACTTTTATTGTTGAGTCAGTTTACCTATCTCCTTCCACCTTAAGAAGCAAACACTTGTGTGAACTGTGCATTGATTCCTACATACTTGCATATTGAACTTGTTATATTACTTTATGTTGACAATATCCATGAGATATACATGTTATAAGTTGAAAGCAACCGCTGAAACTTAATCTTCCTTTGTGTTGCTTCAACACCTTTACTTTGATTTATTGCTTTATGAGTTAACTCTTATGCAAGACTTATTGATGCTTGTCTTGAAAGTACTATTCATGAAAAGTCTTTGTCATATGATTCACTTGTTTACTCATGTCATTACCTTTGTTTTGATCGCTGCATTCATTACATATGTTTACAAATAGTATGATCAAGATTATGATGGCATGTCACTTCAGAAATTATCTTTGTTATCGTTTACCTGCTCGGGACGAGCAGAACTAAGCTTGGGGATGCTGATACGTCTCCAACGTATCGATAATTTCTTATGTTCCATGCTACTTTATTGATGATACCTACATGTTTTATGCACATTATATGTCATATTTATGCATTTTGGAACTAACCTATTAACAAGATGCCGAAGATTCTTGTGTTGCTGTTTTTGGTTTCAGAAATCCTAGTAAGGAAATATTCTCGGAATTGGACGAAACTTTCGCCCAGGGTCCTATTTTTGCACGAAGCTTCCAGAAGTCCGAAGAGATAATGAAGTGGGGCCACGAGGCAGCCAGGGGTTAGGGCGGCGCGGCCCAAGCCCTGGCCAGCGCCGGCCTGCCCCTGGGCCCCTCGTGTGGCCCTCGCGTTGACCTTCCGCCTACTTAAAGTCCCGTCGCGAAACCCCCGGTCATCGAGCCACGATACGGAAAACCTTCCAGAGACGCCGCCGCGCGGAATCCCATCTCGGGATTCAGGAGATCGCCCGGCACCCTGCCGGAGAGGGGATTCATCTCCGGAGGACTCTTCATCGCCATGATCGCCTCCGGAGTGATGAGTGAGTAGTTCACCCCTGGACCATGGGTCCATAGCAGTAGCTAGATGGTCGTCTTCTCCTTGTTGTGCTTCATTGTTGGATCTTTGAGCTGCCTAACATGATCAAGATCATCTATCTGTAATACTATATGTTGTGTTTGTCGGGATCCGATGGATAGAGAATACTTTGTTATGGTGATTATCAATATATTGTTTATGTGTTGTTTATGATCTTGCATGCTCTCCGTTATTAGTAGAGGCTCTAGCCAAGTTTGTACTCTTAACTCCAAGAGGAGTATTTATGCTCGATAGTGGGTTCATGCCTCCATTAAATCTGGGACATGACAGAAAGTTCTAAGGTTGTGGATGTGCTGTTGCCACTAGGGATAAAACATTGATTCTATGTCTAAGGATGTAGTTGTTGACATTACGCAGCATACTTAATGCAATTGTCTGTTGCTTAGCAACTTAATACTGAATGGGCTTCGGATGATAACCTGAAGGTGGACTTTTTAGGCATAGATGCAGTTGGATGGCGGTCTATGTACTTTGTCGTAATGCCCAATTAAATCTCACTATATTTATCATATCATGTATATGCATTGTTATGCCTTTCTCTATTTGTCAATTGCCCGACTGTAATTTGTTCACCCAACATGCTTTTATCTTATGGGAGAGACACCTCTAGTGAACTGTGGACCCCGGTCCTATTCTTTACATAGCATACAATCTTGCAATTGTGTTTACTGTTTTCTTGCAAACAAACATCTTCCACTCGATACGTTTAATCCTTTGTTACAGCAAGCCGGTGAGATTGACAACCTCACTGTTTCGTTGGGGCAAAGTACTTTGGTTTTGTTGTGCAGATTCCACGTTGGCGCCGGAATCCCTGGTGTTGCGCCGCATCACATTTCGCGACCATCAACCTTCAACGTGCTTCTTGGCTCCTCCTGGTTCGATTAAACCTTGGTTTCTTTCTGAGGGAAAACTTGCCACTGTGCGCATCATACCTTCCTCTTGGGGTTCCCAACGGACGTGTACATTTACGCGCATCAAGCATGCAAGAACATAAACAACACATATATGATAGATTGATAATCAACTTGACGTAATATTCTATATTCATCGGATCCCGCCAAACACAACATGTAGCATTACAAATAGATAATCTTGATCATGTTAGGCAGCTCACAAGATCTGAACATGATAGCACAAGAGGAGAAGACAACCAACTAGCTACTGCTATGGACCCATAGTCCAAGGATGAACTACTCACGCATCAATCCGGAGGCGGGCATGGTGATGTAGAGCCCTCCGGTGATGATTCCCCTCTCCGGCAGGTGGGAGGCGATCTCCTGAATCCCCGAGATGGGATTGGCGGCGGCGGCGTCTCTGGAAGGTTTTCCGTATCGTGGCTCTCGGTACAGGGGTATTCGCGACGAAGGCTATAAGTAGGCGGAAGGGTAGGTCAAGAGGCGGCGCGAGGGGCCCACACCATAGGGCGGCGCGGGGCCCCTATGGCCGCGCGGCCCTATGGTGGCGGCGCCTCGTTGCCCCACTTCGTAATCCCTTCGGTCTTCCGGAAGCTTCGTGGAAAAATAAGACCCTGGGCGTTGATTTCGTCCAATTCCGAGAAAATTTCCTTTGTAGGATTTCTGAAACTAAAAACAGCAGAAAACAACTGGCGCTTCGGCATCTTGTTAATAGGTTAGTGCCAGAAAATGCATAATAATGATGTAAAGTATGTATAAAACATGTGAGTATTGTCATAAAAGTAGCATGGAACATAAGAAATTATAGATACTTTGGGCACACGTCCGTTGGGAACCCCAAGTGGAAGGTGTGATGCGTATAGAAGCAAGTTTCCCTCAGTATGAAACCAAGGTTATCGAACTAGTAGGAGTCAAGGAACACGTGAAGGTTGTTGGTGGAGGAGTGTAGTGCGGCGCAACACTAGTGAAACCGGCGCCAACGTGGAACCTGCACAACACAATCAAGATACTTTGCCCCAACGTAACAGTGAGGTTGTCAATCTCACCGGCTTGCTGAAAACAAAGGATTAAACGTATTGTGTGGAAGATGATGTTTGTTTGCAAAGAACGGTAGAGAACAATGATTGCAGTAGATTGTATTCAGATGTAAAAGAATGGACCGGGGTCCACAGTTCACTAGTGGTGTCTCTCCAATAAGATAAATAACATGCTGGGTGAACAAATTACAGGCGGGCAATTGATAAATAAAGATTCAATACATATCATGATGATTACTATGAGATTTAATCAGGGCATTACGACAAAGTACATAGACCGCTATCCCAGCATGCATCTATGCCTAAATAGTCCACCTTCAGGTTAGCATCCGCACCCCCTCCGTATTAAGTTGTAAACAACAGACAAGTGCATTAAGTATGGTGCGTAATGTAATCAACACAAATATCCTTATACAAAACATTGATGTTTTATCCTAGTAGCAACAACACATCCACAACCTTAGAACTTTCTGTCACTGTCCCCGATTCAATGGAGGCATGAACCCACTATCGAGCATAAATACTCCCTCTTGGAGTTACAAGTATCAACTTGGCCAGAGCCTCTACTAGCAACGGAGAGCATGCAAGAACATAAACAACACATATATGATAGATTGATAATCAACTTGACGTAATATTCTATATTCATCGGATCCCGCCAAACACAACATGTAGCATTACAAATAGATAATCTTGATCATGTTAGGCAGCTCACAAGATCTGAACATGATAGCACAAGAGGAGAAGACAACCAACTAGCTACTGCTATGGACCCATAGTCCAAGGATGAACTACTCACGCATCAATCCGGAGGCGGGCATGGTGATGTAGAGCCCTCCCGTGATGATTCCCCTCTCCGGCAGGGTGCCGCGATCTCCTGAATCCCCAGAGATGGGATTGGCGGCGGCGGCGTCTCGGAAGGTTTTTCGTATCGTGGCTCTCGGCACAGGGTATTCGCGACGAAGGCTATAAGTAGGCGGAAGGGTCAAGAGGCGGCGCGAGGGCCCACACCATAGGGCGGCGCGGGCCCCCCTGGCCGCGCGGCCCTATGGTGGCGGCGCCTCGTTGCCCCACTTCGTAATCCCTTCGGTCTTCCGGAAGCTTCATGGAAAAATAAGACCCTGGGCGTTGATTTCGTCCAATTCCGAGAATATTTCCTTTGTAGGATTTCTGAAACTAAAAACAGCGAAAACAGGAAGGCGCTTCGGCATCTTGTTAATAGGTTAGTGCCAGAAAATGCATAATAATGATGTAAAGTATGTATAAAACATGTGAGTATTGTCATAAAAGTAGCATGGAACATAAGAAATTATAGATACTTTGGGACGTATCAAGCATCCCCAAGCTTAGTTCCTACTCACCCTGAGTAGGTAAACGATAACAACAAATAATTTCTGAAGTGACATGCTACCAACATAATCTTGATCAACATTATTGTAAAGCATATGAGATGGATGGAGTGATTCGAAGCAAAAGATTGCTAACAAAAGATAATGACTAAACAATTGAATCATATAGCAAAACTTTTCATGAATAGTACTTTCAAGACAAGTATCAACAAGACTTGCATAAGAGCTAACTCATAAGCAATAGATTCAAAGTAGAATGCATTGAAGCAACACAAAGGATGATTAAGTTTCAGCAATTGCTTTCAACTTGTAACATGTATATCTCATGGATATTTGTCAACATAGAGTAGTATAACAAGTGCAATAAGTAAACATGTAAGAATCAATGCACACAGTTAACACAAGTGTTTGCTTCTAATATAGAAAGAAGTAGGTAAACTGACTCAACATAAAGTAAAAGAATGGCCCTTCGCGAGGGGAAGCATGGATTACTATTTTTGTGCTAGAGCTTTTGTTTTGAAAACATAGAAACAATTTTGTCAACGGTAGTAATAATTCATATGTGTTATGCATAATACTTCCTACAAATTGCAAGCCTCATGCATAGAATACCAATAGTGCCCGCACCTTGTCCTAATTAGCTTGGATTTACATGGATTATCATTGCATAACATATGTTTCAACCAAGTGTCACAAAGGGGTACCTCTATGCCGCCTGTACAAAGGTCCAAGGAGATCAATCGCATTTGATTTCTCGTTTTTAATAGATCTCAACTTAGGACATCCATACCGGGACAACATAGACAACAGCTAATGGACTCCTCTTTAATGCATAAGCATTCAACAACAAATAATATTCTCATAAGAGATTGAGGATGAATGTCCAAACTAAAAACTTCCACCATGATACATGGCTTTGGTTAGCGGCCCAATGTTCTTCTCTAACATATGCATACTCAAAACATTTGATCATGATAAATCACCCTTACTTCAGACAAGACGAACATGCATAGCATCTCACATGATATCCAACAAAGGTAAAAAGTTGATGGCGTCCCCAGAAACATGGTTACCGCTCAACAAGCAACTTATAAGAACTAAGACACATAACTACATATTCATCACCACAATAGTTTTTAAGCTATTTTTCCCATGAGCTATATATTGCAAAGATAAAGGAATGAAATTTTAAAGGTAGCACTCAAGTAATTTACTTTGGAATGGCAGAAAAATACCACATAGTAGGTAGATATGGTGGACACAAATGGCATGGATTTTGGCTCAAAGTGTTTGGATGCACGAGAAGCATTTCCTCTCAGTACAAGGCTTTGGCTAGCAAGGTTGTTTGAAGCAAACACAAGTATGAACAGGTACAACAAAACTTACACAAGAACATATTGCAAGCATTATAAGACTCTACACTGTCTTCCTTGTTGTTCAAACACTTCACCAGAAAATATCTAGACCTTAGAGAGACCAATCATGCAAACCAAATTTTAACAAGCTCTACGATAGTTCTCCACTAATAGATTAAACTACATGATGCAAGAGCTTAAACATGATCTATGAGAGCTCAAAACAATTGCCAAGTTTCAAGTTATTCCAAACCATATGAAGCATTTTTTGATTCCAACCAAATAGCAATCAACGAAGCAATTTTCAACCTTCGCCATGAACATTAAAGCATAAATAAGAACACAAGTGTTCCATATGAAAAAGCGGAGCGTAATATCTCCAATATAAGGATGGTGGGATCCAACTTTATTCAAACCAAAACAAAAATAAAAGCAAACAGACGCTCCAAGTAAATAACATAAGATGTGATGGAATAAAAATATAGTTTCACTAGAAGTGACGATAAGTTGTCGATGAAGAAGGGGATGCCTTGGGCATCCCCAAGCTTAGATGCTTGAGTCTTCTTAAAATATGCAGGATGAACCAGGCATCCCCGAGCTTAGACCTTTCACTCTTCTTGATCATATTGTATCATCCTCTTCTCTTGACACTTGAAAACTTCCTCCACACCAAACTTAAAGCAAACTCATTAGAGGGTTAGTGCATAATCAAAAATTCACACATTCAGAGGTGACATAATCATTCTTAGCACTTCTGGACATTGCACAAAGCTACTGAAAGTTAATGGAACAAAGAAATCCATTCAACATATCAAAAGAGGCAATGCGAAATAAAAGGCAGAATCATCAAAACAGAACAGTCCGAAAAGACGAATTTTCCAGAGCACTTAACTTGATCAAACGGAAAAACTCAAAACTAATGAAAGTTGCGTACATATCTGGATCACGCTTGTAAATTGGCAGATTTTTTGATTTTTCTACAGAGAGTTCTACGCAAATTCGTGACAGACAGCAATTTGTTTCGCGCAGCAATCCAAATCTAGCATCAACTTTACCATAGAGACTTTACTTGGCACAAAAACATGATAAGGAGAGGTTGCTACAGTAGTAACAACTTCCAAGACTCAACAAATACAGTAGTAAAATAAAACATGGGTTATCTCCCAAGAAGTGCTTTTCTTTAACGCCTTTCAGCTAGGCGCAGAAAGTGCAAATCAAGTATTATCTAGAGAAGAAGCATCAACATCATAATTTTTCTTACAAACACAACTTGTTGCAGAGGGTACCTTAGATGCTCCATTATCTAAATTTCTCATGGTGGTGCTAGGGGTTTTATCAATTTTAGGCCTATAATAATTCTTTGGTTTAGGCACCTTAGAGACATACATGAATTTTTGCTCTTTACCCACATAAGCTTTCTCCTTAAACTTAAGAGAAGAAAAAGTTGAACCCAAGGTTCCCATAGCTTTTTCAAGTTCACTAATCCTATTGATTTGATTATCATGGTGTTATCACCAGATTTTGGCCAAATCAGGAGATGGGCCGTAAGTGAAGACGGGCTTGAAAGATACACGCGTGGAGCATCTTTGAAGCGGCCTTGCACGAAGAGTTTGGGCTTAATTGCCCATGTATCTGTAATATAGTAGATATTTTAGTTTAGAATTAAAAGATAGAGTTTGACTCGTGCACGGTTAGGTGCACGCCCGAATTAGAAAGTCCCTTGGACTATAAATATGTATCTAGGGTTATCGGAAAGGAGGACAATCACGTTCACAACAAACACAAATCAGGCGCATCGCCACCCCTTCTTTCGAGGGTTTCTCCCGGGTAAGCATCATGCTGCCTAGATCGCATCTTGCGATCTAGGCAGCACACGTTTATTCGTTTACCTTGTGCTGCTCGTGCTGAAGCGTTGTTGATGGCGAGTAGCACTACTTATCGTAGATGTTTTGGGGCTTGCATAGATGCTTTTCTTACGCATATCTGCTTAGCTGTGCCGTCCCTCGATATCTAGCTGCCCTTACACCTATCTAGGTGTAAGGGCAGCATCTTGCTTGTTCGTTGTTTAGTAGATCCGATCCGTTATAGTTGCTCCTTGATTCTTCAAGGATTGGTTTAATATCCGTATGGTTAGGCCTTGCAAACGGGTTGAACGATCCGGTAGTGCGTTAGGTATGGTTTGTTAGTCCTAAGAGGGATGTTCCGGGAATTAACTTAATGTTGGTTTTTAGGCCTCTTTTAGGGTTAGTTTTCCATTATCTTTCGTGTCTATTAGGCTCAACTACGCGTAGGATGTTCCGATCATACGGTGAAAACCCTAAACTGTCGTAGATTGGTTTAGCTTTATACTGATCAAGCAGGAGCCCCATGTCAGCGTTAACCCTACGTAAACCATGGGGCGATCGGCTTTGTGAGCCGATCCACAGGGCAACCTGAGAGCCGATCGGGCTCGTATTTAATGTTTACGTGTCTGCCATGCAGGAAACTAATCGAAGCAATCCAACACCTTCCTGACCAGGTATAGGTCAGGTGGCACGCCCTTGCAACCGCTAGGACGTGTGCCGGAACATTTGCGGGACGACGTCGAGGGACCAGGGCCCCCTGCAGCCTTGGAAGCCTCCCGGCTCTTCGTGTTGCTTAACCACTGCTCGCCGGTGGGTTTTGGCAACACATTCTGGCACGCCCGGTGGGACAATCTTCTGCAACAACCACGTCAACATCTGCATCTGAGATGGCGGAAGAACCGGTCAAGTACGAAGATCTGCCTCCTGAGCATAAGAAGAAATACGATGATCTCAAGGCCATCTTGGAAGCCGATCTCATCGGCGCTTTTGAGAAAACCCGTTCGCACGGGATCAAGTTCAAAGGGTTCCAACCCGAAGGTGCGCTGGAGGGACTAGATCTATCTCTCCCTTCGGACGAACGTACCAGAGCCCTGCGACAGGAGATTAACTATGCCGTTGCTCACTCTCTTCATCGGCATTCTGAGAGCTTGGTGAACACTCTGGAGCGTGTCGCGCTCAATGTGGTGCAAGAAGTCATGAAGCACAAGTACTCTCCGTCAGGACCTGCTCTAGGAACTCATCAAGGAGAGATACCGCTCTATACCAGGCCGCCACTGCCATACACGACGGCAGCTCCACAGCAACAAGGTTCACCGGCGTACGTTGTCTACAAGGTTGGAGGTGATCCTGGCGATTACCAATTCCTGTATGAGCCGCCCAAGGAGATTCCACATGGATACGTGTGCACATACGTGCCGGACTGCAACAACTGGATGACCCAGGTTACAGCAGGAAGGACTGCCACGGCAGGAGGGATCGCTGGAACAGGAGTAGTTGCCGGAGCAGAAGCGTTCTGGAGCAGATGCTGAGAAACAGGCGTGGCTAGCTAAATATGCCACCGGTACAAGTCATGAACGCTCAACTTCTGCAGCTCCTACGGTGGATGAGATCACCGCAATCATGAGAGACCAGTTCGGCATCCTGCCGAAGAAGAGAATGATCGGCTATTCCAAGCCGTATCCCAACGACTACGACCTAATCCCACTACCGCCTAAGTATCGGCTCCCTGACTTCACAAAATTCAGTGGATCAGAAGGAACCAGCTCAATCGAGCACGTGAGCCGATATTTGGCATAGTTGGGCATGGTCTCAGCTTCAGACGAGCTGCGTGTGAGGTTCTTCTCACAATCTCTCACGGGTCCGGCCTTTGGATGGTACACCTCGTTGCCACCAGATTCGGTTCGGACGTGGAAGCAGCTGGAGGAACAATTCCATGTACAATACCATTCAGAAGCTACTGAAGCTGGCATTGCCGATCTGACCCAGGTTCGGCAGAGGCGAGGAGAGACGGTATCTGAGTACATCCAGAGGTTCAGGACCGTCAGGAACCGATGTTATTCGGTTCGCCTATCTGAGAAGGAAGCAGTCGAGCTGGCGATAGCAGGATTATCAGCGCCGCTCAAAGATGTGACCTTCCAAGCTGACTACAATTCATTGGCGCATATGGTTCAGAAATTGACATCGTATGAACAGCGCCACCCAGAATTGTACCAGGACAAGTTCAAGCGCGTCGCCCTGATCGAGATGGAAGAAGATGATGATTCTGTAGGAGATCAGGAAGTCGCTGTAGCTGAATGGACTCGGGGGGCAAAGCCCGTGTCCTGCAAGTGGGTGAAACAACCAGGGCCTGCAAAAGGGTTCGACTTTGATTTGAGAAAACGGAGCAAATTTTTGATTTGCTGCTGAAGGAGAAACAGCTGAAGTTACCCGAAGGCCACAAAATCCCCACGCTACAAGAGATGAACGGCAGGCCATACTGCAAATGGCATCACACGTTCACCCATGCCACCAACGACTGCAAAGTCTTGCGCGGACAGATTCAAATGGCGATAGAACAAGGCCGATTACTCTTCGGTCAGTTTGCCATGAGAGTTGACACGCAGCCATTTCCGGACGTCAACATGGTGGATCTCAGCCACTGCATAAGACGCGAGCCAGGTTTCTCTTTTGATATCAACATGGCAGGGCTCGCAGATCGCCATGGTAAGGATAAGCCCGAGAGCAGTCGCTCCCGTGGCAAAGATAAAGAGGAGGCCGATCCACGCGACCGGCCCCAGCATGATGACAGACGGTATTTGACTGAGGAAGAGGTGATAAGCGTGCGGTATCAACGACCACTTTCCGCGCACCTCCTTAACAAATACGAACAGCAGTACGACCGACGTCGCCGCCACGACGTAGATGATGATAGATATCGTCGGTCTGATGCAGACAACAGGAAATACCGTCGATACGAAGGGTATGAGCGTCACGCCAGAGGGAGGTCAAGAGAGCAAGAGGACATGGACAGGCATTGGAATTGTCCTTTCTTCAAACACTGCTGGGACTCAGGAATGAGCCGATTGCCTACAATCGAGAACTGCCCAGAATGTAAACAGAAGAGGAAGGGAACGAATGAAGTTTCAGTGTTCAAGCGTCTAGGACCTCTCCCACCTCGAACAAACGAGCTGAGTCATCCCAAGATGAAGACTTCGAGGAGTCAGAGGAAGATAGATATCACCGACCAAGGTGGTGTCCTGATGGACTCAGCCACTCCCAAAAGCGCAGAGTGCAACGACTACGAAACTTGGAGGAAGCCGAGGCGCAGTACCTGTACATGTTGAGGAAAGCACGGCCCGATCTGGCCGTGAAAATTCAGCAAACACTGGAGACGGAGGCTCGCCCACCAAAGAAAGTGTGGCGACCCAAGCAGACAAAAGCCGATGCAGGGACATCGGCTGATACAAACATGGTGTTCGTTCTCCCGTCAGAGTTTTGTGCTCCAAGAGATGAGGAAGTATCAGTGGCACAGTTTGATTGCGGGCCACGACCAGTTATCTTTGAAAAGCCACGAGAGAAGAGCTACAGGCATCTGAAAGCCCTATACCTGAAGGGTTATATCAATGGGCAGCCTATCAGCAAGATGTTGGTTGACACGGGAGCAGCAGTCAACATAATGCCGTACTCCATGTTACGATGTTTGGGACGTTCTACTGAAGATCTGATCAAGACCAACGTCACGCTAAGCGATTTCAATGGCCAACCGTCAGAAGCCAAGGGTGTGTTGAACGTGGACTTAACTGTCGGCCGAAAGACCATCCCAACGTCCTTCTTCATCGTCGACAACAAGAGTACTTACGCTGTCCTGCTAGGAAGAGATTGGATCCATGCTAACTGCTGCATCCCATCTACAATGCATCAGTGCATCATACAATGGGATGGAGATGAAGTGGAGGTTGTTCATGCCGATGATTCGATCGATATCTCTTTGGCTGCCATGAACATCTGGGAAGCAAATGACCAAGAGCCGCTCTCTGGAATCAACCTGGACGGCTGTGAGCGCATCGAAGCTACAAAAAATGGGGTGAGGCTGGTCTTATCCACTGGCCTGACAGTAACAAGAGCAAAATCTATGGACGTACGTGGCAAGGCCGATCCCTGCGATCGGCCCCAAAAAATAAGAAACAAGGATCTCACTTCAAGCATGCCACGTCATTTTAGCAGAGAACCAGGAAGTTGTAAACCCTCGTTAAACATTGCAATGGAAAAGGGGGCCGATTCTAGCAATCGGCCACAAATAGTTTCAACATGCCTTCTGCCTGTGTTCATCATTGATTTAGCAGGCGATGGAAAGCTGGGGTTTACAGCAGCTGATGAACTAGAAGAGATTGACATTGGTCCTGGGGATAAGCCATGGCCAACATTTATCAGCAAATAGTCGGATCGAGAACTGCAAGGGAAGCCGATTCCAGCAATCGGCTAAAATTATTCGCACCACACGTGTTCACTGATGTGCTATTTAGCATGGTGAGTTGCGAGACAAGCTTGAATTGGCTGAAAAGCCGATATCTTCAATCACTTGAAGGATTCGGCTCGGGGGGCATACACACGGAGAAGGTACAAGGCCACGAAGTATGTACCCAGGGGAAGCCGATTCATCAGATCGATCGGCTAATAAAAAATCAAAAATACAAAAATTTAAGCAGCCGACGTCTCGACTTCAGAATTACAGAGTTCAAGCTGCCACTTGATCATGGGGCTGGATTTCTTCAAGGATGTTCTTCACCTCCTCGGAGTTTTCGACCAATATCTCAATGGGTGAAGAGCAGAGCTTTGAGGCGTTGGGAGTTGGTGAGCCGATCTGAGCAGCAAAGCACAAGAATTGAGCCAGGAGGAGTTGGAGAGCCATTACATGTGAAGCTTCTTGGTTCAAGAAAGGGGTTTGCTAATCCCTCCGAGCCCTCTTGGTGCATCGACTCGATCTATCTGGGAAGCCGATGGTGGCTCATCTGGCTGGGTTTGCGTAGCAGTGTCCTCAGAGGTGCCCGAGCTTGAGCCTCGTCGGCTGGACTGCGTCTCCTCTCTGGAATTATCTTCAGTAAGGTCTACAAGAGCAGGATTAATGAGCTAACATGCTACTGAAGCCTAGAAGGATGTTGTCCTTCAAAGTTCCTGGTGGCCACCTGTCTCCCTGCTGTTCTCGCCTTGACTGAGGCTCGGGGGGCAGTGGCCTTGAAGATCCGTGACCAGGTTTCATGATCCTGTTTGAGGTAGTCATACCAGCGGTCCTGTCTGAGGTAGTCATACCAGCGGGGAGGAAGGAGGACGGATCATGAGTAAAACTGCCAGGTGCTGTCGTCATCGGCAAGGTGGTCTAACCTGAGGGAGACCATATTTTTAAATTTTCAGGCTCCTGATAAGGAAAGTTCTGAACCATTCTGATACTTCCTTGGGTTCGGTTTGATGCCTGGAAGATTGTGCAAGGTTGCCCTGGTGATTTGGAGTGGTTAAGGATTGCCGTTTGAGGATCGGAATTGGGACAAGGGCAGCGTTGACCACCTTTGACAATCAGAAAGTGGCAAGAGGTGAAATCGGATGATTGGAAATTGAATTGGAAGAACATCTTCATCTTCATTGATTAAAAAAGGTGATTTCTTACAAAGAGAAGCCGATTGCTCAAAGGGAACAGATTACTATTGCTAATCTTATGCTAGTAAGTCCCTACTCTAAGGGCTGTTGCCGTCTTCACCGTCGCTGGGGTAGCTGCCGTCATCGCTGCTGTCGACGATTTCCTCGTCGCTGCTACTGTAACCTTCAGCGGAGGCTTCTTCCTCTTCGTCATCGTCGTCCTCATCTGACCAAGCCCAGCCACGGATGCGCTTTGGCGGCGGTTCGTCGGAGGAGGTGTCGTCCTCCTGTTCTTGCTTCGTGTCGGAGGAGACGTCTTCGTCTTCATCGTCCTCTTCTTCTTCTTTGGTAGAGGAGGTGAATTTGCCCCGGAAGGGGGGGTCGTTGCTGTCGCTCTCCGCCTCCAGTTCTCCGTCGATCAAGAACCGAAGGTCATCTTCCCCGTCAGTCAGGGGCATGTCGCCATCCGACCAGACGAGGTCCTCGGGTCGGCCCTCTGGCACGAAGTCGAAGTCAAACTCCTGCTCATCCCAATGCTCGGGAGCGCGCCGGTTGTACGCTTCCGTCTGATTGACCTCCGGCTCTACTTCACTCGAGGAAGAGGATTGGGAGGAGGAAGAGGAAGACATGGCTACAGAGGAAGAGGGTTTTTGGCTGACGGCTGGTTTGGAGCAAGGGGATGAAGAGGTGAACTGTTCGATGCGGTTAAATAAAAGGAGATATATTGGAGATTCAATGCTCGAACAGTTTCCGAGGATGTGGTGCCAAAACTGTCAAGTCGTGCAGAGAAGTTGAGAAGGCAAGGTGTCATGATGAAGAATACTGCGACGGTTCTGCTCTGCCACGACATGACCCCTCGAGGAAAAACAGTGGTTTTGAAATTATCATTACCAAAACCAGGGGGGCATGTGTTATCACCGATTTTGGCCAAATCAGGAGATGGGCCGTAAGTGAAGATGGGCTTGAAAGATACACGTGTGGAGCATCTTTGAAGCGGCCTTGCACGAAGAGTTTGGGCTTAATTGCCCATGTATCTGTAATATAGTAGATCGCGTTTTAGTTTAGAATTAAAAGATAGAGTTTGACTCGTGCACGGTTAGGTGCACGCCCGAATTAGAAAGTCCCTTGGACTATAAATATGTATCTAGGGTTATCGGAAAAGGAGGACAATCACGTTCACAACAAACACAAATCAGGCGCATCGCCACCCCTTCTTTCGAGGGTTTCTCCCGGGTAAGCATCCTTGTGCTGCTCGTGCTGAAGCGTTGTTGATGGCGAGTAGCACTACTTATCGTAGATGTTTTGGGGCTTGCATAGATGCTTTTCTTACGCATATCTGCTTAGCTGTGCCGTCCCTCGATATCTAGCTGCCCTTACACCTATCTAGGTGTAAGGGCAGCATCTTGCTTGTTCGTTTAGTAGATCCGATCCGTTATAGTTGCTCCTTGATTCTTCAAGGATTGGTTTAATATCCGTATGGTTAGGCCTTGCAAACGGGTTGAACGATCCGGTAGTGCGTTAGGTATGGTTTGTTAGTCCTAAGAGGGATGTTCCGGGAATTAACTTAATGTTGGTTTTTAGGCCTCTTTTAGGGTTAGTTTTCCATTATCTTTCGTGTCTATTAGGCTCAACTACGCGTAGGATGTTCCGATCATACGGTGAAAACCCTAAACTGTCGTAGATTGGTTTAGCTTTATACTGATCAAGCAGGAGCCCCATGTCAGCGTTAACCCTACGTAAACCATGGGGCGATCGGCTTTGTGAGCCGATCCACAGGGCAACCTGAGAGCCGATCGGGCTCGTATTTAATGTTTACGTGTCCGCCATGCAGGAAACTAATCGAAGCAATCCAACACCTTCCTGACCAGGTATAGGTCAGGTGGCACGCCCTTGCAACCGCTAGGACGTGTGCCGGAACATTTGCGGGACGACGTCGAGGACCAGGGCCCCCTGCAGCCTTGGAAGCCTCCCGGCTCTTCGTGTTGCTTAACCACTACTCGCCGGTGGGTTTTGGCAGGCAACACATGGACAACACAAGTTTCTAGGATACCAATTCTTTCATCAATTCCTCCTAGGGATTTATCAAGTTTATCAGTATTATCAAGTAGCATTCCCAATTTAGTTTCAACACTTGGAAAATTTTTCTCTATGGCTTCCAACTTTTTCATGACATCCTCAAGAGAGATTTCAATTTTAACTTCATTAACAGGTGGTGTTCCTACTAGACTCTCAATGATGCAACTAGCTTCTAAAGCAGGAGTACCTAGGAAATTACCTCCCGAAAGAGTATCAAGAACATACCTATTCCAGCTAGATATACCAACATAAAAGTTCCTAAGAAGGATAATAGTGGAGTGTTTCTTAATGCACCTATGATGAGCATTACTAATTCTGTACCAAGCATCTTTAAAACTTTCCCCACCTTGTTGCTTAAAAGAACGAACTTCAACTTCAGGATTACTCATTTTAGCAGTAATAAAAGTAAACTAAGCAGATAGAATAAAGTAAAGACAAGTAACTAATTTTTTTGTGTTTTGATATAGAACAAGTAAACAATACAGAAAGTAAAGCAACTATTTTTTTTGTTTTTTTGATATAACGCAAACAAGACAGTAAATAAAATAAAGTAAAGTAAGACAAAACAAAGTAAAGAGATTGGATGTGGGAGACTCCCCTTGCAGCGTGTCTTGATCTCCCGGCAACGGCGCCAAATTTAGCTTGACACGCGTGAAGCACACGTCCGTTGGGAACCCCAAGTGGAAGGTGTGATGCGTATAGAAGCAAGTTTCCCTCGGTATGAAACCAAGGTTATCGAACCAGTAGGAGTCAAGGAAAACGTGAAGGTTGTTGGTGGAGGAGTGTAGTGCGGTGCAACACCAGTGAAACCGGCGCCAACGTGGAACCTGCACAACACAATCAAGATACTTTGCCCTAACGTAACAGTGAGGTTGTCAATCTCACCAGCTTGCTGAAAACAAAGGATTAAATGTATTGTGTGGAAGATGATGTTTGTTTGCAAAGAACAGTAGAGAACAATGATTGCAGTAGATTGTATTCAGATGTAAAGAATGGACCGGGGTCCACAGTTCACTAGTGGTGTCTCTCCAATAAGATAAATAACATGCTGGGTGAACAAATTACAAGTGGGCAATTGACAAATAAAGATTCAATACATATCATGATGATTACTATGAGATTTAATCAGGGCATTACGACAAAGTACATAGACCGCTATCCAGCATGCATCTATGCCTAAATAGTCCACCTTCAGGTTAGCATCCGCACCCCCTCCAGTATTAAGTTGTAAACAATAGACAATTGCATTAAGTATGGTGCGTAATGTAATCAACACAAATATCTTTAGACAAAGCATTGATGTTTTATCCCTAATAGCAACAACACATCCACAACCTTAGAACTTTCTGTCACTGTCCCAGATTCAATGGAGGCATGAACCCACGATCGAGCATAAATACTCCCTCTTGGAGTTACAAGTATCAACTTGGCCAGAGCCTCTACTAGCAACGGAGAGCATGCAAGAACATAAACAACACATATATGATAGATTGATAATCAACTTGACATAATATTCTATATTCATCGGATCCCGCCAAACACAACATGTAGCATTACAAATAGATGATCTTGATCATGTTAGGCAGCTCACAAGATCTAAACATGACAGCACAAGAGGAGAAGACAACCATCTAGCTACTGCTATGGACCCATAGTCCAAGGATGAACTACTCACGCATCAATCCGGAGGCGGGCATGGTGATGTAGAGCCCTCCCTGATGATTCCCCTCCTCGGCAGGGTGCGGAGGCGATCTCCTGAATCCCCCGAGATGGGATTGGCGGCGGCGGCGTCTCTCGGAGGTTTTCCGTATCGTGGCTCTTGCACGAGGGTATTCGCACGAAGGCTATAAGTAGGCGGAAGGGTAGGTCGAGGCGGCGCGAGGGCCCAAACCATGGGCGGCGCGGCACCCTCTCGGCGCGGCCCTATGGTGGCGGCGCCGTCGCCCACTTCGTAATCTCTTCGGTCTTCTGGAAGCTCCATGGAAAAATAAGACCCTGGACGTTGATTTCGTCCAATTCCGAGAATATTTCCTTTGTAGCATTTCTGAAACCAAAAACAGCAAAAACAGCAACTGGCGCTTCGGCATCTTGTTAATAGGTTAGTGCGGAAAATGCATAATAATGATGTAAAGTATGTATAAAACATGTGAGTATTGTCATAAAAGTAGCATGGAACATAAGAAATTATAGATACGTTTGGGACGTATCAACATGGAGAGTGGCGACGACTGCGGCGGCGACGCGAGTCGCCAGCGCATCGCGAGAGGCAAGGTTAGGGTTAGCGAGAGAGAGAGAGAGAGAGAGAGAGAGAGAGAGAGAGAGAGAGAGAGAGAGAGGGAGAGAGAGCGGGGGAAGTGGACCGACTCGATCGGTCTGGGCCGAACCGGTCTGGTTCACTCCTTGGTGGGCTGACCAGTGGGCCCAGGGGCAGTTTAGTCCTTTTACATTAGGATTTAAACCATTTCAAATTTAAATTTAACTCTTCCACTTTCAAAATTGCAAATAAATTCAGGATAACTCCAAAAATTAAAGAAAATAGGAACAATTCATTAAAATTATTCCTTAACCAAAATAAAATATGAGGTAAAATAAACAATACAAATTTAAATCCTAGAAATTTGAAATGAATTTCAAATTGGAATTTAAGATTTGAAATTTTCCTTTGATATAAAAATCAAGGAAAATTCCAAATGACTTCAAATATTTGATAAATCAAATATTTTCAAAAAGAACAATTCTAATACTCCAAATCTTTTCTTTTGAGATAAATTAAATATTTTAAAGGGAAAATTCTAATTTTCCAAATCCTTTATTTTGAGGAAAATCCTCATCAAAATAATATTAAAGGATTATAAATTATTACTTAAGGAATAAATATTCCAATAAAGTTTTAATCACACAAATCTTAAGAAAAACTCCGGGGAAAGGGATTCAACCAAAAATAAATCCATCATGCATATATCATTTGGATTTTATAACATTGTCCTTATCGGACAATGATGCTTCTTTTCAGAACCCGAGGTCCAGGTTCCATCCAAACCCTCGAACTGCACTATCTCGCAGTCTCCAGGCAAGTTCACTCTTGCTCATGTCATATTGATTATTTTCTATCAATTTACTCGCAAAGCAATATACTTATCACTCCTGCATTAAAAATAAAATGTTACTTTTCCAATTATGAATATGACTATGTGGTGGACAATGGAACCATGGTATGTGTTGTTGGTGGAGGTTCCATTGCAAGGGTTCTACTCATCTAGGACTAATCACCAATGTCGTCTAGTGATTCTAGAGCCGTACATATTGCGTTAACCATAAGATCTATAATGGCTCTGGGGAAGTCAGCTGTATCTTTTTCCTTCTGCATATCAACTGACTTGATAGGGCCTGGTTGGGTGTGATGCGCGTAGATGTACACGTCCGTTGGGAACCCCAAGAGGAAGGTGTGATGCGCACACAGAAGTTTTCCCTCAGAAAGAAACCAATGTTATCGAACCAGAGGAGCCAAGAAGCACGTGAAGGTTGTTGGTGGAGGAATGTAGTGCGGCGCAACACCAGTGAAACCGGCGCCAACGTGGAACCTGCACAACACAATCAAAGTACTTTGCCCCAACATAATAGTGAGGTTGTCAATCTCACCGGCTTGCTGAAACAAAGGATTAAGTATCGAGTGGAAGATGGTGGTTGTTTGCAAAGAACAGTAAAAGCAGTAGAATGTATTCAGATGTAAAGAATGGACCGGGTCCACAGCTCACTAGTGGTGTCTCTCCAATAAGATAACTAACATGTTGGGTGAACAAATTACAATTGAGCAATTGACAAATAAAGATTCAATACATATCAACGATGATTACTATGTGATTTAATCAGGGCATTACGACAAAGTACATAGACCGCTATCCATCATGCATCTATGCCTAAATAATCCACCTTCAGGTTATCATCCGAACCCCTTCCAGTATTGTTATCACCAGATTTTGGCCAAATCAAGAGATGGGCCGTAAGTGAAGATGGGCTTAAAGGACATACACGTGGAGCGTCTTTGAAGCGGCCTTGCGCGAAGAGTTGGGCTAGATTGCCCGTGTATCTGTAATATAGTAGATCGCATTGTAGTTTAGATAAAAGATAGAGTTTAACCCGTGCACGGTTAGGTGCACGTCCAAATTAGAAAGTCCCTTGGACTATAAATATGTATCTAGGGTTATCGGAAAAGGAGGACAATCACGTTCACAACAAACACAAATCAGGCGCATCGCCACCCCTTCTTTCGAGGGTTTCTCCCGGGTAAGCACCATGCTGCCTAGATCGCATCTTGCGATCTAGGCAGCACAACGTTTATTCGTTTACCTTGTGTTGCTCGTGCTGAAGCGTTGTTGATGGCGAGTAGCACTATTTATCGTAGATGTTTTGGGGCTTGCATAGATGCTTTTCTTGCGCATATCTGCTTAGTTGTGCCGTCCCTCAATATCTAGCTGCCCTTACACCTATCTAGGTGTAAGGGCAGCATCTTGCTTGTTCGTTACTTAGTAGATCCGATCTGTTATAGTTGCTCCTTGTTCTTCAAGGATTAGTTTAATATCCGTATGGTTAGGGCAAACGGGTTGAACGATCCGGTAGTACGTTAGGTGTGGTTTGTTAGTCCTAAGAGGGATGTTCCGGGAATTAACTTAATGTTGGTTTTTAGGCCTCTTTTAGGGCTAGTTTTCCATTATCTTCCGTGTCTATTAGGCTCAACTACGCGTAGGATGTTCCGATCATACGGTGAAAACCCTAAACTGTCGTAGATTGGTTTAGCTTTGTCGTGATCAAGCAGGATCCCCATGTCATTGAAAATCCAACACGAACCATGGGGCGATCGGCTCTTTGAGCCGATCCAGGGCAACCTGAGAGCCGATAGGGCTCGTATTTAATGTTTACGTGTGTGCAGGGAACTAATCGAAGCAATCCAACACCTTCCTGGCCAGGTATAGGTCAGGTGGCACGCCCTTGCAGCCGCCAGGTCGTGTGCCGGAGCATTTGCGGGACGACGTCGAGGGACCAGGGCCCGCTGCCGCCTTGGAAGCCTCCCGGCTCTTCGTGTTGCTTAACCACTGCTCGCCGGTGGGTTTTGGCAGGCAACACATTCTGGCACGCCCGGTGGGACATCGGGACAATCTTCCGCAGCAACCACGTCGACATCCGCGTCTCAGATGGCGGAACCAGTCAAGTATGAAGATCTGCCTCCTGAGCATAAGAAGAGATATGATGAACTCAAGGCAATCTTGGAAGCCGATCTCATCGGCGCTTTTGAGAAAACCCGTTCGCACGGGATCAAGTTCAAAGGGTTCCAACCCGAAGGCGCGCTAGATGGACTAGATCTATCTCTCCCTTCGGACGAACGTACCAGAGCCCTGCGACAGGAAGTCAACTATGCCGTTGCTCACTCTCTTCATCGGCATGCTGAGAGCTTGGTGAATACTCTGGAGCGTGTCGCGCTCAATGTGGTGCAAGAAGTCACGAAGCACAAGTACTCTCCGTCAGGTCCTGCTCTAGGAACTCATCAAGGAGAGATACCGCTCTATACAAGGCCACCACTGCAACACACGTTTGCAGCTCCACAACAACAAGGTTCACCGGCGTACGTCGTCTACAAGGTTGGAGGTGATCCAGGCGACTACCAATTCCTGTATGATCCGCCCAAGGAAATTCCACATGGATACGTGTGCACCTACGTGCCGGACTGCAACAACTGGATGACCCAGGTTACAGCAGGAAGGACTGCCACGGCAGGAGGAGTCGCTGGAGCAGGAAGCAGTTCTGGAGCAGATGCTGAGAAACAGGCGTGGCTAACTAAATATGCCACCAATACAAGTCATGAACGATCAACTTCTGCAGCTCCTACGGTGGATGAGATCACCGCAATCATGAGAGACCAGTTCGGCATCCTGCCGAAGAAGAGAATGATCGGCTATTCCAAGCCGTATCCCAACGACTACGACCTGATCCCACTGCCACCTAAGTATCGGCTCCCTGACTTCACCAAATTTAGTGGATCAGAAGGAACCAGCTCGATCGAGCACGTGAGCCGATACTTGGCACAGTTGGGCATGGTCTCAGCTTCAGACGAGCTACGTGTGAGGCTCTTCTCGCAGTCTCTTACGGGTCCAGCCTTTGGGTGGTACACCTCGTTGCTACCAGACTCGGTTCGGACGTGGAAGCAGCTGGAAGAGCAGTTCCATGTACAATACCATTCGGAAACTACGGAAGCTAGCCTTGCCGATCTGACCCAAGTTCGGCAGAGACGAGGAGAGACGGTATCTGAGTACATCCAGAGGTTCAGGACCGTCAGGAACCGATGTTATTCGGTTCGCCTATCTGAGAAGGAAGCAGTCGAGCTGGCGGTAGCAGGATTATCAGCGCCGCTCAGAGATGTGACCTTCCAAGCAGAGTACAATTCACTGGCGCACATGGTTCAGAAGTTGACAGCATATGAACAGCGCCATCCAGAATTGTACCAGGACAAGTACAAGCGCGTCGCCCTGATCGAGACAGACGAAGATGAAGATTCTGCAGGAGATCAGGAGGTCGCTGTAGCTGAGTGGACTCGGGGGCAAAACCCGTGTCCTGCAAGTGGGTGAAGCAACCAGGGCCGGTGAAGGGGTTTGACTTCGATTTGAGCAAAACGGAGCAAATTTTTGATTTGCTGCTGAAGGAGAAACAGCTGAAGTTACCCGAAGGCCACAAAATCCCCACGCCACAAGAGATGAACGGCAGGCCATACTGCAAATGGCATCACACGTTCACCCATACCACCAACGACTGCAAAGTCCTGCGCGGACAGATTCAGATGGCAATAGAACAAGGCCGATTACTCTTCGGTCAGTTTGCCATGAGAGTTGACACGCAGCCGTTTCCGGAAGTCAACATGGTCGATCTCAGCCAGTGCATAGGACGCGAGCCAGGTTTCTCGTTTGATATCAATATGGCAGGGCTTGCAGATCGCCATGACGAGGATAAGCCAGAGAGCAGTCGCTCTCGCGGCAAAGATAAAAAGGAGGCCGATCCACGCGACCGGCCCCAGCATGATGACAGACGGTATTTGACTGAGGAAGAGGTGATCAGCGTGCGGTATCAACGACCACTTTCCGCGCACCTCCTTAACAAATATGAACAGCAATACGACCGACGTCGGCGCTACGACGTAGATGATGACAGATATCGTCGGTCTGATGCAGACAACAGGAAATACCGTCGATACGAAGGGTATGAGCGTCACGCTAGAGGGAGGTCAAGGGAGCAAGAGGACGTGGACAGGCATTGGAATTGTCCTTTCTTCAAACACTGCTGGGACTCAGGAATGAGCCGATTGCCTACAATCGAGAACTGCCCAGAATGTAAGCAGAAGAGGAAGGGAGCAAATGAAGTTTCAGTGTTCAAGCGTCTAGGACCTCTCCCACCTCAGAACAAACGAGCTGAGTCATCCCAAGATGAAGACTTCGAGGAGTCAGAAGAAGAAGATAGATATCACCGACCAAGGTGGTGTCCTGATGGACTCAGCCACTCCCAAAAGCGCAGAGTGCAACGGCTCAGAAATTTGGAAGAAGCCGAGGCGCAGTACCTGTACACGTTGAGGAAAGCACGGCCTGATCTGGCCGTGAAAATTCAGCAAACACTGGAGACAGAAGCTCGCCCACCGAAGAAAGTGTGGCGACCCAAGCAGAAAGCCGATGCAGGGACATCGGCTGATACAAACATGGTGTTCGTTCTCCCGTCAGAGTTTTGTGCTCCGAAAGACGAGGAAGTATCAGTGGCACAGTTTGATTGCGGGCCACGGCCAGTTATCTTTGAGAAGCCACGAGAAAGGAGCTATAGGCATCTGAAGGCCCTATACCTAAAGGGTTATATCAACGGGCAGCCTATCAGCAAGATGCTGGTTGACACGGGAGCAGCAGTCAACATAATGCCGTACTCCATGTTACGACGTTTGGGACGTTCTACTGAAGATCTGATCAAGACCAATGTCACGCTAAGCGATTTCAACGGCCAACCGTCAGAAGCCAAGGGTGTTCTGAACGTGGACTTAACTGTCGGCCGAAAGACCATCCCTACATCCTTCTTCATCGTCGACAGCAAGAGCACTTATGCTGTTCTGCTAGGAAGGGATTGGATCCACGCTAACTGTTGCATTCCATCCACAATGCATCAGTGCATCATACAATGGGATGGAGATGAAGTGGAGGTTGTTCATGCAGATGATTCGATCGATATCTCTTTGGCTGCCATGAACATCTGGGAAGCAAATGACCAAGAGCCGCTCTCTGGAATCAATCTGGACGGCTGTGAGCGCATCGAAGCTACAAAAAACGGGGTGAGGCTAGTCTTATCCCGGCCTGACAGAGTAGCAAGATCCAAGTCTATGGACGTACGTGGCAAGGCCGATCCCTGCGATCGGCCCCAAAAAATAAGAAACAAGGATCTCACTTCAAACATGCCACGTTGTCATAGCAGAGAGCCAAGAAGTTGTAAACCCTCGTTCAACATTGCAATGGAAAAGGAGGCCGATTCTAGCAATCGGCCACAATTAGCCTCAACCTACCTTCTGCCTGTGTTCATCATTGATTTGGCAGGCAATGGAAAGCTGAGATATGGGTTTACAGCAGCTGATGGACTAGAAGAGATCGACATTGGTCCTGGGGATAAGCCATGGCCAACATTTATCAGCAAATAAGTTGGATCACCAACTGCAAGGGGAGCCGATTCTAGCAATCGGCTAAAACTATTCCCACCACCCGTGTTTACTGATGTGCTATTTCGCATGGTGAGTGGTGAGACAAGCTTGAATTGGCTGAAAAGCCGATATCTTCAATCACTTGAAGGATTCGGCTCGGGGGGCATACACACGGAGAAGGTACAAAGCCACGAAGTATGTACCCAGGGGAAGCCGATTCATGAATCGATCGGCTAATAAAAAATCGAAAATACAAAAAATTTCGGCACAGCCGATGCTTGGACATCGACTTGAGAACCTCTTTGATGAGCCAACTACAGAGTTTTCGACCAATGTTTCAATGAGGAAAGAAAGCAGGGCTTGGAGGCATTGGAGCTTGGACTTGGTTCATCACGTGCTATGGAGAGGCCGGCTCGATATTTAGGGTCGAGCGACACGTCAGCAAGCCTGAGAGATCACGGCCCTAACAGACAACAAGGGCAGTACAAGCATGCAGATCAGAGAAAGGGCGAGTCAATCGGAGCAGCAAAGCACAAGAATTGAGCCAGGAGGAGTTAAAGAGCCATTGCATGAGAAGCTTCTTGGTTCAAAGAAGGGATTTGCTGGTCCTGCCGAGCCCTCGTGGTGCATCGACTCCTTGTGCGTAAGCTTTCCTATCTTGATTTGATGGGAGTTGAGGGCTGACCTGTTCTTGGAAGCCGATGGTGACACATCTGGCTAGTTCTACGTGGTGGTGTACCCGGAGGTGTCCAAGTTGGAGCTTCGTCAGCTGGATTGCATGTCCTTGATGATATCATCTTCGGGGGAAGTCTACAAGAGCAGGATTACTGGACTTAATAGGATAACCAAAGCCTAGAGGGGTGTTTGCCCTTCAAAGTTTTCCTGGCAGCCACCTTCTTTGCTACTATTCTCGCCTTGACTGAGGCTCGGGGGGCAGCTGCCCCTGAAGATCCTTTGCTCTTGGGAGCCGATTTCGGTTAAAATCGGCTAGCTCTGCATCACAACCGTATTGGAAAGTGGTGAGTTCTTTCAGAAGGAAACCACCAGAATTGATGGAGGAGTTTGAAGAGGGAGCCATTATCATTGATAGGCTCTGGACCAGTTTGTTGCTGCAAAGGAACAGAACATCACAAGGAAAGTTGTGAGCAAATGGTACCTGTTATGCAGGTGTATCAGCTTCAACGTCGAGTTGTTTCAGCTATGGTCCTAGAAGCTTTCCTGGAGGCGTTAATTCAGGAATTTTGCCGTCAGGTCAAACATCACGATCGGATGATTTTGAAGTCCAAAGATCTAGGGGTCTCAAGGCTGTGTGCTGGACCTGTTCGATTGGGAGTTTGGATCTGAATTTCAAGGATTGCAAGTTACCATCTGAGGGGATGACTAGATTGACCTGTCTTGCAATTCATTATAAAAAGCTGATGCATTGCCATCGGCTCATTGAGCATCGACTGAGCTGACAATCGGCAAAAGCAGTGCGAGGAGAAATCGGCTAAAATAGCGTAAAAGGAATCGGCAAGATCAAGTTGAAGGAAATTTTTCATTGATAGCAAGATTTCTTACACAAAGAGCTGATTGCTCTCAAAAGAAGGAACTAGGGGATACATTGCCCCATCTACTGCTCCTAGCTCTACGCTAAAGGTCCTATCTAGGGGCCGTTGCTGCCCTCGTCGTCGTCATCGCCGCTGTCGGCGCTGCTCCCGGCCGGCTCGTTGTCGCCGTAGCAACCGCCCGCAGACCTTCATTGTCCTCGTCTTCCTCGCCGCGTCGTCGTCGTCGCTGTCGAAGTCGCTGAGGTTGCCCGGCCAAGGGCAGAGGCGCTTGGCCGGCGGCTCGTCGGAGGAGGTGTCGTCCTCCTCCTCTTCTTCCTCCTTCACCTCCTCGGAGGAGGTGAAATCGCCCCAGGAGAAGCGATCGTCGTCGCTCTCCTCCTCCGACTCCCCATCTGCGAGGAAGCGGAGGTCGCTCTCCCCGTCGGTCGAGGACTTGTCGTCCTCCGACCAGACGGAGAAGTCGTGGCTCGACTCATCCCCGTCGGCTATGGCGCGGCGGATGTTGGCCGCGTGGGCCTCCTGTGGGTCCCACTCCGGCGTCGGCTCTCGGAGGGGGGAGGACTGGACAGAGAGGCTTGACGAAGAAGAGGAGGAAGAAGAGGAAGACATGGTGGCAGAGGAGGGCTTTTGGAGTGCTAATGCGGAAGAGACGAAGAAGGGAACTGCAAGAAGTGGCTAAATAAAAGGGGATATAGCAGAGATTTAATGCTTAAGCAGTTTTCGAGGACGTGGTGCCAAAACTGTCAAATCGTGCAGAGAAGTTGAGAAGGCAAGGCGTCATGATGAAGAATACTGCAACGGTTCTGCTCTGCCACGACATGACCCCTCGAAGGAAAAAACAGAGTGGTTTTGGAATTATCATTACCAAAACCAGGGGGGCATGTGTTATCACCAGATTTTGGCCAAATCAAGAGATGGGCCGTAAGTGAAGATGGGCTTAAAGGACATACACGTGGAGCGTCTTTGAAGCGGCCTTGCGCGAAGAGTTGGGCTAGATTGCCCATGTATCTGTAATATAGTAGATCGCATTGTAGTTTAGATAAAAGATAGAGTTTAACCCGTGCACGGTTAGGTGCACGTCCAAATTAGAAAGTCCCTTGGACTATAAATATGTATCTAGGGTTATCGAAAAAGGAGGACAATCACGTTCACAACAAACACAAATCAGGCGCATCGCCACCCCTTCTTTCGAGGGTTTCTCCCGGGTAAGCACCATGCTGCCTAGATCGCATCTTGCGATCTAGGCAGCACAACGTTTATTCGTTTACCTTGTGTTGCTCGTACTGAAGCGTTGTTGATGGCGAGTAGCACTATTTATCGTAGATGTTTTGGGGCTTGCATAGATGCTTTTCTTGCGCATATCTGCTTAGCTGTGCCGTCCCTCAATATCTAGCTGCCCTTACACCTATCTAGGTGTAAGGGCAGCATCTTGCTTGTTCGTTACTTAGTAGATCCGATCTGTTATAGTTGCTCCTTGTTCTTCAAGGATTAGTTTAATATCCGTATGGTTAGGCCTTGCAAACGGGTTGAACGATCCGGTAGTGCGTTAGGTGTGGTTTGTTAGTCCTAAGAGGGATGTTCCGGGAATTAACTTAATGTTGGTTTTTAGGCCTCTTTTAGGGCTAGTTTTCCATTATCTTCCGTGTCTATTAGGCTCAACTACGCGTAGGATGTTCCGATCATATGGTGAAAACCCTAAACTGTCGTAGATTGGTTTAGCTTTGTCGTGATCAAGCAGGATCCCCATGTCATTGAAAATCCAACACGAACCATGGGGCGATCGGCTCTTTGAGCCGATCCGCAGGGCAACCTGAGAGCCGATAGGGCTCGTATTTAATGTTTACGTGTTTGCCATGCAGGGAACTAATCGAAGCAATCCAACACCTTCCTGGCCAGGTATAGGTCAGGTGGCACGCTTGCAGCCGCCGTGTCGTGTGCCGGAGCATTTGCGGGACGACGTCGAGGGACCAGGGCCCGCTGCCGCCTTGGAAGCCTTCCGGCTCTTCGTGTTGCTTAACCACTGCTCGCCGGTGGGTTTTGGCAGGCAACAAGTATTAAGTTGAGAACAACAGATAATTGCATTAAGTATGGCGCGTAATGTAATCAACACAAATATCCTTAGACAAAGCATCAATGTTTTATCCCTAGTAGCAACAACACATCCACAACCTTAGAACCTACTGTCACGATCCCAGATTTAATGGAGGCATGAACCCACTATCGAGCATAATTACTCCCTCTTGGAGTTACAAGTATCAACTTGGCCAGAGCCTCTACTAGCAACGGAGAGCATGCAAGAACATAAACAACACATATATGATAGATTGATAATCAACTTAACATAATATTCTATATTCATCGGATCTCACCAAACACAACATGTAGCATTACAAATAGATGATCTTGATCATGTTAGGCAGCTCACAAGATCTAATACAATGAAAGCACAAGCGGAGAAGACAACCATCTAGCTACTGCTATGGACCCATAGTCCAAGGATGAACTACTCACGCATCAATCCGGAGGCGGGCATGATGATGTAGAGCCCCTCCGGTGATGATTCCCTCTCCGGCAGGGTGCCGGAGGCGATCTCCGAATCCCGAGATGGGATTGGCGGCGGCCTCTCGGAATGTTTTCCGTATCGTGGCTCTCAGACAGGGGGTTCCGCGACGGAGGCTTTAAGTAGGCGGAAGGGTAGGTCAAGGGCGGCACGGGGGCCCACACACCAGGCGGCGCGGCCAGGGCTTGGGCCGCGCCGCCTGGTGTGTCCCCACCTCGTGGCCCCACTTCGTCTACTCTTCGGTCTTCCGGAAGCTTCGTGCAAAAATAGGACCCCGGGCGTTGATTTCGTCCAATTCCGAGAATATTTCCTTACTAGGATTTCTGAAACCAAAAACAGCAGAAAACAGGAACTGGCACTTCGGCATCTTGTTAATAGGTTAGTGCCGGAAAATGTAAAATAACGCTGTAAAGTATGTATAAAACATTCAAGTATTGTAATAAAAGTAGCATGGAACATAAGAAATTATAGATACGTTTGAGACGTATCAAGCATCCCCAAGCTTAGTTCCTACTCGCCCTCGAGTAGGTAAACGATAACACAAATAATTTCTGAAGTGACATGCTACCAACATAATCTTGATCAACATTATTGTAAAGCATATGAGATGAATGGAGTGATCTGAACAAAAGATTGCTAACAAAGATAATGACTAAGCAAATGAATCATATAGCAAAACTTTTCATGAATAATACTTTCAAACAAGTATCAATAAGACTTGCATAAGAGCTAACTCATAAGCAATAAATTCAATGTAGAATGAATTGAAGCAACACAAAGGATGATTAAGTTTCAGCAATTTCTTTCAACTTGTAACATGTATATCTCATGGATATTTGTCAACATAGAGTAATATAACAAGTGCAATAAGTAAACATGTAAGAATCAATGCACACAGTTAACACAAGTGTTTGCTTCTAAGATAGAAGGGAATGGGTAAACTGACTCAACAATAAAGTAAAAGATTGGCCCTTCGCAGAGGGAAGCATTGATTACTATTTTTGTGCTAGAGCTTTTGTTTTGAAAACATAGAAACAATTTTGTCAACGGTAGTAATAATTCATATGTGCTATGCATAATACTTCCTACAAGTTGCATGCCTCATGCATAGAGTACCAATAGTGCTCGCACCTTGTCCTACTATCTCGGAAAACACGGATTCTCATCGCATAACATATGTTTCAACCAAGTGTCACAAAGGGGTACCTCTATGCCGCATGTACAAGTGTCTAAGGAGAAAGCACGCATTGGATTTCTCGCTTTTGATTATTCTCAACTTAGACATCCATACCGGGACAACATAGACAACAGATAATGGACTCCTCTTTTAATGCTTAAGCATTCAACAATAGTTAATATTCTCATAAGAGATTGAGGTTGTATGTCCAAACTGAAACTTCCACCATGATACATGGCTTTAGTTAGCGGCCCAATGTTCTTCTCTAACATATGCATACTCAAACCATTTGATCATGAAATCCACTACTTCAGACAAGACGAACATGCATAGCATCTCACATGATATCCAACAAAGATAAAGTTGATGGCGTCCCCAGAAAACATGGTTACCGCTCAACAAGCAACTTATAAAAATTAAGACACATAACTACATATTCATCACCACAATAGTTTTTAAGCTATTTGTCCCATGAGCTATATATTGTAAAGGTAGAGGAATGAAATTTAAAGGTAGCACTCAAGTAATTTACTTTGGAATGGCAGAAAAATACCACATAATAGGTAGATATGGTGGACACAAATGGCATGGAGTTTGGCTCAAGGTATTTGGATGCACGAGAAGCATTTCCTCTCAGTACAAAGTTTGGGCTAGCAAGGTTGTTTGAAGCAAACACAAGTATGAACAGGTACAGCAAAACTCACACAAGAACATATTGCAAGCATTATAAGGCTCTACACTGTCTTCCTTGTTGTTCAAACACTTTACCCGAAAATATCTAGACTTAGAGAGATCAATCATGCAAACCAAATTAAACAAGCTCTACAGTAGTTCTTCATTAATAGATTAAACTACATGATGCAAGAGCTTAAACATGATCTAAGAGAGCTCAAACAATTTCCAAATTGTCAAACCATATGCATCATTTTCCAATTCCAACCATATAGCAATTTAACGAAGCAATTAGCTTTCGCCATGAACATTAAAGCACAATTAAGAACACAAGTGTTCCATAAGAAAAAGCGGAGCGTAATATCTCCAATATAAGGATGGCGAGATCCAACTTTATTCAAAACAAAACAAAAATAAAAACAAACCGACGCTCCAAGTAAAGAACATAAGGATGTGAAGGAATAAAAATATAGTTTCACTAGAAGTGACCTGATAATGTTGTCGATGAAGAAGGGGATGCCTTGGGCATCCCCAAGCTTAGATGCTTGAGTCTTCTTAAAATATGCAGGGATGAACCACCGGGGCATCCCCAAGCTTAGACCTTTCACTCTTCTTGATCATAGTATATCATCCTCTTCTCTTGACCCTTGAAAACTTCCTTCACACAAACTTCAAGCAAACTCATGAGAGGGTTAGTGCATAACCAAAATTCATATATTCAGAGGTGACACAATCATTCTTAACACTTCTGGACATTGCACAAAGCTTCTGAAAGTTAATGGAACAAAGAAACTCATTCAACATAGCAAAAGCGGCAATGCGAAATAAAAGACAGAATCTGTCAAAAACAGAACAGTCCGTAAAGATGCTTCTGGACTGGGCACTTAACTTGCTCAAATGGAAAAACTCAAAACTAATGAAAGTTGCGTACATATCTGAGGATCACGCTCGTAATTTTGCAGATTTTTTCATTTTTTTACAGAGACTTATGCCAGAATTCGTGACAGACAGCAATGTTTCTGCGCAGCGATCCCAAATATAACATCAACTTTAGCATAGAAATTTTACTTGGCACAAAAACATGATAAGGAGAGGTTGCTACAGTAGTAAACAACTTCCAAGACTCAACAAAAAAAATTGCTGTAGTAAAATAAACACATGGGTTATCTCCCAAGAAGTGCTTTTCTTTAACGCCTTTCAGCTAGGCGCAGAAAGTGCAAATCAAGTAACATCAAGCGAAGAAGCATCAACATTATTACCTTGAGAGTTGGGAGTTTTCTCAACAATGCATTGTATCTGGTCTATATAAGTAACTCCTCTCTCATTGCTCCTAGGCTTACTATTCTCATCAAACAAATTTTCAGGAACAAGCCAAGCATAATTATTTTCCAAAGCTTCATGCATCCCTAGTAGCTTACTAGGTATTGGCGCTTTAATTTCCCTACCATCATTAACATTACTAGTATACTTTATTCTATCAATGTCCATCTTTTCAAGGGTACTAACAAAGTTGGTGTAAGAACCAAGCATTTTATATTTAGCAAAGACTTTTCTAGCCTCTCTTGCTACACCACCAAATTCTTTAAGAAGGGTTTCTAAAACAAAATCTTTCTTTTCTCCTTCCTCCATATCACCAAGTGTGAGAAACATGTGTTGGATAATAGGATTAAGATTAACAAATTTAGTTTCCAGCATGTGTACTAAAGAAGCAGCAGCAATTTCATAAGTAGGAGCAAGCTCTGCCAAGTGTCTATCTTCAAAATCCTCAGCGGTACTAACATGAGTGAAAAAATCTTCTATATTATCTCTTCCAATTATAGACCCTCGGCCTACCGGTATGTCTTTTAGAGCGTACTTAGGAGGAAACATAATGAAGTAAACAAAAAGTAAACTAGGCAAATAAAGTAAAGACAAGTAACTAATTTTTTTGTGTTTTTGATATGTTGAACAAGACAGTAAATAAAGTAAAGCTAGCAACTAATTTTTGTGTGTTTTGTTTAAGTGCAGCAAACAAAGTAGTAAATAAAATAAAGCAAGACAAAAACAAAGTAAAGAGATTGGAAGTGGAGACTCCCCTTGCAGCGTGTCTTGATCTCCCCGGCAACGGCGCCAGAAAAAGAGCTTGATGCGCGTAGATGTACACGTCCGTTGGGAACCCCAAGAGGAAGGTGTGATGCGCACAGCAGCAAGTTTTCCCTTAGAAAGAAACCAAGGTTATCGAACCAGTAGGAGCCAAGAAGCACGTGAAGGTTGTTGGTGGAGGAATGTAGTGCGCAACACCTGAAACCGGCGCCAACGTGGAACCCGCACAACACAATCAAAGTACTTTGCCCCAACGTAATAAAGTGAGGTTGTCAATCTCACCGGCTTTTGAAAACAAAGGATTAAGCGTATCGAGTGGAAGATGGTGGTTGTTTGCAAAGAACAGTAAAAGCAGTAGAATGTATTCAGATGTAAAGAATGGACCGGGTCCACAGTTCACTAGTGGTGTCTCTCCAATAAGATAACTAACATGTTGACAAATAAAGATTCAATACATATCAACGATGATTACTATGTGATTTAATCAGGGCATTACGACAAAGTACATAGACCGCTATCCAGCATGCATCTATGCCTAAATAATCCACCTTCAGGTTATCATCCGAACCCCTTCCAGTATTAAGTTGCGAACAACAGATAATTGCATTAAGTATGGTGCGTAATGTAATCAACACAAATATCCTTAGACAAAGCATCAATGTTTTATCCCTAGTAGCAACAACACATCCACAACCTTAGAACCTACTGTCACGATCCCAGATTTAATGGAGGCATGAACCCACTATCGAGCATAATTACTCCCTCTTGGAGTTACAAGTATCAACTTGGCCAGAGCCTCTACTAGCAACGGAGAGCATGCAAGAACATAAACAACACATATATGATAGATTGATAATCAACTTAACATAATATTCTATATTCATCGGATCTCACCAAACACAACATGTAGCATTACAAATAGATGATCTTGATCATGTTAGGCAGCTCACAAGATCTAATACAATGAAAGCACAAGCGGAGAAGACAACCATCTAGCTACTGCTATGGACCCATAGTCCAAGGATGAACTACTCACGCATCAATCCGGAGGCGGGCATGATGATGTAGAGCCCCTCCGGTGATGATTCCCCTCTCCGGCAGGGTGCCGGAGGCGATCTCCGAATCCCCGAGATGGGATTTCGGCGCGGCCTCTCGCAATGTTTTCCGTATCGTGGCTCTCGGTACAGGGGTTTCGCGACGGAGGCTTTAAGTAGGCGGAAGGGTAGGTCGGGCGCACGGCCCACACACTAGGGCAGCGCCAGGGCTTGGGCCGCGCCGCCTTGGTGTGTCCCCACCTCGTGGCCCCACTTCGTCTACTCTTCGGTCTTCTGGAAGCTTCGTGCAAAAATAGGACCCTGGGCATTGATTTCGTCCAATTCCGAGAATATTTCCTTACTAGGATTTCTGAAACCAAAAACAGCAGAAAACAGAACGGCACTTCTGCATCTTGTTAATAGGTTAGTGCCGGAAAATGTAAAATAACGCTGTAAAGTATGTATAAAACATTCAAGTATTGTAATAAAAGTAGCATGGAACATAAGAAATTATAGATACGTTTGAGACGTATCAGGGTGTTGCGAGAACACTGCAGCGGTTGGGAAATTCTTTAAATCCCCATCCTTAAGGATGAGTGCGCTCTTCCGTCTATGATGGATTGTCCATAGTACATCGTGGGTAAAGCCGTATGATTGGAAGATGTCTATCGGGGATGTGCGGATGGACAAAATGGTGCGTATGCAGGGTCGCGGAGAAGGCAGTGATTAGCATAGTTCTTATATTGGGCCTCACACCAAGGAAATGTGGACGGGGAGGTACGCCCGGTCGACAACAAGGATAAGTTCTCTTATGGGAAAAGTAACGCACCTCCGCGGAGTGTATTGAATTGTAGCTATCACTCCCTGTTCCGGGAAGGGAACTACGAACGCAGCAGGAAAGGAACTTCTTGAAGTTCTGGTCAACCTGTGAAGACTGGCGGGCATAGTTTTCATAATAAAATAAATCTTTGGAAGAAATATTTATGAAACATGCATTGACCTGAGATTTTCTGATCAATGGTCGTAGCTAGTGCATCAAACACCTTTTTTTTTTTTAACTTGCTGAGTACCTCTGTACTCACTTTCTTTCGACACCCTTGCTAGACTGTGATCCGGAAGTGGAGGCCATCAACGATGGAGCACCGAAGGACTATGAGTTGTTCTACGAGGAGCCATATCTCTCTGGAGGAGTTGAAGGCGTGGACTATGGGATAGTCTACGGAGCAGATGACACAGAGGCAGAGGAGTAGAGACCTACCTTAGACATATCGGAGCCGAGCAGCGTAGTGACTTACTTAAATAAGTTGTTCAGCTCGTCATGTATACTTTTAATTCGCAGTTGTAATGAAACTTAAGTAAGATCTTAGGGTGTTCTCATCGGACCTATGAGACTGCCAAGTTGTTAAGAACCTTGTTTGTAATAATTCGTGGAGTGTTATGACCTGCAATGTTTCTGTTGTACCACTCAAAGGGATGTGATATTTGTGAAGAAGCCCCTTCATGAATGTCATATCAACGACTTGTATACTACAACATGCAGTGGTATGCTGGGTCACCGCAGTGCTGGCTCTGGCTGCGGCGGTTGCCTTCGCTATCTTGGCGGCTGCCTCCTTCACACCGAGGTTGCTTGGGCTCAGGTGCGTGTTCTTCATTCCGGATCCTCCAGGACTCGGGTGCATGCTCTTCATTCCGGCCTCTTCTGGGTTCAACGTTGTCGCGGATAGCACTCGCCAGCCCATGGGGTCTGGCGTTTCCGGCAGGACTTCGCTGGCGAGGGCACGGAGACACGTACTGGTTCCAGGTCGGTGATGGGTTCCGGTACTTGTCCTTGCCAGAGTACATCACATCCGTCCCCTTGTTTTTGTCCCTAGGTGGAGTATCCGAAGATATGGGTATCGGATTTGGTTGCTCCCTGGTCTTTGTTCTGCGCTCCGTTGATCCGGTACGCGATTGATCGTCGCGGTGCTGCCGTGACTTGTCAGTAGGCTGCTTTTGCGCTGTAGACACACATATCTCCGGGTTGGGTTCCAACCTGTGGGAAGTATCCGCCTTACTCGGTTGCTTTATGGTTGTGGCAATGATTACACGCGGGTGCTCGATGTCGATGTCGTCATTGCTCTTGGCTAGGAGCTCCGACGCCATTTTCATGTTGTCCTTTGGAGTTGCCAGAGGCTTGTGGCGAGATGCGCTGTCAAAGTTGATGTTGCGGGGGCGGATAGCTTCTCTCCGCATCTGTCGCGCTTCCTTTTGACTGTGGTCTTCCACTCTTCTACAAGCTCTTTGTCCCTCACAAGTTCTTCCTCCGCCAAGCGCTCGTTTTCTTTGGCCTGCTCGTATAGCCTTTCGGCTTCCATCTTGTCCTCAAGGACTGATGCTGTAACCTTGACTATGTTCTCGGATTTCGCCAGGAGTTGTTTACGCTTAGCTTCAAGAGCTTCTAGATCCGCAGCCACCTCTGGGGTGATTGGGGTTGTAAGAATCTCCGGCTGCTGAACGTGCTCTCCGCGTTTTCTGGCTATCTCCACGAGCGTGTCAGCTACCATCCCTTCATAGAACTTTAGGCTCCGGCCATGCGATGGTTCCGGTGTCTTACGGGAACAAACCCGTGGCAGTGCCTCCGACTGGGCCGAGTCCGGTATTTTGGTGCGAGACGAAGTCTTCTTTGGATCATCATCCTCATCGTCATCAATTCCGGCCAGGGTCGCGAAGACCTGCTTTGGTGGAGATGATTCACCATCCTCTTCTCTCGTCCTCCGCCTCCTTGCGCATTCTCATACTCCTCCGCCATGGGAAAACATGATCTGAGAACGGGCTGAGGCTGTCGAGAATCGAGTCATCATTGTCTCCAGCTCCTTCTTGGTGCTCGGAGTTGTTGTTGACTCAAGCATCCTCTATCTGCACGGGTCCAGCACCTTCCTTTGGAAGGGTGGATCCTGCTTGGTGCGCGAGGAAGTGCACGAGGTGGCACCATTGCTTCTCTAACACCTGGGAAACCCAGGCGGATCTGCATTGGTCTTCCATCGTTGCTTCCTGCTCAGGGGCGGATTGTGTGGGCTTTGAAATTTCCAGATCTAAGGCAGAATCTTCCTTGGGAAGTTCCTGCATCTCAGATCGGATCTTTGCAACTGCGTCCTGCTCAGCAGCGGTCGTAATTGCGTTACTTACCAGTGCGTTTCCGTCGAAATCAATGGTCCCGCCGATGAAGATGTGTATCCTGCCGACGCTGATCGGGATGATGGAGATCCCGACGGGGTCGGTCCTAGCCGGAATCCAGCACTCGTCCTGAGAGACGATCGGAAAGTTTTCAGCGTACAAGACACGCCCCACGGCGGTGGTGTCGTTGATGCCTCCGAAGGTAGAACCCTCTCGGTTCCGGCCTCCAGACGCCGCTGGCCCCACGGCGGGCGCCATCTGTTGTTGCCTAATCGACAGTAACCCGGAGGAGGGATTCTCACGAATGGGGGAAGAAGTAGGGGCCATTGGGCGGAGAGCTATCGGGACGATGGTACACGATTACCCAGCTTCGGAACACGCTGCTCGGAGGCAGGGCCTACTGCTGCTTGTCTGGAAAATTACCTGGACGCTTTCGCGTTGTTACAATGAGTTGTGGTTGTGCCTCTAGGGCTCCCGGGATCCGGCTTATAAAGGCGTCAGGATCTAGGATTTCTACGGAGAGTCCTAGCCGAAATACAATCTTGCCTAACTACGAAATATTACATTGCAGTGCACGTCAAGGATTCGCCTACTGCCTAATATGTCGTACTGGATCCGGCTACATTGATGAGCCTTGCCAGATCCGACTCCTGCTACAGGTTGGGCCAGATCCGGCTCCTTATTCCTAGGCTGGACTTCTTCCATCTTGATCAACAGCAATTGGGCTGCCCGATGTGCCGTATGCCACCATCACCGTCGGTGGGCCACCCAGGCTTGCCGAATCTAGACACTGTCGATAGTACATCCATGAAGTATACCCACAACAACCATGATCCCAAAATAAAAAGGAAAAAAGTTAAACTACATAAAATTCTTATTTTTTTACACAAATATGTTGATTGGAAGAAATAATTCTTATAACACATAGAAAGAGACAAGAAGAGAAAGTTAATCCAATGAACCAAATTTTGGTGAAGTACCACTGCTTGTGCCAAAGTTGTGGCCATAACTCCCTCCGGTTCATATTAATTGACTTTAATATGGATATATCTAGACACATTTTAGTTCTAGATACATCCATATTGAAGTCAATTAATATGAATCGGAGGGAGTAAGTAATTTAACCTTGTGCGATCGAATCCGTGATTAAACGAGGATAAAAGCTAGAACCCTAAAAATATTCAGAAATCTAACTTCCGGAAGGGATATATAGGGGGAGTCAGCAGAAGAATATCCACCCCCGACATAGCTTGGGCTTGGAGGCCACCGCATCAATCTCGATCATCATAATGATCATCACCATCTACGTCTCCACCAACGATTATTCCATCCATCTCAGTTGTAATTTCAAAATCTAGTGTGGATTTGCATGTGTGCTATTTTAACTATTCATCCTCCTTTCATAATGTTATTACGATGATGTCTTGTACCCCCATGTCTGAGTAGTTTCAGTAGTTCTAGGTGAGATGGAGAAACCCTAGCTTTGCCATGAATTGTATGCAAGGATGTATTTAAAATAATATAAAGTTTAGTAATGTTTGAAAAATCGAATATGACGACTAGAGGAGGGTGAATAAGAATTTATGGAAAATACTACAATTCAAAAATTGTATAACGCGTAAGTGAAAATGAAGTAGCAGCAGATTTGTTCCTGGAGTTTGAATTGTTGGCTCATGTCTCCCACGTCTTCATTGGGAGAGGCTATACACGCATACACCAAGGTTCAATCGACATCACCCGCTGATAACTAAGCCTTATTCTCTGTTAGTGCAAGCCCTTGTCTGGTGTTCAACCAAAGTCAACTTATCTTCTTCTCTCAATGAATATGAGTGGATCTGTGAGAGAGAAAAAATCAATAACTCAAAGATAAGACTTTGCAGATATTCAGGAAGTATTCCCGAGTTCGCCAACTTTCCCCGTAGGGGTGGAAGTTGTAGACTTGTTGGCCGCGGTCTGCCCTTGTTTGGTGTTCAACCAAAGTCAACTTATCTTCTCCCCTCAACGAATATGAGTGGATCTGTGAGAGCCAAAAATGAATAACTCGAAGATAAGACTTTGCAGATATTTAGAAAGTATGCCCGAGTTCGCCAAGTTTCCCCGTAGGGGTGGAAGTTGTAGACCATACCTTTAATTGAAAGTTGGACCATGGAATCGAAGAAATATGGTCCAAATTGTTGCGATAAAGAACTAATTGTTGAATGTAGATGGGCTGCAGCCCAGTAAGGCAGCCCATGTAGTCTACAATTCCTGAAATCTCAAGGCCCATCACGTTGGCAGCTTGGGACAGCCTTGGGGGACAAAGTTTAGTCCCACATTGCTAGTTGGAAGAGAGTTGGAGTGGTATATAAGGGCTGCTGTTCTAGTCATTCCAAGTGAGTGAGAATAGAAGGAGCCCTCGCGCACTCCTCCTCCTCCGCCCGCCCCGCCTCGCCTCGTCTCGTCACGCACGCACGTCGCGTTTCGTGTCGGCCTCGAGTTGCTCGCCGCTGTGCTTCCCCTTCCCGGCGACTGCGTGCACAGCCGTCCGGGAGAGCAGGCCTCCGAAACTCCGTCCGTTGAGATCCTGCACCGGGAGACGGGCGATAAGGTTTTTGGGGAGCGTCTCGGCGCGACTGCTCGCTACTGTTCGTGCTCTTCTTCGACGGATCGGCTGCTTCATCGACAGATCCGACTACACCATGGGCGACATCAACAATACCCATGGTGGTGGTGGTGCTGCTGCTGGTGCGACCTTCCCGGTCGCGATGTACGTGCTTTTCCTCTCCTACCTTGCACTGCTACTTGTTCCATGTTCAGATCTGATGCATGTGCTTAGTCTGATGTGCGTGGTTAAGTATGCTTGTGCATCTGTAATGTTGCTTTCGGTAATTAATCTCATACGGAAATTGCCTAATAATCCAACAATCCAAAAACCTTATATGCATAGGCAATTTTCACCGTCTGGTTTTGCTGCTGCGCTTAAACCGAGCCCGTTTACGGGTTCTCATTTCAAGAGATGGCAGAATAAGACCCTCTTGTGGCTCACTGCTATGGGCGTGCACCGAGTTGCGGAAGGTATTCCCAGAGGTCCGCTTACTCCTGAAGAGGATAAAGCGTTCGGGGATGCCACCGTAATCTTTGTGGGTGCCGTCCTAAGTGTGCTTGGAGACAAGTTGGTTGATGCTTATCTGCACATACGAAATGGGAAGGAACTGTGGGATGCACTGGACGCTAAGTTTGGTGCTGCCGATGCCGGAGGTGAACTGTATGCTATGGAGCAGTTCAATGACTACAGAATGGTTGAGAACCGATCTGTAGTAGAACAGGCTCATGAGATACAGATCATGGCAAAGGAACTTGAGCTCCTCAAGTGTGTGCTACCGGACAAGTTTGTCGCGGGATGCATTGTCGCTAAGCTTCCCCCTTCATGGAGGAACTTTGCCACTTCTCTGAAACATCAGAGGCATGAGTTTTCTGTTGAGAATATCATGGGCTCTCTGGATGTTGAGGAGAAGGCGAGGGCAAAAGACAAACACACTGGAGGAACCGAGGGACGTTCTGCTGCCAATATGGTGCAGAAAAATGCCCACAAGTCCAAGGGAAAGAACAAGGGAGTCTCCCAGACTACCAACTTCAAGAAGAAGGGGAAAACGGAGAAGAAAGATCCTTGCTGGGTGTGTGGCGAGACTGGCCATTGGGCTAATCGTTGTCCACAACGCAAAGGAAAGAAATGTCAAGCTGGACAGAACTCAAATTCTGTAAGCATGGTCATTGGCAACACAGAGGAAGGAACTACAGGGTATGGTAATATATTACCTACTGTTCTTTCGGTGTTTCAACCCACCATTCTGTGGGTTGATACAGGTGCTAATGTTCATGTGTGTGCTGACATCTCCATGTTTACCTCTTATCAGGCCCGAGGTTCCTCAGTAATGATGGGGAATGGGTTACATGCTACTGTTCGTGGTGTTGGCACGGTAGATCTGAAGTTTACTTCGGGAAAGATCGTGCAACTGAAGAACGTGCTGCATGTCCCTTCTATCAAGAAGAATCTCGTTAGTGGCTCCCGTCTTATGAAAGATGGGTTTAAGTTGGTGTTTGAGTCCAATAAAGTTGTACTGTCTAAGTATGGAACTTTTGTTGGAAAGGGATATGAATGTGAGGGAATGTTGCGCTTCTCTCTAGAAGACTTCTGTGATAATGTTGTGAACCATGTAAGCACTAGTGTTAATGAAACTAATGTTTGGCATTCACGACTTTGTCATGTTAATTTTGGTTGTATGACGCGGCTTGCTGATATGAGTTTAATTCCGAAATTCACCTTTGTCAAAGGCTCTAAGTGCCATGCTTGTGTGCAAGCAAAGCAGCCTCGCAAGCCTCACAAGCCTGCGAAGGAAAGAAACTTGGCACCACTAGAGCTCATACATTCAGATCTATGTGAGATGAATGGTGAGTTGACAAGAGGTGGAAAGAAATATTTCATGACTTTGATTGATGATTCCACTAGATACTGTTATGTGTATCTCCTGAAAACTAAAGATGAGGCTCTTGATTTCTTTAAAATCTATAAGGCTGAAGTTGAGAACCAACTTGAAAGAAAGATAAAAAGGGTTCGGTCCGATCGTGGTGGAGAGTACTTTTCTAATGAGTTCAATTTATTCTGTGCGGAACATGGTATAATCCATGAGAGGACGCCTCCCAATTCCCCACAATCCAATGGGATTGCGGAAAGGAAAAACCGTACTCTAACAGATTTGGTTAACGCCATGTTAGATGTTTCGGGTTTATCCAAGGAATGGTGGGGGGAGGCTATATTGACTTCATGTCATGTCCTAAACCGTGTTCCAACCAAGAATAAAGAGATTACCCCTTATGAGGAGTGGGAAAAGAAAAGACCAACACTCTCCTACCTACGAACTTGGGGTTGTTTGGCTAAAGTGAATTTGCCAATCACTAAAAAGCGAAAGCTTGGACCAAAAACCGTGGACTGTGTCTTTCTTGGCTATGCTTCCCATAGCATTGCTTATAGATTTCTTGTGGTGAAATCTGGAGTGGACGACATGAATGTTGGCACCATCTTTGAATCAAGAGATGCTACATTCTTTGAGGATATATTTCCTATGAGAGATATGCATGGCATGTCTAGTTGGGAATCTGATCCAATACATGAAACTCCTATGGAGTCTGATGAGGAATCTGATGATGAGAGTTCAGATTCTGATGAAGATGACAATGAAGCTCCCACAAGGAGTAAGAGACAAAGGACTGCAAAGTCTTTTGGTAATGATTTCATTGTGTATCTTGTGGATGATACTCCCACTACCATTTCAGAAGCTCTCGCATCTCCTGATGCAGACTACTGGAAGGAAGCGGTTCAAAGCGAGATGGATTCCATCTTAGCTAATGGAACGTGGGAGTTGACTGAGCGTCCTTATGGGTGCAAACCTGTAGGATGTAAATGGGTATTTAAGAAGAAGCTTCGAGCTGATGGTACTATTGAGAAGTACAAAGCTCGGCTTGTAGCCAAAGGCTATACCCAAAAGGAAGGCGAAGATTTCTTCGATACCTACTCACCTGTGGCGAGATTGACCACCATTCGTGTACTACTGTCATTGGCTGCCTCACACGGTCTTCTCGTTCATCAAATGGACGTTAATACGGCTTTCCTAAATGGCACTACAAGAAAAGTTCTGATAGACAACGTCTCAAAATCGTCCGCTAAGGGGTATTTTTCGTCGCCTATGGGCCTAACCCGACGATATGGGTTCCGTTGTGGAAACTGCGTCAGGCAAAGTCCAACGACGATTTTTTCGGTCCGTCGCGCTTGGGCGCCCTTCCGCCACGGAAAATCGGACCGTTGCGGAAGTGTTTTCGGGAGCCCGTTGACTGCTGACGTCATGCAAACTGATCCGGCTGAAACCCCGTGGTAGATGGTAGGCCCACACGAGGCCTGCCACGTCTTAAGCGGGCCGGGCCAGATGACATAGTTTGACCGGTCAACTATATAGCTGGGCCGGTCCATTAGTTACGTGGGCCGGGCCTAACCTCTAAGGTTGACTGGTCAAAACTTAAATGGGCTGGCCCATTTAACATGTGGGGTCCACCTTACAAAGAACTGGGCAGGCCCAAGAGCAAGTGGACCGGGCCAAAACACGTGGGTCCCACTTTCCCGTTAAAAGGCCGCCCATTTAGTGTGTGGGGTCCACCGTATAGCAAATGGGCCCCAACAAGCTAGTGGGCGGCCAAAAACAGTGGGTCCCACTTTCCAGTTAAAGGGCCGGCCCATTTCGTTTGTGGGGTCCACCATACAGCAAGTGGGCCGGCCCAACAAAATAGTGGGCCGCCAAAAATACGTGGGTCCCACTTTCCCGTTAAAGGGCCGGCCCATTTAGTATGTGGGGTCCACCATATAGCAAGTGGTCAGCAAGATAGTGGGCCGGGCCAAAAACACAGGTGGGTCCCACTTTCTGTAAAGGGCCGGCCCAATTAGTATGTGGGGTCCACCATATAGTGGGCCGGCCCAACAAGATAGTGGGCCGGGCCAAAATCACAGGTGGGTCCCACTTTCCTCTTAAAGGGCCGGCCCATTTAGTATGTGGGACCACCATATAGCAAGTGGGCCGGCCCAACAAGATAGTGGGCCGTGCCAAAAACACATGTGGGTCCCACTTTCCTGTTAAAGGGCCGGCCCAACTAGTATGTGGGTTCCACCATATAGCAAGTGGGCCGGCCCAACAAGATAGTGGGCCGGGCCAAAAACACAGGTGGGTCCCACTTTCCTCTTAAAGGGCCGGCCCATTTATTATGTGGGGTCCACCAAAAAGCAAATGGGCTGGCCCAACTAATTAGTGGGCCGGCCCAGTAGTTGGTGGGGTCCACCTTAAAGCAAGTGGGCCAGCCCAATTAGTGTGTGGGGTCCACCGTAAATCAAATGGGCTGGCCCAAGAAGTAAGTGGGCCAGCCCGTTTAAGTTGCTGTTTATATGCCGGCATAATATGCGCTTTAGGATTTTGCGGGCAGGCACATATGTGATTTCGCTTAATTGGGCCGTTTAAGGGATTGGAATTCGTGATTTAGATACTGAGAATATTTACGCAGCATTGATTTCTCTCGGATAGCCTCACTTACCACAAGCACCAAAGAAAAAATGCGCGAAAGAACTATAAAAACTAACTAAATATTACATCAGCTGCAAGGCATTGAAAAAATATTACAGAACCCAGAGAAATTGAATGGTAATTAAACCTAGCAATACAATGAAGCGATCCGGCAATCTTTTAAGTTGTCCATGCAGCACCTATATCTGAAACAAAGACATTACAAGTTAAGACAACAACAATGGAAAGGCAAAGACACTACAATATTGTTTGGCAAAGAATTTGGAACTCATCATTTCGTCGTTATAACAAGATCATTGTAATGCGCACAATAAGCAAACAAAGAGTGCATGCCGCATACCAACAGCCAATATAACAGAGCATGTTAGAATGAAACAGCAGACTTACTACTGTCGAGTCCCATGCAAACCAACATGTTCAGGGAGTACAAAATTGGCATGAACAACATAGTAGCAGGCTATAAATTTTGTAACAACGACTGAGCAAGATGAAGTTATGATGGCTACATCTACAGAGCAGGGAATGTAAACCAAAAATAGAAGTTACGATGGCAAAAGCTAAAGAGGAGGGAATGTGAACCAACATGTGCCAAGTGCAATTACTTCACTTTGGCCGTGAACTAAATAATACTCCTGAACTTATAGTGAAGGGGATGCAAATCAAGATGTTTCGGGATATAAACTTGTAATGAGCAACACATGGAGGATAGTTAATGCTGGAGCTTAGGATGGACCAGATACAGAATATAGTGGGATCACCTGTGAACTTGTATAAGAGGGAATGCAAACCAATATGTTCAGCTTTCCATATGTGAGCGTCATGCCAAGTCAGAGAAACAAGTCAATAATGCAGCTTTTGAAGAACAAGATGGCACGCAAAATTATTATCTAGTAGTATGACAAGTTTATTTGTACTACAGGCTAGATAGCAGAGTGATAGCATGCCAAACTAAGTCCTTACTTTGTTAGCTTACAATGAACTAGATACAAAACAATGGCATCACCTGTAGTACAGGGAATGCAAGCCAACATGTTCATGGAGTAAAAAATTGGCACAAACAACATAGTAGCAGGCCATAATTTTTGTAACAACGACTGAGCAAGATAAAGTTATGATGGCTAGATCTACAGAGCAGGGAATGTAAACCAAATATAGAAGTTACGATGCCAAAAGCTATAGAGCAGGGAATGCGAACCAACATGTGCAATTACTTAAAATTGGCCATGAACTAAATAATAGCAGGATGTTACTATAATACCTACAGTATAATTTTTGTAACAACGACTGAGCAAGATAGAAGTTATGATGGCTACATCTACAGAGCAGGGAATGCAAACCAAAATGTTCAATCGCTTAAAGTTAGCAATGAAGTAGAAAATAGCAACGTGTTACGGTCATAGCTAGGAATGAACTAAAAGAGCTTCAGACAAACAAGCATCTGAACCCAGAACATGGCGCTAAAACAAGGGACTTACATTAGGAGAAGCACTCTGTGGGAGTCACAACAGATCTTCCTGGGGTTGATAGATCCGGTGATGAAGTACGCTACATGTGCTACTTGGGGTTGGAGAGACGGCCATTACACTTCATGGTTACTCATCTCATCTGCAAAAACGTAACGGCGCGTCGTTAGCACAAACAGGTTCCCCCAAGATTAAACAAGAACTTGCAGGCAAGCAATAGAAAAGCGACAGTAGAAGAGTTTAGATCATGCACTGCGCCGGTGAAGCAGATCCGGTTCATGCACAGCGGTGTCGGTGAGCAAGATCCGATGCGGTGGACGACGGATCCGGCGAAGCGGCTCCGGCGGGGTGGACGATACCGCAGCTGAAGCGACTGCGGTAGACTGCTGGATGAGCATATGGTTTCGAGGTTCGGCGGGGATGATCCGGTCCGGTTGATGACGGCGTCGATGAAGCGGCTCCGGCAGGCAGCCGGATGACGAGGATCGCGAGGGCTCGGGTAGGCCAGGGAAGTCCGGCGGGGATGTTCCGGTGCGGTGGTCGTGGAGGTGGTAGAGAGAGGGACTTGAGAAGTTCCGGTGGGTGGTCTCAGATGAGAGACTGAAGGAAATGTATTTTTTTTGGGAGGGTTTCCGGGCTAGGGAGGTGGTGATCGAAAAAATGACGGGCAAACCCCTCACCAACCGACTTTGCTGTCATCTCCACAGGGGTAGAATGGGAATTTGGAAGCGTGTGAAATTTTTGTATTTTGTGGGCGGGAAGTTTTGCCGCTATGAGATTTTGAATTTCGCTAAGGTACAAGTATAATGATAAAAAATTGTGACACCGTACTAGTACCTCTGTTCATGGCCGAGTGCAAAATCAAATCATCATCACGTTGAATATAGGTCACTACCATGATCATGATCTATCTTCTTAATCCCATTCAAAAATGCGTTTGAAATATTTCAGGATTGGTGGGAGATTTTGCCGCCCGACAGAGATTAAATTAAACCACACGTTCGACAATTCAAACTTGAGACCTTGGCTATGATACCATTTAAGTTCGAACTGATTCAAAAAAGGCTAGGCAATTAATTTATATAACATCCACAGGAACAACTACCAAGTTGATCCCAACCGCAGATAAATGCATCCACCAACAAAAGTCTGAACGGTGCCTTAATCTAAGGAAACATTTCACAAGACCAATGTACTCACTATGTTAGTGTTCATCTCCAATTATCTATGGCATTTTCTTAGTCTTTGGGAGATTATAACGAACTTGATTGGCCTCGTGCAGTAGGGCATCACATGCTTCTAATCTCGATCTCAACATGTCAACTTTTGTTCTTAGCATAGCTGTTGCAACTCGTTCTACTTGGAGTTGTTCCTCCAAAACTTGAGCAGAGAAAGACTTGGACTTGGGCTTCAAAACCCAGCATTTCGCAGGAAAGAGTTTTTGGTGATATCTTTATCTTTCCCGGGTTTTGCCATCTCAAATTTCATATTAGCCAGACAAGTTTTGAGTTGTGTAAAAAGAAAAGTTATTACAGAGAAAAATGCAGATGGTAGATTTAATGTGTACGAACTACTTTTAATCATACAAGTTGACATGCCTGACTATAATAAGGACCATCTATCTTGCTAGCAGGCATAATTATTAATGGGCTACCATGTACGGGAACCGTATCCTCTAACGTGAAGGAGCTAAGTCAGGAAAAATAAAGAAGCAAAGTCAGGCTTCTGTAGCATAAGTACAAGGTTATGCACTGTCTTTAACTAATAAAGGTGATTACTGTAGATGTTTAAAAACTAAACTAAATTTTATTACACCATAATTTTCTCTGCATGTAATTACTTCAAATGCAAGACACAAGTTTGTATTGTGCAAATTAATTTAAATTATTTGGATTTTAGACATATGGTTTGGGGGAAGGAAAGTTAGAGTACTGTAGCTTCTCTAACTTTTCACCTTCAAGTTAGAGTACTGTAGCTTCTCTAACTTTTCACCCATGTACGTAGTCCTTCCAAGAAACAGCCGTTATTGCATTACGAGCAGAAAATAGTTCACACGTGCGCTCAGATTCAAATTTTCAGCATGCAGTCGATTTATGGTTTAATTGAAGTACACATCAGGAAATTATTTCACACAAAATACAGCAGCCACATGGAACATATCTAATTTTAGTACAACAACAAAATTTGCAATTATTACAGACCACGAAATTTTGAACGAAATTTTGAGCAGTAATTAGTTACAGCATTGGCATCAGCAGTCCACTTGACTGAACAACAGAATCAAAGTTTATTTAGACACCTTCAATTCCCAGACACATCACAACTGGCTTACCATGACAAGTGCATAGGAGATTCTTTAGAACATTTTCTGTCAAAGTTTGCCTATTTTTCAATTCATGTATCTCTTGGCGTGTCTTGGCAATTAATTCATCAGCATCTTTGTTTTCCCGCCCAAATATATCAACTGCCTCTTGGAGTGCATCCCCGAAATCTCTTTGTGCCGGATTAAGTTGACCAATAGATACCATGGGCCTATGCGAGCAATATGCACTCTCACTGCTGCTTTGTGAAACATCAATACTTGAGGCATTGGCCCTTGCTTCTGGCATTGTAGCTTTATTTGAAGCCTGAAATTTAGATAAAACAAGTTACAACATCATATGATGCAATAAAAGACCTCCAATTTCAAGAACATCATTGAGCTGATATAACACAACAAGCAATCAAAAATAGAGCCTCGTACATCTATTTCTTCTGGAATGGTTGGTGTACCGGACTCAGTGGACCAATGAGAGCACGTGCCACTGTCACTGTTGCTCTGTGAAATGACCGCAACACTTGATAAATGGGTTGTCCCTACTGACATTACAGCTTTGTTTGCAGGCTGAAACTAAGACAAAACAAGTTAAAATGCAATACAATACAAGGCAAACAAACAGCATTGTTGACATAATTTTGAAAGAACCATGGGCAGATACAACAAAGAAACCAGTTAAGCCACATGCCTCTTAGAACAAACCAAACTAGATCATGGCGATGATGTATACAATGAACCAAGCAACTAGACATCATGTGCCCAATAACGAAGCCAGGTCACTGCACAGAAGAAATCTAGCAAATAGCCAAATACAGTCAAAAGATGTGCATGTTGGATTTGATACTATTAGGAAAATAATGTATGATTGATTTAAGCATGACTCAGATAGTGCCTTCGACATCGCAGAAGGTCAATGCAACAATTAATTGTATGGCTTGTATGAAGTGCCATAACATTTAAATTAAGCATAACGAGGCATTGCTTAATCTGAGAACTGAGTGCTAGCTCAGTGGCAAGGCTTGCGAGTGCGCAGCCAGCCCACCCGGGTTCGAGTCCCAACAGGACCGAATTAAACGGGGTGTTATCTAGCGCGTATAAATTCGCTGCTAGAGAGGTCTCATCATCTATCTCACAACGTATAGACAAGGGAGGGAATCTTCCTACGTTGGTCAACGTTTAGGCAATGCTTAATCTTGAATTCATGATCAAACTCAAACAAAAAAGGGCATATAACAAGTAGCACCATGTGCATCATGTATAATAGATTACTAGAAACTGAATGAAGCAATTGAACATGGAGCGTATTATATAAACAGCCAGATCATTTGAATATGGATATACCACATCATGTCAATGGGACTCAGAAAAACAAAGCTAGACATTTAAACAAGTAATATAACTATTTTTTCACCATGTTTCAAGTAGAATAGGAAGCTAGGTTAGGAATAAAGCAATCATGTTTCAAGTAGAATAGGAAGCTAGGTTAGGAATAAAGCAATAAAAAAACACAAAGTGCATCATTTCAGCTAGGATCATTTCTATCAAACTTCATGCACTAGCCATGGAACAACAGGCAAACTCAATGAAGCAACAGGCAAAAAATTAACATAATAGAATTTCAGGACTTGTATTAACATAGCCAAATCATGTAACTTATACCCAGGCATGCCGGATGCCAGATGGGTCAAAGGCAGTGTGCAATGTTCCATATGGTCATTGTTTATATTTTATTAGATTCCATTAGGCAACTTAGGTAGTGCAACATACAGAAAATGATGCAATTGAACTATGCACAGGAGGTAAATTAACATTCCAAAAAAAAACAGGGAACTTACGTGAGCTTTTTTTTGAGTCACACGGACCTCATCGGGTACTTGGACAGAAGAACCTGGTGCCTCACTGTTTCTCCTCTGCATGAAGGAGAGGCCAATTGTAAACAGAAACAGGTCCAAGATATAGAAGTTTGCATTAAGCAATATACAAAAAACAGCAGGTACTTACATGATTATAGGCGAGCTTTACTCTACGTTTATGAGTGTAAGATGTGCCTGCTGCACGTGTAATAATAACAAACAGTTACGAGTCACGGCTTTGCTATAATTAAATTGACACCAAATAGTAGTAGAAGCCATGGTTCAAAAAAGCGTACGCCTAGGTACGCTTAAGCGCGCTTAAGCGCTGAGCGGTTGTCTTCCGCTTCGCTTTTGGCCTAAGCGTTCGATTAAGCGAGACAGGGAATCTGGTCGTGTTTTGTGCTAGAATCTCCTCTATGCGAGTGTTGGTGTGTTGCCTGTGTTGCTCTGCTCCTTGCTCGATGCATTGATGGTGATTAGGTCTGGCTTAGCTGCTTGCTACTCCTCTACTGCTTAGCTGCTTGCTACTCCAGTAAAGCTTAGCTGCTTGTTTGTGTTTGTTACATTGTTTGCTTAGCTGCTTGTGTGTTTATAAGAAATTGGAGCAAAACCGAGGCTAACCAAGGTATTAATCCCCGTATTCCTCAGAAATGTAGCATTACATGCTTAGGATACAAATTTACAGCATATTATAGGGGTATATGTGCCCATCTTGACTTCCCTGTTTCATGTTCGTACGATTTTAGCCTGAGCGCTTAAGCGGCGCTTAAGCTCGCTTAAGCAGCAGTTCCTCTAAGCAGTGCCTCACCGCTCGCTTAGCGCCTAGCGCTTTTTTGAACCTTGGTAGAAGCATTATGACGTGCATAAACATGTAATACAGGATCGCAGAAAGATATCAAACATGATGTAACTAGAGCAGTAGCCTACGGCCAAATAGTGAGAAATTGTAATCGTGTCAATTGTGGACTTGTATAGCCTACCCCAACTTGTTTGGGAATAAAGGCTTTGTTGTTGTTGTTGTTGTCAATCGTGGACATGTAGAGCATTCAACGGCTCATGATTGGTGGCTCATATTTTGTAGAGTTTCAGCGAATGGGTGGGTTAGGTTACTCAGACCACCACACTGTGTATTTATATCATCTGAGTTAGGGTTACAATACTACTGGACATGGGCCTCTATGGGCCTCACACTGGATACAATATTACTACAGCGCTACTACTAAACTCACTCATGGTAACACACCCCCTCAAGATGATCATGGGTAAACAACCATGGCCATCTTGCAACAACAACATGACACATATGACAACTACCAGTAATGAACATTCAGCATAACTCCTAGGATACATGACAGCATTGCACTTTCCATCATCTTGTCATCTCGATTCATCTCTTCATCAGCAGCGAAGATATCCAGCTTCAACCATCTGGGATACGCACAACTCCTAACCATACACGTCCTCAACAACCCCGGCTGCCTCACCACACAAGTTCCGCAGAACCATCCACACTCGCCTCAATGTCCTCAGCCTCTCTTCTCCACTCTGCCCGGCCACCTCTTCCGTCTCTCCCACAAACCCCCAGCCAACTCCTGCCTCAACCATCCACTCCTCAAGCACCCATGCCTATCCCCCGGTCAGGCCTCAACCAGTCTCACCTCAGGCACGCATGCCTTTCCCCTGGACATATCCACAACCATCACCATCACCACTAAACCGCAGCCTCATCAACTCCATCACGACTCAACCGCAGCCTCATCAACTCCATCACCACATATCCTCACAGCCTCACATCTCCATTTTCTCCTCACTTCCACTCGGATGGCGCCTCGTCTGCGCGCCCTGGCCAACCTGGCGTACGGCACCTGGCCACATCGACCGGCTCGCGCTGGTCAACGTCCAGCACCAACCTCCGGCTCCGCCCTGCGCTCAAAGGCTCGCCCCACTCCGCACGCCTCCAACTTCTGCCCCTCACACGGATCCAGATCTCTCTGCCACGGATTCACTTCCTCTTCTCTCCTTTCTAAACCAAAACGATCTTCACCCTCTTCTTTCTCCCCGCGCGAGCAGCCGCCGATCTCACACAGCTCACATCGCTGTGTGTGATAGCCGCAACCGACGCAGAGCACCTGATGCGGCCTCCCGCCGCCTGGATTTCTACATCTCAACGGTGGGTTTTGTGATCAAAGGAAGAACTTGTTTGGTACTGTTTGTGGCGGCTAGCAGGAAGGAAACCTAGGCTCTGATACCATGTAGAGTTTCAGCGAATGGGTGGGTTTGGTCACGGAAAAACATACTTATGCGTCGTGTTTAAACCTAAAGGATGAGGTGGTTATCAACGAAAGCACTTGTAAGTTAGAAATATAGCACGAATTCAGAAATACAGTCAGCTGCAATACTCCTAACAGAACAAAACGCGCAGGGATGTCTGGTTACCTATTTCTGGGCGGCGTTTAGACGTGTTCCGCGTTCTTACGGGTGACGTGGAGGTCGGCGAGGGGACTGCTGTTGCGGTGGGTGCCGGGGAAGCAGATCTTGGGGGGTCGGAGAAGGACATGCTGGGCGGTCGATGAAGTGTTCAGCGCGCCGGCCGAACTAGAAGGTCGGTGAAGCAGATGATGTGCAGTGCACGGTGGCGTCGGTGTCGGCGAAGCTGGTCAGGTGCGGTGGTCGATAGAGTCGGCGAACGAGATACGGTGCGGTGGACGCCGGAGTAGGTGCGGATAGGGCAGCCTCGGGGTTTGAAGCCGTGGCAGCTTGAACGGCGAAGTGCGGCGGCCGGGAAGATCTGGAGGTAGGCAAGAGGGGCGGTTTCTCTGAGGGCTTGCGGGCGAAACTAGGGCGAAGCTGGGCGATAGAGGAGTAGAAGGGAATTTCGCAGTCCTTCTTTTGAGGAAAAAAATATTCGCAGATCTGAAACTTTGCGGCGCGAGATATTTGGGCGTTGGCGGGGAATTTTACCGCTCGATGATATTAAATTTTGGCTGCAGTAGGTTTTTTTTTAGAGTATGTAATAATAATAAATAGTAGGCCCTACTAGTACTGTACGTCTGTTCAGGAATCCAAGGGGGTAGAGGTAGAGGTATAGATATATAGACAATATAGAGATATAAGAAATGGCGGGGGCTAGCGGAAATGCACTTTGCCTCATAGGAGCATATGCTCCCATTATGTGAATCCATATTTCAAAGTGTCAAAAAATTCTAAACTAAAATTTTACATGTATATCTAGACATTTTATGTTGGTACACAAGTTTTCTCACAAAAAAATTATGTGGCTCCTATAAAAAAGACAAATTTTGATGTTGTAACACGACTACGTACAGTATATTTTTTGCCTTTTTTTACACGCCACACAAAATGTCGTTTTTCCACGAAAACTTGTGAACGAACATATGATGTCACAATGTATACCAAAAAAATTAACATTTATATAATTTTTTTAATCATTTTCTATAATTGGTGCATATGCACGCGTGTGCCAAAACGCCACCTCCGCAGGCTAGGAGTTTCTAAACTTCTTATGGCACATCAAATAAAATGTTGTTCAAACAATAATAATAATGTGCTTATGATTGTTACTCCCTTCCACCATGAATAAAGTCCACATCGGTTTCGTGTCAAACTTTGACTCGAGATTTAGGTACCCACATGATAGTGCTAGTATCATAGCTAGTATCATACACATTGGTCCCACAAAAATGTTGATCTGGCAGCTAATTAAGTAGGAGAGAGGAGATTAGTGTAACATAGGTAGATACTGTATCATAGCGCAAACAACGAGAAAACTTAATGCTAAACAAATCTTGTACACAAATTTGCATTGAGATTCTAAAAAATAATAAATGTAGCATTACTATGATACTACTCCATGATACTACCCACTATAGAAATAGTATGACCAGCCTAATTTTATGACATCCGCAAAATATACCATTGGAAAGTTCATCGAAACAAGCATCCGATGATATAGTTTTGAATGACATGCAACTCATAATTGGCGGGCCCAAGTATTAGTCTAAGTTTGCCTCTGAAAACAAATTGGCATTGTACTCTAGGACAAAGGGAGACTACTCGCAATGGCAATATCATAAGTAGTATCATGCACTACATGCATGCAAAATGTTGATGTGTCATATCAGTTAATGATGAAAGAGACGATAGTGGTATCATAGGTAGATATCGTATCATATCATGTAGAACTAGAAAAATTACTGCCAAACAAATCTTGTACACACTTTTGTATTGAGATTCTACAAATCCCTAAATACATGTAACATATTATACTACTACATGATGATAATATGGACTGTGAAAATAATATTGTACATTAGTATCATATGTATGATACTATTATATGATACTCCCCATTGTGACTAGTCTAATAATAACAATAGTACTCAAATTTGTCTTGTCCCTCGGGTGTTTAGAAGTATATGTTCGGTCCCTCACGTATTTAAGAATTATGTTTGGCCCCTCAACTCTAATGTGGTCAAAATTGAGCACTTGAACACTTAGTTAGGTCTAGCAATGATAAAAACTTGATTGGTCTGTTTATTATTTGTTATGTGGCACGGCGGCAAAGCATTTTGCTAAATCTCAAGCACACATAGTTGGGGTCCATTAGAGGGACTAATTAAATCAAAGTACAATGGATTATGAAAGCAGGTTTTATCATTGATTAGCTTTGCAACGGCCTATCAACTGTAAGTGTTGCATGTGTTCTAAAGAACTATGTTCATCGTCACAGATCAAGAGGAGTACGCAGTGGAGGACGCACAAAACAACCGTAGGCCAGGTGGGCACACCTTACTAATTTTCTTTTTTCCACTTTATATGTGATAATTTTTTACATAATTAATTAACTAAAACATTTTAAAATAGGGTGGGCCATTCAACCCAAACACCATGTTGCGTACGTCGCTGAGGGTAAGGGGTAGTCTAAGGGGGCAATGTAAGACCTAATTAAGTGTTTGAGGTTAGTTATGGACCGCTGTTATACCTAATTGTGTTTGAGGTTAGTTAGGGACCTTATTATACATAATTAAGTGTTAGAGGTGAGTTCAAATAATAATATATAGTTGGGGTCTAAAGTTCACCAACGTATGCAACACACGAGCTGCCAAATGTGTACTTAATTAACCCTATTAGGAAAACACAAGATTATCTCATTCAACAAAATATTAGGAAAGTGTATCACAATTGTATTTATCCCTTATCTCTCTCATGTTAACCGAGACAAGAGTTCGTTCTAGGTCAGCTCTACGACAATTAGCGTCGCAAGGGTGGTAACATAGGTGTGCAGTTGCGAAAGTTTTTTCCCAAGTTATCGACTTCCTCAATCCACACTTAATATTTGTGCATGCGGGCCTAAGTATATGGTACTACTTAGTTCTATTCCTAGTATATATGTTGGGTGACTTAGAAAAATCATACTTCGTACATGATTCCTTCGAAAATCCTTTAGGGCTTCTTTGATTCATATTAGGTTGGTATAAGATAATAGGATTTAGATCTTATAGGAATATTTCCTACACTAGTAGTTTGATTCATATGAACATATCCAATAGGAAATAATCCTATAGGAATCATCAAGTAGTGCAAATCCTAGTATAGGATTAAATATTTGGTCCTACCTCATGGAAAAATTCATTTGGCGCAATCAAACGCAACTCATCTTATTATAGGATTTAACTACACATGTCATCCCAAATCCCAATCCTACATTCCTACTCCTATGATTTCCCTATCCTGTGAATGAAAGGAGCCCTTAAAATCAAACTATCCCGCACCTCGTCGATTCGTATAAAACCGACTCTAGCCAACAACTCTTCGCCCGACCTTTCTTCTTCACCATCAGGCCACCACACACTGTCATTTTCCATTGCAACGCATTTAGGGTGTGTTCGGTTCCAGAACCAAGTGGAATGGAATGGAACCGTTCCGCACCTAGAGCCCATTCTTGTGTTCGGTTGTGGAATGGAACGGAACCGAGTGGTTCCTCGAAAGGGAATATTCTCCCCATATGCAGAATGCACCCATTCCACCGAATCGGTGGAATGTGGTGGAACGGCTGTTACTTAGCCGCTATTAATTACAAAGCACTTCACTAATCCAACCAAAAAAATTATTAGTTGTTGTTAATTATGATTTTGAGATTAAAAAGGCCACTATTAATTACGATATTTAGACAAAAGATTAAACTTTAACTTCATTCCGTTCTACTCTCCAAATTCCCCGACCATACAAAAAATAACATTAATTACGATTTTAAGATTAAAAAGGCCATTAGGCGTTGTTAATTACGATTTTAAGATTTAAAAGGCTATTTGCCATTGTTAATTACGATTCTTAGACAAAAGTTTAGTTTAACCACATTCCGTTCTGCTCTCCAATTCCTCCAACCGAACAAAAAACAGTACCATTCTGTACCTCCTTTTTGTCCAAACCGAACGCGGGGATGGAACCATTCCATTCCTCTGGAAAGGAACCATTCCTTACTAAAATCTTCTTGTGCCACCTCCCAGTTTAAAGGCCTACTCGCATAACCCTACAGCTCTGCACTCGCGTGGGCAACCGAACACACCTACATCATCAATGCCCCGCGTACTTATCCGCACCGCCTACAGCTCTGCACTCCTATGACCTATCCATGGCTGGGCAGTCAAAAAAAGCTGCGTCACCTGGGAAATCAACAAGCCGCGCAAGCAAGTCGCAAGCATCATAAATTCCGAATCAATGCCTAGCTACAGTCTACCTGGCCTCCTCCCAACTCATTGTCCTTGAGGCCTTAACAAAGCCTTCTAAAAGGGTTTTATCAAAATATTCCATATGGATTAGTAAAAAAACGCACCTGCTAAAGATTCATATATGCCCCTTAGTCCTAGGTTTGACCATGATTTAAACAAGTTTAAAACATGAATATGAAAATTAAGCATGTATCCTTCGTAGTCACTCCAAAATGAAGCTCTTGAGAGGGTTTTTGAAATTTCCATGTTTGAAACCAAAAAACCACGTACTTCTCTTCATGCATGCTTGACTTCATAAGACAGAGTTTAGGGCTAGGGTAGCTAGATACATGATGTTTCTGGTTTGAATATGTCTAGACCTTGTTTATCAACTTAATTGAATGCTTACTATATGACATAAGAAGACTACGTGCCTTGGTTTTTCATTTATTTTCATTTATTTTGAATTTTTATGCCCATTTGAATCTTGGTCAAATCCTAGGTTTGACCATGATTTAAACTAGTTTAAAACATAAATATGAAAAATTAAGTATCTATCCTTCTTAGCCACTCCAAAATGAAGCTCTTGGGAGGGTTTTTGAAATTTCCATGATTGAAACCAAAAACCACTTCTCTTCATGCTTGACTTCATAAGTCAGGGTTTAGGGATATATATATATATAGGGGGTACATGCATGATTTTTCTGGTTGGAATATGTCTAGAACTTGTTTTTCAACTTGAGCTTATCTAGAGCTTGTTTTTAAATTTTTTATACCCATTTGATTCTTCATCAAATCCTAGGTTTGTTGACCTAGATTTGAACAAGTTTAAAACATGAATATGAAAAGGTAAGCATGTATGCTTCTTAATTAGTCACTCCAAAATGAAGCTCTTGGGAGGGTTTTTGAAATTTCCATGATTTAAACCAAAAACCACTTCTCTTCGTGCTTGACTTCATAAGTTAGGGTTTAGGGATATATAGGGGGTAGATACATCATGATTTTTCTGGTTTGAATATGTCTAGAGCTTGTTTATCAACTTAATTGAATGCTTACTATATGACATAAGAAGACTATGTGCCTTGATATTTCATTTTTTTTAATTATGCCCTTTTGAATATTGGTCAAAACCTAGGTTTGACAAAGATTTAAAAAAGATTAAAACATGAAAATGAAAAAGTAAGCCTTGATCCTTCTTATTAACTCCAAAATGAAGGTTTTTGGGAGGGTTTTTGAAATATCCATGTTTGAAACCCAAAACCACTTCTCTTCGTGCAGAGTTTAGGGTTAGGGGTAGCTAGACACCTGAATTTTCTGGTTTGATATGTCTAGACCTTGTTTATCAACTTAATTGAATGCTTACTATATGACATAAGAAGACTATGTGCCTTGATTTTACATTTTTTTAAAATTATGCCCATTTGAATCTTGGTCAAATCCTAGGTTTGACCATGATTTAAACAAGTTTGTTTATCAACTTGAATGCTTGCTATATGACATCAGAAGACTATGTGTTTGGTTTTTGTTTTTTGAATTTGTTATGCCCATTTGAATCTTAGCTAGTCAAATCCTAGGTTTGAATATATATGTCTAGACCTTGTATATCAACTTGAATGCTTACTATACATATGACATAAGAATGTTATGTGCTTTGGTTTTTCATTCTTTTCATTTTTTTCTGAATTTTTAGGGCCATTTGAATCTTGGTCAAATCCTTGGTTTGACCAAGATTTAAACAAATTTAAAACATGAAAATGAAAAGGGAAGTCTGTATCCTTCTTAGTCACTCTAAAATGAAGCTTTTGGGATGTTCTTTAAATTTCAATGTTTGAAACCCAAAACGACTTCCCTTCATGCTAGACTTCATAAGATCGACAGGGGGTAGATACATGATTTGTCTGGTTTGGATATATCTAGACCTTGTTTATCAACTTGATTGCTTACGATATGACATAAGAAGACTATGTGATTTGGTTTTTCATTTTTCTGATTTTTTTGAATTTTGTGCCCACCCATTTGTATCTTCGTCAAATCCTAGGTTTGACCAAGATAATTTAAACAAGTTTAAAACATGAAAATGTAAAGGGAAGCATGTATCCTTCTTAGTCACTCTAAAATGAAGCTTTTGGGAGGTTTTTGAAATTTCGATGTTTGAAACCCAAAACCACTTCTCTTCACACGCTTGACTTCATAAGACAGAGTTTAGGGGTTAGGGGTATAGATACATGATTTGTCTGGTTTGAATATGTCTAGACCTTGTTTATCAACTTGAATGCTTACTATATGACATAAGAAGACTATGTGATTTGGTTTTTCATTTTTCTGTTTTTTAATTATTTTTCTGCCCATTTGAATCTTGGTCAAATCCTAGGTTTGAACAAGATTTAGACAAGTTTAACACGTGAAATTAAACGAATAAGTAAGCATTGATCCTTCTTAGTCACTCCAAAATGTACCAATTGATAGTGTTAACTTTGCTTCATGGAAAAAATAATGTCATGTAAATGAGTTAACTTGGATTTCCTACCCTTGAATCCATAGGAAACTTTGTTCTAATGCACTATTATAATCAACCGAGTTTTTACACCAACAGGTCTGTCACTTACGTGTGGTGCCCACGCGTGAGGTCCCACACTTGAGTGAGCACAAGTCACGTGCAATAGGTACGCCAACTCCCAGCCATCTTCTTTGTCAAGAGAAGACGCATCAGGATGCGTATTGGAAGTCTGTGGGTCCTTCTGGATCCTTCGGTTGTCCCTCTCACAAAAAAACAAATCTCTCTCATTCTCGGCCTCGCTCGACTCGCTCGCTCGCTCGCACCTCCTGCGCACTGACAAACCCTGCACAACAGTCAACATCATCATCATCACCCGAAAAAGGGAAGACACCATAATGCTCTGCCTTTTTTCTCTCCTTCCGAGTGATCCCTCTTCCTCCGAGTTTCACTCGACGGGCAAACGCACATCTGCAGCATAGTAATAATAAAAAGGTAGAAAAATCGATATACGAATCTATAATTAAATAGGTTAAACTAGGGTTTTGCCCAGTACTACAGATCAAGGTTCAAAAAAATCCAACTACGGGGTTCGAACAACACGATTCTAATCCAAGAACTTTTTCGACCTCATCCAAGTGGCCTCAAACTATAGGGTTAGCATCTAGTGCAGTATGTGTGAAAATGTATGCACTATGTGTGCTATAACTTGTATGTCTTTCAAATTTGAACCAACTTTGAATAAGTTTGAAATATTTGAAATGGGGCTTTTGGCTTAAACGTTTGAAACTCAAAACGATTCTCTTCATGCTAGACTTCATAAGACCGAGTTTAGGGTTAGGGGTAGATACATGATTTGTCTGGTTTGAATATGTCTAAACCTTGTTTATCAACTTTAATGCTAACTTCTCAGTCACTCTAAAATGAAGTTTTTGGAGGTTTTTGAAATTTCCATCTTTGAAACCCAAAACCACTTCTCTTCATGCTTGACTTCATAAGAAAAAGTTTAGGGTTAGGGGGTATAGATACATGATTTGTATGGTTTGAATATGTCCAAACCTTGTTTATCAACTTGAATATGCTTACTATATGACATAAGAAGACTATGTACTTTGGTTTTTAAATTTTCTGACTTTTTTAATTTTCTGCGCATTTGAATCATATCTTGGTCAAATCCTAGGTTTCACCAAGATTTAGACAAGTTTAACACGTGAAAACGAGTAAGTAAGCATGGATCCTTCTTAGTCACTCTAAAATGAAGCTTTTGGGATGTTCTTGAAATTTCCATGTTTGAAACCCAAAACCACTTCTCTTCATGATTGACTTCATAAGATCGACAGATCAGTTTAGGGTTAGGGGTAGATATATACATGATTTTTTGGTTTGAATATGTCTAGACCTTGTTTATCAACTTGAATGCTTACTATACATATGACATAAGAATGCTATGTGCTTTGGTTTTTCATTCTCTTTTTGATTTTTTTCTAAATTTTTAGGCCCATTTGAATCTTGGTCAAATCCTTGGTTTGACCAAGATTTAAACAAGTTTAAAACATGAAAATGAAAAGGGAAGTCAGTATCCTTCGTAGTCACTCTAAAATGGAGAAGCTTTTGGGATGTTCTTGTAATTTCTATGTTTGAAACCGAAAACGAGTTCCCTTCACATGCTAGTAGACTAGCTTCATAAGATCGACAGGCCGGGGGTAGATACATGATTTGTCTGGTTTGGATATATCTAGACCTTGTTTATCAACTTTAATGCTTACTATATGACATATATAAGAAAACTATTGCTTTGGTTTTTCCTTTTTCTGTTTTTTTTTATTTTGATGCCCATTTGAATCATGTCAAATCCTAGGTTTGACCAAGATAATTTAAACAAGTTTAAAACATGAAAATGAAAAGGGAAGCATGTATCCTTCTTAGTCACTCTAAAATGAAGCTTTTGGGAGGTTTTTGAAATTTCGATGTTTGAAACCCAAAACCACTTCTCTTCACATGCTTGACTTCATAAGACAGAGTTTAGGGGGTTAGGGGTATAGATACATGATTTGTCTGGTTGAATATGTCTAGACCTTGTTTATCAACTTTAATGCTTACTATATGACATAAGAAAACTATTGCTTTGGTTTTTCTTTTTCTGATTTTTTTGAATTTTGATGCCCATTTGAATCTTGTCAAATTCTAGGTTTGACCAAGATTTAAACAAGTTTAAAACATGAAAATGAAAAGGGAAGCATGCAACCTTCTCAGTCACTCTAAAAAAGTTTTTGGGAGGTTTTTGATATTTCCATGTTTGAAACCCGAAACCACTTCTCTTCATGCTTGACTTCATAAGACAGAGTTTAGGGTTAGGGGTAGATACATGATTTGTGTATGGGTTGAATATGTCCAAACCTTGTTTATCAACTTGAATATGCTTATGTGCTTTGGTTTTTTATTTTTCTGATTTTTTTGAATTTTATGCCCATAAATCTTGGTCAAATCCTAGGTTTGACCAGGATTTAAACAAGTTTAAAACATGAAATGAAAAGATAAGCCTGGATCCTTCTTAGTCACTCTAAAATGAAGCTTTTGGGAGGTTCTTGAAATTTCCATATTTGAAACCCAAAACCACTTCTCTACATGATTGACTTCATAAGACATAGTTTAATTAGAGTTTTAGGGGTAGATATATACATGATTTTTCTGGTTTGAATATATATGTCTAGACCTTGTTTATCAACTTGAATGCATGCTTACTATACATATGACATAAGAATGCTATATATGTGCTTTGGTTTTTCATTCTTTTGATTTTTTTCTGAATTTTTAGGGCCATTTGAATCTTGCATGGTTAAACTTGGGTTTTGCCCAGTTCTAAAGATCAAGGGTTCAAAAAAATCCAACTACGGGGTTCGAACAACACGATTCTAATCCAAGAATTTTTTCGACCTCATCCAAATGGCCTCAAACTATAGGGTTAGCATCTAGTGCAGTATGTGTGAAAATGTATGCACTATGTGTGCTATAACTTGTATGTCTTTCAAATTAAGTTGATAAACAAGGTCTAGACATATTCAAACCAGAATATTATACTGCATTAGTACAAAAAGTTTCCTATGGATTCATCAAGGGTAGTAAAGCCAAGTTAACTCATTGTCATGACTAAGAAGGATCCATGCTTACTTTTTCATTTTCATGTTTTAAACTTGTTTAAATCTTGGTCAAACCTAGGATTTGACCAAGATTCAAATGGTCATAAAAAATCAAACAAAATCAAGAAAATCAAAAACCAAACCACATAGTCTTCTTATGTAATATACTAAGCATTCAAGTTGATCAACGAAGTCTAGACATATTCAAACCAGAAAAATCATGTATCTACCCCCTAACCCTAAACGTTGTCTTATGAAGTCAAGCATGAAGAGAAGAAGTGGTTTTGGGTTTCAAACATGGAAATTTCAAAAACCCACCCAAAAGCTTCATTTTGGAGTGACTAAGAAGGATCCAAGCTTACTTTTTCATTTTCATGTTTCAAACTTGTTTAAATCTTTGTCAAACCTAGGATTTGACCAAGATTCAAATGGGCATAAAAATTCAAAAAAGAAATCAAAAAAATGAAACACCAAAGCACATAAACTTCTTATGTCATATAGTAATTAAGCATTCATGTTGATCAACAAAGTCTATATATATTTAAACAATAAAAATCATGTATATATACCCCCAAACCCAAAACCACTTCTCTTCACATGCTTGACTTCATAAGACAGAGTTTTAGGGGTATAGATACATGATTTGTCTGGTTTGAATATGTCTAGACCTTGTTTATCAACTTGAATGCTTACTATGTGATTTGGTTTTTCATTTTTCTGTTTTTTAATTATTTTTCTGCCCATTTGAATCTTGGTCAAATCCTAGGTTTGAACAAGATTTAGACAAGTTTAACACGTGAAATTAAACGAATAAGTAAGCATTGATCCTTCTTAGTCACTCCAAAATGTACCAATTGATAGTGTTAACTTTGCTTCATGGAAAAAATAATGTCATGTAAATGAGTTAACTTGGATTTCCTACCCTTGAATCCATAGGAAACTTTGTTCTAATGCACTATAATAATCAACCGAGTTTTTACACCAACAGGTCTGTCACTTACGTGTGGTGCCCACGCGTGAGGTCCCACACTTGAGTGAGCACAAGTCACGTGCAATAGGTACGCCAACTCCCAGCCATCTTCTTTGTCAAGAGAAGACGCATCAGGATGCGTATTGGAAGTCTGTGGGTCCTTCTGGATCCTTCGGTTGTCCCTCTCACACAAAAAAACAAATCTCTCTCATTCTCGGCCTCGCTCGACTCGCTCGCTCGCTCGCTCGCACCTCCTGCGCACTGACAAACCCTGCACAACAGTCAACATCACCAGAAAAAGAATATACACCATCAATAAGAGGGGCCCCGTGACTGCTCTCCCTTCTTCTCCTTCCGAGTGATTCCTCTTCCTCCGAGTTTCACTCGACGGGCAAACACACATGTGCTGCATAGTAATAATAAAAAAGTAAAAGAATCGACTACGAATCTATTATTAAATAGGTTATAAACTAGGGTTTTCCCCAGTACTACAGATCAAGTTGAAAAAAAAATCCAACTACGGGGTTTGATTTTGGCCTACAAATAAAAAATTAAATAAGTTGAACTAGTATTCCTCTAAAAAATCATTTTGGTTTGCATTGTTTGATAATTTTCATAGCTAGAGTGCATCACAATTTTTTGATTTCATGCTTTGCTTTGCCAATTTTGATTTTTTCTAACCACCTTCTCTTTGATTTCAAATTTAGGTCAAACTATCGGTGCCTACTATGTGTTCTACTTGAATTGGATGCAGCATGCGCACATGATATGTTTTGCCATTGTTTTGGGCTTCCACACATCTTGGGGCATCCAAGTATTTAAGTTACCTTGTTTTTTAATTGTAATTCATGTACCCTTTCCTCCCAATTAAATTTTGGTTTTACATTTTTAATTTTTTTAAATTTTTATGCCCATTCTGATGTCATATAGTTAGCATTTAAGTTGATAAACAAGGTCTGGACATATTCAAACCAAAAAATCATGTATCTACCCCCTAACGCTAAACTCTGTCATATGAAGTCAAGCATATGAAGAGAAGTGGTTTTGGGTTTCAAACATGGAAATTTCCATGCTTGAAACCAAAAACCACTTCTCTTCATGCATGCTTGACTTCATAAGACAGAGTTTAGGGTTAGGTGGTAGATACATGATTTTCCTGGTTTGAATATGTTTAGACCTTGTTTATCAAATTAATTGAATGCTTACTATATAACATAAGAGAAGACCTTGTTTTTTTTGAATTTTTATACCCATTCGAATCTTTGTCAAATCCTTGGTTCCACCAAGATTTGAATAAGTTAAAAACATGAATATGAAAAAGTAAGCATGTATGCTTCTTAGTCACTTCAAAATGAAGCTCTTGGGAGGGTTTTTGAATTTCCATGTTCGAAACCAAAAACCACAATGCTTGACTTCATGAAACAAAGTTTAGGGTTATGGGTAGATACATGCATGATTTTTCTTGTTTGAATATGTCTAGAACTTGTTTATCAACTTAATTGAATGCCTACTATATAACATAAGAAGACCTTTTTTGTATTTTTTAAATTTTTATACCCATTTGAATCTTGGTCAAATCCTAGGTTTCACCAAGATTTGAATAAGTTTAAAACATGAATATGAAAAAGTAAGCATGCATGTATGCTTCTTAATTAATCACTTCGAAATGAAGCTCTTGGGAGGGTTTTTGAAATTTCCATGTTTGAAACCAAAAACCACATATCTTCATGCATGCGCTTGACTTCATGAGACAGAGTTTAGTGTTAGGGGGTAGATACATGATTTCTCTCGTTTGAATATGTTTGAAACCAAAAACCACATATCTCTGGTTTGCCCGCACTTAGAAATGATATTTGCATCACTTATCATATGTTTGCCCATTTGAATCTTGTCAAATCCTAGATTTGACCAAGATAATTTAAACAAGTTTAAAACATGAAAATGAAAAGGGAAGCTTGTATCCTTCTTAGTCACTCTAAAATGAAGTTTTGGGAGGTTTTTGAAATTTCCATGTTTGAAACCCAAAAACCACTTCTCTTCATGCTTGACTTCATAAAGACAGAGTTTGGGGATATATAGGGGTAGATACATGATTTTTCTGGTTTGATATGTCTAGACCTTGTTTATCAACTTAATTGAATGCTTACTATATGACATAAGAAGACTATGTGCCTTGATTTTCATTTTTTCTGAAATTATGCCCATTTGAATCTTGGTCAAATCCTAGGTTTGACCATGATTTAAACAAGTTTAAAACATGAATATGAAAATTAAGCATGTATCCTTCGTAGTCACTCCAAAATGAAGCTCTTGAGAGGGTTTTTGAAATTTCCATGTTTGAAACCAAAAAACCACGTACTTCTCTTCATGCATGCTTGACTTCATAAGACAGAGTTTAGGGCTAGGGTAGCTAGATACATGATGTTTCTGGTTTGAATATGTCTAGACCTTGTTTATCAACTTAATTGAATGCTTACTATATGACATAAGAAGACTACGTGCCTTGGTTTTTCATTTATTTTCATTTATTTTGAATTTTTATGCCCATTTGAATCTTGGTCAAATCCTAGGTTTGACCATGATTTAAACTAGTTTAAAACATAAATATGAAAAATTAAGTATCTATCCTTCTTAGCCACTCCAAAATGAAGCTCTTGGGAGGGTTTTTGAAATTTCCATGATTGAAACCAAAAACCACTTCTCTTCATGCTTGACTTCATAAGTCAGGGTTTAGGGATATATATATATATAGGGGGTACATGCATGATTTTTCTGGTTGGAATATGTCTAGAACTTGTTTTTCAACTTGAGCTTATCTAGAGCTTGTTTTTAAATTTTTTATACCCATTTGATTCTTCGTCAAATCCTAGGTTTGTTGACCTAGATTTGAACAAGTTTAAAACATGAATATGAAAAGGTAAGCATGTATGCTTCTTAATTAGTCACTCCAAAATGAAGCTCTTGGGAGGGTTTTTGAAATTTCCATGATTTAAACCAAAAACCACTTCTCTTCATGCTTGACTTCATAAGTTAGGGTTTAGGGATATATAGGGGGTAGATACATCATGATTTTTCTGGTTTGAATATGTCTAGAGCTTGTTTATCAACTTAATTGAATGCTTACTATATGACATAAGAAGACTATGTGCCTTGATATTTCATTTTTTTTAATTATGCCCTTTTGAATATTGGTCAAAACCTAGGTTTGACAAAGATTTAAAAAAGATTAAAACATGAAAATGAAAAAGTAAGCCTTGATCCTTCTTATTAACTCCAAAATGAAGGTTTTTGGGAGGGTTTTTGAAATATCCATGTTTGAAACCCAAAACCACTTCTCTTCGTGCAGAGTTTAGGGTTAGGGGTAGCTAGACACCTGAATTTTCTGGTTTGATATGTCTAGACCTTGTTTATCAACTTAATTGAATGCTTACTATATGACATAAGAAGACTATGTGCCTTGATTTTACATTTTTTTAAAAATTATGCCCATTTGAATCTTGGTCAAATCCTAGGTTTGACCATGATTTAAACAAGTTTGTTTATCAACTTGAATGCTTGCTATATGACATCAGAAGACTATGTGTTTGGTTTTTGTTTTTTGAATTTGTTATGCCCATTTGAATCTTAGCTAGTCAAATCCTAGGTTTGAATATATATGTCTAGACCTTGTATATCAACTTGAATGCTTACTATACATATGACATAAGAATGTTATGTGCTTTGGTTTTTCATTCTTTTCATTTTTTTCTGAATTTTTAGGGCCATTTGAATCTTGGTCAAATCCTTGGTTTGACCAAGATTTAAACAAATTTAAAACATGAAAATGAAAAGGGAAGTCTGTATCCTTCTTAGTCACTCTAAAATGAAGCTTTTGGGATGTTCTTTAAATTTCAATGTTTGAAACCCAAAACGACTTCCCTTCATGCTAGACTTCATAAGATCGACAGGGGGTAGATACATGATTTGTCTGGTTTGGATATATCTAGACCTTGTTTATCAACTTGATTGCTTACGATATGACATAAGAAGACTATGTGATTTGGTTTTTCATTTTTCTGATTTTTTTGAATTTTGTGCCCACCCATTTGTATCTTCGTCAAATCCTAGGTTTGACCAAGATAATTTAAACAAGTTTAAAACATGAAAATGTAAAGGGAAGCATGTATCCTTCTTAGTCACTCTAAAATGAAGCTTTTGGGAGGTTTTTGAAATTTCCATGTTTGAAACCCAAAAACCACTTCTCTTCATGCTTGACTTCATAAGAAAGAGTTTAGGGTTAGGGGTATAGATACATGATTTGTCCGGTTTGAATATGTCTAGACCTTGTTTATCAACTTGAATGCCAGCTATATGACATAAGAAGACTATGATTTGGTTTTTCATTTTTCTGTTTTTTAATTATTTTTCTGCCCATTTGAATTCTGGTCAAATCCTAGGTTTGAACAAGATTTAGACAAGTTTAACACGTGAAATTAAACGAATAAGTAAGCATTGATCCTTCTTAGTCACTCCAAAATGTACCAATTGATAGTGTTAACTTTGCTTCATGGAAAAATAATGTCATGTAAATGAGTTAACTTGGATTTCCTACCCTTGAATCCATAGGAAACTTTGTTCTAATGCACTATTATAATCAACCGAGTTTTTACACCAACAGGTCTGTCACTTACGTGTGGTGCCCACGCGTGAGGTCCCACACTTGAGTGAGCACAAGTCACGTGCAATAGGTACGCCAACTCCCAGCCATCTTCTTTGTCAAGAGAAGACGCATCAGATTGGAAGTCTCTGGGTCCTTCAGGATCCTTCGGTTGTCCCTCTCACAAAAAAAAACAAATCTCTCTCATTCTCGGCCTCGCTCGACTCGCTCGCTCGCTCGCTCGCACCTCCTGCGCACTGACAAACCCTGCACAACAGTCAACATCATCATCATCACCCGAAAAAGGGAAGACACCATAATGCTCTGCCTTTTTTCTCTCCTTCCGAGTGATCCCTCTTCCTCCGAGTTTCACTCGACGGGCAAACGCACATCTGCAGCATAGTAATAATAAAAAGGTAGAAAAATCGATATACGAATCTATAATTAAATAGGTTAAACTAGGGTTTTGCCCTGTACTACAGATCAAGGTTCAAAAAAATCCAACTACGGGGTTCGAACAACACGATTCTAATCCAAGAACTTTTTCGACCTCATCCAAGTGGCCTCAAACTATAGGGTTAGCATCTAGTGCAGTATGTGTGAAAATGTATGCACTATGTGTGCTATAACTTGTATGTCTTTCAAATTTGAACCAACTTTGAATAAGTTTGAAATATTTGAAATGGGGCTTTTGGCTTAAACGTTTGAAACTCAAAACGATTCTCTTCATGCTAGACTTCATAAGACCGAGTTTAGGGTTAGGGGTAGATACATGATTTGTCTGGTTTGAATATGTCTAAACCTTGTTTATCAACTTTAATGCTAACTTCTCAGTCACTCTAAAATGAAGTTTTTGGAGGTTTTTGAAATTTCCATCTTTGAAACCCAAAACCACTTCTCTTCATGCTTGACTTCATAAGAAAAAGTTTAGGGTTAGGGGGTATAGATACATGATTTGTATGGTTTGAATATGTCCAAACCTTGTTTATCAACTTGAATATGCTTACTATATGACATAAGAAGACTATGTACTTTGGTTTTTAATTTTTCTGATTTTTTTAATTTTCTGCGCATTTGAATCATATCTTGGTCAAATCCTAGGTTTCACCAAGATTTAGACAAGTTTAACACGTGAAAACGAGTAAGTAAGCATGGATCCTTCTTAGTCACTCTAAAATGAAGCTTCTGGGATGTTCTTGAAATTTCCATGTTTGAAACCCAAAACCACTTCTCTTCATGATTGACTTCCATAAGATCGACAGATCAGTTTAGGGTTAGGGGTAGATATATACATGATTTTTTGGTTTGAATATGTCTAGACCTTTGTTTATCAACTTGAATGCTTACTATACATATGACATAAGAATGCTATGTGTGCTTTGGTTTTTCATTCTCTTTTTGATTTTTTTCTAAATTTTTAGGCCCATTTGAATCTTGGTCAAATCCTTGGTTTGACCAAGATTTAAACAAGTTTAAAACATGAAAATGAAAAGGGAAGTCAGTATCCTTCGTAGTCACTCTAAAATGGAGAAGCTTTTGGGATGTTCTTGTAATTTCTATGTTTGAAACCGAAAACGAGTTCCCTTCACATGCTAGTAGACTAGCTTCATAAGATCGACAGGCCGGGGGTAGATACATGATTTGTCTGGTTTGGATATATCTAGACCTTGTTTATCAACTTTAATGCTTACTATATGACATATATAAGAAAACTATTGCTTTGGTTTTTCCTTTTTCTGTTTTTTATTTATTTTGATGCCCATTTGAATCATGTCGAATCCTAGGTTTGACCAAGATAATTTAAACAAGTTTAAAACATGAAAATGAAAAGGGAAGCATGTAACCTTCTCAGTCACTCTAGAAGCTTTTGGGAGGTTTTTGAAATTTCGATGTTTGAAACCCAAAACCACTTCTTCATGTTGGACTTCATAAGACAGAGTTTAGGGGGTTAGGGTATAGATACATGATTTGTCTGGAAGATGTCTAGACCTTGTTTATCAACTTAATTGAATACTATATGACATAAGAAAACTATTGCTTTGGTTTTTCTTTTTCCTGATTTTTTTTTTTTTTTGATGCCCATTTGAATCTTGTCAAATTCTAGGTTTTGATCAAGATTTAAACAAGTTTAAAACATGAAATGAAAAAGGGAAGCATGCAACCTTCTCAAGTCACTCTAAAATGAAGTTTTTTGGGAGGTTTTTGATATTTCCATGTTTGAAACCCAACCACTTCTCTTCATGCTTGACTTCATAAGACAGAAGCTAGGGTTAGGGGTAGATACATGATTGGGTATGGGTTGAATATGTCCAAACCTTGTTTATCAACTTGAATATGCTTATGTGCTTTGGTTTTTTATTTTTCTGATTTTTTTGAATTTTATGCCCATAAATCTTGGTCAAATCCTAGGTTTGACCAGGATTTAAACAAGTTTAAAACATGAAATGAAAAGATAAGCCTGGATCCTTCTTAGTCACTCTAAAATGAAGCTTTTGGGAGGTTCTTGAAATTTCCATGTTTGAAACCCAAAACCACTTCTCTTCATGATTGACTTCATAAGACAGAGTTTAGGGTTTTAGGGGTAGATATATACATGATTTTTCTGGTTTGAATATATATGTCTAGACCTTGTTTATCAACTTGAATGCATGCTTACTATACATATGACATAAGAATGCTATGCTATGTGCTTTGGTTTTTCATTCTTTTGATTTTTTCTGAATTTTTAGGGCCATTTGAATCTTGCATGGTTAAACTTGGGTTTTGCCCAGTTCTAAAGATCAAGGGTTCAAAAAAATCCAACTACGGGGTTCGAACAACACGATTCTAATCCAAGAATTTTTTCGACCTCATCCAAATGGCCTCAAACTATAGGGTTAGCATCTAGTGCAGTATGTGTGAAAATGTATGCACTATGTGTGCTATAACTTGTATGTCTTTCAAATTAAGTTGATAAACAAGGTCTAGACATATTCAAACCAGAATATTATACTGCATTAGTACAAGAAGTTTCCTATGGATTCATCAAGGGTAGTAAAGCCAAGTTAACTCATTGTCATGACTAAGAAGGATCCATGCTTACTTTTTCATTTTCATGTTTTAAACTTGTTTAAATCTTGGTCAAACCTAGGATTTGACCAAGATTCAAATGGTCATAAAAAATCAAACAAAATCAAGAAAATCAAAAACCAAACCACATAGTCTTCTTATGTAATATACTAAGCATTCAAGTTGATCAACGAAGTCTAGACATATTCAAACCAGAAAAATCATGTATCTACCCCCTAACCCTAAACGTTGTCTTATGAAGTCAAGCATGAAGAGAAGAAGTGGTTTTGGGTTTCAAACATGGAAATTTCAAAAACCCACCCAAAAGCTTCATTTTGGAGTGACTAAGAAGGATCCAAGCTTACTTTTTCATTTTCATGTTTCAAACTTGTTTAAATCTTTGTCAAACCTAGGATTTGACCAAGATTCAAATGGGCATAAAAATTCAAAAAAGAAATCAAAAAAATGAAACACCAAAGCACATAAACTTCTTATGTCATATAGTAATTAAGCATTCATGTTGATCAACAAAGTCTATATATATTTAAACAATAATGTATATATACCCCCAAACCCAAAACCACTTCTCTTCACATGCTTGATCATAAGATGTAGTTTAGGGTTAGGGGGTAAGGATACATGATTTGTCTCATGTTTGAATATGTCTTAGACCTTGTTTATCAACTTGAATGCTTACTATGTGATGGTTTTTCATTTTTCTGCTTTTTAATTGTTTTTTTTATGCCCATTTGAATCTTGGTCAAATCCTGGGTTTGAACAAGATTTAGACAAGTTTAACACGTGAAATTAAACGAATAAGTAAGCATTGATCCTTCTTAGTCACTCCAAAATGTACCAATTGATAGTGTTAACTTTGCTTCATGGAAAAAATAATGTCATGTAAATGAGTTAACTTGGATTTCCTACCCTTGAATCCATAGGAAACTTTGTTCTAATGCACTATAATAATCAACTGAGTTTTTACACCAACAGGTCTGTCACTTACGTGTGGTGCCCACGCGTGAGGTCCCACACTTGAGTGAGCACAAGTCACGTGCAATAGGTACGCCAACTCCCAGCCATCTTCTTTGTCAAGAGAAGATGCATCAGGATGCGTATTGGAAGTCTCTGGGTCTTCTGGATCCTTCGGTTGTCCCTCTCACAAAAAAAAAAACAAATCTCTCATTTCGGCCTCGGGCTGAACTTCTGTCATTGTCATGACTCACAGATCACAACCTCGTACACAGTCAACATCACCAGAAAAAGAATATACACCATCAATAAGAGGGGCCCCGTGACTGCTCTCCCTTCTTCTCCTTCCGAGTGATTCCTCTTCCTCCGAGTTTCACTCGACGGGCAAACACACATGTGCTGCATAGTAATAATAAAAAAGTAAAAGAATCGACTACGAATCTATTATTAAATAGGTTATAAACTAGGGTTTTCCCCAGTACTACAGATCAAGTTGAAAAAAAAATCCAACTACGGGGTTTGATTTTGGCCTACAAATAAAAAATTAAATAAGTTGAACTAGTATTCCTCTAAAAAATCATTTTGGTTTGCATTGTTTGATAATTTTCATAGCTAGAGTGCATCACAATTTTTTGATTTCATGCTTTGCTTTGCCAATTTTGATTTTTTCTAACCACCTTCTCTTTGATTTCAAATTTAGGTCAAACTATCGGTGCCTACTATGTGTTCTACTTGAATTGGATGCAGCATGCGCACATGATATGTTTTGCCATTGTTTTGGGCTTCCACACATCTTGGGGCATCCAAGTATTTAAGTTACCTTGTTTTTTAATTGTAATTCATGTACCCTTTCCTCCCAATTAAATTTTGGTTTTACATTTTTAATTTTTTTAAATTTTTATGCCCATTCTGATGTCATATAGTTAGCATTTAAGTTGATAAACAAGGTCTGGACATATTCAAACCAAAAAATCATGTATCTACCCCCTAACGCTAAACTCTGTCATATGAAGTCAAGCATATGAAGAGAAGTGGTTTTGGGTTTCAAACATGGAAATTTCCATGCTTGAAACCAAAAACCACTTCTCTTCATGCATGCTTGACTTCATAAGACAGAGTTTAGGGTTAGGTGGTAGATACATGATTTTCCTGGTTTGAATATGTTTAGACCTTGTTTATCAAATTAATTGAATGCTTACTATATAACATAAGAGAAGACCTTGTTTTTTTTGAATTTTTATACCCATTCGAATCTTTGTCAAATCCTTGGTTCCACCAAGATTTGAATAAGTTAAAAACATGAATATGAAAAAGTAAGCATGTATGCTTCTTAGTCACTTCAAAATGAAGCTCTTGGGAGGGTTTTTGAATTTCCATGTTCGAAACCAAAAACCACAATGCTTGACTTCATGAAACAAAGTTTAGGGTTATGGGTAGATACATGCATGATTTTTCTTGTTTGAATATGTCTAGAACTTGTTTATCAACTTAATTGAATGCCTACTATATAACATAAGAAGACCTTTTTTGTATTTTTTAAATTTTTATACCCATTTGAATCTTGGTCAAATCCTAGGTTTCACCAAGATTTGAATAAGTTTAAAACATGAATATGAAAAAGTAAGCATGCATGTATGCTTCTTAATTAATCACTTCAAAATGAAGCTCTTGGGAGGGTTTTTGAAATTTCCATGTTTGAAACCAAAAACCACATATCTTCATGCATGCGCTTGACTTCATGAGACAGAGTTTAGTGTTAGGGGGTAGATACATGATTTCTCTCGTTTGAATATGTTTGAAACCAAAAACCACATATCTCTGGTTTGCCCGCACTTAGAAATGATATTTGCATCACTTATCATATGTTTGCCCATTTGAATCTTGTCAAATCTAGGTTTGACCAAGATAATTAAAACAAGTTTAAAACATGAAATGAAAAGGCAAGCTTGTATCCTTCTTAGCACTCTAAAATGAAGTTTGGGGAGGTTTTTGAAATTTCCATGCTTAAAACCAAAAACCACTTCTTCATGCTTGACTTCATAAAGATAGAGTTTAGGGATATATAGGGTGGATACATGATTTTTCTGGTTTGATATGTCTAGACCTTGTTTATCAACTTAATGTTGAATGCTTACTATATGACATAAGAAGACTATGTGCCTTGATTTTCATTTTTTAAATTATGCCCATTTTAATCTTGGTCAAATCTGTTTGACCATGATTTAAACAAGTCTATAACATGAAAATGAAAAGGTAAGCCTGCGTAGTCACCCAAAATGAAGCCTGAGAGGGTTTTTGGAAATTTCCATGTTTGAAACCAAAAACCACGACTTCTCTTCATGGCTGCTTGACTTCATAAGAGTTGTAGAGTTTAGGGCTAGTAGATGAAGACATGTTTCCGGTTTGAATATGTCTGTGACCTTGTTTATCAACTTAATTGAATGCTTACTATATGACATAATAAGACTACGTGCCTTGGTTTTCATTATTTTCATTTATTTTGAATTTTTATGCCCATTTGAATCTTGGTCAAATCCTAGGTTTGACCATGATTTAAACTAGTTTAAAACATAAATATGAAAAATTAAGTATCTATCCTTCTTAGCCACTCCAAAATGAAGCTCTTGGGAGGGTTTTTGAAATTTCCATGATTGAAACCAAAAACCACTTCTCTTCATGCTTGACTTCATAAGTCAGGGTTGATATATATATATATATATAGGGGGTACATGCATGATTTTTCTGGTTGGAATATGTCTAGAACTTGTTTTTCAACTTGAGCTTATCTAGAGCTTGTTTTTAAATTTTTTATACCCATTTGATTCTTCATCAAATCCTAGGTTTGTTGACCTAGATTTGAACAAGTTTAAAACATGAATATGAAAAGGTAAGCATGTATGCTTCTTAATTAGTCACTCCAAAATGAAGCTCTTGGGAGGGTTTTTGAAATTTCCATGATTTAAACCAAAAACCACTTCTCTTCGTGCTTGACTTCATAAGTTAGGGTTTAGGGATATATAGGGGGTAGATACATCATGATTTTTCTGGTTTGAATATGTCTAGAGCTTGTTTATCAACTTAATTGAATGCTTACTATATGACATAAGAAGACTATGTGCCTTGATATTTCATTTTTTAAAAATTATGCCCTTTTGAATATTGGTCAAAACCTAGGTTTGACAAAGATTTAAAAAAGATTAAAACATGAAAATGAAAAAGTAAGCCTTGATCCTTCTTATTAACTCCAAAATGAAGGTTTTTGGGAGGGTTTTTGAAATATCCATGTTTGAAACCCAAAACCACTTCTCTAGAGTTTAGGGTTAGGGGTAGCTAGCTAGACACCTGAATTTTCTGGTTTGATATGTCTAGACCTTGTTTATCAACTTAATTGAATGCTTACTATATGACATAAGAAGACTATGTGCCTTGATTTTACATTTTTTTAAAAATTATGCCCATTTGAATCTTGGTCAAATCCTAGGTTTGACCATGATTTAAACAAGTTTGTTTATCAACTTGAATGCTTGCTATATGACATCAGAAGACTATGTGTTTGGTTTTTGTTTTTTGAATTTGTTATGCCCATTTGAATCTTAGCTAGTCAAATCCTAGGTTTGAATATATATGTCTAGACCTTGTATATCAACTTGAATGCTTACTATACATATGACATAAGAATGCTATGTGCTTTGGTTTTTCATTCTTTTCATTTTTTTTTGATTTTTTAGGGCCATTTGAATCTTGGTCAAATCCTTGGTTTGACCAAGATTTAAACAAATTTAAAACATGAAAATGAAAAGGGAAGTCTGTATCCTTCTTAGTCACTCTAAAATGAAGCTTTTGGGATGTTCTTTAAATTTCAATGTTTGAAACCCAAAACGACTTCCCTTCATGCTAGACTTCATAAGATCGAAAGGGGGTAGATACATGATTTGTCTGGTTTGGATATATCTAGACCTTGTTTATCAACTTGATTGCTTACGATATGACACAAGAAGACTATGTGATTTGGTTTTTCATTTTTCTGATTTTTTGAATTTTGTGCCCACCCATTTGTATCTTCGTCAAATCCTAGGTTTGACCAAGATAATTTAAACAAGTTTAAAACATGAAAATGTAAAGGGAAGCATGTATCCTTCTTAGTCACTCTAAAATGAAGCTTTTGGGAGGTTTTTGAAATTTCGATGTTTGAAACCCAAAACCACTTCTCTTCACACGCTTGACTTCATAAGACAGAGAGTTTAGGGGTTAGGGGTATAGATACATGATTTGTCTGGTTTGAATATGTCTAGACCTTGTTTATCAACTTGAATGCTTACTATATGACATAAGAAGACTATGTGATTTGGTTTTTCATTTTTCTGTTTTTTAATTATTTTTCTGCCCATTTGAATCTTGGTCAAATCCTAGGTTTGAACAAGATTTAGACAAGTTTAACACGTGAAATTAAACGAATAAGTAAGCATTGATCCTTCTTAGTCACTCCAAAATGTACCAATTGATAGTGTTAACTTTGCTTCATGGAAAAAATAATGTCATGTAAATGAGTTAACTTGGATTTCCTACCCTTGAATCCATAGGAAACTTTGTTCTAATGCACTATTATAATCAACCGAGTTTTTACACCAACAGGTCCGTCCTGTCACTTACGTGTGGTGCCCACGCGTGAGGTCCCACACTTGAGTGAGCACAAGTCACGTGCAACAGGTACGCCAACTCCCAGCCATCTTCTTTGTCAAGAGAAGACGCATCAGGATGCGTATTGGAAGTCTCTGGGTCCTTCAGGATCCTTCGGTTGTCCCTCTCACAAAAAAAACAAATCTCTCTCATTCTCGATCATTGTCATTACTGCTGCACCTCCCGCACCGATAAAACTCCCGCACAATGATTAACATCATCATCATCACCCGAAAAAGGGAAGACACCATAATGCTCTCCCTTCTTCTCTCCTTCCGAGTGATCCCTCTTCCTCCGAGTTTCACCTCGACGGGCAAACGCACATCTGCAGCATAGTAATAATAAAAAGGTAGAAAAATCGATATACGAATCTATAATTAAATAGGTTAAACTAGGGTTTTGCCCTGTACTACAGATCAAGGTTCAAAAAATCCAACTACGGGGTTCGAACAACACGATTCTAATCCAAGAACTTTTTCGACCTCATCCAAGTGGCCTCAAACTATAGGGTTAGCATCTAGTGCAGTATGTGTGAAAATGTATGCACTATGTGTGCTATAACTTGTATGTCTTTCAAATTTGAACCAACTTTGAATAAGTTTGAAATATTTGAAATGGGGCTTTTGGCTTAAACGTTTGAAACTCAAAACGATTCTCTTCATGCTAGACTTCATAAGACCGAGTTTAGGGTTAGGGGTAGATACATGATTTGTCTGGTTTGAATATGTCTAAACCTTGTTTATCAACTTTAATGCTAACTTCTCAGTCACTCTAAAATGAAGTTTTTGGAGGTTTTTGAAATTTCCATCTTTGAAACCCAAAACCACTTCTCTTCATGCTTGACTTCATAAGAAAAAGTTTAGGGTTAGGGGGTATAGATACATGATTTGTATGGTTTGAATATGTCCAAACCTTGTTTATCAACTTGAATATGCTTACTATATGACATAAGAAGACTATGTACTTTGGTTTTTAATTTTTCTGACTTTTTTAATTTTCTGCGCATTTGAATCATATCTTGGTCAAATCCTAGGTTTCACCAAGATTTAGACAAGTTTAACACGTGCAAACGAGTAAGTAAGCATGGATCCTTCTTAGTCACTCTAAAATGAAGCTTTTGGGATGTTCTTGAAATTTCCATGTTTGAAACCCAAAACCACTTCTCTTCATGATTGACTTCCATAAGATCGACAGATCAGTTTAGGGTTAGGGGTAGATATATACATGATTTTTTGGTTTGAATATGTCTAGACCTTGTTTATCAACTTGAATGCTTACTATACATATGACATAAGAATGCTATGTGCTTTGGTTTTTCATTCTCTTTTGATTTTTTTCTAAATTTTTAGGCCCATTTGAATCTTGGTCAAATCCTTGGTTTGACCAAGATTTAAACAAGTTTAAAACATGTGCCTTGATTTTCCATTTTTTGTTTTTTCTGAATATTTATGCCCATTTGAATCTTGGTCAAATCCTAGGTTTGACCATGATTTAAACAAGTTTAATAAACATGAATATGAAATTTCCATGATTTATACCAAAAACCACTTCTCTTCATGCTTGACTTCATAAGTTAGGGTTTAGGGATATATAGGGGGTAGATTCATCATGATTTTTCTGGGTTGAATATGTCCATAGCTTGTTTATCAACTTAATTGAATGCTTACTATATGACATATATAAGAAGACTATGTGCCTTGATTTTTCATTTTTTTAAATTATGCCCATTTGAATCTTGGTCAAATCCTAGGTTTGAGCAAGATTTAAACAAGATTAAAACATGAAAATGAAAAATTAAGCCTTGATCCTTCTTATTCACTCCAAAATGAAGCTTTTGGGAGGGTTTTTGAGATATCCAGGTTTGAAACCCAAAACCACTTCTCTTCATGCATAGTTTAGGGTTAGGTGTAGATACATGAATTTTTGGTTTATAGTAAGCATTCAAGTTGATAAACAAGGTTTAGACATATTCAAACTAGAAAAATCATGTATATACCCCCTAAGGCTAAACTCTGTGATATATATGAAGTCAAGCATATAAGAGGAATGGTTTTGGGTTTCAAACATGGAAAATTCAAAAACCCTCCCAAAAGCTTCATTTTTTGAGTGAATAAGAAGGATCCAGGCTTACTTTTTCATTTTCATGTTACTGACTTAAATCTTGGTCAATCCTAGGATTTGACCAAGATTCAAATAGGCATAAAATTAATAAAAAAATCAAAAAATGAAAACCAAAGCACATAATTAAGCTTCTTAAGTTATAGTAAGCATTCATGTTGATCAAGAGAGTCTATACATATTTAAACATTACAAATCATGTATATACCCCAACCCTAAACTCTGTCTAATGAAGTCAAGGACGAAGAGAAGTGGTTTTCGTTTTTTTTTTGAATTTTTATGCTCATTTGAATCTTGGTCAAATCCTTGCAGGTTTGACCAATATTTAAACAAGTTTAAAACATGAAAATGAAAAGTAAGTGTGGATCCTTCTTATTCACTCCAAAATGAAGCTTTTGGGAGGTTTTTTTAAATTTTCCATGTTCGAAACCCAAAATGATATCTCTCCGTGCTTTACTTCATAAGACAAAGTTTAGGGGTAGGGGGTAGATACATGATTTTTCTGGTTTGAATATGTCTAGACCTTGTTTATCAACTTGAATGCTTATTATGTGACATCAAAAGACTATGTGTTTAGTTTTTTTTTGAATTTGTTATGCCCATTTGAATCTTGGTCAAATCCTAGGTTTGACCAAGATTTAAACCAGTTTAAAACATGAAAATGAAAAGTAAGCCTGGATTCTTCTTAGTCCCTCCAAAATGAAGCTTTTGGGAGGTTTTTTAAATTTCCATGTTTGAAACCCAAAACCACTCCTCTTAATGCTTGACTTCATAAGACAGAGTTTAGGGTTAGGGGCCAAGTATATACATGATTTTTCTTGTTTAAATATGTCTAGACTTTGTTTATCAACTTGAATGCTTACTATATGACATCAAAAGACTATGTGTTTGGTTTTGATTTTTTTGAATTTGTTATGTCCATTTGAATCTTGGTCAAATCCTAGGTTTGACCAAGATTTAAACCAATTTAAAACATGAAAATGAAAATGAAAGCCTGGATTCTTCTTAGTCACTCCAAAATGAAGCTTTTGGGAGTTTTTTCAATTTCCAATGTTTGAAACCCAAAACCACTTTTCTTCATGCTTGACTTCATAAGACAGAGTTTAGGGTTAGGGGGTATATACAATATTTTTCTGGTTTGAATATGTCTAGACTTCGTTGATCAACTGTAATGCTTACTATATGACATAAGAAGCTTATGTGCTTTGGTTTTTTTTTTGATTTCTTTTTTGAATTTTTATGCCCACTTGAATCCTGGTCAGATCCTTTGTTTGACCAAGATTTAAACAAGTTAAAACATGAAAATGAAAAAGTAAGCCTGGCTCCTTCTTAGTCATGAAAATGAGTTAACTTGGCTTTCCAACCCTTGAATCCATAGGAAACTTTGTACTAATGCAGTATAATAATCACTCGAGTTTTTACACCAACAGGTCTGTCACTTACGTGTGGTGCCCATGCGTGAGGTCCCAAACTTCAGTGAGCACAAGTCACATGCGGTAGGCAGGCAAAATACCCGATCAATCCGGGCGGTGGCTGTTAAGGACCCGATCGCATTTCTTGCTTTCAGACTGGGGTCTACCATGTAAGAAGTTTGTTCCTTTTGGATGCATCACTCGTATTTGCAAGTTTTTTGGGGGTCCCGCAAATTCAGGGTAGCATCATGCCCCCCTTCCCACGCCAACACAAACAGAGTTCAACACAACCTAATTAAGCAAGGTTCAACACAGACATAGTTCAACAACCCCTAATTAAGCTAATAGGTTCACCACAAACGCTGCTGAGCAGCAAACATAAACAGAGTTCAACAAAAGATGCTGCTTTTGAAGCAGTAGGAGAGACAAACATGCACAACAGTTACGGAGTATATTTACCATCTTCTTCCTGGTCCCGCTTCTTCTGCTTCTTGCTGCCCATACCTTTAATCTTTGGTGGCTTGGGCTTGGGAGGAGGCACACGACCGGTCTCGATAGCTTGGTTCAATTTCTTCCTTAGGAATAGCCCATATGCCATGTGGTTGGCTATGAAGCCGGATCGGTTAACAGTTTCCCCAACTTTGAGACAGCCGGACCCACCGGCTTCGGCATGCTGCAGGACGCTTCGAAAGTCAACCTTTATGCTCTTTGTGCAGAAGGGGCAGCTGTTCCTGGCACCAGTCCAGGGTTCACTCCAATACTTGTCGAACTTCCCCGCCTTAAGCTTGTTGAGAGTGGCCCTGGCCTTCCTATGACGCGACTCGACATCGCTGTCAACCTCATCAGTAGCAACCTGATACATGCCAAATAAACAGGTGAAGCAAATATGTAGCAGTTGCAACTAATAATGAATATGAATCTAAAAAGATTCTGACGCTAATTCAAAACCCTATAGCGCAAAAAAAAGAGGGAGAGACCATAGAGCAAATCGATACAGGGCTATGTTAAATAAGGGAGAGAGGTGAATCGGATGTGAAGCAAATATGTAGCAGTTGCAACTAATACTGAATATGAATCTAAAAAGATTCTGACGCTAATTCAAAACGCTATAGCGCAAAAAAAAGAGGGAGAGACCATAGCGCAAATCGATACAGGGCTATGTTGAATAAGGGAGAGAGGTGAATCGGAACATACTTCCTCCCCCTCGTCGACGATATTCTCGTCGAAGGTCGGCGGCGGCGGTTCAAAGATGAGTTCAACCTCGTCCTCGTCATCTAGGGGATGCTTCCCAAGAGAGTGGACCCATCTACCAACAGCATCAGATGCCGATGAGCGACCGATGGCCCGACCTTCGGCAATGGCCTCCGCTTCGTCTTTGGCATCCGCTGCGGCAATGATCGCCGCCGTTGCGGCCATGCGTGCTGCGGTCGCGGCTCTGCACGCCTCCTCTGCGGCTAAGGCCAGCCGCGCGGCTTTCGCTTTCGCTGCGTTGACGGCGTCGGTTGGGCTCTCCATCGGTGGAATGGGAAGGGGAAGTGAAGAGAGGGTTTTTTCCTAGTCCGTGGAGAGAGGGAGAAGTGTGGACGTGAAATGGATAACTGACGATATTTCAAGATTTGGGAGACATAGCACGAACCGGCAGATGACAGCGCGTGGGTGCATTACCTCATACTGCCTCTGTCCTAGAAAGAGCGTACGTGTGGGTTTTCAAGGCATATTAAGGATTTTATTATTACATTGGGAAACTGTCATCGACCATCACTTTCCTCTTCAACTTTTCCACCTCCAATGATCTAAATGCATGTAGTAAATAAGAAAACCATATTATGCTAAATACTACTACCTCCATCCCAAAGCGTAAGGCTTATATTATTTTTAGAAGCTCAAACTATGTCAAGGTAAACTAAGATTTTACCAAAAATCATTATCATGCAAAATACAAAATTAATATCAATACATAGACAACGATTTTTTTTTGGTATGGTATCTACAAAATATTATATTAGTTGATAGATTGTTCTAAATTTTCGTCAACCTTTACTTGCTTTGACTCTTAAAAAAAGACTTAAGCTTTGTGATGGAGGTAGTACGTACTAGTCGTGAAGAAACTATATCCCTCGTGATGAGAAAGAAATATTTTTTACTACCACTCTTTTGTGGACAAATTTTGAAGTGCATTGCAAAACGAGAAGTACACTCTTTTATGGACAAATTTTAACTCTACACCCATTATTTCAGGATGGAGGGAGTATAACCCAACTTGTTTTTTTCTTCTGGGCACTACACTGCTTTTTCCCTGTGCAATGCTTGGTTCTACCCTTTTTCTCAATGTAATGGTCACTTTAAGTCATTTTTTCCCACACACATTTATTTTGTACTTCTCTACAGTGTTGACCGTGCTACTACTATTTGTGTTAGTGCGCCAAAAACAAAATGTTATTTTTTAAGTGCCAAATTAATCTAGGGCGTTGGTTGTGAATCGGTGAACAAAAAAGAGATAGCCCAAAAGAGGAACACACCAAGGTACAAAAACTAGTATATATGCATGTTTCTATGTACATATATATGACCCTGGGTTTGTAGATAAAAAAACATTCATATATGCGCTTACTATTAATATACATAAGTTTATGCTGATTCTCTTGGTTTAGGTATATATATGGTTAGGCATCACTACTAATTCAGAAAAAACAAAAATGTAACTCTTCAAGTGAAGTCATTTTAAGTGACCTAACAACTAAAATTCATATATAGGATTTGTATAGGAATTATGTAGGATTTAGATCACATGTGAATTTTCCCCACACTAGTTGTTTGATTCATAGGAACATATCCTATAGGAATCTTGCAGTGCAAATCCTATAAGAATAAAACATTAGGTCATACCTCATGGAAAATTTCCTTTGGCACAATCAAACACAACTCATCTTCCTATATGATTCAACTAGCCATTAAATCTCAATCCTATGTTTTCCATATTTCTATGGTTTTCCCATCCTATGAATCAAAGGAGCCTTAGGGCTTATATCTTTTTTTAGAAAGGCAAACTATGTTAAGATTGGCCAAGTTTTACGAAAAACCTTTAACATGCAAAATACAAAGTTGAGTCATTTCGTTTGAATCGGAGGGAGTACATTTGACGTTATGGTACTATTTGACAGCTGCTTGGCACTGTATTTTTTTTCGAACCAAACTTCCCCCTTCATGAAGCTTTTATTTTAGCTTCAGTGACTTGATACATCCATATATCTAGACAAAGTTGAGTCAATTCATTTGAATCAGAGGGAGTACATTTGACTATATGGGTATTGTTTGACAACTGCTTGGCACTGTCTTCTTTTTTGAACCAAACTGCCCCCTTCACGAAGCTTTTATTTTGGGATAGAGCTTCACTGACTTGATACTTCCAAGTCTCACAGTGACTTGGTGCCACCATCCACCATCCATCTCAGATCCAATGTATGCGATCGACTTAGAATTTAAACTAAATAATTATTATAATTGCTCAGAAATATTTCAAGAACTTCCAGTTAATCGTGCATATTTCGATTTATATTTTGGTGAAGTTTCATTCGATTTGAATCAAAGGTTTGTGAGCAAATATATACTCCCTCCGGTTCATATTAATTGACTCTAATATGGATGTACTAGACACATTTTAGTTCTAGATACATCCATATTGAAGTCAATTAGGGCTCCTTTGATTCAAAGGATTTGCATAGGAATTGTGTAGGATTTGGTTCCTATGGGAAAAATTCCTATACATGTTGTTTGATTCATAGGAACATATCCTATAGGAAAAATTCCTATAGGAATCTTGTAGTGTAATTCCTATAGGAAAAAAGCATTAGCTCATACCTCATGGAAAAATTCCTTTGCTACAATCAAACAAACTTCATCTTCCTATAGGTTTCAAGTAGACATGTCATTCCAATCCTATACCTTTCCTATTCCTATGCTTTTCCTATCCTTTAAATCAAAGGAGCCCTTAATATGAATCAGAGGGAGTATTTAGTTTAAACTAGTGCTCGTATACGTAAAAAGCTCTTTAATCACAAGCTAATCGTCCGAGTGGGATGAAATATTCACAGATTTTAGAACAAGGCATCTACATTTTACTGGATTTTTTTCGTAATTTTTGTTTTTAGGTTCGAAATAAGAGATTAGTTTGGAACGTTGGATCTCAAATGGTTGGTAGATGGTGGCACCAAGTCACAATGAGATTTGGAGACTTCAAGTCACTGCAGCTCTGTCCTTTTATTTTGACAAACTGCAGAGCCGCTGGTGCATCTATGCTTGCGTACGGCCGACGCCGATTCTTAGCAAGGAAGTTCTTCCTATAAGTAGTAGTAGTATCCATACTCCACTCCAAGGCATGTATAAAAAAAAGAACCCATCCCGTTCTCGTTTTCCCGATCACTCTTCTCTGAAGATGGAGGAGGCCCTCTTCTTGTGCCCCCTCTGCCTGCTGCCCTTCAAACCCCCCATATCCAAGGTCGCTCCCTTCCGATTTCATTCTTAGGTTCACCTGTGAGAAATGTCAATGACAACTGATGCCACGTACGTTGTTCCGTGCAGTGCAAGGGCGGTCATATGGGCTGTCGGCGCTGCGTCGGCGAGCTTGCGCCGAACCCGTGCAAGAAGTGCGAGCAGCCGGCGTGGTTGCCGCCGTCGAATCGATCTGGGCCAAGATTGCCGCCGTCGAATCGATCTGGGGCAATGGTCAAGTGCGTCGGCTGCCAGAGCTTGGTCGCCTCCACGGAGTCCTACAAGCACTATATCGCGTGCCCGCATGGTCCGTGCGGCTGCACAGAGGCCATCAATACCGGCTGCAGCTTCACCGGCCCGCCGCGGGAGCTCCTGGTACACCTCCAAGCATCCCACTCCATCCCAGTGTTTACGTTCCAGTATGGCATACCCGCCTGGTGCATAGTTCGTCTTCCGGTACAACCGCGGGGACACCTGTTCATCGGCAGTGGGGAAGAAGACGGTAGCGTGTTCGCCATCACCGTTGGAGCGCTCGGCCCGACCACCATTGTGTCCTGTGTGTGCATCAGGTCGGCCGCGTGCTTGTTTCCGATGTACAAGGCGCAGCTGTTGGTGATTGGTCCGCCGGCGCCGGCGACGGCTGGGACCAGTGACCTCTCGACGGACACCTTGATGGCGGTAATCGAGCCGACGAGCTCCCCGACGCCTAGCTCGATCATGTTGCAGCAGCTCACTTCTTTCCTGGCGGTGCCGCCCCGTTACGCGAAGCAGAATGGAGGG